>OY728162.1:438011304-438693962 GCA_963277665.1 Viscum album
CATAATAATTTAAAGTAGAACATTTATACATAATATTATATGATAATATGATATATGGTTTAAATAAACTAATCCTATAATACTATTACATGTTTTGGTTAAATTTTATGAATTATGGTATAGTTATACCACTTCCAACCCATTTGAACCATTACTGATATAAGTTCAATTTTTAACATTATAAATTAATAATATTATAAAAACATAAAGGGTACTTATAACCTATTTTTTTAGTGATGATTAAAAATTTGGAATCCAAAATATCAAATTATATCTCCATGGTTTCGAGAAATTAATATTGATATATGTACAAAAAACAGACAAGAAAATAGTTTTTAGGAAATAGATGATTTAAGAGTCTGCTAATATTACATTTATTTCAATTATTACATTACTTTACATTATTGTTTTGGTTATATAACAAATTAAGTATGGTTTTTAGACTTTTTCATTGTTCCAAAGCATAACTAAATATTCCAAAAATTCCATTAAATGCAAATAACCAAAATAGTTTTAAATTAGAATATAATATAACTTATTTTCACAAAAGTAAGAAAATAGTTCCCTATTTAAAAAAATGTTTAAAAATAAATAATTTAACTACATAAAAAAATATTTTTTCAAAAAACACTCATCCAATAGAATAACATTTTCTGTTAGAGTGATTTAATTATTTTACACAATAGTTTTAACCATGTTTTACCACTTTTACAAAAGTGGCCAATCATTATCATGGATAATATTTAAAATGAAAAAATTAAGCTAAAACTATTAAATTATAAGAATAATTATTGTTACAAATAAATAATTCATTTTATAGTAAAGTTTCCAAAAAATTAATAGAAATTAATTTGAATATAATTATGAAAATGGAAATGAAAAGATTTTATTTTTAAATTAACCAAAAATAGCTATATTTTTATTACAAGCATTCTAAAAACCATAAAAAAAATTTAAAATTCATTTATTGAATATATAATTTCTAAATTTCATTATCATATTTATTTGATAATTTTTTATTTAACTAATTATGTCTAAAACACATTGTGCACATAAAAAACATTTTCTGAGACTTGTTTCTTTAAACTCCAAAATTACCTTATACCAAAAAATAATATTATGATGATTCATATTTAATTAATTATATTATATATATATAAATAATATTGATTAATTTTTGTTAATATAAAATTAATATAATTTTGGAGACATTTAATTGAATGAAATTATAGTTTTATAAAAAAATAGGATATTTCCTTGTACATGGGAAATTAAAAACTTTTTAGAAAAGTTCCACAACATTACAATGTGACAAATTTGATATAATGTCATCAAAAAAATTATAATTTTTATCAAAAAAATAATATAATTTTTTCAATTCATTATAATATCAATAGCCACAATTCATTAAAGACCATTATTGAGGAAAATTTATTTTTTGAGCATAAAATGATTCTACCAAAAATTAAGTACTTGTTATCTATGCCTAAATCAGTAAATCTGAATTATATAAAATTTTTCGATATAATATTCAATATAATGTAAATGTTATTAACACTTATAATTTTAATATTTATGTTAAAACATATTACTTTTTTGTTTGTTCTTATAAGTGTGGAAAGATATCAAAGACCTGACTTTTATTTAAAACTATAAGTATATATTTAAACATATTCAATTTTTATATGGTAGAATTAACAAATCATAAGATATTATTTTAATTGTAATACCTATTCATTTATAAACCTATTTTTTCTTAAACATTATGATACTGAATGATTTTAATATGATCAAATGATGGATTTTAAGATATGGAATGAAATACTATAAGGTATTTAGTGTAGGTAACAACTGAGCTAGAAGGAACAAGAGTTGAGAGGATGAGAGTTGAGATTTTTCATTTTATAAGGGTTGTAAAAACACATTTAGAATTTATAAATACAATCTATTTTACAAATATTATTACATGATTCTTAACATAAATATTTATTAATATAATATGGAAATAGAAAATGGATACACACATTGGATGACTAAGATAAAATTTTACCTAAATGAGACTAAAATGTGACAACAATATTTTATTTTCAACAAGGATCGCATATCCCTATTTTAGATCAAATTAATTTTCATTGGATGAAATTTATAACAAATAAAATAAATGCGCATGCAAAAAAAACCAGAATGGGAATGAACCTGAAAAGGAATCATAGCATGTGAAAAGGATTAATGACATGATATAAAAATGGATAAGGATTAGAAGTATTTAAATGGTAGGATAAAGTAATGAGCATTGTATTATAATATCATAGAAATACAAGAAATTTATAGGAAAAGAATAAAATTACCTGAAAATAAGTTATGGTTATCTTACAAGAAATTTTAAATTAGTGTATAATTTCCCATAATGGATTAGGTTTACTCCTTAATCCCACACATAAAGTTTCATGAAAATAAAATCATTACCCAATGCATTAGAGTTCTATATCAATGCACAGATCAGAACACATTTTGGATTATGTGTTCCAAAATATCGAAATAAAACATTGTGACTAGAAAAATAATCACATTGAATCAAAATAGGTCTCATAATCTTGCCTCATATTATAATGCAAATTGGTTTGTAAAAAAAGACATCTGAGAAATGATCATAAGGAAAGTATTACCCAAATAAAATAAAGGTTAGAATATCAAGATGTATATTTGTGATACATATATATATATTTTATAATAATTTCATAAAACTAAATAGGGAGAAGAAAAATAGTTTTGGAGAGAATGGTTATAACCCAAAAAAGGTGGTTTTTATAGATCCATTACATTGAGTTTGAAAAATTATGTATGTAATTTATCCACCTGGATGAAAATATTTTGAAAAATATTTTATTGATTAAGAACATTTTTCTTGTTTATTTTTCTATTATTTTACATTTTTAACATTATGTTTAATTATATAGAAATTTCATTTCACATTAGGCATTTTGACAATATTTAGTGAAAATTTCCTAAATGACATTATTCGGTTAAATATTATAAATGAATAAAATATAAAATCATCCATATAATAATAATGAGAAAATTATTATATTTATTATAAATAAATTATACTTTTAAAAAACCATGAATTATGCTTATAAAAAATGATCAATGATACAATCATTGAAATGGTAGGTAGTTTATAAGCATGTGTACCATTTCAATTTTTCAACAAAAATTATCGAAATATGGTAAGTTTTATTTTATTGTTATACATTGATAAATATATCTTAAATAACATATTATTTGTTTAAAAGCAGTTATATATATCGTCTATGAAATGGAATCATTAAAAAAGAATCACATTTCTTTATAGATGTTGTTGTCCACACATATAAATGAATGATGTTATCATTTTTTAGTGAATTGAATATTAAGAAAATATATTATATATTAATTTTATATAATTAAAAAAATCATTAATATTATATATATATTAAATTGTTCACTGTAAACATATATATAAAATGATGATGAAAAATAATTATATTGGTATGTGATGTGGTAGTTTTCTATACATGAAAATGATGGATTTGTTTCTCATATGTTGGAAGAGTAGATTGATGTAGTTTATTCCATTTAAATAATAACATATAATTCTAACCGAGAAAATTATGATATTATATAATAGTATTAGAATAATATTTAATAATTGTGGATTATGAAATAAAACCAAATACTAAGTTAAGAAACATACATCTTCTTCGAAAAAACTCTATATATTTTTCACACAAATACATCCTAATATGGTTTTCTTAAAAATTAATCAATATCATGTGAATGATATAGATTTTTTTGGGATGTCCATGGCCTACAAAAAAAGGTTTTATGTGTGATGAAAATTTGACAGGAGTTTCCCTTTTATATGTGAGTTAGAGTGTCACACAAGAAAATACCAACAAAATTCTATACTTGGAAGTCCCAATCAAGAAAATGTGTTCATTAAAGATTGATTTGTTATTTCCTAATAATTTATCAACAGACAAATATTTAATATGATCTTTATATATATTTTATAATGTAGTAAATCTTTTTCATAACCGCTAATTTAATAAATCGATTATTGTGATCATATTCAAAATATATTATTTCATTGTTCTTTTCTTCTCAGTGTTTCATGCCCTATATTCTATCAAACATAATTTTATTTTTAAAATCCCATGGTTTTACATTAATGCAATTTAATAAATGTTATCCTTAAAAGTTGAACATGAAATTGATAATCAATGTTTTGACATTTGAATATACCTTTTTTTAAATTGAAAATTATAAAAACTGTTAATAAAAAATCATCTTGAAATAAGGGTAAATTAATTAAGATGGTCATCACATAATTAAGATTCTTAATAGAAGATATTACTGATATGTTAAAATTTGGAAATAAGTTAAATGATGTAAATTCTAAATAATCATAGAGATTGAAAAATAATATAATTATCATATGAATGTAAATTATGATGATAATGTTTATGACCACAATACCATAAACAAATGAGTTGTGAAAAAAGACTATCAATTCATAAAAGAATAATGGTAATATGATAAATAAATTTTTTTCAGTTCCTTTTCCTAGGCTTGAGGAATTATGTTACAATCATGGCTATGAAAATTATGAAATATTCATAAAATATAGGTATTATTTTATAATTTTATTAATTTGAACTACAATCTGACCATTTAATTCAAAAAAAATATTCAATATGTCTTTTTATTCTTGAATAACTATAATTAGGTTTTAAAAGAGAACATTATCTATAAAGGAATAACAAGTTATTCATATTATCTTTATAAAATAACCTAATGAAAATTTTCTATCATGAGTTAAGAAAATTCCCCAAGTGAATAAAACATCATATGATGAAATACAACATAAATCTCTAAAGCCTCAAAAATAAAACTCAATAAAATATTTAATAAATTTTATTAAATACTATCCTCTTTATAATTCAAAATATTCATGAATATGGTCGAAACATAAATATTTTAATGATTTGACCACACATTCATCTAAGAGAACCATAAAATTTTTCTCCAAATAAAATAAATCACCCATATAGACTAATAAAAAATCTATAATACTTAATTATTATGGATAAAAAAATTAAAAAAGAACCATAATCACTAAAATTTCGATGAAAAATTATAAATTATTCCAAATGTTTACACAATTAATATATGTTTCATGGTTATTATAACAAAAACACCAATGTTAAAATTACTTCTACAATAGAATTATCGAATCCCAGTACATAAATATGTTTACCTCAAGGATTTTTATAAAATTGGTTTTTCTTATTCTAGGTGATATCCTTTAGAAGATGGAATTGACATGGATAATGAATAGGTTCTCCATATTTGAGATAATGAGTTATAAATGGATATCTATGATGAAATTTATTTCTAAAAATTTAAATCATCACATTATATAGCTACCCAAGCCTTTTACACATATTATTACATGATTTTAAGCATAATTATCCATAAAATACTAATCAAGGATTGAAAAGTCTAGTGTATTTGTAAGAATTTGAACATAATTTGAAAATATGTAACAAGAATAAAAATAAAATTTTATTAATCTCCATAATGAGACCCTATCTCCTTTTGAGCTCTAACACCTCTATAAGATAACAATCCTGATAAATATATATACAAAAGGGGTGATATGAAAAACAAAGGGAATAAATATGATATTGAAGCATATCATGTGTGTTACAAGGAATAAAATAATCAAATAAAATACATGGCCTAAGAATAATAACATGGAATAAAAATATAGAATTTTTTGTAATGGAAACATGGGAAAATGTAAGAAACATATAACATATCATAGACATGAGTCAAGGCTATCTTTTAATACTATATCACATGGTGGACAATGTTAAATAATGGAATATGTTTACTTCTTAATCCCACACATAACTTATCATGAGATTAAAATAGTACCCAATGAATTATAGTTCTATTGGGGTGAACCCAAAATAACATGATCATGCAAATGTGTTCCACATAAATAATCAAACATATGGAATAAACATTAGGGATAACCACGGAAATAAATGCGTATCATAATCATGTCATAAGGCATAACTGAAGGGAATATTACAATGGTATTGATGAAATAAGGTATTTTAATCATTATTTTTCATTTATTAAGTAATACTAATAATTGACCATGAATAAATATATCCAACTATTTTTAGAAAAAATTAATATAGTGGCTAAGTAACAATATAAATGTTTCACTTAGGAGAGGTTTTATGGAAAAGGATAGAGTATTTATTGAGGATATGGGAATACTTATATCTATAAAACCACAAATGAATTACTTTTTTTAATAATAAATTCATTTATTTTAGAAAAAAATATTTGAGTTAAAAATATTTTTGGGATTGTACTTTATAATGGGTATGAAACAGAGACATTCCACTTAATCGGTTTCACTTTTTGAGACTAAATGAGAAGGGAATCTTATAAAACATGTAATTCCACATAATATAAAAATTAATTGAGATACTTAATTTTTTTATTAAATATACATATAATATAAAATAATAATATAATAATAATGAAGATATGAAATTATCTATATTGATATAATGAAACCCCCAAAGGAAATATAGAGATTCTGAGAGATCCCTTTACTAATGTGCGAAAGCGTTATGCACTGGTACTTAATGTCTTGTATAATCAAATTATATTCATAAATTACATAATATAAAACTCCTTAAAAATGTATTTGATTTATTATAATTTTAATAAGCTCATTTATGACAATTTATAGTTTTTATAATGATCAATCTCATAATTCTAGGAGTGTTTGTTTCATTTTTTTATTGTCCGTTCACTTGTGTAAAATTATTAAAGTTAATTCTGAATAGAAATAAAACACTATAATAAGAAAATGTATTTATGAATTTATAGAATACTAAATGTTCCCATATATAATTTTTTATTCTAAAATGAGTTTTATTCATTAGTTAATACAATAATGTTAAATGTTTAGTTAATTTTGGCGGTTTTTTCATCCATCACAAACTAGTTTAATATTACTTAATATTATGAAAATATTTTAGTTCTAAACTTGAAATAAGTTATAATATACATATAAAAATATTATTTAATGATAATAATTGTAACGTCCCAATTCTGGGTGCCGCCCAAAGGTGCCCTATACCCGGTTGGTCACATGGACTCAAGCACATTTCCTCAAACGCCAGAGGCTTCTAGTTAGAAGCAAGGGTATTGGGTGTGATGGTATGGAATTTATTCCCACATTGGAAGAGTAACACAGCATAAATAAATAGATAATAGTAGTAGAATCAGTAATAATAACATGAAATAATAAACAGCAGAAGACTATACGTAGATAAACAATTGGAGGACATATATAAATGATTCATGCCACTTATGTCTTGGAAATCAGCCGATCATGTCAAAATTATGTAATAAAGTACTAAATCAATGTAAAAAATTAAAAAAGTAAATAACTCCATCATCATTGCAAGCCTCATCTTGGCCCCAGGCTTTCCAACTCCACATCAATCATGTACCTGAAGTATATGGGAACATTACTTTGTCTATACCTACAACAATATAATCTTTTTAGGCCCAAATAATGACATAAACAAGGTATGATATGAATCCTAGTAGGCAACCACCCAATGATCTATGCCTAACTATCACTATATATATATATAGCAGGAAATATTCAAAAAAAATTAATAAAAAAGGAAGTACTAAAAAGTAAACAATCCAATAGTTTCAACTACATTCATTTACATTTATTAAATAAACAAAAAAAACTAAAGAAACCGTCTGGGAAGTTCTCACTATCTAACCCCTCTGGTTCACCTTAATAATGACTCACTCTAGTTCAATTTAACAAAGTCTCCCTGAGGAATCACTCCCCATCAATTCCCCATGTGGTATCATAATATTAAAATAATGAATCTATGGGGAAGTATTCAATGTCCAATTCCACACTTGGTCTCACAATGTATTACTGCAGACTCTCTGAGAGAGCACTCACGTCCATCCCCACTATGCTCTCACAATGTAAAATTATAATAGACACTCTGGGAAAGCCCTCAACATCCATTTTCTCTATGGTCTTACTACACTATATTCCCACAGCCCTGTGTAAGTCAATTGTGCAAAAATAATATCTAGAAGACAAAGTAAATAATAATATACTACTTGGTTAAACAACTACAAATCATGTCACACAAGAAATTTAGATAATATAACTCCATCCTAACAGCACTAGGAATAGAAAACGGAGTAGCCTAACATGAAATACTAGACCCAACAACCAATATCAGTTTAGACATGGGAAACCCATCTACAGAAAGGTAATTAAACCATATTCTCAAACAAGATACCTAAATCAAGAAATCAAGGCATAGCAGGCATTAAAGGGTTAATTTCCCTAAACAAGAAATACCCCGAACGTGGGTATTGGTCAATTTTTAACATATAATTCATATAAAACTATGTATAGGAACAAACCACCTACCAAGAGGTTGTAAGATCGATATAGTTGATCCTCAGCCTCTGAATCGAACTAGAATGCCTTATATCTTAAAAAATGTCTAAAACGATCAACCACTGATATATCATGAAAGACAAGAAATCAAGATAAGAGGCTCTGGAGGAAGGAATAACTCACTTATACGATTCAAAAAAAACATACAGAATTTGATTCAGAGAACAGATTGAGGGTTGGGGACTCATGGAATAATCGTCGGATTCAGTCACTCCTAGATGAGATGAAGACAAAGAAGATATTTTTGTGAATGAGACGTGACCAAAATCCAATTTATAAAATAAAAATAAAAATACATGGAATTTTCATTAAAAGTACATGACATGTATATTCCATTATCATCCCCCCCCCTTTAGGTGGTCCCTTCATCACCCCACACGACCATGTACTCGGTCGTTACATGACTAAACATAGCTACCTGTGGAAACTAGGTACACGGCGTGTACTCATAAGTACACGGCGTGTACACCTTAAATTTCCATAAAATCCTCTTTTTCTAAAAAACACCAGATTTCATGATCCATACCTAAAAATAAAGAACCTTGTTTTTACAAAATTCTCCCCTTAAAGAAATTCATCCCTGAATATCCCAAAGAAGGTGGTGGAGAATAATCATCGAACTGCTCCGGCAACTATGATCACACATCAGACATCCTCTCTCAAATCTCATCATGTACTCACCAAGATGCCATAGCACCTGTACCAGAGCAACAGACCAGCCATATAGAACCTTCTCATTGTGATCAATAATCTTTATAGGATGCTCTTCGAATGAGGCATCCACCTCAAAGTTAACCTCCACAGGTTGAAAAACGTGATACGGGTCTGAGAGGTAACGTCATAGCTGAGAAATATGGAAGACGTGGTGCATAGCCAAACACCTCTGAAGTAACTACAAATGATAGGCAACCAGTTTGACCCTCTAAAAACCTCAAATGGACTAATGTATCTCAGTGAATGCTTTCCCTGTCTCATAATCATCCTATGTCCCAACCTCAGTGTGATACATAGGAAAACCTGATCTCTGGCCTCGAGCTCTAGAGGTCATCTCCCTCTATTAGCATAATACTTCTAGCATCATTGTGTAGTATCCATCCTCTTTCAAATCAATTTCACCAACTCTATGGTCTTTTAAACAAGACAAGGTCCCAGCATAGTTACCTCTCCTACCTCGATCCAACATAGGGTTGATCGGCATGGCCTACCATACAAAACCTCATAAGGTTCCATATAAATAGTTTCTTGAAAACTATTATTGTAAGAAAACTCCGCCAGGGGTATATGCTTCTTTCAAAAACCTCCAAAATCTAGGACACATTCTCAAATCAGGCACTACATCCCCTGAATCGTACGCTTGGACTGGCTACCTATCTGGGGATGGTAAGTTATACTAAGAAGTACCTATGTACCGAAAGCCCTCTATAGTCCCTTCCAGACATAAGAAGTAAAATGGGCATCCCTGTCCGAAACTATGGAGTTTAGAACCCCATGTAGACATTTAATCTCTTGGATGTACAACCTTCCTAGCTCATCAACAATAATGGTATCCTTGATCGGAAATAAGTGTGAAACCTTCGTGAGTCTATCAATGACAACCCACAATTCATCATTCCCTCGAGCTGACCTTTGAAAACCTATCACGATGTCCATCGCAACAGCGTTCCACTTACACTCAGGAATGGATAACTACTGAAAATTCCATGCTGGTTGCTAATGTTTTTCCATTACATTCTTATAAGTGGAACACCTCATCACAAAACTAGAAAAATATAACTTCATTTCTGGCCACCAATACTAACAGTGTAAGTTTCTATACATCTAGGTGACACCAAGATGAACTTCCCAAGATGAATAATGAAAATCCTACATCAGCTCCTCGTTTATGTATGTTGACACCCATACATGTCCAAGGAAGCATAAGATCCCATTCTCACCCACAATCTATCCAGGAATAGGATCCTCTATAGACACACTCTCCCACAGGACTAGGCCTTCAGCATCTGATATCTGCCTCATTCGCACTCGCTCAAGTAGTGTAGAGGTAAGAGGTAATGAAGAAAGAAATGTCTAACCTTGACTATCATGCATCTCCAAATGCATCTCATAGAATATAGCGTGAAGCTAACACTCACTGATGGCCTCCTAAACTGCCTATATTTGAGTCTTCCAACTCAATGCATCAATCACTGCAATGCCATTCCCAGGCGTGTAGGCAAGCTCAAAATCAAAGGACTGAAGGTACTCAACCCACCTTCATTGTCTCAGATTCAGATTTCTTTGGGTAAATATGTACTTGAGAATTTTGTGGTCATTGAAAACCACAAAATTCTCTCCTATAAGATAATCTCTCCAACAATGTATAGAATGAACAAGAGAAATCAAATCAATATCATGTGTTTGGTAATTCCTCTCATGTGGCCTCAACTACTGAGACCTGTAGGCAATGACGCCTTCCCCTTGAATAAGCACTCCTCCCAACCTGATACCTGATGCATCATAGTAGACAGTATAGATCTTCCATGGATCTGTAAAAACTAGTATTATTGTTTAATTCCACCTCCCTTTCATCTCTTGAAATGCTGACTCACAAGAATCTGACAATAGGTACTTCACACCCTTCTTAGTTTGGCCCTTCAGTGGCACTAATAAGGGTGAAAATTACTATATGAAATGTTTGTAGTAACCAGCCAGCCCAAGAGAACTTCATACCTAAGATACATTCTTTGGATACTCCCAAGAAACTATTGTTGTCACTTTCTCTAGGTTTACTGATACTCCTCTTTCTGAGCTAACATGACCCAATAAGTGAATCTGGTCCATCTAAAAGTGGAATTTTGATAACTTAGCATAAAATGTATTCTCTCTCAGTGTACTCAAAATGTTCTCAAGATGGGTAGCATGGTCGTGTCGAGTGTGAGAGTACACATAGATATCATCCAAGAAGACCACTATGAAAACTTCCACGATGGAATCCATGTATTGATGGAACACATAGTTCATTATTTCCCTGAAAACTGCAGGCGCATTTGTGAGACCGAATGACATAACCACATGATCATATAGACCATAACTACTCCAAAAGGCTGTAAGAGATATATCATATGGTCTAACGTGAAACTGATGATAACTGGATATCATCTCGATCTTCGAGAACACTTGGGAACCTCGAAGCTGATCAAAGAGATAATCAATCATTATTCATGGATATTGGTTCTGGAAAGTCAACTAGTTCAGCTTCCAATAATCCCCACAAATTCTGAGGGTACCATCCTCTTTCTTTACAAATAGTATAGTGGAACCCCAAATAGAAGTACTGGGTCAGATGAAACCATTTATCTGTAACTCCTATAACTACTTCTTGAGCTCCTATAACTCGGGTGTATCCATCCAATAAGGAGAAATGGACATCGGTGCTACTCTTAGAACAATTTCAATAGAAAATTATAACTATCACTTCGAAGGAAAACCTGAAAATTCCTCTAGAAATACATCTATGAAATGATCCACCACTGAAGGAAAGTCCATCTATGAAGTATTCTGGTTTTCTATATAAAAACTAGAAATATAGGTTATAACTCCTCCCAACCCATGATGATCGGGTTCCCCTCTAGTCACCTGGACATCCCATTCTCCCTTATATAGAAACAAACCACCCTTTGGTGAATTGAAACTCACCCTACAATGATAGAAGTCGATAAAAGCCTGAAAGTGAACTAACCAGTCAATTCTGAGAATGAAATCATAGTCTGTCATCTCTATGACATAGAGGACCAATAAAAAGTGACCCACACCACCCTCGAGAGGGAACTCCTTACACTGACGTACACTAGCCATTCTAGTCCCCAACGGAGTGTCTAGAATCAATATATCGGTAGATATAAAGATAAAAAACCCAAGTCTCTCCACAGCAGTGATAGATATAAAACAATGGGAAGACCCTGTATCAAAAAGTGCAGAAGCTAAAACTGAGTCAAATAGAATTGTACCTCTAACTGTAAAGGGTTCAGGATACTGTTTCAGCTGAATCTGCTCTATTGAAAAATTCTGACCTGCACTGCGGCCCGGTGAAGCTTACTTAGATCTATGAGCTGATTAACACTAGAACTGTCGAAAACCTTGTGTCTGAACACTACCGCCACGACCTCCATCTCAGCATGAATGGCCTGAATAACTCTAGCCCCTAGTCTAATGTGGGTCCAGTAGCTTTTCTCTGGTAGAAGTATTCGAAACCGGACCCCAATCACCAGCTGTTGGTGAGAAAATCTGACAAAAACCCTACAGATGACCCATCTTTCCACAAGATCGGAACTCCACTGGGTCTCTCGGGAAATGTGTCCTTTTATTCCTACTCTTCCCACACTGGTAGCACACCAACTAGACACCAGAGGAAGTATTCCAACTAATTGTATCTTCAATTGAAGACTCTCTGTGGTGCTTCATGCTATTAGTCAGAGGGGTACTAACATCGGATTCCAAGATGCCCTGGATCACAGCCCTATAAATCCTCAAATTTCACTCTATGATCAGTACCTGGTTTACTATGGATGTTATAGAAGTCGACCTGAAGATGTACATCTGAGATTAGATGCCATGTTTGAGTCCATCCTCAAGCTTCCTCGCTAGAAATAACTCATCACCCCCTAGAATGGGTGTGAATCACTGCAGCTCATTGAAGCAAGAAGAATACTCCATGACGGAGAGAGTAACCTACTCCAAACTAATTAACTCTCAGTCTCAATAGGCCCTCAAAGTATATGGGTATAAGTAATCATAGAAGGCATTCTAGAACTCATCCCAATCAATAACTTACTGGCGTACCTCCTGTGAGATCACATCCTGCCATCTCTTAGAAGAATCCCGACGTATATAAATCTCTAGATGCTCTAAGATCGACTGCACGGATTCTAACCATTGCTTTGAAGTCTGAGGTCCTCCAACCCCTAAGTAAGTAGGTGGATTCTTTTGCTTAACACATCAGTTCTTCCATATATAGGGCAGGATGTGGCACTCCTGAGAAGGTTTGCATAAAACTCATGAAGCCTTCTCAGAACTATGCATCAACACATGTATCTAGGATAATGGTTGGTGCAAAGATTGGGACGATGGTAGTATCTTCTAGTAGTCCATGATACACCATGTCTGATGTCTATTCACTTCCATATATCTGACATACAACCAAAGTACGTCACGGTGGAATGAAATTGAAAGGTCTAGCGCACACCTTAGTTCATGAATCTCGTGGACTAAAACATAGAAGTTCATGAAAGGAACAGGAGACTAAAATCATTCAACTTTTTCAAAACATGGATACACAGCGTGTGTAGCCCCTACATAGAATGATCCTTTAAGTATTAACATGGGCATGTACTTCTGCTAAAAATGGTCATGTAACATCCCATACACGTGGCGTGTTCTCCATTTACACTATGTGTTCATGAATCCTTTCCCCCTACCCAAGTTCCAATAAATGGATAAACCTCACGGTTATCTCCTAGAAAAAAATTACAGGGCGTTTTTTTGCCATACATGGCATGTACCTTTTAGGTTTCAAATGCCCATGTAATAAGTCAAATGGTCGGAGAGACAGCTTACTTTACACAGTGTGTTTGTGCTAGATACATTTTGTACTATAAGGATTTCATCTACCCATTTTGTTAGTCACACGGTCAGACACATGACCTCTACAACAAAGCATGTACTTCTGGTACACAGCGTGTTCCACTAAGGATTTCCCAACCCCATGTCCATGCCCACACAGGAAGTCACACGTTCAAGGATTACAAGGCATGTACATATAGTTCACTGAATTTACATAATAAAAATAGTTCCATCCCAAACATAAGGATACATTGTATGTATTCATCAATACACATCATATATTGTGGGGTTTTCAGGATTGTAAGCCTCAGAAACTACATTGGAACCCATAAAAATGCTGAAACAAACAATAAAGTGAAAAATTCTGATCTGTGAGAGCCCATAAAACCCGTGAATAAATGTTTGGAATCATATTCATGACACATAACAAGTATAACAGTGCAAGAAACACATGATCCACCAAACTATCATCCATGAGGGCCCATAACTCCTAAGAGACCAAAGTTTGTCACCCATTTAAATGAATCCTTACACAAAACAATACCTAATCAAATAGTAGGTATTTTATCAAGGAATCTATCACAATAACATTAATATATAGCACAACATCTATTAGAAAAACATGAAATTGGTAATACACCCTAAATGGCATGATAAGAATGCATGACATGTGATCTCTAACAAGTGCCTATATGATGCGTGAGACTGAATACCCTTATCTCTTCAGGTTGCAACAAAAATAGAACCTCAATGATATCAACGATAATAGAAAAAACATGTGAATCGCCGAACAGTTAAATCAAATCAACTATAATAATTGTACAACCAGAAACATTGCAATAATCGAGGTAAATTAGATTTTCCTTTAACATAGGTTCGCTACTCCCAGTCATAACTTATTACCAACTACCTATTCCTTCTTATCCCTGGATATAATCTCTAAAAAATAATTCAATGAAGAAAATAACTCCTATGATACCACTTTGTAATGACCTGGTTCTGAGTACCGCCCAGAGATACCCCGTACTCAGTTGGTCACATGGCTTCAAGCGCATTTCCCCAAACTACATAGGCTATGGACTAGCAGTAAGGGCATTTTTTGTGATAGTGAGGAAGCTATGCCCTGATTGGAAGAGTAACATAGTGTAAATAAATAGATAACAGTAGCAAAAAAAGTAATAATAACATGAAACAGTAAAAATCAAAAGACTGCAAGTAGATAATCAACTAGAGAATATATATAAATGATGGATGACACTTATGTCTAGGAAAGTATCCAAACAAGTCACAATGCTGAAATACAATAATAAACCAAATTAAAAAAGGAAAATAAGTAAATAAATCTAGCATCATCGCAAGCTACATCTTGCTCCCATGCTCTCCAGATCCATAGCAATCATGTACATGAAGTAGAAGGGCACTTTCCGTTATCTATACCTAAAAAATTTAATCTGTTTGAGCCCAAATCATTGCCCAAATATGGTGTGAGACGAATCCTAATAGGAAACCTTCCAAATATTTTTTCCTAAATTTTAGTGAACATATATATATACGGCAGGAAATATTTAAAATTATGTAATAAACAAGGAAGTACTCAAAAGTGAGCAATCCTATAGTTTAAACTACATTAATTTACATTTATTAAATAAACCAAACAATCTCATGCAACCCTTTAGAAATTTCTCACTGTCTAAACCATCTGGTTCAACTTGTTAATGAATCTCTGAGGAAGAACTCACCGTAAATTTCCCATGTGGTATCGTAATGTAAAACTACTAACACTATGGGGAAGTACTCAATGTATGATTCCCCATGTAGTCTGGAAACATGGAACTACAGAAACTCCTACAGATAACTCACATCCACCCCCCCATATGTTCTAACAATGTAAAAGTACAATAGACACTCTGGAAAAAGCCCTTAGCATGCATTTCCCTTATGGTCTAACTACACTAGGATTCCATAACCCTGTATAAGTCAGTCGTTCACAAATGATATCCTACATCAAAAGTAAATCACAATATACTACATGGATAAAAAGCTAAAAATCATGGAACAAGTCAATTAATACCACTCCAACCTAACAGCACTAGGCATGGAATATAGTGCAGCCTAAAAGGAAAAATATGACCTAATGGATAATATCAGTTCAACCATTGGAAAACACATCCACGGTAAGGTAATTAAACCTTATTCTCAAACACTAACACTAAATCAAGCAATGATGGCATAAAAATCACTAAAGGGTTAAATTTTCTAAACATGCCATACCCCGAACTAGGTATTGGGTAATTTTTCACATATAATTCAAGAATAAACTACAGATAAGCACAAACTACCTACCTCGACATTGTATGATCGATATAGTTGAACCAAAATCTCTAAATCGAATTAGAACATCATAGATCTATGAAAACATCTAAAATGATAAACCATAGATAACTCATGAAAGAGGATAAATCAAGAGAAGAGACTCTAGAAAAAGGGGGAACTCACCAATATGATTCCAATGCAACCGATGGAGTTTGATTTGGAGAATGGATGGTGGTCAGAGGCTCATAGAAGAATCATTGGATTTAGTCACTCCTGGACGAGACAAAGCCAAAAGAAGAGCATTATGTGAATGAGACTCGACCCCGGTCTAATTTATCAAATAAAAATAGAAATACATGGCACGTTCATTAAAAGTACACAGCATCTATATGCCTCTATTGGGCCACACATTATGTGGTTTATAGGTAACTGCACATGGCTAGGTACTCGGCTGTTACACTGCCAGTACATAACTACCCGCGGTAACCAGGTACATGAAAAGTACTCATAATTACAAGGCATATACACCTTAAATTTCCAAAAACTCTTCTTTTTCTCAAAAACACCAAAAATCCAGATCCTTACCTGAAAAGAATATTTGGGTTTTTACAATAAATTTTTTATGACTATCCATCAATTAATTAATAGAAAACAAAAACTCATTATCCCCGTAGATGGTTAATCACAATAATTTGAAAAATGGTCTCCTTTAATTAAAAAAACAACATGATAAAATGTTTTAGATATAAAATATTCTATTAGTGATATAAAATAAAATTGTATACATTGTACTGTAGTTATTATAAACTTTAAGGAATAATGTGGTGAGGGGATGGTATAAAATGAAAAGACATCAATAGTTGTGGTTTATCAAAGTTTCCTCTAGGATATCGCCTCCTTTAAGGATCATATAAGAAAGCCATAATTTGACTTTTAGTGATACCATCACCTCTATAAACTTGACACAGATTATTGTTCGGGAATTTTTTAGAGTATTGTTGAGTTAAAATTTTCATGGTGCTGAAATGAAGTGAGGGAAGGTGATTATTTTTATAATTGATGAGAGGTGTACTTTAGGAATTCATTAAAATATTAAAATATAATAAGACACTTCTGGAGGAAAATGCTTCAAAATGAAATATAAATTTAATGGGATTATATATTTGAAAATATATTAGCTTCACTGGTCTTATATATTATTCTCTTTTTTAAAATAATTTAATAAAATATTATGTTCATGAAGAATCATTATGGTCCAATATGTATATATTTGTTCACTAAAAAATAAAAATCAATATCCATGAATAAGGTAAATAATTTATCATTCTATAAACTATTTATGGTATGAAATATCTTCTATAAAACCTTATATTAAAATGGTATGCTTACAAAATGTAATATTGTGAAATGTTTGAAATTCTATTTAATAAAATATGATAAGGGACTCAATGTCATCCATGTTGATCCTAAAGGTCCGAAAATATAACAATGGATGATTATGTTCTAAAAATCATCATCCAATAAGATTAATTCACATTTATAGGTCATTTAATGGTTCTTATAATCTTAATTATAATAATTTTATTGATCTGTCTTATACATATATAAGAAATGTGTTTGTGTTGCATAAACATTAATGATAATTATTTGGTATAAAAAATATAAAAATTAATAGCATCAATAATAAATTTATTAGGGTTAAGACAATAGTTTATATTCTTTAATTATTTATATTTACTCATATCCATGTCAAGAAAACATATATTTTTTACTTGAATTTTCTAGCCTTGCACAAGAATTGCAAATGACTTTGTATAATATTGTTGTTATATAAGTGAAAAATAAAAATAGTGGAGAAAAGGGGGTACTCAATGCATAGAAGGGCATTCTGGGAATAATGATGAAGAATCTTGTATCAAGGATGTATCAGCCTCTAAATTCCCTGATATTCTTGGGCATAAGGAACTGTTTTCTCTTTATGTGTCATGAAAAAAGTTGTTATAGATCGGCACCCACCGAAATCATCTATTTTCTGAAAAAATATTATTGATGTTGTGAGATCTGAATCGAATATATATTTTTCTAACTTTGGGTCTCCCTTTCCTAGAAGACTCATTAAGAATGGAAAAAGTACCATGTCTCGACCAATCAAGATTCTTTTGAGGAAAGGTTAAAGATCTACATATTCTCAATTATAGCTTTTTTTACCCCAAAAGGCGAGCGATTGTGAGGATTTTATGAATGGGTTGAAATAATTTAAATTGTTTGGGGTTTGGTGATTGGAAGATAACCTCAATGAGGAAATGATATTTCCATATCGTGTTCCCCTCTAATGAGCATAAAAGGAGGGCATGGATTATTAGATCTATTTCATTGATTCCATGAATCATAAGAATTTAAGAATGGAATCAGAACATTGATACCTTCAGTGTGAAGAATACACAAAATCAAGTGTGGATTCGTATCTTTAAAATCAATTAGCTATACTGCAATCCATGTATTCTAAAGGTTAATGCATCTTCTGTTGGCAATCTAGGAATAAGTGATAAACAAACTGAAAACCCAAGGTAGGTCACTTTAAAAGGGTCATTGTTACAGTTGATATGGCCAATACCCTGGTAGAGGAGGTGGATCTTACCAAAAGATATGAAATGTTTTACATAGAATTTTTTTATGAAAGAAAACCAAAATTTAGTTGTGGTCATTTGGTATTTGGTCATCTCATCTCTGAGTGAAACAAATCCAAGGTATGTGTGAAATTCAATTTAAAAGGTAATGATTAATCATCGTGTCAAAAAGTCATGGATAGTGGGAAAAGGAAACCTCCTCCCATACAGAAATCTAAAGAAGGTCCCATATCTATTTCTGGTGGTTCTCAACCTAATAAGTAACCCTCTCAAGATCCAAATTTCTTTGGAAAACATAGTAAGGAAGCTACTGGACTGGATCTTGCTCTGGATGCACTGATTGATATTGTTGGGTTGGAAATTGCGATCAATTTCATTCTTATTCAAAACTTTTTTAATCATATTATAGTGCATGACAAGAAATATTTATACAAAGACATTATATTTTTGGATTAGAGGATGAATGATGATGATTTCTCACAAAAAGGTGACAACATGGATGACCGGTTTTATTGTGGACTTGTGAAATCTCTACAGTCTGCTATGTGTGATGTGTCTATTGAATAGAATTACCAGGTTTTACTTCCTTATGTTCCTTCCCATTTCTCGACTATGTGGGTTTTTTCTTCCCCTATTATGTTGTACTGATCTCCATCTAGTGTTTTTGATCAATAGAATTTTGATATTATCAACAAGGTCTTGGATAGGTATAATCATTCCTCATAATAGGCCATTTGTAAGAAGAAGGTGGTCCTGGATGATGTTGACCCACGGGTGTTGTACTCTTTCCCAGACTCACAATTGGATACAAATGAGGGGCCTGAGAGAAATTATCATCCCCTTTTGATGGAATCTTCTTCCGTCAAGGATATGGTGCAGGATGCTTAGTCATCTTCAGTCTCGTTATTGTTGATTCATGGTGCTTGTCCTAAAGAAGTGGATGCTATTATTCTGGAGGAGCCTTCCATTTTAGTACCATCTAGATAGTTGGCATGGAGAAAAAGTACTAAAGACATAATAATGGGATTTTATCCCACTCCTAATAAATTTATACCTGTTAGTGGTATGTTGTGGTCTGATGAAAACTATGAAAACCCATATCTTCCCCATGATAAGACTAGTGAATGTATTTATATCCAACCTATTAAGGGAAAAGGTAAAGGGAATGGTAAGGAAATTATGCTAGACTCTACGAAGAAACAAGGGACTCAGACCAGAAGAAAACATTCTTATAATAAATGAAGATAATCTTTTGGAATCTCTATGGGATTGGGTTACCTCCAACTGTAAAAGAACTTCAAAATTTTATTATGACCAACAAACCATTAGTTATTGGAATTTATGAATGAAGGATGAAAACATCAAACTGAAAATCTTTTAAATAGACCTCAATTGGAGACTATCCTATCTCACATCATGTGAATGGAAATGGGGCGGAAGATATTTTGGTTTTAAAGCATGATAGTGTCATTATTAATTCGTGTTCCTCGCATCATCAGGGTGTTATGGTTGAGGTGTTCATGACATGGGTCATCATCTATTTGTTATTTTTTTATGCCTTTAACTCATACCTCAAAATAAGAGATCTATGGAAGGACATGGTTGATTTTTTGGGTGTGAATATATCTCACATTTGGATATCATTGGGTGATTTTAATGCTATCCTTAGAATGGAGGAGAAGACTAGTGAATGTTTAAATAGGATTTCTACATCTTACATTTTTTTCTTGTATTGACCAGTGAAAGATGGCTAATGTGCCAATTATGGGTGGTGACTATACATGGAAGAGGTTCACTCTTAATAGGAGGCAAGATATTAAACATTATTGATTCTTAGTTCGCATTGATGAAGGGTATGAGCCTATGAGAATATCGTATCTCGGTTTACCAAATTATCATTCATATCATAAACCTATTTTGATTGAAATATTTATTGGAAACTTTAGATCCTCTCCCTTTATGTTCAGATTTAACAATTCATGGATTATTGTTCTTGGATATAGAGAGGTGATTTTAGATTCTTGGAAGGATAATCTCTTTGGCATCCCCTTGTTTGTTCTGTCTAGGAAGCTCAAAAATGTAAAAAAATTCTTATATAATGGGGTAAATCTTTATTCTATGATATGAGAAATGACATTAAAGAGGTTGAGTGTGTTTTAATTAAATTTCAAATTGATTACCGGCAGTAGCATGTCCCCTCCAAGGACGAGCTATATGCCGTTTATAAGGTTGATGGCCTACTAAACATTTAGGAAAGGATGGATAAAAATAATTATAATGTGATATGGTTGTAAGTCGGGGATAAGAATTATATGTTCTTACAATGCTTTTATAGAGAAATAAATATTCGAAATGTTGTAATATCACTTGAAATTTATGGAACTATATACAATTAAATGTGGGAAATATAAAATCATGTGGTTTATTATTTTGAAGGTTTATATTCAGGTGGTAATAAAGATGTCACTCATAAATTACATGGTAATATTACCCCAACTAGGGATGATCTGTAAAACAAGATGTTTATTGATGCCTCCCTAGAGTGTGAAATCAAGGTTGTGATCTTCTCTCTTGACATTGATAGTGTAGCAGGTCTGAATGGTTTCAATAATAAATTTGTTATGTTCAATTGGGATATTGTTTTATAGGATGTCATTGGTACTGTCTGAGATTTCTTCATCCACACCTCAATGTCTCATGGTGTGAACACTTGTTTTATTAATATAATACCTAAGAATGATAATGCTCTAAATATTAAAGAATTTAGACCGGTTTTCATCAGGAACCCCACTCATAAAATCATTATCCAAATAATTTCATCAAGATTGGGGGTTATCGTCAAGAAGATTATTACCCCAAACCATTTTAGTTATGTCCCTAGAAAAAGCATTCAAAATTATATTTTTACAGCTTCTAAATGTGAAAACATATTGAGGAAGAAGGATACGGATGGATGTTTTCTCTTAAACTGGATATTTCTAAATGTTTTTCTATTATTATTAAATATGTATTTATTTAATCTATTTTAATGAGGAATGGAATATCTAGCCCTTTTATTAATCTTTTCAATGAGATTTTTACGATTTCTCAACTTTATACGCTTATAAATGGATCCCCAAGGGGGTATTCACCATGCTCTTGAGGATTTGTCAGGAAATGTGACCCCCCATTTAGTTTACTCATTGCTACGCCTAAAGACTATATGAGAATTTAACTTTATGATTTTGTTAAGGGCAGTCTCTATAATAAATTTAATGTTGGAGGAATATTTTATTGTCAGTTCATCTTTTTATGCTGATGATATCCTCATGTTTAGACAAGCTGATAAAGGAATTGTTTCTTTTGTCAAAAAGATATTTCTTCATTAAGATGAGGTATCAGGTTAATTGATAATGTGGAAAACGTAGTGTTTTTTGGGAAAGGTATGACTATTCATAAATAGAACAAAATTTTTAGAATTCTTGGAGTGAAAAATTAGTTTTCCCATTAATCTATTTAGGGTTACCCTTATTTTGGGGAAGGGTGAAACGAATTCACCTTGAAAACATATATTATAAGATTGTTGATTAACTTGCCACCTAGAAAGGGAAAATCATGTCTCAAACTAAGAATGTTTTCATTTTTAATTCAGTGATCACATTATTGTTTTTATATGAATTCTCCATTTATAGATGGCCTAGAAGTCTCCCAAAGAAGTTAAAAGTGATAATAAGAAAGTTTATATGGATAGGATATATCTATGATCGAAATTTTATTATTATGGCATGGAAAGAGTGTAAAAACCCATTGATATAGAAGGCTAGGGAATTAAATATCTTAAAGCTTTAAATGATGCCATGTGGCTTAAATTCACTTTGAATATTTTGATCTCTGGTGACACTTCTCTAGAATTTTTTTCCCATAGGTTTATTCCAAAATTGAAAAGTGGATATTCACCCAATGTTTCTTCATACACTTTGCCTACTCTAAAGAACTCATATCACGAGATAGTTACATGCTCACAATGGATGGTTTTAAGGCAGTCAGAATTGAATTGTTGGTCTAATCTATGGATTTGTAGACCCATAAATGATGTGATGGATATGCCCCTTCCTCGGCAGCATTTTTCTATTGCTAATGAAATTGTATCTGATTAGTTTCCTGGATGTATTCCTATAGACATAAACCTGAAAATTCAGTGATATGTTTTCACTGATAAGGACATCATTTCATGGACACCCAAATCTAATGGTTGCTTCTCTTTACTGTATTTTTATATGCACCTATGTGATGCGACTTCTATTTTTCCTGCTTGGATGAAAAGTTTCAGTAATGAATTTATTCTTCCTTCCTACTATATGCTGCTATAGAGGCTATGGAAGGGAAGACTTCCAGTGCCAGCGCTGCTTTAGAAATCAAGATTTCATCTTTCTTCAGTCAACTTGTAATGATTTCAGTATGAGTAATCTATTCCTCATACGTTTATATTGTGTAATTTTTCATATAGGTTCCGGTTACATCTACATGATGTGTTTGGCAGTCATATAATTATGGACAGCATTGAGGGCCTTCTGAAATCTATCCAGTGTGCTCATTTGAGTGATCAGGTTGGCGTGATGCTACTCACTTCCATTGCTCGGGTTATCACTATTATAAGGTCGACACGAAATAGTTCTACCTATAAAGGTCATTATCCCTCTTTTCCGGATGGAATCCTCTCTATATATAAGGCTGTGAAGACGGAATCCAATTTTCACACTAGTAAAATAAAAAATGTGCTATCAAGATTGATTATTATGAAAGCCTTTGATGTTATTGGGAGATCCATGAAACCTCTTGTTCATAAGTCAATCTGCTGGATTCTACCGATTCTAGGTTGGATGAAGGTGAACATGGATGGGGTGGCTTCAGGTTCACCTGATCCCTTAGGATATGGGTGTGTCTTCATCACTTATTAGGGTTTTTAAGGGATTCTTCTACCATTACATTAGTCATTGTAAAGTAATTGATTCCGAGTTGTGGGCTTTCATAAATTCCATAAAGTATGCCACTCATCATGGATGGAGGCATATTTGGATGGATTCTGATTCCACCACTATAATATACATTCTTAATATTCATTCCAGATCTGTTCCATGGAAAATTTTTCCTTCCTAGATTTAATTTCTTCAGATAATACAGAATATTTACCAGAATGTCACTCATGTTTACAGAGAGGAAAATCAGGTGTTAGATTATCTGTCAATGTTAGCAATTTTGGAAGCCTTCTCAGGCTAGTCATTTGTTTCTCCTGAGTTTTGTTATCATTTTGTTTATTTGTATGCACATGGTTCTTTTTATTCCCATCTTTTTAATACCACTACTATGAAACTCGCTCTATTTTTTAATAATTTATTTTAGGAACGGGCTTTCCCAGATCTTGAACTTTTCTACAATAAGTCAATAATTATAAAAAATAGGTAAATCGAATAATTTTTTCTTGATTTAAATAAATAAAATTTCATAATAATTTTTACCTCTCAATTAATATTAATATGGCTCCGAATTTGACTTTTGGAATACTACGTAAGCATTGTTTCGATATTAAAAATAATTTATTTATTTATCATTAAATAATTTATATGTTATATATTTGAATAATTTTTTAATTATATTATTGTTATATTATCTAATATGAATGTTTATAGAAGTTTAAAAAATATATATCATAGTAATTTTTTATTATATCACAAAATATACCATATGTCAAAAAACGAATTTCTAACAATTCAACAAAAATTTATCATTTTTAGAAAATTTTGAAAATTCCCCCAGTGGTTAATTTTGACAAGTTGATTTCAAAAATAAGATTGTTTTTTCTAAAAAAAATTATAAAATTTTTAAATTATAATTATAATTATTTTCTCATAAAAACCAATAAAATTCACTTTTTGAAGAAAATATATATTTCCAAAAAAAATTGACTTTACTTTAAATTTTTTCTTTATTTCCACTACATTTATAAATAGATATTTATTAAATATTTCTTCATTTATATTTCACAATATTGTATTCAATTTTAAGACCAACCAATTTAACAACTAGAAAATCATGGTTCATTTAACCTTGGTTCTTCCTGTATTAAAATCCATCAATTTTAAATATTCTAAAATCTTATGTTGTTATACTCATCCCCCATATGAAATATCACCCTCAAAATATCTTTTTTAAAGAATAAGGTAAAAACAAGTGTGGGAACTTCTAAAAATTTCTCCATTAACTAGATATGAAAAATAATATTTTTGGAGCTTGAATAATTATATAATGAGAATATAAAAATGGAACCTATGAATATATAAGAATAAGTATATAAGTGAAAAGTATATCATATCTTGTGATTACATATGTTACAATAAAGGTTATATGTGGTGATGGAATTATCTGTTGGGTTCATTATTAAATCTTTCTACTCTGAATACCCAAAAATAATAGGTTCATCCTCTTATAAAAACTATAGAAACTCATACCCTTTACACATATTATTACATGATTTTAATCACAAATATCCTATAAATACTAAACAAGGATCGACAAATATTATGTATTTGGAATAATAGGAACATAATTTGAAAATGTGTAAAAGAATAAAAAATATGCTTATTAATTTCAATAATGATATCTTATCTCTTTTTTGTGCTCATACATATACATAGTATAACCTAGGGAATACGTATCCAAATAAGGTGATCTAAAAAGCCTAGTAAGGGAAAAAAATGGAATTGAATCATTGAACATGAGTTAGATAGAATAACATGATGATATAAAATTTATGGAAAATGTATAAAAATATGGAAACATAACATGTTTAATATTTATTCATGGAAATAATTCAATGTGGAAGAAACATATAACATGACATAAACATGAGTCAAGGATAACATCCATGACTATATCTCATTGTCAAAATTGTTCCATCATTTATTAGGTTTACTCTCTAATCCCATTAATGATGTATTAGGAGACAAAAACATTACCCAATGAATTGGAGTTCAATCTAAGCATAAACAGAATAACATGTACACTCATGTGTGTAAAACAGAAATCATCAAACATAAGTAATAATCACAAGGGTTACCAATCGAATGAAATGGGCATCGTAATCATGTCATAAGGCATAACCAAAAGGCGTATAATAATGGTTTCTATGAAAGTTGGGATTTAGACCAATATTGGTCATTAATAAATAAATAATAATAATTGATCATGGGAAATGATGTCCAACTGATTTTAAAACAGGAAAGATAGTGGCTATGTAACATTACAAATTTGTCACTTAAGATCTGTTTTAAAGAAAAGAATAAAGAATCACTAAAAATGATAGTGGAATATTTATTTTCATAAAAATGAAATGGTCTAAAAAAATTAAAAATAAATTGAAAAATATTATAGAATATATTGGACCCTTAAAATAGATTATGGATTTATATGAAAATATGTATGAAATAGAGATGTTCCCTATAATCGGGTTCTCTAATCAAGAGGAATTCAGAAAGGGTCATTATAAAACATATTATTACCCATAAAATAAATATGAATTGAAATAAAAATATTTGTGTGGAACATATAAATATATGATATGATGATTATATAAGAGAAAATGAGTGTATGATTTTGGTAATTAGAAAGAAAAATCAACCCACAGGAAATATATAGGTTTAGAGAGACCTCTTACCTTATGTATGAAAGCATAAAATACACGTACTAATTTACCTAGATAAAAAATTATATTAATTAATTTCAAAATTCATAACTTTATATTTATGTATTTGATTTATTATAATTTTAATAGGGTCATTTATGAACTTTTATATGGGTTATAATCATCAATTTTGTCATTTCGGGAGTGTTCATTAAATTTTTTCATGGTATGTTCACCTGTGTATTATTATGGATGTTCATTATAAAGGAAATTAATACTCCAAAATTGAAATTAAATGGTATTTTTGAAATTAGAAATTATTAAATGGCCTTATATAAGTGTTTTTATTCTAAAATGAGTATGATTCATTTGATAAAACATTAATGGTAAATGTTTAGATTATTGTGGCAGTTTTTTCATCTATCACAGACTATTTTTTTACATAATATAATTTCTATATTTTATTTCCAAAATATTAAATAGGGTATAATATTATTATTAGAATCTAAATTTACCATAATAAATGTTTTATGAACATCCATAAAGTTAGAAATAGAAAATAAAAACTTTTTATCCATGGAGTTGGTTGATCTCCATAATCTGGGAAATGGTTTCCATAATTTGAATAAGAGCATATGGGAAAAAGGTTTTGAAATAAAATATTCCATTACAAATATAATATTCTCATATATACATGATACTTTATTATTTATTAATTGAAGGATTAATGAGGTTAGGGGAAGGTATAATAAGAAAATAAATTAAGATAGGTGGTTTAAGAATGTTACCTCAAGAATATCACCTCCTTGAAGGACCCCGTATGTATCTTATAATTGGACATTTGGTGATTCCATCACCACTAAAAGGTGTCTAGGTATTATTAAAAGTTTATTTGGTATATTATTTTGAAGATAAAAATCTCAAGGTGGTGAAATTATATGAAGTAAGGGGTGTCCTTTTTTAATTGTGGTGTAGGGCACATTTGGAATTCCTTAAAAAAATAAAATATAATAAGACTATTCTAGAATAAAATACTAACAAATGGATTTTAAATGTATATGGGGTGAAAATATAGATCATATATTTTCAAATTTTTCATTATTTAATATTTTTTTATTTTTAAATAATTTATTAAAATAATATATTAATGAAATATCATTATTATCAAATTTGATACTATTCTATAATATGAAATTATAAATATCAAAAAAAGTTTCTAATTTAATCCAAATATTTAATTATATCATTTAACAATAATATAATTTTATATATTTTTTGTATCATCTTAATCATCCCAAATTATATTTATTTTTATATTTTTAATATCATTTTTTAATTTTTTTCATTAATTTAAAAAATTAATCATTTTTAATATACGGTTTTCTAGATGTGATGTTTGAACATATATAATATTTGTAAAGCTAAAATATTTATCATCTTCATGGAATTTTATTTTGATCTTTTAGGTAATAAATAAATACATTACATTCCTACACAATGATGATTCCCTAATCATTAAAATAATTACGAAATCAAATAAATGATAATAAAAATATTAAAATAAATATAATTTGAGATAAATAAGATGATCCATGAATTATATAGATTAATATTACTTCTACAGGATATAATAAAATAATTGGATCACATTTATCTTGTTTTATGTTTTTATTGTCATAATAATGAATAGTATAAAATTTAAAAATAATGATATTTCATGAATATAATATTTTATTAAATTATTTATAACTCATAACAATATTAAATAATACTAAATAGAAAAATATATGGCCAAAATTATCAACCCTTGTACATTTAGAATTCATTTGGGGGAATCTTACTCTAGAATACTCTTATTATATTTTGGGATTTTAAGGAATTCTCAAAGTTCCCCTCGCCTAAATTATAAAATGACTCCCCTTAATTCACATAATTTCACCATTGTGGGCCTTTTAGCTCAATTATCCTCTTCCAATTTCTCTTCTACACATCCATATACACATTATTTTAGCAATACAAATAATATTTATTGTAAAACTTCACCAAATCCATTGGAGCGCCATTTATGCACAACCATCATAACAGGTTATTTATTATGGGTTCCACAAAATATAAATCAATAATAAGTCATACAAATAAGAATGACACCTATAAAAAATGGGTTTCATAATATTTCCTTATATCATAATGAAATGATATTATTAAATAAGTCATTTATGAAATGACCATATGGAATTTTTTAATACATAAAAAGAATGGAAAATAGATAATTATATACCCTAGAGACAGATATACAACCATTAGATAAATTTTATAACCTTAAAGAGGGAGAATAAGTGATTTTGAGAGGGAATGATCATAACCCAAAGGGAATGAGGAATAACAATTTCCATTTCCTTGATTTTGAGTAATCAGGTATATTTTAGCCTCATAAATAAATATCTTATGTTTATTATTTTCATGATTAATAATTTTTTATTTTTATTATTAAATTTATTTTATTTATTACCATTTTAATTTTATTTATTTAACCATTTAATTTTATTTTTAATTTTTGGATAATATTATCTTCATATTACCTATATAACATCTATAGGTTTATTATTGTAATAGATGCAATTTTTCCAAATCAACTTGATTTAAAATTATATAATAATAATAATTTTTTATAAATTATAATTTTAAAACATTCCATGAAATATGGTTCTGAGAAAGGTATTATGTTTCAATCAAGAGATGGTAGGTCATCCTTACATGTGAGTATTATTTCCAATTTCAAAAAATAATGATAGAAATAATAGAAGTATTATATTATTTTTCATATATGTCATTTCTATTTGAAATAATATATTATTAAATTATATAAAATTAAATATACCATCCATGTGATGTGATGATGAAAATTTACTGACACCACTTCATGGAGGTATTAGTCGAAATAGAAACATGAAAAACTATACAATTTTTTGTCATCAAATGAATATGTATGAAATTTTATGATATATTAATTTTATATAATTTTAATTATTTCTTGGATATCATATATTTACATTAAATACATCAACATAAAAATATATTAGAGGAGATAATGGAAAATGAATTTTATCGTTTCATGATGTGCTAGTCCTCCATACCCAAAAATGAGATGGATATATGTTATGAAATTTAAATTATAAAATATATTTAATGGGAGATACATATCTTATTACATTTTAATTTTAGAATAATATTTTTATGATTTGGATATTTTAATAAAAGAAACCACTGGGTTAATAATGATATATCTTCTTCAAACAGCCTCATTATGTTTACACCAAATCCATCAGATTAGAGATTTATAAAAAAAATACCTCTAGGATTTGGTAATAGAGTTATGGATATTATTTTTCTAGGTAGTATATGAATATAAATTATTTTCAATTATGAATGATATACATTACACCCGAATTTTCAATTCCAAGCTTTCTTTCAAATCCTCGTTTGGTTATTAGATTTATCTTAGTTTCCTGGTGTTTCAGGTTTGAAATTTTGGTGCCTTTTGTATTATTGATCTATGAACATAGTGTTAGGGTTATTTAATGATATTTCACCTCCTCTTTTTTCAAGGATATGGTACGGGTTTGTTGTGTTTTGGAGTTGGGTTAGTGACACTCCTAGTGGCACCACATGTGGGGTAAGATGTTGAGGTGGGTTGTACCCATGAGTGGGATGAGTTTTAGGATGAAAAGAGTTATTTGTTTTAGAAAATTTTATACACTATAATTTTCCTATATTTCCCCCTTGGTTTCACCCTTGGACCCCCCCCCTAAAATTGAAGGATAATGGATGGTTTTTTTCGGTCCCCGTAATAGGACGCATGGATTGGCCGAACGGTTTACTAAAACATTCAGCCAAACCATGGAAGGGTGTCCAAGTCATTAATTTTTTTTTGTAATTTCCATTTTTCCCTTATAGAATAAAACCAAATCCACCCATTTCATCACCATTTCGTTCCCTACCTCCACTTACAGCCTCCAATGTCTCTCTCCCTCCCTTGGAACTCATTTTATAAGGGAGATTTGATGGGGAAGCTTCAAAATCATGCAAGTAAGTCTTCCTCTCTATGATTTCTTTCATTTACTTAGGGTTTCTTTCACCATTTAATGAGTTATAAAATTTCCAATAGCTAGGGTTTTTACATTAAGTTTAACATTGATCCTTTTTTGTGAAATCTTGAGGTTTTAGGTTTCCTTTCACTTCCTTGAGGTGCGGTGGTGGTGTAATTGATATTTCACACCAAGATTTGAGGGTTTCGACACTTTATATAAATGATTCCATGTGTATGAAATTATTGATGAGTTATATTGCTTGATTTATTAATTTATAATCATCCTAATCTATTGTGTGTGTTGATAAAACCATTTTTGGTTGAATTAGTTAAGCATTTAGTATTAGAGTTACATTTTGGCTTGATGTTGGGTATTTTTTAAATGTAACTCATTTGAGATATTTTGTGTTAGTTTTATAAAACATGAAATTGATTTATTAGTTGTTGACGGGGATTAAAATTCTATTTTGTTAATTATTTGGTGGAATTTTTGCATTTAAGGAGGGTTTTGAAATGGTTTTTGTTTTCAAAACATAGTTATACCCATTGGGATTGTTTTATCAAAATTTAAAATGGTTTATTGGGTTAAACAAAGTGGGAAAAGGATGTATATGTACTTTTTTGGTGACTATGTTCACCTAAGATGGGTTTTTGAATATTAAATTTGTAATTTAATCTTTCAAACATTTTTATAATGTTCTATAAATTGCTAAAATGTTTTTATCATATCGAAAGTGATGTGTGAAACATGTTTGTGGGATGTTTTGTGTGAGTGTGATGTGAAAAATGAATTTTGTTGATAAAATAAGTATTATGTGATATGTGTGCCAAATTTTATTTGAATAGGAATATATTTTAATGTTTTTATAAAAAACTTATTGGATTAGTTGATGTTTTAAAGAGATGGGAAAAGTGTTGTGGGATATTTTGGTGTGAGTATGATTTCAAAATGAATTTAAATAAAAACGGGGACTATGTGACTTGTGTGATATACATGTGGGATGTTTGGTGAATTTGTGATGTGGAAGTGATATTTTAATGTAAAAATTATATTTCGTGTATTTTTTAACTAGTTTGAGCACTAGAGGTAAATCTGGGTATCTAGGTGGGTGGACGTGTACTAGTATGTTTGTGATCCCATGGGGTATGGCCTCAGTTTCACATAGAAAGTTTGGCGCTGACAACACTAAATAAACTATAATGGTGATTATGATTTTGGGTGACCAATAGGTTAAGTTTATGATCCCTAGTAGTAGCTCTTGTGCAAGAGAATGGATATTTGTAGGGTTACTTTCACCGAGATACATGGTACATGGGACTCATAGTGAGCTAGTGCCTATGGGTTATTTACCATTATTTATACTTAGTGGATGATTTATGATTACTGTAAGAATATGGTATGTTTGGATGGAAAATTATGTATCTTTTTTATTTTATTTAAATGTTCTTATTCATTAAAATATCCCACTTGGAAACTGTTTTTATTTAAAGTTGAATCTTTGAGAAATTGTTAATAGCTTTTCATGTTATTAAAAATTGCAAGATTTTAGTCATTGAATGTTTGTCACATGGAATATCATGGTTGTGTTATCCTACTAGGATTTTGCACGCACCCTACTTATACATTTTGGTTTAAGTATAATTCGTTATTTTTGTCGTAGGTTTGGGTACAAATTTTTGTTTCGATGGTTCAGATTTTTAGCGGTCCTTCGGGATGCAGTGATGTGGAGATGGATTGAGGGTGTTGCCTCTTTCCATGTGATGGTTCTTGGGATGTATTTATTTGGTTTTTATATTTTTAATGGTCATTATTTTTTTTAAAAAATTATGTAGTTCAGTTCTAAAATTTTGTAAAAGATGGGTTTGTTTGAAAAATCACGATTTTTTTATTAGATCCGTTAGTTGTTTTATGAATAAAAACTCAAGTAAATTGTGCCCAAATTTTATTATATGATATTAGGGAACTTTTTCCAGCACATGGGAATCATTAAAGGCCTTAGGTCCTTGTTTTGGTCTATGTCAAGGTTCGGTTTTAGTGGCAACCAGATTCGTTTTGTGACTAAATGGTATCATATGGGGTTTACTTTCATTGGGTTATGTTATTTAGGGAAGTGCCGAGATAGTTTGGAGCTTGGATTGTCAAGGAATGATATTTCAGCTATGGTTAGTGTGTCTATATAGAACACCTAATGATGGGTTTCAGGTTTACAGGGTAATTTAGTACTCATCTGAGTCCTTTGGTTTTCTTGACTTGATGATGATTAAGGAAAACGAAAAGGGAGTTGGTCTAATGGTCTCGGTGAGCTCATGGGGCCTGGAAATCCATGTGGATCCGGGGATATATCCCATGAACAGTCTCTGTGATAGTGATGTGATTGTCATATGGCTTCCAACCATATGTCCAAGTCACCCACCGAAACCAGTTTTCTCTCCCATTGTCTTCTATCCTTTAGTTTCGTAATCTTGGAAGTTTTCTTTTAAAAAAATGGAATGGTTTTAGGAAGCATAATGTTTTTTTGAAATGATCTTATAATAAATATGGAATATATTTATTTCTAAAATAGTATAACTATATTTTCAAAATTGTTTTGAAATAGAAAAGAGGGTGTTTACACCTCTTTTGAATGCAGGAAATTATGTTAAAGTTTATTTGGAAAAAGAGTTTCCAAAAGAGTAATCTAAACTATTGAAAGGTGTTTTAATGGGATGAAATGTTTTTAAATTGATTTGAATATCTCTAAAGTCATTTTTCATTTGAATTATTTTTCCTTTCTGTAAAGTTCTGTAAGATGTAAATTGGGTTTGATTTTGTGGTTTGCTGTCTTGAAAAAAAGGAAGTATTGGTTGATTGTTTTGGTTTTGAAAAGTGGAAAAAAATTGTTTTGACCTTTGGTATTTTGATGAGAGACCACATACATGGGGTTATATGGGATGATGTATCGCTAATGGAATGACTGTATGATTTCTAGGATGAATATTATGAGGTTTCCCGGTGTGTCACAGAAACTTGAATGTTTGAGGCCCATGGGGTACCATTGGTGGATATGCAAACCATTGAACCGTTTGTTTTAAAATAAATGTTTCTAGAGAAACACATGATTTAATGATGACTATTATTTGATGTAATGTATTATTCGGTTTTGGAAATTTTGTTGTTGTGGGATTTTTTGAGTCTAAAATCCCCTCTTGTTTGAATGGTGTTTTGATTTTTTGTTTGGTTGGTAAGTTGGGTTGTAGGGATGGTTTGTGGTTTCTGCTGAGAAAAGTTTGATAAGACTTTATGTTGGTTCCCCTCATGTGTTAGGATCTATTTTGTGGCATTTTTTGACCAATAGACCATCTTGGTTATGTCATTGGGTTCTATCATTGGATAAGGTACACCGCCACTAATAGTTATTGCATGAATGCAGTGCATCCTATATTGTTTCTCTATTGGAAAATCATCCTTTTGATCAATATAAGTAATATTTTATAGGTCTTTGTATTATGAGACTATAGCTTATATTTTCTTGGTTTTGTGGTTCCTATTTTAGTGGGAGAGATCTCGTGAAATGATAAAAGAGACCTTAGTTTCTGAAGTTACCTAATTTGTTGAAGGTGGAAGTAGTCTGGGGTTGTTAGTGAGAATGGGGTCTAAGAGGGCCTTTGGGTCCTTTGTAGTCTCTTCAAAGTAGAGGTTCATTTTAAACCACCACTGTGCGGAATTTGGTCATGAGAGTTTTTTATGGCCACTTTCTGTAATTGTGTGTTGTTTTGGGACTTGGCATAAGGCATGTTTCCGTGTATTGTTTTTATCAGTCGCAATGGTCATGTTTGGTGATTCCTTGTGATGTTATGTGATAATTTTATTGTAAAGGTGAAGTTATAAAATCTTTTGTGAGTCTTTTTTTTGTATGAATTATGTCTCCTTTCACTAAATCTTGACATCCATTGTTTAGAGGAATGTGTGTGTATATATCCTTTCATCATTCTGTTTCTCATCCAAAGAAACAAGGGGTGATGTGTGTGTGTATTCTAAGATCATTTTTCAGAGAATTTTTGGGTTATGTTGATGTAATTTTTGGTGTGTGTTATGTCTTAGTAACGCCGTCAGGGATTGCGGTGTAGTTGTCTATAGTATAGGAAGAAGAAGTTACATTTAGGGGGTTTCCAAATCATAACAGTGATGTTGAGGATGATTTAATAATTTGAGCTCAAACAATAGGTTCCAAAGTGAAGATGTCAAGTAGTCAGGGAAAATTACAGAGTTAATCAAAACCTTATACAAAGTCATATCCTCTGTATGAAAGATTTGAATAGTTTAAACCTATGGTGTCATCATCTTTATTTTGTTTATCATGTTCGATGGGAAGTGGTGGCAGGAACTCATGTCCATGTTATCTCCCAATATCATTCTATACCTATTAGGTTTCCATTGATTTTTTGGACAAGTTTTTTAGACTTGGCTAGATAGGTTGAGTGCACAGTTAGTAGTAACCATGCAGATAGAAGGATCCCCATGGATAGTGCGCAATTTGCTTATCTTTGCGGACTAACCGTGCGACCCACCCAACTGTATAAATTTGGGTGTCATTTTTTGACAGCATGTGATGTTCGGTTAAGATGGTTCGTTATTATGGTTGGGAAACCCACTACGAGTCTTATTTAAGTTCTTTTGGACATGTTTAATGGAATTCTACCACTAGTACTGGGGAGTCCGTTTGGGCCTCCCCCTTTTAGTGTCTTTATTCAGTCTCTGAAAATATTTAGGTTGTCTCTTATGTTGGGGAGCCTATTTATGTCCCCTTATACTAGTATCTCAAAGTTTTTCTTGGTCTTTTCTTGACATTAGGTATTATCATTCAGAGCTATATAGCTACCAAAATATTCCTTAGGTAAATATTGGGATTGGAGAGTTCCCAATAGTTTAATTAAAGTAAGTTAAGAGTTACCTTGTTCGATGTTTTTTTCATTTGGGAATGTTTATTCAGTCTTTTTCGGATAGTGTTTGAGGAATTTTCTTTTGGTATAATTCTGAATGTTCTTGATTGTTTCATGTATGTGATGTAATTTTCTGTTTGTGAGAGTATTACTTTCTTAATTGATCACTGGAGGTGTTTTGGCCTTTGGCAGATGAAAAATGGACAGGGAGTACATCTTGGTTTATCGGTTGGGTTTGGTTTTTTTGTATGACTTTATGTGGTTTTTCGGGGGCTAAAAACATTATGGTGGAGTGAATTTTCACAAACAGATTTTCAATTCCATGCTTCGTTTCAAATCCTCTTTTGGAAATTATCTTTCTCTTAGTTTCTAGGTATTCCAGGTTTGACATTTTGGTGCCTCTAGTGTTTTTAATCTATGAACATATTCTTGGGGGTCTTGTATGGTAGTTGGCCTTCTATTTTATCATGGGTAAGGTTTGGGGTTTTGGTTTTTTGGAGTTAGATTAGTGACACTCCTAATGGCACCACTTGTTGGGTAAGTTGTTGAGGTGGTTTGTTCCCATGAGTTGGATGCGTTTTGGGTTGAAATGAGTTCTTTTTTTGCAACATTTTCTCCCATAAAATGGGCTATAATTCCCCCTTGGTTTCTCCCTAGAACCCCCTAAAATTGGAAGATAATGGAAGGTATTTTGGTTTCCCAAAACAGGCCACATGGTTTGGCCACACAGTTTAGTAAACTATGCAGCCAGACTGTGAAAGGGTATCTAAGTCATTAAAAATACTTTGTAATTCCCATTTTTCCCTTCCAGAATTACCCAAATCATCTAATTTGACCACTATTTTGTGCCTTACCTCTATATAAATCCTACAAAGTCTCTCACCCTCCCTTGGAACTCATTTTAGATGGGAGATTTGATGGGGAAACTTCATAATCATGCAAGTAAGTCTTTCTCTCTTTTATTTCGTCCCTTTCCATAGTGTTACTTTCAACCTTTCATGAGTTCTAAATTTTCCAGAATCTATGTTTCATACCAAGGGATTAGCTTAGATCCTTTTTGGAGAAATATTTAGTTTTTAGGTTTCTTTTCACTTCCATGAGGTGCATTGATGGTTCAGTTGATGTTTCACACCAAGATTTGAGGGTTTCAAAACTTTCTATAGGTGATTTCATAAGTAAGTAATTATTAATTAGTCATATTTCTTGATTTATTAATTTCAAATGATACTAATCATTTTTTTGTGGTGAAAAAAACCATTTTTGGTAGCACTAGTTAATCATTTAGTATTAGAGTTACATTTTTTTGATGTTGTGAATTTTTCGAATGTAACACATGCGATATCTTTTGTGGTAGTTTTATAAAATATAAAATTGATTTATTCGTTGTTGAAAGAGGCTGAAAAGTATTTTTTGGTAATTATTTTATGTGATTTTTTCTTTGAATTAGAGTTTTGAAATGGTTTTTTTGTGCCAAACATAGTTACACCCCTTTGGATTTTTTATGAAAATTATAAATGTTTTATTGGGTTAAACAATGTGTAAAAATGATGTATTTGTACTTTTTTGGTGAGTGTGTTCACCTAATATGGATTTTTGAAAGGTAAAGCTGTGATTTAATATGGAAAACATTTTAATAATTTTTTATAAGTTTTTCAAATGTTTTATCAAATGGAATGAGAGGTGTGAAACACGTTTGTGGTCTATTTTGTTTGAGTGTGATGTGGAAAATGAATTTTTTTATGAAAGAAGTATTATGCGATACATTTTTGGGATGTTATGTTAATTTCACTATCTTAGAATGGTTTTATAAAATTATTTAAAGGATTTTTTGAAGTGTTAAAGTGATGTGAAAAGTTTGGTGGGTTATTTTTGTGTGAGTATGCTTTGAAAATGAATTTGAATGAAAAAGAAGATTATGTGACTTGTGTGATATGCGTGTGTGATTTTTGTTTAATGTGTGATGTGGAAGATTTATTTTCATGTAAAAATTATATTTCATGGCTAGTTGAACTTTTTTGAGCACAAGAGGGAAACCTGGGTATCTAGGTGGTGGACGTGTACTAGTATGTTAGTGATCTCATGGAGTTTGGCCTGAGTTCCACAATGCAAGTTTGAGACTAAAAACACTAACTAAACTATGATGATGATGATGATGATGTTGGGAGACCACTAGGTTATGGGTATGATCCTTACTAGTGGATCATGTGAAAAATAATACATATTCGTATGGTTACTTTCACTGAGATTTGAATTACTGGGAACCCACAATGAGCTAGTGCCTTGGGGTTATTTCTTGTTGCTTATGCTCATTGGATGATTTATTCTTACCATCGGTATATGGTCTATTTTCCTAGAAAATTAAGTACCTTTGGTATTTTATTTTAAAGTGTTGATTATTTAAAATATCCCACTTAAAAACAGTTTTTATTTATATTTGCATCCTCAAGAAATTGTGACTAGCATATCATGTTATGAAAACCTGCAAGATTTTCAGATTTGACTGTTTATCACATGGAATCTCTTAGTGGTGGTACCCAACTGAGATTTGGATCACACCCTACTTACACCTTTCGGTGTAAGTAGACTTGGTTATTTTTATCACAGGTTTCAATATAGCTTTTTTTGCAGATATTTCAAGTTTTTATTAGTACTTCCTGATATAGTGTTGTTGATAAGGCTTGAAGGTGGTGCCTCTTGCCGTGTGGAGGTTCCTGGACTATCTTCTTTGTTTTTTTTTACCTTTTTAATGGTCTTTAAGAAAAATTCAAATTATGTAGTTCAATTCTTAAATTTTTTAAATGATGATTTTTTTTTGAAAAATCCATATTTGTTTTATTGGATTTGTTATTTGTTTTATGTTTGTAAACTCAAATAAATCATTCCCAAATTTCATTAAATGATGCCTGGGAACTTGTTTCAGCCTGTGGGGATCAGAAACGACCTTCAGGCCTTATCACGGACCATGTTGGGGGGCTAGTTTTGTGGTGACCAGATTCAGTTTGTGATTATATATGATATGAATTTTTTAAGTGATAAAGAGTGGTAATTTTGTAATTACAAAAAAAATTCAATAATGATAAATAATTAAAAATATAAGTCCCTCAAAAATAGATAAATGATTTTTTTGGGTTATAACATTAAGTCCACACCTACCCCAAAAAAACTATTTTTTAATCATGATATTCCATGTTCCCTTATGGTTACTCACTTTTACAATCCTAGTTTTCCACATGGTAACTTATTTTCTTTCAACTTGGTACATTATCATTTAAGATAAGAAATAAAATAAACCTTATTACATAATATGTAATAAATGATTCTAAATATTAAATCAAATTTATCAAATTAAAATATTGTGTTCTTGTAAAAACATTTACAAATTATGTTCATGTAAATCCCAAAACCCAATTTTAACAATAAACATGGTAATAAATTGTTATTATTTTTCAAATTCATTATGAAAAAATTAAGTTGAACATATTGATAAATATTAATTATTTAGATTAAAATTTTGGAATCCATCTTTTCAAACCCAATTCAAATATTTTGAGTAATTTTCTTTAAAATTAATCCCACAAAATGCTCTGAAAAGTGGTTTTTTAGGAAATTCATTTTTTAATCATTAAATAATCATATATTAACTGCAAAACTAGAAATCATCCATATATGATGAACAATTAATATAAATGTTTACGTAATTATACATTTTCGTTAAACCATTCTTTTATTCTGGATATTTTTATCAATTAAATAGGATAAAAAATATGGAATAAAAAATATTTTGTCGAAAACTAGTTCTTAAGCATAAAAGTAAACATCAAATAAAATAAATTATATTATTCTTAATATTTTCTTTATTTCACATTAATGTAAAATCCAAAATATAATGGGAATTTTAAATTTATTAATTTAAATGAATTAATTTATGGTACAAGAATATCGATAATTTGGACAATTCAGTTAATAATAAATAGTTTCAAAAAAATATTAAAATTTAACAACATTTTATCTTGATATTATTATTTAATGTTTTATGTTACTTTTATAAAATATATTTTCCTAATATTCCAGGCATAAATTATAATATTTTCTCACAAAAACCATTCAAAATAATTTTTGAGGAACCCATATTCTTTTTTGGAATAAAATTATTTCATAAAAATTTATGTTCTTATTTGCATAGTATTTTTCAAAAAAATTTATGTTCTGAATGATAATTATATATTTTAAATAATCTTTTAATCATATTTATATATTCCATTTTAGTACAAAGGTTACAAAATTAATATTTAGATACTATTTATTAATTTTTTATTAGGATTAGTGTTTTGTGTAGTATTTTCTCTAGAATAAAGCGTTATTTTTAAAATCTTGAGGTGTTACGTTTATATTTTTGAAAATATTAAAATATAAAATTCTTTACTAATGCCAAATTACTTAAAATTGGATCATTTTCAATGATATGATGAGATAGAACCAAAATTTATTCATAAATTATGATTTAAAAAATATTTAGGCCATGTTAATCCTTATCTATTTACTTTGACCATTCGTTAATCAATTCGATATTTTACAATAATAATGAATTTTTACCTCATATACTATTCATTAAGGATTAAAATTATGCTAAAGTTATTATATAAATTTAATTACACTAATTCAAATAATGGAATGTATTTTACGAAATTCAATCTTTATAAGATGTATAAATTTATTTTTTTAATAAACCCATAAAATGTGATGAAAAAAAATTCTTCAAAAAAATAAATTTAATGTATATTTTTTTGAAAAAATAAAGCATAAATTTTATTATAATGAAATTAAATTGAATATTTTTAAAAAAAATTTAAATTAATTCAAAAAAAATTACATGTAGATACATGGATGTAAAAAAGAAACTTTTTATAAAAGTATAATTTTTTCACCATTCAATGAACATTTAGTATTTTTAGAAAGACTTAAATATATTACCTTTTTATCATTTTTGTTAGTATATTTGAAAAATTATATACTTTTTAGAAAACCTGCATTATAAAATTTTTAGTAAGTAATTATAATATTTTCTCATAAAAATAAATAAATAACATTTTAATGTAAATGTATTTTTCAATCATAAAATGAATTAAATTTTAATTAAATTTTCATTCGAAACCATTAATAAATAAATGTATATTGATAAGGTGAATTATAAAAATATTTAACAATCTTTTTTTCCTATTCACAGACAATATTCTAATAGAATTTTTATAATAGTATGTCATGATTATTTTAATCTTAGGGTTGCATGTAAATAAAGTTATTGTAAAAGAGATTTTTATTTAAATATAAAATTAATTGAAAATACAAAAGTGTTACATATATTATAATATTCATCAATATATCCAAAAAATTCACAAATAAATATAATATTGTTTGTTCATCATACATATTTCCTTCTTCTCAAGTGGGGGAAATCAATATCTATAAATATTATGAGCCTAGATGATTTTTTTGAGAAACATAATTGGTAATAAAGTAAATTAGGATAAGGAATGAACATTTGATGACAATTTTTTTGGAAAACATAATATTATCGTTCCTATGTAAACAAAATCATTATGTTCATTCCAAAAATATGAGAAAACTAATTATGAACACACATGTGTGAAAAAAAAATTTCACATACATAAAAATATTATAAATAAAAAATATAAACCAATAAATTAGAGGGAAATATTGGAACCCACCCATCACCATTCTCAGATCTGTGTGCCATGTGAAATCAATCATCATATTATCTTAATGTACCCATGGAAGAAAATCATATTTTATAATCTTTACAAAGATATCACATAACATGAATAAAATAAATCATATGATATTAAAAATATCATTTTCCAAAAGGATTCATATCATAAAAAATTATATATTATTATCAAATCATCAATTCTTGAGAGATTATCATTAGAGGAAAAAAATAATTGAAAATGAACATGTATTCACAAAACCATTTAAACATTGTTAAATAACATGAACTGAAAATTAAATATAATTGAATTTTTTTAGAAGGGGTTGAGATGATTTTTGAAAACCATTTTAAATATATGATTCCTTAATAGGGACATAAAAATAAATCTACTAAATAAACAAGGAGAAATAAAAAATTACCTTTATAATGTTTTTTATGAAATGTTACCAAAAAATCCATATCTGATAAATGTTGAAAGAAAAAATTCATAAAATAGATAATGTATAATATGAAATATATAAGAGAGGTAATATATTTTGATTTATTTAATTAACTTATGTTGAATTGAAAAAATAAGGATATGGAATAAAAATATTCATTGTTTGTTAATTTGAGATATTCTTAATAGTATTAAAAATTTATTTCATTAGAAAATTATATTAAATAAGAGGAAACATATAATGAGAACTAATTTCATCAGAGAAAATCAATAAATTAAAAATATATTAGTATAATGGTTGTTTTAAAAAATCCTAAAAAATATATTCCTAAAAGAAACATTATTGAATAATGAATCAAAAATTTAGTTGAGTAAACTAGTTACATGGATTCCTTCTTTGTTGATCAGATGATAACTTTTAAAAAAATAAAACATCCTATCATAATTTTTTTTGAACCATATTCATATAAATTTCATACGTTTTACTCTACCTTTAATCATTTAGGTAGAATATAACTCATAAATATTTCTTATCATTACCATAGAGTATAAGTAATATTTTATTGTTTGGACCGTGTTTTTATTATTGATAACAGAACCCATTAATTAACGTCAATTTTTCAAATTTGGATCATTTATATTATTTTAATTATCCTGTATGTTGATTTATAAATTTATTATTTCATCTAAATTTTTACGGTTTTTTACCTGGAATAAAATCTGTTTCATCTTATTTCAGAATTTTTTTAAATTGACGATTATATTTTAATTAAAATTTAAATAATTTATATAACCATTATAGATCCTTAAAGAAAAAATTATTTTCAAATTAACATTAATTAATATTAGTACTTATGATCCTAGATTCATACATAATATAGTTCAATAACATCGTTCATATAAGATATTTGACCGACCCCAACATAGAATTATCTAAATTTTTATATGAAAATGGTTAATAATTTTCTTTAGTTTGGTTTAATAACATTATTTTTGGATAGAAATGATATTATTTAGATATTTTTAATTTTTTGAGTCATATATTTATAGTTTTTAATAAAAAATGAAACAAGATGAATATGGATATAGGTTACTTTATATAAATTGATGTTACATAAAACATGGTTAACTTTTTCAATTCAAAATTAATGAAAGATTGAGAAGACTGATTATAATTTTTCTATTATTTATAATAATTATGAAATATGTTTCACATTGATTCTAAAATCCATCATAATATACATAAAATATTTTATGTATTTAAAATTATAATATGTAGCTTTATGGTACTGGTAGTTCGTAAAAATTAATGGTCATTGTTTTTTTATCTAATTCAATGAGAAGAAATAACTAAATTTTTGTTACATTAATATAATAACAATTTATTAAAATAATTATAATTATTTCATTATATTAAAATTTCATAATAGTTTTGACTGATAATAATTGAGTTAAAAAGTTATAGATTCTATAATAATTTCATTGGGTCCTTGAACCTCATCTTGAAAGTATCCATTGAAATGATATACTTAGTATACATTCTAATAAAAGTTTGATTTATTATATGAAACATAAATATTAGAGTTGAGTATTGGGTCACGGTTCAAGTATTGTTTTTAATAAGGATTGATAATTTAATGAGTAGAAAATGATTTCATTTTAAAATTGATGAAAATAAAACATTTTTAAATAACTAATAGTTTTGAATAATGGAATGAAATTATTATATTTTAAATGGATAAAAGAACCATAATTTATTATAGTTAGATATCTTATTGATAAAATATCTATAACTAATTTTCACACATTTTTTAAACATGCATCAAGCCTTTTAAACTTTTATTTATTCACATTACCATTCAGTTTTTTTTTTGAAAATTTTTTTATCTAAAAAATTTATGTTTTGGTTAAAAAAATAGGTTAACCCTTCTAATTTTTTTAATATTGTACAAAAATTAATTTCATAAAATATAATAAATTTTTTCAATATTAGAAAATATACTTTTAATCAAAATCAATTACCATATAAAATAACTATTTTAGTAAAAAAAAATTAATTGTTGAGTATTCTTAATAATATATTATTTCGGGTTTCTATTTAATCGGTTATAATATAATTTTACATAAGTGTGAACTTTATATTAACTTCATTATATATAATAGAGAAATTAATTTTAATAGTTTCAAATAATAAAACACTAATAAATAAATATTTGAAAATATTTCATTTACCATTATCGTGGTCATTGATTTTAATAACAGAAAAAATACATTTATTCCAAAAAATGAAATTTATATTTAAAATACAATAGAATTTATCTCTAAAATATTAATTAATTTTTTATATAATTAATTTCTATAGTTTATGTTTAATAATTATGAAGAAAAAAACACAAAAAATACTTTTGAGTGTAGAATATTTCTAAAAATTGAAGAAAGATAAATATGTATTTTAGAAATTGAAATTAATATTTTTAATTTATTTATAATAATTAGTATATATATAATTATATATATTATATAGAATATAAATTTCATATAATTTATTTAACTTTCTTATAATGATAATGAAATTAATGTTAATGTCTTACAAAAAAATATATATTAATCTATTCATATAAAAATGAATTATTTTAGAAAAATATTTCAAATTCTATATTAACTAATATTGAAGTCAACTGGCCCATACCAAAGTGGTAAGGGCTCCTTCTTGGCATCCAAGAGACCCAGGTTCAAAACCGGGTGGAGGCGAATTCCCAGGTTACTACAGCAGACACTATAGGAGTAATGTAGTAGGTACTGTAGCAGTACTGTAGAAGTACTATAGGAGACACTGTAGTAGGCACTATTTGGTACTGTAGCAGCCAGACTATTCACATAATTTGGGCTTTCGGGCCACCGGTTTGGGCCTACGGGCCTCTGGGTCTTCGGGCCATCAAAGGCCTTAGGGCCACAGGGCCTTCGGGCCATTGAAGACCATGAGTTGCCCAGTTCACACAGAGCAGGCCCCAGATGAGGATCAGAGCACCAGTAGCAGTCACCAGATGTAGAGCTAACTAGGTTGGAAGAATGAGAGGGTTTGGCAACCGCCATCAGGACCAGGCACCATGCAGCTTTGTACGGGCCAATGTTAGACGATCAGCAATGCAGGTAGGGAGCTAAAGGCAATCAGTGATGCAGAAGCTGGGGAGGGGTAGTTCTAGTGGGCTGGGCCTATGGGTCATGTATTGGGCATGGTATGCCTCTAAGCCTTCAGGTCATGTATTACGAGTCATGTCGGGCCATGTGCCTCGGGCCTACGGGTCATGTACGGGTCCCCTTCAACCCTTAAAAGGGGGATTATCTATAATAAAATAAAAAAGAAGGCCTTCAGGCCATTCGGGATATTAACTAATATTGAATATGATAATTCCAAAATGAATTTCATGTTTTAAAATTAAAAGTATAAATTTTTTAATTGTAGGTAATAATTGTTATATAATATATTTTGAAATATAATGTTTTAAAAAATTACCTTTTGAAACTACAGGTCTTTATCATAATATTTTTTATTCATTTTTTATTTATTATAGGTATTTTTCCAACCATTTTTTAATTATTGGTTTAGTTTTTCATCTTCTATGTTATAGAATATTTTATTCTTATGTTTCATTTGAAACATGTTCTTAAACATGGTATTAATTTTATAGAAATATTAAATTCTATAATAACAAGTTATAACTTTCCACCCACTTAAATAAATTACATATACTTAATTTTAATTACCATATACTAACTATAATAATTACCACTATATTAATATCATAATGAATCATGATATTTATTCAAAGAGAGACACACATCCCAATCATAAGGAAGACTAGGTAACATATTTTTTCCCTCAAATTTGGTATATAATAAGATTTTCAATAATTTCTTCCAAATTTTATTCTAGGGATATCTCATAGTTTTTTCTAGAGACATAACTTCCTCATATTCATTTTTTTGATCAGGTTTCCTAAAAAATAATAAAATGAAAGCGATTATGATTATATCCAATATAACCATACTAAATTATCATATGAATATTAATGAAAAATAATAAGAATTACTTCCAAATGAGCCATAATTTAAATAAATGATATTATGTTTTGCAAAATTCATCTAATGAATATCATAGTTAAATATTGGTAAATTTATATTATGTTCAAACATTCCTAATTTTCCAATCACTTAATGTTATTATGAAATATATTCTTCAAAATAGTTCTTAAAGTTTCTATTATTAACCAATTTATATTATAGCATCAGTATTTTTTTAGTAATATTTAGGAATATTTTAAGTAAAATATTCAGAGTATAGATCTCATATGGTGAGAGATTCAGAATCCCAGTGAGGATTTATTTTGTTATAATTAAAATATTAAATATATTATATCGGAATAAAATAGTATTTATAAAATAATGAAATAAATAATGAATGGGGTCACATAACCTAAATTTTATACCTCCATTGAATCCTAAATGTGGGTTTTATACTCGGTTTGATATAATCATTGTCAAAATTGAGTGTTGGCAATGATGGCTATCATATGAGAAAATAATGAAGTGAATTTTAAAATAATAATTTTTTTAATAGAATCAAAACAAAATATATACCCTATACATTTAATCACATTATAAAACCCTTGGGTAATTCTCATGAACTAAGGATTTGAGATGATATCATGGATGGTTATTGGTTAATAATCGAATCACTTTACGAATGGTCAGTGACAATAGTGTTCATGGATCTCACAAATGATGATTAAAAATAACCATTATTCTCCAATTATTGATTAAAATTCTAGGTATGGTGTTTTATATTTTTTCATTTATCATTATTTCAAATCCAATGTTGAACTTAATCCAATTCTCTAATCAAAATTATTTTATAAGTGTTTTGTTTAATTTTTATGATCACGTGCATTCCTATTGTTTGAGAATTTATTTATATTATTATTTTTTGTTCTACATTAGACATTATCAGAACAAACCCTAAATAAAATATTATTCTTTTTTCTTTTTTTGTGATTTCATCAATTCCTCTCTGATTATTCACACATTCATCACCACCAATTCCATTATCTGGCAGTTTAAAAAATACCTAATAATAAATCATTTCAATATAGTTCATTGGTGAAATAGATTTATACTATGGTTTTTGGTTAATTATAATTGTAAAAATAGAGGTGAAATGAAATTTGTTTTCACATAGGTAGATCGAGATCAAATTTTGGATACCACAACTTTAGTTTTGCATTCAGTGGTTAGTGTGGTTTGAAGAGGACAGATCCCTGATTAGATTGATGGTACGAATCATTCCACTGACAATATGGTAGGAATGATAAATGGGGTTCTGGAATCTATGGTGGAACCCAATGGGAAATATGATATGGTAGTTCATCAAGTGAAAAAGTGTAATATATTAGGATTTATGTTAAATTACAAACTACATTGCATGTAGTCTAGTGAAAAAATTCCTTGTAGTCCACCTATTATGATGCTGGGGTCTCTAGGAAGATAAAAAATATCACACATTGAGTGAGAGGTTTTTCAAACCATGGGTTCTAGTACTAGAGTCTTGTTATATTCCCTATGGGTACATGGGAATATACATGTCCAGGAATATGAGAAAAACTAGATGTACTAGATAACGACCAGATGTATGGGGGTACAGAATGGTGGCACAACAAATGATGTACTAAACCACTACATTTCATTTTTCATGTGATAAAATATTTTGTATTTTTTGAAGTATAATACATGTGTAATGGAGATAAATTTGAATATAAATGGTAGGAAAGACACATTTTATACCCAAGCTTCATAGAGTATAATTTTTACAGAGATTATTAATGCCCTCCGTCTCTTCATCATAGACTAGTATCAGTTGATTATTTTCCCTTTCTCTATCCCTATGAGGGTCATGTGTGGAATTATTTCCTAAATAATGTGTTTGGATCCTATCTATGATTTTAATATTGGTTAGAGTTTCTTGTATCGCTTTATGATATTAGGTATGGATCATCTATCATTTCATCACATTCTATAAGTAGGGAGTGAGAAATTATCATGATGAATTAACACGATTATAAGATCCCCAACTTGGTGTGATTTTCCACATTGGATTTATAGTTTAAATCATGATTCTTGGGTTAGATACAATATCAATTTATCAAGATATATAATGATCCATTGAGTTGTTATTTGTCATTGATTTGTGAGAATGACCTCTAAAATGACTGTCATATATGATTGAATGTCATGTGAATTGAGTTATCCTAGATGATTGTTACCTTGATTCCTTCTGTATAGTCATGTTGATGGAACAGTTTTTGATAACTAATTGGTATTTGTTTTTTTTTCATTTATAGTCATGTGGATGGAACTATTTTGGGAAACTAATTGATATTTGGAGTATATTATGTGTATATAAAGATTTTTTTTCTTCTGAATATGTATTATATCCTATATTAAATACCTAGGATGATCTAAATACTCAATTAATTCTTATGTTTAGTGATTTTAGCATTTTATTCTAGGTATTTTTATACTCACCCATACATGGTGTCTTAACACAAAATCTCAATCATATAAAAATGTAAATACATTTTATGGGGTCCTAATTGGACTATGATAATTAAGAGTGTAGTTTGGGATAGAATGGATGTGTTTGTAGCAGACATTTCATTCTACAACTATCCCATCCTTCTAAACATGTGAAATAATTTTTTCATTTTTGGTTGTTATTAGTTGGACTTGTTATATTTTCTAGTAATATTTTTGTACTCTAATGTGTGATATATATTACAAATGATTTATGGTATTGTATATGAATTTCAATTAAAAAACTTCTATATATTAGGACATGTGTTTTTGTGTATATGTAAATTTTCTATGTATCCCATGTATGAGATTTTCCAAATATATAGTTGTTACAATCCCTTACCCTATAATAGGTGGAATTGGAGTGTCACACTCATCTTATTTCATGATAGTTGGGCCCTTAAGGGTTAAGTCATGACATAGTGGTATCATATCTATTTCATCCTCAAGACATAATTATGGAAATTCCATAACCGTGAGTTTAGATTGGTAATTATTAAAATAATGTAAAAGTGTTTCAAGTTTGGATTTTAGGATAGGGAACTATAGTGTTTGTGTTGAATCTAACTTATTCATTAAATAGTAATCTAAAAACTTTCTTTTTATCATGATAAATAAAGGCAATAGTTGTAAGACAAAGCATTGGTACATTTATCATATCGGAATGGGTTTTGGTTTGCATGCCCTACTTATCTCATCTTCTCATATATACTTATTCATCATGTTACCTATTAAATATTATTTAGGATAACTCCATGAATATTTCTTGTATGGATTCAACAGAAGGTTCCCATTGATGACCCACCAAGTAATAAGGATTCATTAAATGGCCATGTATACAAGGTATTACCTAAGATTGGTTTCCATGATCTCCCAACACCCATTAAAACGAAGGTTAAATCAATAGTATCAAATGAGGGTTGTTCAAAGGAAGAGTTCACTCCATATGTTTTTTTGGTAGTGTCTTGTTAGGTTTTGGGCGAGCAGGAGCCTGTGGGAATCATGAAGTAGCATGAGGTAGTTACCTATATTTTCCCCATTTTGAGGACACCTAAAAACCAGAAGGTGGTTCTAGTGGTAACTCTTTTTTGGGCTCTGCTAGTCGATGGTGGGTTTGGGGAGTCATATATATGATGATACAACACTCAACTAGTTATATAACCAATGTAAATTCAAGGAGATTTATATCTGGACACATATTTATTGGTACACATAATTGAGATAGTATAGTTACAATAGAGAAACATGAACAGGGAAATGTACTCGTCAAGGTACATCAAAGTCTCACTACACGCTAGGGATATCTTTTGCGAACTGTTTTTATGATCAATTACATTTGAGGTATGACTATGATGAGATATAAGGGATATTTTGATATCTATTTTCATACCAATATTTGTTGAAGGGTATGATTGAGCCTTAGTGGTGGAGATGTTTTTGGGAATATAGACACTAGAAATTGGTGCTGGTATTGGGTTAACATCATTCATGAACTCAGTAGTTTTTATTTGAAATCATACACTAGTATCTATAAATGAGAGAAACTACAATAGATGATCCCTAAATAGAGGGTCAACATTTTAGGTCTGTCTTCATGTATATAACTATATTAGAGAGAGGTAGTGCAACTCTTGTGATTTTCAAAGTCACATCACAAGGTTATGTTTGACCCATATTTCAATAGACAAAAGATGATCAATGGCCAAATGATTCAAGGAAAAATATAAGAGTAGAGGGTTATATAGGGTGGAATATATGGAATAATAGAGATAATAGTAGCTAGAGGTGGCATATGTTTTAAATTTTTTCAAAAAACACTACCCAAATGTTAATCACTAGACCCAATGAGATGGTGGACATAGATGAGGACTATTCCAAGACATGGAGGCCTATGAATTGGGGGTTCCTAGGATGATTATTGGTACTATATGTTTCATTCTGACTTATATTGTAGTAATAATAGTTTCAAATAATGACTCATTATTTTCAAACGTGGAATTTAAATCTTAACTATAAAATAGTCATTTAATAATTTTAAAAATAACTCATAAGGACCTTAATGGTAGAGTTCCATTGAAATCATGGACACCAAAAAAAGTAGTTTTTAAGTGTACTACATCATATCCCACTATGTTCATCATGATTGTAACCCTTCTTAGACTTATAAAACATAAATACTTTCTATATTACCATGGTAATGGAAATATAATAGTGGGTGATCATGGATTATTAATAAGGTTCAACAAGGGAGATATCAATATAACATGAGAATATGTGTATGATTACTTAAAAAACATTTGAATACCATACCATGAATATCATAGATTATAAAAATACGTCGTCACAAAAAAATGTGAAATTCATATGACATATATCATTAACGAATCAGTGAACATGATCCACGTATTTATAGTATTGGAATATGATATGGAAATGTAAAATACACATATGAAGATAGTATCATTTTCTTTGTATTAAATTGTCATTACCAAAACTATCATTGTAAAATGGGTTCATAACCTAAACAGTTTTTGCAGTAAATTATCACTCTTAAAAATATCATAGAGGAAAATTCCCCTTAATGAACTAGGTTCACTCTCTATTCCAGTCCTATTTATATAATGATATAGAAATAATTACCTAATGCATTAGAGGTCTATATAAATCTAGGAACACACATCTCATATTTAAATCATTTATATGTATCCCATAATAACATAAACCATTAATCATATTATAACAAATTAAAAATAAATTGGTTACATAAAAATTTCATCTTTGAATGACATATGGAAGATAAATGGGTTACATAAACATTTCATCATGGAAAAAACTGAGGAATATAAAATAGTTTCATAACCATTACAATAATTAATCATAAAAACCCATGGAAAAATTACATATTTATTAAAAATATTTTCATCATAATCATAAAAAATATAATGAAATAATTATTATTTTCTCCTACAATCATATACCCAGTGAATCATAATTAAATTTTATGTATTTAAATTTATATATAAATTGATTTGGATAATAAAATGGGGAATTTATGAAAGAAAATATCATTTCAACATTTAAATAAATTATTTATAATATAAAATATTACAAAATATTAATTAAAAAAATTAATTTAAAATATTCTTGGAAACTTATAAAGGATTATTTAAATAATTGAGTGTTCATGGGGGATAGAAATATCCTTGAATCCATATATGATAAAAAGAAATTTTATTTTTATTTTCTTAATAATAAGTCAATAGTACATAATTACAAAATACAAGAATATTACTTTTAAATTTCAATTAAAAAAATATACATTTGGAAAAAATGACATTATACTTACCTTATATAATACTAAAAAAATTATTTAATAAAATATATAAATATATTAACATGGAAGAGAAATAATTTTGAACTAAAGCGAGAAATAAAACCTATTTTACATAAATACAATATTTTCTTATATTGAGTAATTAAAGAGAATAAAATGAATGGAGACGATTTAATGTTGATAAATGAATAAAAGAGAAGAATATGAATTATTTTCTTAAGATGTAGATCATAAAATTTTATCCTAAAAAGCTTTTTTATAAATAGTCTAAATTAATAATGAGATTGTAACAAACCCCATTTAACACAATGGTAACATTTGAATAGTATACCCCGTGAAATAATGAATATTATATGGATATGTATATTAATTAACTTTCACTAGAATAATCATAAAATATATTCATGTGTAGTGTACACACCACAAAATGAAATAACTGGTGAACATTATAGTGACCCATGATTTTAAACTATATATATTACATATTTTTTATATGAGTATTCAATAAATTTCACACACATAGGCCTAAGAAAAATAATAGTTTAATTAATTTGGAAAATAGATACAAAATCTTCTAATTTGGTGAAACATCTTCAATAAATCCAGAAAATATCTTATAACATATTTCTCCCCTAATATATACCCTACCTAAACCTTTTTTGTCATAACATGGTGATGGAAACATAAGAAAGTGTGAGCTAAGATTATCAATAAGGGTAAGAATAAGAGATATGAATGTGTGAACATATGAAACCATAAGATAATCCTGTGGGTATGTGATCATGAACATAACTTCTGATGTTCATGCCCAATATTCCCTAGATAAAAAACATGAATCATTGTATAAATTATTTATCATTTCCAAAAACATGGATCAGAAGGGAGATAAATCATCATAAATAAATAATGAACCAAATTATATTGACATAAATGTGTGGAATAATCATAAATATATAAAATAATTATATATTTCATGTTAAACTACTAAGACCATCAGCATAATGGGTATGAACTTATCACTTTCTACGCATTGTGGATTCAGACACACCTGTTTCCCATTATGGATCAAGACATACATGTTTCCCATTGTGGATGAGGACACACCTTTTCCCCATTATTGATCTTGACACACCTATTTCCCATATTTTATAAATCCCATCATCATATTTCCCATCTTTATCCTAGGATATATAAATATTTACTCAATGCATTGGAGTTAGATAGTGATCCATCCAGTCATATAATAAAAATCATACATATGTGTGACATAAGTTCATTATATATTCATCTTATCAAAATCAATGAAATTACATGTTCTTCATAAAACATTATTCATAAATTAACCTGTGAAAAATTTATAGGTTTCATTATAATTTAATCATTACTTAATTAAATGAACCATTAATAAAGTAATGGTTTTGAAAACAATTTTATAATGGTATAACCCATTGAAGATAAATGGGTTTCATAAAATCATTCCATCATAAAGATAAAAAATTCATAGAAAAAATAATTATATTATCCTTAGTTAATATCGCTATAAAATCATAAGTTACATAAAATGATTTCATAGTAGATGAAGAATTATTTTGAAAGATAAATCACTTCGAACATTTCTTAAGGAATATAATTTTTTTTGAAAATACAATTTTTTTATATAAAAGTTCATAAAATATTATGGAAATAATTTTCTTTTAAAAAATACTTTAAATATCACAATGGAGGCTTCAAAAATGATTTAACTCACTTTTTCATAAAAATATCATTTCCTCCATTAAAAACACTTTTTATAACCAAAAACTTTTTTAAAAAACATTCATTTGAAAATAACCTTGAAGACATATAATAGATTATTCAATGAAAATAATGAGCATGGAGATGAAATTTTTCCTACAAGCTACACATGTTATAATAATTATTTTATTAACACTTTCGTTAAAATCCAAATAAGAAATATTTTAAAAAAGATAATTTGATTACATTAAAAAAATTAAAAAAAAAGTAAAACATGGAAAAATATTTCATCTAAAAATAAATAAATAAAAATAAAATATATTTAAATTTGTGTAAGAAAACATGGTTTTTTAGGAAAACAAAATTTTGACTGAAGAGAGAAATAAAGATAGATTTTATTACAAATATTTTATCAATTATTTTAAAGACCATAGATTACAAAATTGGAACTATTACATGAAAATATATTCAATGAACATATGGTAATAAAATTAATTATTTTCATGCGAGATAGATCATAAAGGTTTATCATCATAAACATAATCACAGATAATCCAAATAAATGATGAGATTTCAACCTAAAATCATTACTACTTTAGTAACTTTAAATCATAAGAACCGTGAAGGAATAAAATAGATCTTAAAATATCATGAGGATAGTTAAATTATAAAAATTACATTTCAAGGGGATGTAAACACACCACATTAAATAATATCGGTTCATAACATAATGTATGTATTAAAGAATAAAAAATGAGACAAAAATATGATACTGATTTGTTAACTTTTGAACTGTAAGCCCCATGAAAAAGAGGCCCACAAATGGATATGTTAACCCCAATATAATAATTTATAATCATCATAATATAATTTCAGATGGAGGATATATAATAAAAAAATTATATATGTAGTCAATAATTCATGTGTCCAGTGGAAGAAAAAATTCATATGTAAATCCCTTACTACTTTTGTAAATTTGAAACTATAAACTACAAGAAAGAAATATCAATGAATGGATGTGTAAACCCCAATAATTATTAGGATAATAATAATGATATAAATTAATCATATATATATATATATTCCACATAATAATAATTGGTGTTGAATATGGAATTTGTCTCACAGAAGTAAAAAAGTAAGATAGAAATACCTTACCATAAGTTTTGACTTCCATTGTCAACATTAAATACAAAATTATTTTTAATATAATTAAATTATAAATAATTTTAAATAATTTTAAATATATATATCAAACCATATATGATATACTGATGATATCTTATTACCCATTTATTTAAAATTCTATGTTAATGTCATGTTTCAGGCAAGAACTACATTGTTTTTTATGTATGTTTTGAATGGTGATTTTTCCCTCTTAAGATTTTATTTGTTACATATTATATTAAATGTTAAAAATGAAATAAATGTCATATATTTTCCTTATATATGTGTTTATATTAATCAATAGTAGATATAGATAAGAAATTAAATTCACATTTCATGGTGACGGTAGGTCGTACGTATGTATGAATGGTATTTAAAATTTCATAATGTATTGAAATAAATAAATGTAAATGATATATTATCATTAAATAATAATTTTAATTTCATATATATCACACATGTTAATTAAACCAATCCTTATTACATTCCACGTTAATCTTGAATAGACTGCATCCCTTTTGGTGGTGGTAGTCGGTCGTACACACGGGAGATGTTATCATATTCCTTAAAATATAAATCATTAAGCTATGTGTCATATAATAATTAAATATATATTAAAATATCATAAATATAATATATACACAATAAATGTATCATTATTTCCAACTGTTATAGTTAGTAATGGGAAAATTAATGACATTTGTTCTCGATGCGGTAATTCATCGTAAAAATGAACAATTTTTTCATATACCATTTTATGAAAGTGGAAATAGTTTTAGTTAACTATATTTATATAAAAAAATATTTTTGAGGAATATACGATTATTATTATATCATTGTGTTATAATAAGAGTATATGTTGGTGGATGGAAAAACCAAACAAAAACTCCCATTAATGATTGTGACCTCTTCTTTGGGTATCCTCCATAGGACTGAATAAAAAACTTCATAGGAAGGTATTATGTCTAAAAAAAGTATTATATGATTATATTATGGAACATTTGAAGATATATTTTCTGGTATTGGGAAAACCATGTGTGTTTGAATATGTGTAGAGGAGTGGGGAATGAGTTTCCTTTTATAAGTGATGTGACTGGTACACGTGATATGTTTTGAATGAATGAATTAAAAAAATTATTGTAATAACTCACCAATAATATAAAATTCTGGCCAATAAATTTTATAAGGTCTAAATATGGAAAAAAATCATTTTGGACACTTTTCTGGTCATTTTTACCAGAATGTTTTTAGTTAAATCCCCTTGATAAACCAATATTAACCTCTACTATGGTAAATATTTTTTTATTTTTTGACTATTTATTTAGTTAAAAATATTTTCTTACCATATTTGATAATATAAATTATTCATATTTAAAATATGGAATCCATTTTTCTAAATTACAATCACCAAAAAAGGAAAATTTTAATTTAAAATTCAATATGATATTGATTCTAATGACAATGATTTTATTATTTGATATATAATTTTACTAATTATAATTCAAAAAAACTAAAATATTATTTATGTTTATGAATTAATTAATTTAAAATCATATTTCAATTAAAATTCATTATATTTCACTTTTCATCATGAAATAAAGAATTTCATAAAAATTTCAAAAAATAAATCTATGAAAATATTGATATGATGATTAAAATATAAATATTACTTTATAAAATTTATTTTAAAAAGTCTTCAAAAATAAATATTATTTTTTAAAAAAATAAATAAATAGAATTGTTTTTAAAAAATGTTATATTCAAAATATATGAAGTCTTTGTTGAACATTTATGTACATTTTTATTTATAAGTTTTATATATAAAAATACATTATAAATATATTGAACATTTAGGTTTTCATGTTTATGGATCCAATTTAATATCTAGGTATTAACTATATTTTATTAAATAAAATATTAACTATTTTACATGGTCCCACAAAACTCTATGTTTTGACTAACACGGTCTAAACATGTTGTTGCATGTAATGAATGATAAAATCGATATTTTACATATTGAAAAATATATTGATGATTGAATTTATTCAACAAAATATATCACAAAATATCAAGGTGTTACATTCTACCCACCTTAAAATTAATATCTCCCTCAAAATTCATCAAGTTAGTTCCAACAACTGAGGATTCGTCTACGTCATTACTTCATTAGGTCCCCATATGGATTCCTTAATTTTATGGTTTCAACAAAAAAACATTGACCATTTTAGTTTCATGTTTTTTAGAACACTCTATATTTTCTAAAAAATCTACAATGGTTATTCCCCATAAAAAATATCATGACCTTGTGGTATGAAATCCAAGTTTAATAAATGGGATTGATAATTTTTATCATTACGCATGGGTAATAGATGGAACACATCAATAAATTAATAGAGGTTCCCTGGAAGCACCAACTGATATGATACAATCCTTATATGATCAGGAATTTTAAAGAGAGATATATTCAATGGATATAGTTTTTTTCTTCTTTTATCCATGTTTAAAATAATAGAATGACCATCCAACCATCTTCAAAATCTAGATCAAGTCAATGATTATTATTATTAATTTTTTTTCAAATTATTATGGTCCAAATGTGTTTTATATTGTATCTAACCTTCTCTTCCATCACATCATCTTGCTCAGGTCCTAATAGATATTTTTTTCTGGAACTTCATTCATACATGTTGGATTTCTACACTTATTTTCATAAAGGGATTCATAATTCAACATAAAAATTCTTAACTTAAATCTAATACTTTCAAAAATATCAAAATGAGGAAGTTATTTATCACAACCACTATTGAAATCCATTTAACAACATAATTTCATATATTCTTGGGTTTGAACTATTCCCACGGTGTTGAAACTCAACTATATATCAATATCCTTCTAATGGATTTTAAAAAAGATTTAGGTAAATATCATTTACCAATCCTATAAAATTTAATTTTTAACTCCATGAAACCTACCAACTTCCTTAATTTATGTTCAGGGAAGAGGATCAAGATTGAGATCTCCTAAAATAAGAATAAAGTGTACGAACTTTTTAAGATGATTACATCAACATCAGGAATAATATAAACCCTAAAGGTTACATGTTTTAAAGACCATGAATTTACATGTAATTTTATTAATTAAATAAGAATTTTATGACTCCACGAAAATTGATGGTACATGATTCCGAGTCTCGGAATGCCCGGAATGAATTTCTAAACCATTTTTAGGTACGTTCAATAAACGTGCGAGCAGGTTTTTGTAACTTTTGAACTGGTGATCATAATTGAAATCTGATGACACTGTTGAACTCACATTCTCTGGTATTCACTTAAAGGGACCTTCACCTCAATCATAGTAGGTCGAGGGTGGAAGTTAGTTTTTCACTTTTTCATGAGAAATTAAAATAAAATAAAATGGTGTAACATTTTATTTTTATTTTATTTTGAAACTCCTTGCGGATGTTGAAAGGTGGGGACCACCATAATTAAAACACCCGTTGAGGTTATGGAGGTGCGGACCACTGAACCTAAAACCTCCCATGAGAGGTTATGGTGGTGGGACCACGCGAGATTAAACCCCTTTGAACCTCCCACATAAATGAGGGGAAGTCTCTTGATCAACCCCTTAATTAATTATGCTACCCCCTTTAATTAATACACCAACTCAATTAATTAATTATTCCAATTTTAAATTATTCCAACATATTCTATAATGTGGGATAATTCGTTTTTGGTGGAATTGGTGGAAACTCTTGGAAAACGGTAGAAACGTGGAGAATTTGGAGAAGGCACTCCAACGAAGAACGCCGAAATCGACTTTGACTTCTTCCACGAGACAATCTTTGACGAGGAACGTCTTCAATGTCAATGAACCAATGATCGAGGGAAATCTAACTTCACCGACGTCCGTCAATATCCAACAACATCGTATCCTTCCTCGCGACCCCCGTCGATGAATCAAACGTGAAAGGGAGGGAGTTTGAATTATTTCCCTTAATCGTTCTTGATATTATTTTGATTCAAGTATTATAGCTGCTTGCTACCACTATAATGGGGAAAGTGGGGGCCAAACAAACGTGGCCCTTCCTCTCCGGATTTCATGGGATAATTCTTGTGTTCTTCACGATGGAGGAGGATGGCTATCAACCCCGATGACGGTGACGAAGTCACCGACGGTGCCTCGTGGCCACCGTTGCCCATGGCCACCCATGCCCCACAGCCCGCCATGCCGCCCCGCGGCCCTCCAAGCCGCCCTGTGCCCTCGCAGCACCCTTGCGGTCGAGCCGCCCTGCGTCATCCCATCGTCCGCAGCTAAACCGCCCCACAGTCATGCGGACCTCGTGGCAACGTGCCGCCCTCGTGGCCCCACGGCCTCTGGGTCGTCGTTCTGCGGCCCCAGTGGCCTCGCACCACCCTCTGCGGCCCTCCGTGGCCCCTCGCGGCCGCTCGCGGCCCTCACGGCCTGCCGGACCACCCAGCAGGCTGGGCTGAACCCATCGGTTCATGCCAGGTCGACCTAGACCAGGTCGTCCCAGGCCGGGTTGGACCAGACCGGAACCAGCTACGAGCTTTTCGCTCTAACGGCCATAACATTGGCACCAGGGGTCCATTTGAAAAACTGTCAATGGCACTGTAAAACATGGAGTGATACGGCCCCTTTTGTATAACCCCACTGGAATTTTAGGTAAAGTTGAGGTACTGTCAATTTGGATAAAGCACGAATCCAACCGGGCCCCCGAGACTAAAAGACTAATAACTCATAGACCGAGCATCTGATTGATGTGTCATCTGTTGTGTTGGGACCCCTATGATATATAAGACCTTTGAGATAATTCTTCGTGGGACTTTGTGGTCGTTTGAGTATCGAACTGTGGCATGGGGAGTGGATCCTCTCAGAGACAAGAAATCCTAGTGTAGGAAGCCAATAGTTGGCTGTGACATGAAGAATGAAGAGCGATCCTGTGTGGGTCAGCACCGAGAGATCCTGTGTGGGTCATCACCTAGAGATCTTGGGTGGGTCGTCACCGAGTGATCATGTGTGGGTCAACACCTAGTGATCTTGTGTGGGTCAGCACCAAGTGATCATATGTGGGTAGGCACTGAGATATCCGCTGTGGGTATGCCTCTTAACAGAGTAAGATAATTCAGTAGTTACATCAAATCATCTCTGCTACTGTACTTAAGTTATACCTGGTGTGAGCAGTGTTTTTACCTCTGTGGTACTTTCCTTCCTAGAAATACCTTGGTGGTATTCTTCTGTGTGGTGTACCTTTGTGGTACATTCCTTCGTGGTATTACTTCCTTTTTGGAACAGTTGATCTTGGGGCTTTGGAGTTGGACTCTGTGTTTTCCTCATGATTGAGATGGGTTTACTTGCTAACTTGGGTATATGTATGGGCATATACCTAAGTATGTTTATCAATTGTTTCCTTGCTTTGTGTTTTATCCTTTGTGTATTTGTGAGACCTTGATGGTCTCAGGGTCCCTACTGAGTATCGTTATACTCACCCCTGCATGGGCTACGCCCGTACTTCTTTGTGATTGGTGTAGATGACAGACAACGCTGACTGAGGATGAGGGTACCAAGTCCGGAGGTAACTTGATGGTGTACATTATATGAGGAAAACTGTAGAGATGGTTGTTCGTGAGCTGTACCTACCCTTCTTGTAGGATTCGTGGCGGATGATCCAGGAGTAGTTCTAGTTCACTTGTACTTTCAGTTTACTTATACTTTCCATTTTGGCTTGTATTTTGGCCCCTTTTACTTATTGTACTCATTCTGTTTACTATTCATTTTACTTGTGTTTGTATCTTGTTGTGTTCTTGGTTGTGTGTGATTATAGGTTATAAAGGTGATGTCGTCCCAGTTTTAGGGATTAGGCCTTTCTGTGCTACTCGCCAGCCCCTGGCCTATGGAAGGTGGGCTTGGGGTAGTCACGGTATGGTCCCCGAGGGATAGTTCATGAAAAATTGGTATAAGCGGAGTTAGTTCTATAGTAGAACATAAGACTTTGATCTTTTTAATGGAAATAGTGTTAAGTGTAGTGAGTTTGGTTATCAGTTTAGGGAATCAATGCTGGTGCGACTGCCGACGTATCCATAATCAAGGACCCTGACTTCTGATTTTCGACTCAGTGCATGAAAACACTGATTTTGTGTGTGTTTCCAAAAGTCTTCATTGTGAAATCATTGATTCATCTCACCAAGTATAACTTATTGATCGTGGAACACCTGTTCTTTTTTTTGAATATGCCTCCATGAAGATAGTCAGCTAGGGTTCCGATAGTTGTACGCACTAATAGCCCACTGAGATACGGGGCCTCATTACAGGGACCTCTTTTAGTAGAGGCACCAATGGAGGCACCAGCAGTACCATTACCTGATGGTCCACTGATGCCACCATCCCCAGTAGAAGACGGTGCACACCGCTTGAGCACGTTGCACGAGTTCCAGCGCCAGATGCCACCCAGGTTCATGAGAGAGATGGACCCACAGGTGGCTGAGGATTGGCTGGAGGCCATAGTGAGAGTTTTCCAACCTATAGGGACACTAGATTATCTCATGGTGATCCTTTCCGCCAGCCTTTTATTGGAAACAACAGGCAGATGGTGGAGCTTGATTCCCCAAGTTCACGACGAGGTGACGCTTCTCGGGGCAGACTTCGTGAGCCTATTTCTGGTAGAGTTTGTCCCAACGACTCTCTGCACAGTGCGCATACATGAGATACTTTATCTGTAGTAGGTTAATATAATTGTGGCTCAGTACTTGGTGATATTCCCTGACCTCTCATGCTACTTCGCTAATATAGTGCAGGACCCATTCTTCAGGGCCTGGACCTTCGAGCAGGGGATAAGGAGGGAGATCAGGGTTTCAATGATCTCACTCAACATCCCGACACAGGTAGGGTGTTAGAGAGAGCCCTCTTAGTGGGGAGTTTTCTTGTTGAGCAGCCACCAGCTGTGAGACCCACCACCAGTCGTCATGTAATGGAGTCTACTGTAGCTGGCAGCAGACAGATGACACAGAGGTCCAAGAGGACCAGACCTATAGGTGGACGATCGTAGGATTCAGGGTCGGTTTTGCGGGGCACACGAGGCATATCTAGTAATGCTAGGAGCGGGCGATGTTACACATGCAGCGGGCAGGGTCACATGGATCATGACTATCCAACCCACCGTACGAATGATCAGCAGATGGACAAAGGACATCCCAAGAAGAGATAGAGGTTCGACCGAGGAGGTTCTCAGGGAGCAGGCGAACGCGGCAGAGGAGCTGACCATGTAGCTGGCAGTCGGCGACGATTCGACATGTCACCACCACCCCCACCATGATTTCCACCACGACCGTAATGTGCATGTGGATAGGGGCGAGCTCAGCTCTAGGCAGCTGATTCCGATGATCATGGTTGTAGAGACCCGAAGATTTACATACATGGACATTACATTACTTTTGCGGAATACTTGGTACATAACAAAAAACACACACACAAGGATCGTAATAATTTAGTGTCTTTGGAAACTCGGAACGTAATCTTCTAATCGTGGTGAAAGATCTTCAATATCTCCCATAAATATCTTCCCTTTTTTTACCTAAAACCTTTCTTTATATCCTGGGGAAAAGAAAACATAAAAGGGTGAGCTCAAATGCTCAGCAAGGGCAAATAAAGGAAATGAAAATCATATCATATCTTTTTGAAAATCATAACCTGCAAAAGAGATCACAATATATTAAAATGGAACAAATCATAGAAGTGAAAATGAGATCCCCATAATCATAACATAAAACTTGAAACTTTGTGGCATGCACACATAATCATGGAAAATCATTTCTTGTCAGTCATGACTCATTTCCAAGACTATCTTAGTGGACAAAGTCCCTTTCTAAACCGAGTCACCCTCGTTCCAGTCCTGTTTCACTGAACCGGTATAACCTACCGTTCCAGCCATGTCTATCTCATGACATACAAAATCTTTACCCAATGCATTGGAGGGAGATATAGGTCCCACCCATCTTATAATGAATCCTTTCTTATGTGTGCCACATAATCATAAATCATACATCATCGCATAACACATGTAACAAAAATTGGATTCTTGAAACATCATGACATCATAAAACAAATCATATAAGGTAAATGACTTCATAAAAATAATTCCCTCACAACATAATCAAATCAATGTAATAATAGGGATAAAAAATTAACTCTTTATTATCTTAGATGGAAAATAATTTTGATAAAACACTTGAACTCCATTCTTGAGGAAAATATCCTTTCTTCTTCAAAAACAATTTTCCTTTCTTAACATGTCATACAACTTTAAACTAAAAGAAGTTGATTAAAAATAAACTTGAAAACTTGTAAAGGAAGATTCTTGTAAATAATGTTTTAAAAATCCATTCATGTCGTATAAGTTAAAAAAACATTCTTCGTACTTTTGTCGGAAGTCAAAAAAGTACCTCGTACGAAAAACGTCAAAAGATTCCTTTCATATCTTTTACTAAAAACTCACCGAAGGGTAAAATAGGATTTAAACAATTGTAGGTGGATGGAAATAATATTACATATTGAGGAAACAAGTACATGGAGGATAAAATACACCCCAGTAATTACCAAAGTAAAAACAATCTCGGATAAAAGTGAGATTGTGATATTTCCCTTACCTTAGGTCCGATTTGCTTTGTACGTGTCCGAAGCTCCTGTATAATGGTTTAAATAATGTCATTTACTTATTCCAGAATCATACATATTGATATGATATCATATATGGTTATATTCATAGCTTCTTGTTAGTAATATTTCATTGTTACTTGTTACTCGGGTCTTTATTGCCTTTTGTTCTTATGTGTGTTTTGCCGAATAAATTCTTATTCTTATTTTAAGGATATAGATACCTTATATCCAGAATTGTATTAGTGTAACATATATCATATTTATTCATTCAATTCATTTATATAATTACTATGTAATGATGATCATGTAGAACGAGTCGCATCACATCGTGGAGACGGTATTCCGTACGTACGCACGAGTGATGATATCGTTCCTATGATCGTGGAATTGTATTTGAGTATATATATATTATTTCAGTATCAATATTACATTATAATAATCATAAATAGTTACTCATTACATCATTATACCCATCCTTTTAAGGTGATGGTGGAAAATAGATTACACCACGGCGTGGAGACGGTATTCCGTACGTACGCACGCGCGGTGATTTCATTTTTCCGTAGGATGGATAAAAGGTGAATTAGGGTTGTTACATATTTATAAAAACATATCAGTATGTAATTAATACTTATGTTAATACTTTATCATGAAACAAATAAAGAAGAAGAAGTTGAAGAAGAAAGAAATTGAAAAGATCGGTAATGGATATTACCTCTTCTTTGGAACGCCTCTTTGAATCCTCCACTTAGGGAACTAAGATTGGTCTTTGAAGAAGACCAGGACCTCTAGGATTATTATAGGGAAGTGTAGAGGAGAAAATGGCAGGGGTTGGCCGAGCTTGAGTTCTCAAATTGGTGTGATGAGGAGGGGGAGGAGGTGCCCTTTTATAAGGGAGGAGAGGGGCACCTTAAGAATATCTCAAAATATTATTTTATATTAAAGTCAAAATCGGTTTATAATGGTTCCAAAGGGTCTTATTTCGAAGCTAAAGTTGGGATGGGTCAAAATAATATCATCCAATAGGATTTACAAAAGTTTAGGGTATTATATTAACCTTATCAATTAGATTTAACTCTAAGTTAAATAATTTAACTTTTACCGTGTCTTTTTGTTTTCTTTCACTATATGGTTAATACACTTACTATAACATGCCAAACGAACCCCAAATTGTATATTATTAATACATATATCCTTCTCTAAGTAATTTGGCCGAACCTTAGATTTTTAGGAATAAAATAACAATTAATAATATAATATTTGATTTAAAAACTATTTTGTGTCAATTTTGACACTATTTGATATATGATTTTTTTGAAAGTCATAACAGAATTATATGTTCGAAAAAAGTTGATTAAATAAACACTAATATATCATAGTAACCTAGAAAATTAGTGGAATTCATAAAAAGTCTTAAATTTCATTTATTTTGGTATTTATAATATCAATTATGTCAATATTTCATTAGTAAGATAATTACTGCATCATCTTTGTGTTATAAATAAATTAAATTATATGATATCTAAAAATTACAAATAAACTACCATAATGTAGGAAATCGTTTTATCTTTCTAATGAATATTTACAATCGAATTTATCTTATGTACAACCCTATATTAAAAATGTTTTAGTAAATATACTTTGATTTTAACTCTTTTAACTCTTCTTTGAATTAAATAATAATAAATGTCCTAATCTAATCCAAGTGGGCCTAAATGATAATATTTTATACTTAAGGTTGTTTTTGGTCGAGATACACTTGTCCAATAAGATTAGGACATGTGTTAGGGTAATATTAATATCATTTTTACCCTTAATTGCCCTATTTACTTTTAACCGTGGTAAATAAAAGTAAAACGTTACTATTCACCAAAAATTATTTTCATCTCATTGAACCACATTTTAATTACTGACATCAACCGTGTCTCTCGGATTTTTGAAATTCCTTTCACAGAAGCGGTAAAATTAAGTTTTATGAAAAATTCAGTTTTTTAACTACCACTTAGTAGTTTCACTATTCATCAAAAATTGATGTTTTTCAGAACAATGCCAAAATTTCATCCTAAGCTATATTTCATATTCTGAATTCAAAAATGAAATCTATTTTATCAAATTCATAACATAGAAGTTGCATTAATTAATTTTATAATTAAATCCCGTTGTTAAAACAAATAGCGTGTTTTTTAAGAAACAATATCTATCAAAAGATTGACACTTGATTATGTCTGGTTTAAATGTGAAATTACATTCAATGACTAACATTGTATTAAATTGTAAAAATATATTCTAAATATACTTTAAAACCACTCAAATTAATAATTTATCACTATTAATTATTTCGACTAAAAAAGTTGTTTTTAATTATAATTTAGTAATTTTCACTATTCATCAGAATATGAAAGTTATCCGAAAAGTACCAAAATTTCACCTTAGGCTAAATTCGATACTCCGAATCCAAAAATGAAGTCAATTTTGAGAGCTAAAATTTCTAAAATTTAAAAAGTGGTTATTACTATTCATAACGGCTAGTTTTAATAATATTTTAATAGCATATCGTTGTTTCGTGAAACTCAGTATTGCGTACTACACACGCTATCGAGGAAGGTTGCGATTGCGTGTAATGAAAGGCAAGTCAAAGATGCGTGTTGTGCAAGATCCTTTTGGTGTAGCGTACAACACAAGACATTAATAAAATTAAAAATAATATTTTTCATAAAATCTCGGGCTGTTACATTCTACCCCCCTTAAAATGAATTTCGCCCTCGAAATTTGTCGGGGTTATAAATGGTTTACTATTCGAAAGTTTGTTTAATAGAAACCCACATCGTAAAAAAGAATACCAAAACTTGGCTTTAAAAACTAAAGTATGAAATGTAACGATTACCCAAATAAACTAATCATTGGGTTTCCACATAGGTGAAAATATGGATATGGAAGAGAAATCTAACCATCATGTTCTGATGGAGAGTGGTAGAGAACATGGCTATGGAAAAGCCAGCAATCAAAAAGCCATAAATTTGTGACGATCTAAGGTACCATCTGATTCATCAGATCTAAGATCACTAGGACAACATTTTTGGTTTTCAAGATCGTTTCCCTAAAGTTAAAAAATTTGAATTAGAATAAATACTTACTTTATTTTGGTACAATCTCACTGTTGTTCGTGCCTTTAACAATTTCCACTTCATATCTTAAATAAATGAAGTTGAATTTGTTATTCGTGAAGTGTTAGCAGATCATGTGATAGAATGACGGGTCATTCCATCTGTCTCAAACAAAAGGTTAGCAAAAAAATTATATACATAAGTCGATCTATAGTGAGATTAATAATATATGGTTCCTAAAATGGACTTATACATCATATGTCATACAGCTTAATATAATAAAACTAGTTTCTACTGAACAGGGACTTCCTGTAGGCCCGTGGTAGGCGATAAAGGCCAGTCGCACTTCGGTTGTGGGTTCGATTTCCATAGCCTTGTCCGACGCGATGGGCTGTCGCCCGTCCTGCAGGTTGTCCTTTTTCTAAAACTATATTACTATAACATCCCATCAATAATATCGAAAAAAAACTTTTATCCTTAAAAAATACTAACTTATGTCCAACATAATCCATTCCAATCTTTAGGCTTATCTAAAATACTTTGGTCCACTCTCATAACATAGTGAAAACGATTACCAGAGATTTAATATCATCGTTGATCCCCATATATAGTAATACTGCATTCTTATCTTGTTGGTCACATTCCAATCATTCGAAGGCCTTAATCATGTATTCCATTGAACCTTAGTGAAAACATGAATGCAGTTAAAATTTAACACTTTCCATATACCAAAATCCTCAAAATTCTATATACTCAAACAATGATGTCACTTAGTCCTTATATCAATCATGAGCTCATGAATACTGTTAAACATTTTGTTTTCTCATTTTCCCTTCATTATGATCATATCATCTTATTTCCAAAAAATATATCAATCACTTTGAATACCACATTAGACCAATATGTAAATATTCCAATACTTTATGATACAACATTATTTTGGAATCCCATTACATAAACACTTACTCATTCCACCACATCGTTATCATATTCAACATCGCCAATGGTGATCGCATGTGACTTCCCTTTGTCCTTTTCCTTAAGCGGTTGCTCATGTCGATCATCACTAACCCTTGGATTAGGGAATTTATTAGCATAATACCCCATTTCCTTGCACTTGAAGCATTAAAGTGTTGGTGGTGCGTTCTCTGTAGTGTTTTCTTTATTCACATCATTAGAATCCCTTTTTCCATTACTTTGACACTCAGCTGCTCGATGACCTTCTTTTCCACACTTAAAACATTTTCTAGTCCCTTTAAGACAATCTCCACCATGCTTCTTTCCACACTTTGTGCATAAGGAAACATTCATCTTCTTTTCACCATTATTCTGAGATTTCTCCTTGAACTCCATCTTTCGTTTCTTGTCAAAACCATGAGATGGATATGTAACACCAACTTCCATTTCTACCTTGATAGCACAACGCACAATTTCTTCATAGCTACTAAAGTCTCTTATAGCTAATGCCCTTCGAAGACTTGGTTTAAAGCCACTGAAAAATCGATCAACTTTACTTTCAGGTTGGATGATAATGCCAGATGCATACCTTGCAAGTCTTGTAAAATTTTCTTCGTATATACCAACAGATTCATCATCCTTCTGCTTCAGCTCAAGAAACTCCTTTTTCCATCTTTGTTCGAAGAATGCGAGGGAAGTACTTACTGAAAAACAAGTTCTTGAACTCGTCCCATTCCATGGAGTCAATTTCATCTCTTTGCCTTGTATTCTTGATAAGATTCCACCATTGATCAGCTTCACCTTCCAAACGATATACTGCTAAGATGACTTTATCATGCTCAGAACATTGAAGAACTGAAAATATCTTTTCAGTGGTACTGATCCATTGTTCAGCAACAAGTGGATCAGAAGACCCACTGAAAGAAGGCGGACGTTGCCTCATGAAGGACTCAATAGAATATTGTTCCCTTCTCTGCTCATTTGGAAGTCCAGAATGATTCATAGCTTGTGTAAGTATAGCAATAAGATTTTTCACTCCATCTCCCATAACATTTGTTTTTTCAGGAGGGAAATCATTGCATTGTCCATTTCATTGATAAACACGGTTCCTTCGGGTTCCAACCATCGTCTAAAACCCACAAAGAATAGTGTGAGAGGCAAAAATCATGCTAGGGAAAACAACATAATAAAGGGGGAGTACCTTCAATATCTGACATCTTAGGTTTAATTCTATGATCGTTAGCGTAATTCTAGTACTATAACCTATATGTATACTTAACCTTAGGGACATCCCTAGACATACCTTAGAAATATCTCTAGGGATCTCACTAAAGTTCTCACATCCTAGTTTCCAAAGGTTGACTAAACCTTTCCTCTGATACCAACTGTAGAGACCCGAATCTTGACGTACATGGACATTACATTACTTTTGCGTAATACTTGGTACATAACAAAAAACACACACACAAGGATCGTAATAGTTTAGTGTCTTTGGAAACTCGGAACGTAATCTTCTAATCGTGGTGAAAGATCTTCAATATCTCCCATAAAGATCTTCCCTTTTTTTACCTAAAACCTTTCTTTATATCCTGGGGAAAAGAAAACATAAAATGGTGAGCTCAAATGCTCAGCAAGGGAAAATAAAGGAAATAAAAATCATATCATATCTTTTTGAAAATCATAACCTGCAAAAGAGATCTTAATATCTTAACATGGAACAAATCATAGAAGTGAAAATGAGATCCCCATAATCATAACATAAAACTTGAAACTTTGTGTCATGCACACATAATCATGGAAAATCATTTCTTGTTAGTCATGACTCATTTCCAAGACTATCTTAGTGGACAAAGTCCCTTTCTGAACCGAGTCACCCTCGTTCCAGTCCTGTTTCACTGAACCGGTATAACCTACCGTTCCAGCCATGTCTATCTCATGAGATATAAAATCTTTACCCAATGCATTGGAGGGAGATATAGGTCCCACCCATCTTATAATGAATCCTTTCTTATGTGTGCCACATAATCATAAATCATACATCATCGCATAACACATGTAACAAAAATGGGATTCTTGAAACATCATGACATCATAAAACAAATCATATAAGGTAAATGACTTCATAAAAATAATTCCCGCACAACATAATCAAATCAATGTAATAATAGGGAAAAAAACATAACCCTTTATTATCTTAGATGGAAAATAATTTTGATAAAACACTTGAACTCCATTCTTGAGGAAAATATCCTTTCTTGTTCAAAAAATTTTTTCCTTTATTAACATGTCATACAACTTTAAACTAAAAGAAGTTGATTAAAAATAACTTTAAAACATGTAAAGGAAGATTCTTGGAAATATTGTTTTAAAAATACATTCATGCCATATAAGTTAAAAAACATTCTTCGTACTTTTGTCGGAAAATTCAAAAAAGTACCTCGTACGAAAAACGTCAAAAGATTCCTTTCATATCTTTTACTAAAAACTCACTGAAGGGTAAAATAGGATTTAAAGAATTTTAGGTGGATGGAAATAATATTACATATTGAGGAAACATGGACATGGATGATAAAATACACCCCAGTAATTACCAAAGTAAAAACAATCTCGGATAAAAGTGAGATTGTGATATTTCCCTTTCCTTATTCCGATTTGCTTTGTATGTGTTCGAAGATCCTGTATAATGGTTTAAATAATGTTATTGACTTATTCCAGAATCATACATATTGATATGATATCATATATGGTTATATTCTTAGCTTCTTGTTAGTAATATTTCATTGTTACTTGTTACTCGGGTCTTTATTGCCTTTTGTTCTTATGCGTGTTTTGACGAATAAATTCTTATTCTTCTTTTAAGGTTATAGATACCTTATATACATAATGGTATTAGTGTAACATATATCATATTTATTCATTCAATTCATTTATATAATTACTATGTAATGATGATCATGTAGAACGAGTCGCATCACATCGTGGAGACGGTATTCCGTACGTACGCACGAGTGATGATATCGTTCCTATGATCATGGAATTGTATTTGAGTATATATATATTATTTCAGTATCAATATTACATTATAATAATCATAAATAGTTACTCATTACACCATTATACCCATCCTTGTAAGGTGATGGTGGAAAATAGATTACACCACGGCGTGGAGACGGTATTCCGTACGTACGCACGCGCGGTGATTTCATTGTTATGTAGGATGGATAGAAGGTGAATTAGGTTTGTTTCATATTTATAATAACATATCAGTATGTATGTAATACTTATGTTATTACTTTATCATGAAACAACTAAAGAAGAAGAAGTTGATGAAGAAAGAAATTGAAAAGATCGGTAATGGATCTTACCTCTTCTTTGGAACGCATCTTTGAATCCTCCACTTAGGGAACTAAGATTGGTCTTTGAAGAAGACCAGGACCTCTAGGATTATTCTAGGGAAGTGGAGAGGAGAAAATGGCAGGGGTTGGCCATGCTTGAGTGCTCAAATTGGTGTGAGGAGGAGGGGGAGGAGGTGCCCTTTTATAAGGGAGGAGAGGGGCACCTTAGGAATATCTCAAAATATTATTTTATATTAAAGTCAAAATCGGTTTATAATGGTTCCAAAGGGTCTTATTTCGAAGCTAAAGTGGGGATGGTTCGAAATAATATCATCCAATAGTATTTAGACAAGTTTAGGGTATTATATTAACCTTATCAATTAGATTTAACTCTAAGTTAAATAATTTATCTTTTACCGTGTCTTTTTGTTTTCTTTCACTATATGGTTAATACACTTACTATAACATGCCAAAAGAACCCCAAATTGTATATTATTAATACATATATCCTTATCTAAGTCATGTGGCCGAACCTTATATTTTTAAGAATAAAATAACAATTAATAATATAATATTTTATTTAAAAACTATTTTGTGTCAATTTTGACACTATTTGATATATGATTTTTGTGAAAGTCATAACAGAATTATATGTTCGAACCAAGTTGATTAAATAAACACTAATATATCATAGTAACCTAGAAAATTAGTGTAATTCATAAAAAGTCTTAAATTACATTTATTTTGGTATTTATAATATCAATTATGTCAATATTGCATTAATAAGATAATTACTGCATCATCTTTGTGTTATAAATAAATTAAATTATATGATGTCTAAAAATTACAAATAAAATACCATCATGTAGGAAATCGTGTTAGCTTTCTAATGAATATTTACAATCAAATGTATCTTATGTACAACCTTATATTAAAAATGTTTTAGTAAATATAATTTGATTTTAACTCTTTTAACTCTTCTTTGAATTAAATAATAATAAATGTCCTAATCTAATCCAAGTGGAACTAAATGATAATATTTTACACTTAAGGTTGTTTTTGGTCGAGATACACTTGTCCAATAGGATTAGGACATGTGTTAGGGTAATATTAATATCATTTTTACCCTTAATTACCCTATTTACTTTTAACCGTGGTAAATAAAAGTAAAAAAGTTACTATTCACCAAAAATTATTTTCATCTCATTGAACCACATTTTACTTACGGACATCAACCGTGTCTCTCAGATTTTTGAAATTCCATTCACAGAAGCGGTAAAATTAAGTTTTATGAAAAATTTAGTTTTTTAACTACCACTTAGTAGTTTCACTATTCATCAAAAATTGATGTTTTTCATAACAATGCCAAAATTTCATCCTAAGCTATATTTAATATTCTGAATTCAAAAATGAAATCTATTTTACCAAATTCATAACCTAGAAGTTGCATTAATTAATTTTATAATTAAATCCCGCTGTTAAAACAAATAGCGTGTTTTTAAGAAACAATATCTATCAAAAGATTGACACTTGATTATGTCTGGTTTAAATGTGAAATTACATTCAATGACCAACATTGTATTAAATTGTAAAAATATATTCTAAATATACTTTAAAACCACTCAAATTAATAATTTATCACTATTAATTATTTCGATTAAAAAATTTGTTTTTAATTATAATTTAGTAATTTTCACTATTCATCAGAATATGAAAGTTATCCGAAAAGTACCAAAATTTCACCTTAGGCTAAATTCGATACTCCGAATCCAAAAATGAAGTCCATTTTGAGAGATAAAATTTCTAAAATTTAAAAAGTGGTTATTACTATTCATAACGGCTAGTTTTAATAATATTTTAATAGCATATCTTTGTTTCGTGAAACTCAGTATTGTGTACTACACACGCTATCGAGGAAGGTTGCGATTGCGTGTAATGCAAGGCAAGTCAAAGATGCGTGTTGGGAAAGCTCCTTTTGGTGTAGCGTACAACACAAGACATTAATAAAATTAAAAAGAATATTTTTCATAAAATCTCGTGCAGTTACAATGGTGCTCTAGAGATGATATGTGGTATGATAATTGTCTACTCAACCTTAGCTATAGTAATTATAGACACTAGTGCCAATATTTCTTTTATTTCCACTAACCTTGTTCGAAACTCGGAGATTCTGACAGAGTCGTTGTCTCAATCCTTATGGATAGAGAATTCTATGGGAGGTGATTCGACGATAACGCACAGGTGTTGGCAGTGTGATCTTACTCTAGGAGGCGAGAGCTTCGGCTGGGATCTTCTAGTAGCGGCATTAGGGCCTTACAATGTCATCTTCAGTATGGACTGTTATCTATAGTCCATGCTCAGATTGGTTGTATTATGGGAAAAGTGTCATGTATCTACACGGATGGTACTAGGTTTACCTTCACTGGTGAGAAGGGAGCATTTGTAGCACAGGATGGACATACCTGGAGGAGAGTGGAGTCGATAACTCCTCAGTTGGATAGCCTTACCCTCGAAGTGTTTGATGTGGAGAGTCTAATCTATCCTGTAGTGGTGGACCAGTACACGGATGTCTTCCATTATGATGTTCCAGGTCTACATCCTGGAAAAGTGGTGGACTTTAACATTGACTTGTACCCCGGGACGACACTGATATCTACACTATCATATCTGATGGCTCCAACGAAGCTTCGTGAGCCCCGAGTACAGCTGGAGGACTTACAGAGGAAAGGGTTCATTCGGCCCAGTGTTTTCCCTTGGGCAGCCCCGATTTTGTTCGCCAAGAATGCGGATGGGAGCTTGAGAGTTTTTTTCGCCTATCGATGCCTGAACTAGTTGACCATGAAGAACAAGTACCCACTTCCAGGGATTGACGATCACATTGATTAGTTGAAGGGAGAACGGTCATTCTCGAAGATAGACCTCAGATCAGGCTATCACCAACTCAGAGTAAGAGATGAGGGTGTGCAGAAGACGGCCTTTAGATGTCAGCATGGCCACTACAAGTTCTAGGATCTTCCATTCGGCTTAACCAACTCTCCAGCAATGTTCATGGGACTCATGAATAGGATATTTCATCCATACCTTGATCGCTTTGTATTAGTATTCATGGAAAACATTATTATCTACTCAGCTACTGAGGAGGATCATGCTTATCATCTACAGGTAGTACTGGACACACTCTGAGAGCACATTCCTTATGGTATGCTCTCTAAGTGTCAATTCTGGATCTGAGAGGTTCATGTTCTGGGACATTTCATATCAGAGACTCGAGTTACAGTGGATCCAGCAAATATTGAGGCGGTACATTCTTGGGAGCCACCCAGGATTGTGATGGAGGTACGATGTTTCCTGGGTTCAGATGTATACTATTGGAGATTTGTACTAGATTTATCCAAAGATGTAGCCCCACTATCATCCTTGACAATGAAGGGGCAACCCTTTGTGTGTTTGGATAGAATCTATTAGAGTTTTCAGGAGCTGAGGTAGAGGCTGAATAGGGCCCCCATCTTGAGGCTTCCAGAAAAGGGCATAGGGTACGTAGTCTACTACAATGCATAAGGGATCGGGCTCAGATGTTTCCTGATGCAGGAGTGAGTATTGATCGCATATGTCTCTCGACAGCAGAGATAGGATGACCAGAACTATGCTACACATGACCTGGAGTTAGCACCAGTGGTCTTCGCCTTGAAGATGTGGTGGCACTATCTTATTGGTGAACGTTTTACAGTCTACTCGGATCACAAGAGTCTCAGTTATATATTCTATCAGAAGGACCTGAACCTGAGACAACGACGTTGGATTGTGTTCCTCTAGGACTATGACATTGAGATAGTCTATACACCTTTGAAGGGGAATGTTGTAACAGATGCACACACCAAGAGGTCTGGTATACAGCTGTTAGGCCAGGAAACGGAGCATCTGGCCGCATTGTAGATATCCTTTGTGGATAGATATGGAGAAACTTTTCTTCACTCTCTTAGAGTAACTCCCCCACTTCATCTGCAAGTCAGGGAGGTGAAGCGTGGGGATGCTAACTGAAAGACACGACGTTATCAGATATCTATAGGACAGGCACCTAGTGGATTTTCTGTAGGTGAGGACCACGTCATCCTCTTCAGATGACGTACCATGGTACCAGTGTCGTTTTGGGAGGAACTTTTGAGGGAGTTCCATGCATCCCCTTCTAGAGGTACATCCAGGAGTGGTGAAGATGTACTAGGATATTTGATGATAGCACTGGTGGCCAAGAAAGAATAAATCTATTGCAGAGTTTGCCTCACGAAGTCTAACTTGTCAGCAAGTGAAGGTGGAGCCTCAAGTACCAGCAGGCTTGGTTCTGCCTTTAGAGGTCCCGTAGTGGAAGTGAGATGGGATATCCATGTACTTTGTGACAAGACTTCCACGTATTTCTAGAGGTCCTGACTCGATCAGGGTGATCATCGACCGACTCACCAAGTCGGACCACTTCCTACCGATCAGAGATCATGGTTCAGTAGAGATATTGGAATGCCTCTATGTGTATAAGATTATGTGGCTACATGGATTACCCTGGACTATTTTCTTTGATCATGATGCGTGTTTTACTTCCCAACAACTGAAGGGGTTATAGGAGGCTTTTGGAACATATCTTCGTTTGAGAAACGCCTTCCATCCTCAGACGGATGGCCAGACTGAGCGGAGCATTCAGACCCTCGAGGACATGTTGCATGCTTGTGTCCTCAACTTCGGTCGCAGCTGGGAGGATCACTCTCCCTTGGTGGAGTTTTAATACAATAACAGTTATCACTCCACCATTGGGATGACTCCTTTTGAGGCATTGTATGGGCGACCTTGTAGATCACCTTTGTGTTGGACTGACCTAGGGGAGTTAGCACTAGTGGGACCAGAGATGTTATGGGCTACCACACAGAAAGTGAAGATCATCCAAGAGAAGATGAAGACTGCACAGAGTAGGCAAAAGTCTTATGCCGAAAAGAGACGGAGGCCGCTAGAGTTCGAGGATGGTGACCACGTCTTTCTACGGGTCTCACCTCGATGAGGTTTGCAGAGATTTAGTTGAGGCGGAAAGTTATCTTCAAGATTCATTAGACCTTTTTATGTACTCATCAGAGTTGGGGAGGTGGCATACCGTAGATCTCTTCCACCTCAGTTTCATCAGGTGCATGAAATCAGTCACGTATCCCGGCTTAGGAGATGCATGCACGACCCTTCTCACATCATCGACCATGACAAGCTGGATGTCGATGATGGGGAGAATTTTATGAAGGTTCCAGTAGAGATTTTGGATCTATAGGATTGGGTTCTTCATGGATGATTGATTCCTCTAGTACACATTCTCTGGCAGCATAGGAACATATAGGAAAGGACATAGGAGCGGGAGGATTGGATGCGTGCTCAGTACCCCCACATGTTCCCTTAGTTTGATTTATGGGTTATGGGGAAGTAAAGACCTGAGGTGTGAAGAACGTAAAGACCAAGATTTTCAATGCAAATATTTTTAATTAAATGGAAATTTTATGAGTCCACGAAAATTGAAGGTGAGTGATTTCGTGTCCCGAAGTGCCTGGAATGAATTTCTAAACTTTGTTTCGGGTACATTCAGTAAACGTGCAAGTGGGTTTTTTTATCTTTTGAACCAGTGCTTGGAATTGAAATCTGAGGACACCATTGAACGTGTAGGGTCGGTATTCTCTTAAGGATACCTTCACCTCGACCGTAGTTGGTCGAGGGTGGAAGTTATTTTTTCACTTTTTTGTGAGAGAATAAAATAAAATAAAATGGTGTATAATTTTTTTTATTTTATTTTGAAACTCCTTGTTGATGTTGAGAGGTGGGGACCACCAGAATTAAAACTCCCCTTGAGGTTATGGAGGTGGGGACCAAAGAACCTAAAACCTCCCATGAGAGGTTATGGTGGTGGGGACCACCCGAGCTTAAACCCCTTTGAACCACCCACATAAATGACGGAAGTCTCTTGAAATTTCCCTTGATTAATAATGCCACCCCCCCCCCCATTAATTAATAAACTAACTCAATTAATTAATTATTCCAATTTGAAATTATGACAACATATTCTATAATGTAGACTAATTCATTTTTAGTGGAATTGGGGGAAAATCCTGGCAAAAGGGAGAACCTTGGTGAATTGGGAGAAATCTCTCCAACGAAGGCCGCCAACGAAGAACGACGACTTTGACTTAACCTTCATCCTCAAGACAATCATTTATGAGGATCATCGTCAATTTCAATGAACTGACGATAGAGGGAACACTGATGTCATTGACGTCTGTCTATCCCCATCAATGTCGTCTCCTTCCATGTAACCTTCGTCGATGAATCAAATGAGGTAGGGAGGGTGTTTGAATTATTTCCCTTAACCTTTATTGATATTCTTGTGATTCAAATATTATAGCTACTTTATACCACTCTAATGCAGAGAGTGTGGGCCAAACACACATGGAATGTCCTCTCTGAATTCCTTGAGATAATTCTTGTGTTCTTCGCGATGAAGGAGGATGGATATCAACCGTGACGAAGGAGACGAAGGAAACAGCACCGCCCCATGGCCACAGCTGCCTGCGGCCTCCGTGCCCTGTAGTGCTCCACCACCCACGGCCTGTCGCGTTGCCCAACGGCCACGTCGCCCCGCCCTGCGGCCTAATCGCGCCACCCGGTGGCCTCGCCGCACCATCCGTGGCCGAGCCACCCCACGGCCAAGCCGCCCCACACCCTCGCAGCACCCTCGCAGCTGAGCCATCCCGCATCCACGCACCATCTGCGGCCGAGCCGCCCTGCTGCCTTGCGTCGTCCGCAGTCAAGCCACCCCGCACCCTTGCAGCACCCCAGCGGCCGAGCTGCCCTGCGGCCTCACTCCGTCCACAGCCATATTTCCCCACGGACTCACGACCCCCACAGAAAAGCACTTCCCGTGTGGAACCACAGCCTCTGCGACGTCATTCCTCAGCCCCTGCAGCCTCGCACCACCCTCTACGGCCCCTCAAGACACTCATAGCCTGCCAGACCGCCCAGCGGCCTAGGCCAAACCCAATGGGCCGTGCCGCCCAGCGGGCCATGACAGACCCAGTGTGTTAGGAAGGGTCGACTCAGACCGAGTCGGCCTAGGCCGGGTCGGGCCAGGTTGGTCTGACCGGGTCGGAGAAGACCCGAGCCAGCTAGGATCTTTTCACTCTGACGGCCATAACATTATCACCAGGCATCTGTTTGAAAAACCTTCCATGGAACTGTAAACCATGGAGCGATATGGTCATTTTGGTATACCCCGACTAGAGTTTTGGGTAAAGTTGAGGTACGGTCAGGTTGGATCGAGCATGAATCCAACCAGGCCCCCGAGAATAAAAGGCTAATAACTCATAGACCGAGCATCCAATTGATTCCCTATTTGTTGCGTTGAGACCCATATGACGTGGAAGACCTTTGAGATACTTTTTCATGGGACTTTGTGGTGGTTGGAGTATCGACCAGTGGCTTGGGGAGAAGATCCTCCCAGAGATGAGAAAGTCTAGTGTGGGAACACAGTAACTGGCTGTGACATGATGAATGAAGAGTGTTCTGGTGTGGGTCAACACTGAGCAATCATGTGTGGGTCAGCACCTAGCGATCCTATGTGGGTCAGCGCCGAGCGATCCTCTATGGGTTAGCAGCTACAAATCCAGTGTGGGTCATTACTGAGTGATCCTGTGTTGGTCAGCACCGAGCGATCTTGTGTGGGTTTGCCTCTTAATAGAGTAATATGATTCAGTAGTTACATCTAATAATCTCTTCTATGGCCCTTAAGTTATACCTGATGTGAGCATAGTCTATACCTGTGTGTTACTTTCCTTCGTGGTAATACCTTGGTGGTATTATTATATGTGGCATACATGTGTGGTACTTGCCTTTATTGTATTTCTTCCTTTGTGGAACAGTTGATCCTGGGGCTTTGGAGTTGGACTCTGTGTTTTCCTCATGATTGAGATGGGTTTACTTGATAACTTAGGTATATGTATGGGTATATACCTATGTAGGGTTATCAGTTGTTTCATTTCATTGTGGTTTATCCTTTGTGAATTTTTGAGACCTTGAGGGTCTTGGGGTCTCTACTAGGTATCGTTATACTCACCCCTACACTACTGGAAATCTGACCTTTCCCAACGCTTCTATACCCCCTTTCCCAACGGTTTGGCCAAACCATTTGGAAATCCAGCTTTGTGGCCACTTTTCCAAATGGGTTTCCAAAACCGTTGGGAAAGGGTAGGCTTTCCCAACAGTTTGGGAAAACTGTTGGGAAAAGTCCACTTTTTGGCCACTTTTCCCAACGGTTTCGCCAAACCGTTGAGAAAGGGTAGGCTTTCCCAATGGTTTTCCCAAACTGTTTGGAAAGGTCCACTTTGTGGCCACTTTTCCCAACGGTTTGGAAAGGTCCCCAATATATCAACATCACTTCTATAATCCAGGGACCTATACTAAGAGTTGTCAAAACTGTTGGTATAGGTCCTTTGATTTTTTATCGGATCTTCTTAACGAGAACATTCTATAAATCAAAATTTAAAATTATTATGATAATACATATATATATTTATGAAATAATGTTCACAAAAGTCATGTTAGGTTAGTGGTAAGGTCTTTCAATGATAAACTGGAGGTCCTGGGATCAAATCCTAGTGAATGTATTTTTGGAAATACATAAATCAATGGTTTTATGTAACCGTTGGTATATATTTTCATATTACTTCTACCAATGGTTTTCAAAACCATTGGTATAGGTCTATATCAACAATTTTCCAAAAACCATTAATATAGACCTGTCCCCATGGATTACATGCCAACGGTCCTCCAAACCATTGGTATAGGCTATACCAACAGGTTGGAGGCCTATACCAACGGTTCCAAACCATTGGCATAGGTCAGTTTTCCTGTAGTGTTGTACGGCTTTTGCATGCACTTCATTGTGTTAGGTGAATAAGACGGACAACGCTAACTGATGACGAGGGTACGGGGATCGAAGGTAGCTCGGAGGTGGACGTTAGATGAGGCGGACTGCATAGACGGCCGTTCTTGAGCTGTACCTACCCTTCATGTAGGATTCATGGTGGAAGATCCAGAAGCAGTTCCAGTTCACTTGTACTTTCAGTTTCCTTGTACATTCCAGTTGGGCTTGTATTCTGGCCCCTTTTACTTATTGTAGTCGCTCTATTTACTATTTAGTTTACTTGTTTTCGTATCATGTTGTGTGCTTGGTTGCATGTGATTACAGGTTATAAAGGCAATGTCTTCCCAGTTTTAGGGATTACACCTTTCAGTGCTAGTCTCCGGCCCCTGGCCTATGGAAGGCGGTCTTGGGGCAGTCACGGCACGGGCCCCAGGGGACGGGTCATGACACTGGTACCTTTAATATTATTCCCAAAAATAGTAAATTCATTCATCCTTAAATAACCTTTTATAAAAAAACATATACAAAACCATGTGGTTTTATTTCTATAATTTTCTCAGAAAGTATCCTTAATCATGATATAATCCCATATCGTAAAACCTCAAAAGGTGTTTAAATGACTTATGTCCAACCATAGACTTATAAACCCATGATGGTATCTACAAATATAAATTGAATCTTACATGGATACTATTATACTTAAAAAGATAATCAAAACATTACGTTTTATATAATATCATATAATATATAATAATAATTTCAATGGAATCTTAGGTTCAACAATAAACTGATAGAATATCAAATGTGATTTTTTTATTCCAAAATTCATGTACAGGGAGAAAATCACATGAAATTTAACTAATGTATGAGTAATAATGTTTCAATTGGCCTCATTCATATGAAATCATAAATGAAATTATTAACCAAGGAAGAAAGGATAAGTGTTCTCTAATTATCATGATTTACATCATTAATTGTGATTAAATAAGTTCTCCCCTTGTTCATTAATTTATAGGGGTTTGAGTATTATCATACACATTATCCATTATAATGGGGAATTGATTATAATAATTAAAAAACATTACACTTTAAACATTAGAGTGTGGGAAATTTATTACGTTTTTTTCTCTCCTCCTCCATTGCATTAACATCAAGTTAATTTCATTTCCACATTTACAGGCTTTTTGACCCGAATTTCCATATTCAACTCACCAACTAGTTCCATTCAGGGAATTAACTTTTTTCTTCTTCCAAAACTTCCAGTATACATATGGATGAAATTTATTTCAACCATTTCAGTTTTTATGAGATCAATCATTATTTTCATATCAAAACATTAGAATGGTTGGAATATCTAATTTCTATTTCTTCATTTAGTGCAGATTGAATAGATTATTTAAATAAATTGATGTCTCTTATACTACACCTTTTGAAGAAAACATTTTAGGACAATGAAATAATTGATCAATTTTTCATTCAGTTATACTTATTAAACTAGATATATACATCGTAATTCTTATACAATTAGCATCCTAGGTACCAATAGATTCATAGACATTTTGATTATGTTCAAGGAATTCGTCCTCCATATTTATTTACAATATACGAAGGAATTAAATAATAAGAAATATCACCTTAAACTCTTCCTTAAATATAGAATTAACTTCATCTAGTTCTTTAATATTCTTAATAAGAGTTCACCATTGATCTTCCTCAACTTCCAAATTATATATAACCAATATGAACTTTTCATGCTCCAAAAACCGACGAATAGAAAATAAGTTTTTAGTGGTATTGATCCATTTCATAAATACTAGTGGATTATTTAAACTACTAAAATAATGTGGTTTTTTTCTCATGAATGAATCTATAGAAAAATATATCCTTTTTTCCATATTTTGATGTTCACCATGATTAATAGTCTTATAATGTTTTTTAGTATATCATTAAGTTGTTTTCTTTCTAGTTCCCAAAAAATTTGGTTACTCTAGAGGAAAATAAATACATTGATCTTTAAATTCACCATTAACATGATTATTGTTTGTTCTAAACATTTAATAATACCAAAAAACATTTTGGGAGAAACATTAATCATAATTTAATTCCACATATTCATGAAAATTCTCTTATTGGATGTATAAATCATGACACCATATTTCGAATCTATAACACCTTTGGTTTATTATAATTCAGTCATTTTCACCATATATTTAAATCATTTACTATAGTTGGTAAATAATTTGTAAATTTTGGAAGTATTACCCTAAGGAGTTTCAACCCACGTGTGCAGTAAGTCCCATTACTGTTCACCAGGTAACCATTGAGTCCAGTTCAATGCATTCTTTTTGTAGTAATTACCACTAATTACCAATGTTATATGACCAAATTTTCACATATTATCCAGACAGGGATTTAATTTCATGGAAACAACCCACCCTATTCTCTACCAAAATTTCAATAAATTTACATATAAATTGACTCATCCACTGAATTATCATTATATATAAACCTATAAATATCATTAAGTATATCCCAACATATTTCAATAATGTTTTTTCATCTTCATTTTCAATGGTTAACTATACCTATCCTTGGATACTAACTATTGTGAACAAGACTTCTCATACATATATGTTATATTTTTTTATATGAATATTCAATACATTACACAAACACACACTTAAGGGTCATAATATTTTAGTATCTTCAGATACTAGTTACAAAATCATATAATTTAGTGAAAAATATTTGACATCTCTTACAAATATCTTCTCTCATAGTTATCCTTTTAAACATAATTTAACTAAACCATTACACATAACATGGGGAAGGAAACATAAGAAAGGGTGATCTAAGATGCTTGGTAAGGGTAAATATAAGGGGGTATCAATGTAGGATCATATTAAATCATAAGATAACAATAATTTTATGTTATTAGGAATATAACATTAATGATCATACAAAACTTATCATATATCATAACACGTTTCATGGAATAAATACATTACATTTATGGAAAAAAGGCCCATAAGGGTGATAAATCATCATACATCCATCCAAAACCATAATTTTGGGACAAAAATGTTTAGTGCCACCATAAATATAGAACACCATTTCATAAAAAATATTTAACTTCCAAGACAATGACTAAAGTGGATTAGTATATATAACATGTCTCTCATTTTGAAAATTTATGAAACTATTTCCCATTGTGGATCAAGACCCACTAGTTTCAAATAGTGGATTAGGATGAACATATTTCCCATTGTGGATCAGGAATCACCAGTTTCCCATATTGGATCAATACCATGGACATTATTTCTATTGTTATCGCATGATATCTAATTATTTATCTAATGAATTGGAGAGAGATATATGTCACACATGTCATATAATGAAAATAATCAATATATGTGCCACAAGATAATAAAACATTCATCATATCCTACACCATGAAATGATATGGGCTTCATAAAAATTTCCTTATATCACAAACTATATAAAATATATACATTTTATAATCATTTAATTATTTCATTGCTTTATAACCCATAGTGATAGAAGCCGTTTTCATAAGAATTCTATGAGAGTATAACAACCGTAAGGGAAACATGTTTAATAAAATCATGAATTCCTAAGCATAAATGATTCATTGAATGAGTATTGATGGTATCCTTTGTTTATATCACAATAAAATCTTAATTTACTTCAATGGATGTCATCTTAGATGGAGAATGATTTTGAATGATAAATAACTTGTATTGTTTCTCGAGGAAGATAAAATTTCCTAGAAATTCACTTATTAAAAAAATAATAAATTTTGGAAATCATTTTGTTTGAAAATAACCTTGAAAACCTATAATTGAAGATTAAGTATAATTTAAAATATTTTTGAGGAAAACAACATTTCATCTTTGAAGAAAAATTTTAAGAAGATAAAAAATTTGAAAATCCATTTTTTTGAAAAAAACCTTAAAACTTATAATAAAATAATAAAATAAAATAATTTTCATGATGACTATAAGTTTTATTTCTGTCATAGATGTTAAATAAATATTTGATTCAAATTTTTTATAAAAGAAAAAGAATAAATTTTTTAGAAAATGAAAAAAATATTCCATAAAAAAATAATAAAATAGTAAAACATGAGTAAAAATTTATTTCATAAATAATTGGAGAATAAAAATTCATGTTTGAATTTTTTTAGAAAATATGTATTTATAAGAAAAATGTTTTTCGACCAAAGAGTAAAATAAAATGGTATTTCACTAAAACAATCTATTATTTTAAGTATAAATGAGTGAAAAAAGAACTATTACTTTAAAATATAATTAATAACCTATTTATAATAAAGATAATTTTTATCTTGATGATGGATCACATAATTTTATCATCATAAACATAATCATAAACAATCCTGATAAATGATGAGAGTCTGTCATAAAATGATATCCAATTTGGTAACTTGTAGTTGTAAGACTTGTTAAAGATTAACATAAAATGGGACCAAAAATATCATGGATACAAATAAATATATGATATTACATGTTATGGGGCTTTATATACATCTATTGATAGATTTTAGTTTCATAAAATAACATATGTATCCAAAAAGTAAAATTGACAAAAAAAACCTTACCGATTTGTTATCATTTCAACTGTAAACCCCATGAAATTTATATCCTCAAATGGATATGTAAACCCTAATGTTTTTCAAGAGAATAATCATAATATACATTGACGGTAAGTATATACACAAAATAAATGAAATATTTGGGGAATGTGGGATGTGTCTCACAAAATTCACAAGTTATATGAAAACCCCTTACAACTTTGGTAACTTTTGAACCATGAAACCCATCAAATAGAGATCCTAAAATGGATATATAAATCACAATAACTTTAATTATACTCAAAATATTATATATTCATGGAAATTATATATTGAACATAAATAAAATAGGTGGTTAACTTGTAATGTATCTCACAGATGAAAATATTAGTACACATATCCCTTACATTAAGTCTCGACTTCCTTCGTACATGTCTAAACATCATACATAATAAATATTAGTTTATTATATATATATATTTAAGAACCATATATATAAATGTAATACTCTATATTATTTACCTATTCTCTTTTATTACCCATTTATTAATAATTGTATGTTAAAGTCACATTTCATGTTATAACTACTTAGTTTTTCATGTTTGTTTTGATTGGTCAATTTTTTCCTCTTACATTAATCATGGTTACAATATATCTATAATTATGAAAATTTTATAAATATCATTTATATTTATTATATCTATATTAATATTAATTTTTAATTTATATACATAGAAAATGGAATACAACATTCATGGAGACGGTAGGTCGAACATATAAATGAATGATGTCACAAATTTCAAGGCGAATTTAAAGAAAGAAAGGTATATTATAAATTATTGTTAAATAATCATTTTTTATCATATATATAACATATTTCCATTAAATCAATCATTATTACCATCCATGTAAAGTGTGAATGAATCACATTGCTTCACGTGTAGGTAGTTCTCCGTACAGAAGATGAACATTATCATATTCCCACAAAATGAAAATTATAAAGGAATTTGTGATAATTTTTTAAAAAAAAGAATAGTAATAACATAAATAATATATATATATAATAAATACATCATTGTGTGCAACCATGAGAGGTGGTAATGGTAAAACTAAAAACATCTGTTCATTAGGCGGTAGTCCACCGTACACACGAATGATGATTTCTCAACCCATTTTATCAATGTGAAGATGGTTGTACGAAATGATATTAACATAAATAAATTTCATTATATATGAGATAGTATGTTTATTATATCATAATTGTATGTTAATAATATTAGGAGGTGTGGGAATAAGTAAATAAAATCTTCATTGTTGAACATTACCTCTTCTTGGGGTATCCTCTTTAAATTAAAAAAACTCTTCCATGGATGGAAGAAATTCAAAACAAAGGATTATAAAACGAGAGGGGAAATTTTGTTAAGGGATATGTAAATGTATTATCAAAAAAATGGATGTAATATTTATAGTGGATAGGATAAAGGGTGTCCATTTATAATTTAGATGAGTGATACACTTATACTTTTATGAATGAAATAATTACACCCATTTTTTATTCATGAAACAAGGAAAAAAAATGGTCCATAATCCAGAAATAAATATATAAGGTCAAAATATTACTATAAAATGGGTGTTGGTAAAGTATTGGTTCATTTTTTATCATTGTCTTTTTAGTGTAACCCCATTTAAACCTGTTTTACCTTAACCACCTTCTTTAATAATTTTTACTATTAATTTTGGATAAAAATAAATTTTATATTACTATATAATATAAATAATTAGTAATAAAAATGTGGAATTATTTTTTTAAATTTTTTTTAAAAATTGAAGTTTGTTTTTTAAATTTTTAATTAATCTAGATGTTGTGATAAGGATGTGGGTTTTAAAACAGAAAATGCCCAAAATTTTGCAATGTGTTTTTAATGAAATTAATTATAAAATTGATTAAAATGAAATAAATTGGATTAAATTGTTTATAATTGAACTAGTGATACTTAAACCAAATTTAAAATATAATTTATCATTATAAATAACAAATAAAAAATGCAGTATTAAGTTAAAATTCATCATGTTTCACTGTTCATCAAAAAATGAAACATTTTAGAAATAAATAGAAAATTACCACTTACATAATTTTGATATAATTAATATATAAATGAATTTATTTTATCAAATTATTTTTTTAAAGTATGAAAAATAAATTTTTCTGTATTTTACTAAAATAAATAAATATAATTGTTTTTGAGAAAATAGTAATTTTAAAACAAATAAAGACATTATTGAAAAATTAATCACTTTTTATCAATATTATTTCATTATATATAAAATCAAAAATTTAGTTTATTCTATTTAATCCACCAATTTAATGGCTAGATAATAATTGACTTTTTTAAATAATAATATTAATTTTACAAGGTTTGTTAAAACTTGGTATTATATGTAACAAAATATAAACATGGTGTTTATTATATTGAAATATAAACTCAATATTTTTTTATTCAAAAATATTGATAATTTTAAATTTATTTGAAATATATATTTCACAAAATCCATGGTCTTATAAATATGTAATGTGTCCCATAGAAATACAATTGACACAAAAATCCCATAACTAATGTATCAGCACCCATCATACACATTTGAATATCATCTTTGTAAAATATAGGGTTATTAAAAATATATTTTAAACCATAAATATATTTATCATACCATATATTATTCACTTAAACCCTTTTACTAACTATTTATCAAAAATATGTTATTAAAATCACTATTTTAGGTGATAAGTGTTTCATTTTTCATGTATGTTTTGGTTCAGTTGAATAGTCATTGGAAATTGATTGTGGTTCTATAATCTCTATAATGTTAATAATGATATAAATAAAATATTTTTTCATTATATAAAAGTTTATAGTCATCTATAAATAGTAGATATAGAAAATAGAATTATACCGTTCAGGGAGATGATATACCATATATACACTTGAATGTTGTTTCCATTTTTTCGATGGGTAGAATGAAAGAATTGTAAATATTAATTCATAATTACATAAAACTTTTAATTTTATATATATCATATATACTCATTATATATATCATTATTACTATGCACATCAGAATAAAATGAAAAACATATTGCATTGCTTCGTGGAGGTGGTAGTTCACACATACACAAGTGTGATTTTATCATTTTCTAATGTATATAAAGGTAAAGGGGGGATGTGATATTATAAACATTTAAGTATAATTATTTCATAAATAAAATATAAATATTTTTAATCCATTATTATGATATTTTTATTGAGACTGTGATAGAAAACAATTTACATCGGTTCGCGGGGTGGTAGTTTTCTTGTACACATGATCAAAAGTTTCATTTAATATTTGATGGAATAGGATATTCATTAGGGTTATAACAATAAAAATAACATAATGGTATTTGGTAGATACATATAATATTATTATTTTTATTTTTTAAGAATACTTTACTAAGTTTGAAGAAGAAATAAAATAAAAAACACTCAGTTACAGATGATATGTCTTCTTCGGACAACCTCATTAGCTTAGAAACAGAATTCAAAATATGAGGGTTTAATAACAATAAAATAATATACATGACTTGATGAAGGAAGAAAGGAAGTGATTTAGGGAGTTATTTTTTATTAAGACCCGAAATTTCCATGGAAATTTTTTTCATAAATAGATGGGAATTCTACGAGTCCGCAGTTTCTAACGGTGCTTGATTCTGAGACCCGGTGTGCCCAGAATCAATTTCTGAAGTTTTTTTCGGGTAAATTCAGTAAACGTACGTTTAGGATTTTATAAATTTCGAACCGGTGCTTAGAATTGAAATCTAAGGGCATCATTGGTGTGGCAACCGACGTATCCGTACACCAGGACCCTGAATTCTGATTTTTGACTTAGTGCACGAAAACACTGATTACGTGTGTGTTTCAAAAGTTTTTTCATTATGTAATCTCAATCAGGTCAGCTCAATAGGTATAATGTTTTGACTGCATTGTATCTGTTCCTTTCAGGATGCCTCCCCGTAGACAACCAATTAGAGCCCCGAGAGTCTTACGCTCTGACAACCCACCGAGTGACGAGGCCTCGGTGTAGGGCCCCTTTCCAGTTGAGGCACCAGAGGAAGCACCAATGGTACCACAACCCATTTTTCCACCGATGCCCCCAGCCCCAACAGCAGATGATGCACGCCACTTGAGCGCACTGCACAAGTTCTAGTGCTAGAGGCCACCTAGGTTACGGGGAGATACAGACCCAATGGCGGCTGAGGATTGGTTGGAGGCTGTAGCTAGAGTCTTCAGGCTAGTAGGGACACCAGCAGACTACATGGTGATCCTTTATGCCAGGATCCTTCATAAATCAGCAGGAAGATGGTGGAGCCTAATGCTCCAGGTCCATGACGAGGCGATGCTACTCTGGACAGACATTGAGAGACTATTATGGGAAGAGTTTGTTTCATCCACCCTTCTAGCAGTGCGGATACAGGAGATACTTCATCTACAGCAAGGTAGCATGACAGTAGCACAGTACTCAGTGAGGTTCACCGACCTCCCATGCTATTCCACAGATATGGTACGAGACCCATTCATCAGGGTCTGGACCTTTAAGAAGGGGCCTAGGCGAGAGATTAGAGCCTCAATGATCTCCCTCATCATTCTGATGCAGGCGGGAGTGTTGTAGCGAGGCCTCCTAGTGGAGAGTTTCGTTGTTGAGCAGTCTCCAGTTGCGAGACCCACTACTAGTCAACTTGCAGCATAGTATTCTACAGCTGGCAGTATATAGTTGACGCAGAGTTCCAAGAGGACTAGACCTACAGGTGGACAAATGCATGACTCAGGATGGGTTTTGTGGGGCACCCAGAGTGGAGACAGAGCCAGTAATGCTAGGAGCGGGCATGGTTACTCATGTGGCAGGCATGGTCACATGGCACATGACTATCTAACCCGCCATACTGACTATTAGTATTCAGTTGATGAACCTACCAGACAGAGGCGGAGATTCGATCGAGGTGGTCCGCAGGGCGTAGGCGGACGTGGCAGAAGAGCTGGTCGAGCAGCTGGAAGTAGTCGACGCTACGAGGTGTTACCACCACCACCACAAAGAGGACCACCCCAACCACAGGGAGCCGGAGGACAGGGGAGATGTCAGCTTTAGGCAGCAGAAGCATATGACCATGGTGCTCCGGAGATTATTTGAGGTACGATCTGTGTCTACTCTGCCTTAGTTGCAGTTCTCATAGACACAGGTGCCAGTCACTCTTTCATAGCCACTACCCTCGTTCGGAGCACGGAGATTCCAATGGAGCTGTTGGCTCGATCCTTATGGATAGAGACTCCTACTGGATCAGACTCGATGATTACGCACTGTTTCTAGTAGTGTGAGATTACTCTAGGAGGCAATAGCTTCGGCTGGGATCTTCTCATAGTGGCGTCGAGGCCTTAAGACATCATCTTAGGTATGGATTGGTTATCTACATTCAATGCTCATATCAACTGTATTAGGCGAAAAGTGATGTGTGTCCGCACAGATGGGACTAGGTTCACCTTCACCGATGACAATGGAACCTTTGTTGCGCAGGACGGACTTACTCAAAGGAGGGTACAACCAATCACTCACCAGTTGGCTTTCCTTACCCTCGGAGCAGTTGATGTGGAGATTCTGACTTATCCTGTAGTCGTGGACCAGTATGTGGATGTTTTCCCTGATGATATTCGAGGACTACCTCCTCGCAGAGAGGTGGACTTCAACATTGACCTGTACTCAGGGATGGCACCGATATCTACTCCAGCTTATCGGATGGCTCCCGCAGTGCCTCACGAGATACGGGTACAACTGTAGGACTTGTAGGGGAAGGGATTCATTCGGCCCAGTGTTTCTCCCTAGGAAGCCCCGATTCTGTTCGCCAAGAAGGAATATGGGAGTTTGAGGCTCTGTTTTGACTATCGTTGCCTAAACCAGGTGACTATAAAGAACAACTTCTCACTTCTGAGGGTAGAATATCTCTTTGATCATCTCAAGGGAGCTGGATGGTTCTCGAATATTGACCTCAGATCAGGCTATCACCAGCTCAGAGTTTGAGATGAGGATGTGTAGAAGACAGCCTCCAGTTGTTGGTGCAGCCATTAGAAGTTCTTGGTTATGCCCTTTGGCGTAACCGACACTCCAGAAGTAATCATGAGCCTCACGAATAGGATCTTCTAGAAATACCTTGATCGCTTTGTCGTAGTCTTCATCAACGACATTCTGATCTACTCAACTACTGAAGAGGAGCATGCCTACCACTTACAAGTATCATTGGACACACTCCGAGAGCACCAGCTTTATGGTAAGCTCTCGAAGTTCCAGTTTTGGATTCGAGAGGTTCACTTCTTGGGACATGTAATCTCGGAGGCTGGAGTTGCATTAGATCCAGTGAAGATTGAGGCAGTAATTTCTTAGGAGCCACCCAGGATTTTGACGGAGGTACGGAGTTTCCTGGGCTTGGCTGGATACAATCAGAGGTTCGTTCCATACTTCTCCAGAGTCGCAACACCATTACCAGCCTTAACGAAGAAGAGGCAACCCTTCGTGTGGTTAGAGAGATGCCATTAAGGCTTTCATGAGATGAGGCAGAGGCTAATTATAATGAGGCATGAAAACAGACCTCGTTCTTTTTGTAATTTGATATTGATCAAATTAGTAATAGTAAACATATTTAATATTCGGTGATAGCTTACTGACTTGGTTTCGGATGTTGGAACCTATGAATTGAATTTGTTAATTTAGGATGGATTACATGACTTGATTGAGTTCCCTGAACGGTTCTGAGTTACACTCTTGTTGTGATATAGGTCTAAGGCCCCATTTGATGTGGTGTTGTTTTCCTGATTCTTATGTTTTGATGTGACCCTGGAGGGGTGTTGTGATATGTGGAGGCAGGGAGACCTTATGGATGTGGCAGCAGATGACGCCTATAGTGGCGAGATGCATCGACTTATGCATGTTCGTGTCAGGGAGGACACTGGGGATGATGGAATGGGATGGATGTGGTTGTTGGATGCTTGGTGATTTGTCTGGTTGTTTATCTATTTTACTTTTCCCCACTTCTCAAGGCAGCTTGTCTTTCTTACCCTTATTCTGAGGAGGCAAAGACACGCGAGGTATGCCATGTGCATTCCGTGTTTATCCTCTCAAGGGAGAATGGGTCTACACTCTTTATATAGGTGGAAAATATTCGACGGGTAGTATGTATACTCACAGTGTTGAGCCCCCTTGAGTTTAGTAGCATAGTTTGCTTTTCTATAATTCCTGGGAATATGGGAATGTAATTCTATAATGAATGTTTGAATAAATTATGTTAACCCATGGGGTTGGAGTTTGATGAAACATAATGATGGGGTTGAGAACTTTGGAAGGTACAGTGGTTTTTGGATGTGATGTTAATAAAATTTAATGAGTAATTGTTCTTGGTTAATTAATGTTTGACGAATTAATTAACGTACAGTGAAATTGATAAAAAGGGGATGAAGTAATCTAATAATGCCCTTTTAAGTGGTTGTGTTATTATAAGATACCTAGTCTTAGAAGTGGCAGCCTGGAGTCTGAGAGTCGTTAGATGAAGTCGTGTCTAAGACTATGTTATGCCCATAGTGTGGTTGTGAGTTATAATATATTCTGTACTTTTTATGTTTGTATATGCTAATCCACGCTGTTAGTAAGGGCCACTGACACCCCAGGGATTCTGAGCCCTAAGAGGTGTTTTCTCCAACATTCTGGTGGGAGGACGAATGGCTGACTACCCCCTTTAGCCCCGATCTCTTCTCTTGGTAGATACAAGTGCCATTGGCATAGTGGTTAGTTTCCCACATATATGTGTGTAGAGGGATGTAATTGCTTGTGGTTATTTCACACACATATATTCTGGATATTGTATCCTATGGACTACTATAGGTGTAACGTGTATAGGTTGTGATGGCTTGAGGATCCTTACTCAGTGTATGGACTGTAATGGCTTGAGGTATAATACCTGAAGTATGATACACGTTACGCGAGCTGTGGTGGATCCTAGAAACTACCTGGAAACTTTGGTTGTGAGGATGGTGTGGTGCTTAGCCCAGGTGTCTGTAGACAAGCCTTGTGGTGCACGTGGTGCAGATTGTGGAGCTTATCCCAAGTTTATACGGGAAAACCATTGGAGAGAGATGCACAGGACGTATTTCATTAGGTCAAAGCGGAAAACCAGTGGGGAAGTAGTAGTGGGGTACCTGTGATATTATTTATTATATGATCTATTATTGTATGCGTTAATTGGTGAGAGTAGCCATGGTGAGGTTGGGAACTTAGTATACCTCTTTAGGCGATGAGTTAGTTTCACTTTTTTTCACTGTGCTTTAGCATTCTTTCTTTACGTTTGCACGAGATACATTGGGGAGGATCCTACTGTGTATACTGTTATACTCACCCTACGTTTATACAAACTACTATTCAGGTCACTTGGAGTAAGTTGGAGATCAGGCTGGTTACTACTAGCTGGTGGTTCCAGGAGCTGTTTGGGCGTATGGTCGCTGCAGTTTTTCCTTTCTTTTGGGTACCTATAGTTTTCCCTTTCGGTTGTAGTACTTTTGTATGGAATTCCATATATGTACTTGGGATTCTTTTACTTTTCAGTTTTGAGTTGGAGTTGGTTGTTGTCTACCATATCTCTCTCTTCCGCATGTGTTCTCTTAGAAGGAAATTCCTCCCATTTGTCTGATTATTATACCCTTAGTTCTAGTCGCAAACTCGGGGCCTACTGGAGAAGGGAATCGGGGGTAATTATATCCCTTTTCACATTGCCTACCCAAGAGGGGTACACTTTTTGGGGAGGGGGTCATGACAGAGTGGTATCAAAACTCAGGTTGTGGGATGGGATGTAGTTTGAAGATAGGCAAATGTGAGGTTGCATGGGTTGGTAGGGCAATAGTGTCATTCATGTTTAACAAGTGAGGTAAACACAGGAGACCTGCTGAGACATCGTCGTTTATGGATCCCTATGATCGGATGTATGAACCTTTCAGTTTACAATGGCTACTAAACAGGGTGATACTGGTTGCAGGCTGGAGACCTAGGAAAGGATCATGCATCATTCTTCTTTGCACCTGTGCTTTAATGGGTGGACCTTTGGGATAGGTTAAACAAAAACGAATGATAGAAAACAATTAATTAATTAATGTTGAGACTTCCATATTCCAGTATTAGGATCTCTAATTGTTTTTTATTTTGTAGTTATGGATCTAGGTCGACGTCCTCATTAGGGTTGCATAGAATATTTCCAACAGGTTGTTCCAGCAGGTCGCCACAGGGTAGATGTTGACGATGAAGACACTTGGAGGAAGACACTCCGAGAGTTTCAGCACCAGAGTCTGTAGATATATGAGGTCTCTGTTTCTGATGCAGTCACGGAAGACTGGTTGGAGGAGGTTGAGATATGATTCAGTTCAATTCAAGCTCAGAAGGAGCACTGGATGTCCTTAGCTGTGACGATGCTGCATGGAGCAGCGAGGCAGTGGTGGTTCTTGTTCTTCGGGGATCGTGAGGAGACATCAATCTCATGGGAGGAGTTCCGAGACAAGTTTAGAGCTGAGTTCCTTTCTTCGACTACAATGATTTCCAGCCTCCAGGAGCTTCTTACTCTTCGATAAGGGAGCTCCATTATTCAAGAGTTTGGAATATGTTTCAGGAACCGTTTACGATATGCTTCGAACTTGTTACCAGATGAGGAGGGCAAGGGAAGACATTTCAAGGAGGCTTTGTGTCCATAGATCCAGCTCCAGGTCACCCCATTTATGTTAAACACATATCTTGAGGTTCTGGTGAGGGTAGAGGTTGTTGAGAAGACTTTGGCGAGGACTGGATGATCGTGAGAGGGGAATGTGCATGATCCCTCATAAAGCAAGGCTGTGGTCTGGGGTTCCCAGTTTTCAGGGCATAAGAGTTTTTGTTCAGCTCGGGGTAGGTCCCAGCCCTTCACATATCGTTTATCTGGAGGTAGAGACTCTCAGACCTATGACAAGGTATCAGACACTTGTTTCTCTTATGGTGGTCGTGGTCATCAGTAGTGAGAATGCCCGACCTTTCAGGGCAGTCATCATGCACCATGTGTTATGCTCCATGTTCCTCCATTGAGGTAGTTTCCGCCGAGGCGTCAGCAGCCAGTTCCACAAGCTTTAGATCAGCATAGGGTAGATGGGGAAGGTAGAGGGCAGCCCCATAACGCTCCCCGTCCTCAGAGTGCAGAACGCGGTCATGGTGGTGGTCATCATCGGGGTCAGAGAGGCTGTGAAGGAGGTTGTGGTCAGCTTCATGCTCTAGCATTTCCAGCACCAGATGCGCTAGATGTCGTTCGAGGTACCCTTTGCTTGTTTTCTACCTTGGTGTATGCCTTGTTTGATTCAGGAGTGACACACTCCTTCATATCATCTACCCTTGTCCATGCTTTGGGACTTGAGGTAGAGAGGCTTCCAGTTCCCTTGGCGTTGACTACGCCAGTTGGAGGTCGAGCTGACTTGTTAGAAGTATGTAGAGACTCTGAGCTAGTGTTGGGGAAACACCTCTCTTGGGGAGATTTCCCATGTTTACAAATACAACCATATGATGTCATCTTCATCATGGATTGGTTTTATTCGGTGCAGGCTATCATGGATTGCTTCAGGAAAAAGGTCATCTTCATTGGTGTAGATGGAGTGAAAGTGGTGTTTGTTGGTGAGCTAGATCCTCGGATGGGTCGTAGGCGCATTCCATCCTTATCATCCATGATGGCTGAGTTGATGCTGAGTTCATCAGAGGCTCGGTAGTTGGCATTTCCTAGGGTCGTGGAGGAGTACCCTGATGTTTTTCCAGAAGAGGTTGTTGCCTTACCCCCTCGACGAGAGATCGAGTTTGGGATTGAGCTATAGCCAGGAGCGTCTCGTATATCTATGTATCCATATAGGATGGCCCCTTCTGATTTATGACATCTACGTATACAGCTTGATGGTCTTTTGCAGTGCGGTTTTGTTCGGCCAAGTGTGTCACCATGGGGTGCACCAGTTTTGTTCGTAAAGACGGCCGACGACAGTTTGCGGTTGTATGTTGATTATCGTCGCTTAAACAAATAACAATAAAGAATCACTATCCCCTTCTGTGGATTGATGATTTATTTGATCAACTAAAGGGTGAAACTTGGTTCTCAAAGATCGACTTGCAGTCAGGATATCATCAGATGCATGTAAAGGATGAGGATATCGCGAAGACTGATTTCCTTTATCGTCATGGGGATTATGAGTTCATTGTAATGCCGTTTGGCATGATGAATGCTCCAGCTATGTTCATTGGATTGATGAATTCTATGTTCTGTGAGTTCCTGGACAAGTTTGTGGTGGTTTTCATTGACGACATCCTTGTGTAATCCATATTTTAAGAGGAGCATGCAGAGCATCTACATGCTATTTTTGGAGTTCTTCGTAAACATCAGCTATTTGGGAAGTTGTCGAAGTGTGAGTTATGGGCTCAAGAAGTCCATTTCATGGGGCATGTTGGGTCCCAAAAGGGAGTAGCTATGGATCCATCGATGATAGAAGCAGTTGTGTCTTGGGAATCCCCCAAGACAGTTTCAGAGGTGCGAAGTTTCCTTGGTCTCATAGGCTACTACAGGAGGTTCGTAGAAAATTTCTCACGAGTTGCGACTCCTCTGATAGTTTTGACTAGAAAGGATCAGGCATTCATATGGACTTATTAGTGTCAGGAAGCTTTCGATTATCTATATGAAAAGTTAGTAAGTGATCTAGTTATTTGTCTTCCAGCTGAGGGAGTTCAGTTTGATGTCTTCTGCAATGCTTCACATCTAGGGTTAGGTTGTGTTCTCATGCAGCAGAGGTCAGTTGTTTCTTATGGGTCTCAATAGTTGCGTCCCCATGAACGCAACTATGCCACCCATGACCTTGGGTTGGTAGCCATGGTGTTTTCCCTAAAGTTTTGGAGACATTACCTCATTGGTGAACGCTTTGTGGTTTCCACTGATCATAAGAGTTTGAGGTATGTTTTCTCCCAGCGTGACTTGAACTTACGACAGCATCGGTGGATGGAGTTATTACTGGAATACGACTTTGAAATATCGTATAAACCTGGAAAAGGGAATTTTTTAGCTGATGTACAGAGCCAAAAGTCACATAGTGATGCTGTACGTGAATCTGAAGATTCATAGAGAGTAATGGAAGAACTGTCAGCATTACATCTTGATATGGAAGAAGTTGGGGGGTAGAGGTTTTCTTTTTCAGATGACGGTACAGTCATCCCTAGTGAAGATGGTGGAAGAGTCCCAGTTGGGAGATCTAGAGGGGGGGGATTGGAGAGACCAAGTTGTTTGTGGTGAGGCCCCTGATGGTTGGACGAAGGATGAACAACACCGATTGTTGTATCATGGATGGATTTTGGTTCCCTTAGAGATGCGTGAGACGGTTCTCAGAGAGTTACATAGTGTTCCGTTATCTCTACATCCTGGTGTGACAAAGATGTGTCGATCCTTGAGGAGTCATTTTTGGTGGCCTAGGCCAAAGCATGTGGTTGCAGAGTTTGTGTCTCGATGTTTAGTCTAACAGAAGGTGAACGTAGAAGACCATGTTCCCAGTGGTATTCTCCAGCCATTATAAATTCCTCAGTGGAAGTGGGAGGACATCTCAATGGACATTGTTATTGGTTTACCTCGAGCTCTAAGAGGACATGATGCTATTTGGGTGGTAGTGGATCGTTTGACAAAATTATCCCACATCATAGCAATCAAGGAGTCGAGCTTAGTGAAAGTTTTGTTGAGGCAGTATCTGGAGGATGTGGTGAGACTTAATGGAGTCCCAAGGATGATAATTTTTGATCGAGATCCTCATTTTACCTCTAGGGTATTGAGAGGTCTCAAACATGCTTTTGGTTCTCAACTGTGCCTTAGCACTACTTTTCATCCTCAAACAGATGGTCAGACCGAGCGGACCATCCAGACTCATGAAGACATGTTGCGCTCTAGTATTATTTATTTTGGAGGCTCATGGATGAAGCACTTACACTTGGTGGAGTTTGCCTAAAATAATATTTTTCACTCCACCATCGGTATGGCGTCGTTTGAATCCTTTTTATGGTCGGCCTTGTCGTTGTCCATTGTGCTGGACTGGGGTCAGAGAGTCAGGAATTCTCGGACTGGAACTAGTGCAGAATACAACAGAGTTGTTTTAGATGATTCGTGAGAGGATGAAGGTAGCACAAGATCGTAAGAAATCCTATGCCGATCAAAGAAAGATGACCCTTGAGTTTAATGTTAGAGATTATGTATTTATGAAGTTGACTCCCTGTCGTGGGCAGTGAAGGTTTGGCCGTGGAAGTAAGATTTCTCCACGGTTTGTTGGGCCTTTCGAGGTGTTAGCTCGTGTTGGAGCTATGGCGTATCAAGTAGGACTTTCCCCTCAGATGAGTCAGAAACATGATGTTTTCCATGTATCACAGTGATGTCGTTATCTTTTTGATGACTCCCACCTCATCGATTGGGGGGAGATTGATGTCGATGTTGATTCTACCTTTGAGGAGTGACCTATGGAGATCCAAGACCTCAAGGATAAGGTGATGTGCGAGCATTCAATCCCCTTATTTATTGTCTTGTGGTGACACGGTGGCATGGAGGAGAGTACTTGAGAATGTGAGTCATAGATGCGTATCCACTACCCAGAGTTGTTTGCTGTTTGACTCTTTTCATGTATCATTGTAACTTTTTTGGTTATGAAACATTCATGTTTATGAGATGGCTCCCTTTTTTGCTTTGGTGGATTGCTCTCTTTTGAGAGGTATCTCGGTGGGTGGTTGTCTAGACCCTCTTTCATTTTCTCTTTACGTGGGTTTTGGATTCTCGAGGACGAGAATGTTTTGAGAGGTATATGATGTAATGTCTTGCACCACTCAAGTTCATTACTTTGTGAAAATTTGGTTTTAGAGGCGTTCTAGATGGTTAAGGTGACTTGGGGTGCGTTTGGTGGACTTTTAAAGAAAGCTAAAGGGGGGTAATAGCTTTCGCATGGTTGGCGCACGGTTGCCTAAACCGTGCAGCCAAACCATGCAAGGCGGGTCTTGGAGGTAGTGGCTAATGCATGGTTAGCGCACAGTTTGACTAACCATGCAGACTAACTGTGCGAGGGGTGTTTGAAGAGGTAGTATCTAGCACACGGTTAGCGCACGTTTTGGTAAAACGTGCGGACTAACCATGCAGGAACTTAAAGTTAGATCCTAAAATTGTGGATCTAACTCGTTTTGCCTTTAATCACCTCATTTAAGCCCCTAATCAGCCATAACATGGTATTAATCTCCCTTAAAGGTTATAAAACCTATCTCAAGCATTTTGGAGGCGATCCGGAGGCTTCCCTTGGAAAATCGGAGTCGGTTTCTTGAGGTATGTGGTCATTCCTACTTGTTTTTCTTAGATCTACTTAGATCTACTCCTCCACTTCTCTCAGTTTCATGGATCTACACCCATTATGGGTAGATATAAGTGTGGGGATGTCAGTTATGATCATTTTTCTTCTTGGTTGTGTTAGGAGAGGATATTTAAGGAGGATTTGTGGAGAATCGAACCAGTTTCTTGGGCGTTCATCGACCGTTGCGGGTTTATGTCGAAACAAATTGAGGTAGGGGATTCATTGCTTCTCTTTTGTATGTGTAACGGTATCGATAGCATGTTAAATCCCATTGAATGATAATGGAATTGAACTAATAAATATATTGAACCAGATAATGAAATTTCTTTGATCGTTTGTTATTGCCTCTTGTTTACTAGATAGTGTAATATATATGCCTTTCTTGATAAGCCTATTGTTCTTGAGGAAATCGATAAAGAACCTAAAGCTAGAATAAATTGATAATTGGTTGGCTAATTAAAAAGAGGCATGAAAACAGACCTGGTTCTTGTTGTAATTTTATATGGATCAAATTCGGAATAGTAAGCATGTTTAATCTTTAGAGATAGGTTACTGACTTGGTTAGTGATGTTTGAACCAGAAAATTGAATTTGTTAATTCATAATGTATTACATGACATGATTGAGTTCCATGAAGGGTTCTGAGTTACCCTCTTGTTGTGAATTAGGGATAAGAGACCATTTGATGTGGTGTTGTTTTCTGGCTGCTTTTGTTGTGATGTGACCCTGGAGGGGTGTTGTGATATGTGGAGGTAGGGAGGCCTTGTGGATGTGGCAACAGATGGCACCTAGAGTGGAGAGATGCATCGGATTATGCATGTGGGTGTCAGGGTGGACAACGGGGATGGTGGAATGGCATGGATGTGGTTGTTGGATTTTTGGTGCTTTGTTTGGTTGTTTATCTGTTTTACTTTTCCTCACTGCTCAAGGTAGCTGGTATTGCTTTCACTTCATCCGAAGGAGGTGAAGAAACGTGGGGTATGCCACATGCTTTCCATGTTTAGCCTCTCAAGGGATAATGGGTCTATTTTCTTGCTATAGGCGGAATAGACTCGAAGGGTAGTACGTCTACTCACCGTGTTGATCCCCCTTCTGTTTAGTAGCATAGGTTGCTTTTCTAGAATTCCTGGGAATATGGGAACGTAATTCTTTAATGAATGCTTGAATAAATGATTTTAACCCATGGGGTTGGAGGTTGATGAAACATAATGATGAGGTTGAGAACTTTTTAAGGGACATTGGTTTTTGGATGTGATGTTAATGGAATTGAACGAGGAATTGTTCTTGGTTAAATAATGTTCGAAGAATTAATTAAGAGACAATGAAATTGATAAAAAGGGGGATGAAGTAATCAAATAATTCCCTTTTAAATGGTTGTGTGCTTATTGGATACCTAGTCTTAGAAGTGGTAGCCCAGAGTCCGAGAGATGTTAGCTGCAGTTATGTCAAAGACTAGGTTATGCCCATATTGTGGCTGTGAGTTATAATATATTCTATATTTTTTATGTTTTCATACACTACTCCACCCTGTAAGTAAGGGAAACAGACACTCTGAGGATTATGAGCCCTGGGGGGTGTTTTCCCCAACATTCCGGTGGGAGGAAGAATGGCTAACTACCACCTTTAGCCCCACTCTCTTCTCTTGGTAGATACTACTGCCATTGTCACAGCGGATATTTTCCCCCATATATGTGTGTAGAAGGCTGTAATGGCTTGTGGTTATTTCACACACATATATTCTGGATATAGTATCCTATGGACTACTATAGGTGTAACATGTATAGACTGTGATGGCTTGAGGATCCTTACTCAGTGTATGGGCTGTAATGGCTTGAGGTATAATATTCGACGTATGATACACGTTATGTGAGCTTTGGTGGATCCCGGAAACTACTTGGATACTTTGGTTGTGAGGATGGTGTGGTTCCTAGACCAGGTGTCTACGGGCAAGCCTTGCGGTGAACGTGGTGCAGATTGTGAATCTTAGCCCAAGTTTATATGAGAAAGCCTTTGGAGAGACAAGCATAGGACGTATGTTCATGGGGAAAAGTGGAAAACAAGTGGGGAAGTAGTAGTGGGGTACCCTTGATATTGTTTATTGTATGATATATTCTTTTATGTGTTACTTGGTGAGAGTAGCCATGGTGAGGTTGGGAACTTAGTATACCTGTTTAGGTGATGAGTCAGTTTCACTATTGTTCACTGTGATTTAGCATGATTTCTTTACTTTTTCACGAGAGGCTTTGGGGATGATCCTACTGAGTATACTATTATACTCACCCTATGTTTATACAAACTGTTTTTCTGGTCACTTAGAGCAGGTTAAAGATTAGGCTGGTTACTACTAGCTTGTGGTTTCAGGAGCTGTTCAGGCTTGTGGTCGCTGCAGTTTTTACTTTCTTTTGGTTACCTGTAGTTTTCCCTTTCATTTTTAGTACTTTTGCATGGCATTCCATATATGTACATGGGTTTCTTTTATTTTTCAGTTTTGATTTGGAGTTGGTTGGGGTATATCTTATCTCTCTCTTCCGCATGTGTTCTCTTAGAGGGTTATGCCTCCCATTTGTGTGATTATTATACCCTCGGTGCTATTCGCCAACCCGAGTCCTACTGGAGGCGCGACTCAGGGTTCATTATCTCCCTTTTCACATTGTTGGCCCAGGAGGGGTACACTTAATGGGGAGGGGGTCGTGAAATATATAATCCTAAATAATACAGATAAATTATGAGATTGTATAATGAAACCATTACCACATTGGTAACATTTGAATTGTATTCCCCATGAAATAGATAAACATATATGGATATGTGTATCCTATATTTATAATAATAATAATAATAATAGTCATATGTATATAGTATATACACCACAAAAAAGAGTCTTGTGGTAAATATGTTTTGTGTACCACAAGTCATGTGGTGAATAAGGTTAGTGTGCCATATAAATAAAAATGAGATGAAAATCTCCTACCTCATGTCTCAACACCCTTCAAATACATTCGAATAACCATTATAATAATTTTTTTAATATTAATCTATTATATAATGATACACATAGATACAATAACATATAATATTCACTTATAACCTTTATCCACCCATTTATTAACAATTCTTTATTAAATTTTTTATTTCAATTTATAACTTATCCATTTTTCATATATATTTTTGTTTTGTAGTTTTTATCCCTCTACAATGATTATGGTTCCATCATATAAAGTGTTTCAATATTGATTTAAATATAATATATACACATATTATACATCTTTGGAGTTATCCAATACATTTATTGAGAGAAAATTTAATTACACCATTCATGGAGATGGTAGGACGAACATACGAATAAACACTTTTAAAAATGTCTCAGTTGTTATAATGAAAGAAAGGTAAATATAAATCACATTTTCAGAACCATTTTTATAGAATATATAACATATAAATTCATTATATTGATTATTATTACTATATGAGTAAAAGATTAAAAACATATCACATTTCTTCGTGCAATAATTAATCCAGAGATACTCAATATAGATGTTACAGTTTTTCAATGGATATAATAGTAAGATGGAAGATGATACATTATAATTATAGATGTATTTTTATATCATAAATTTAAAATATATATATAATTAATAAATAATTATATATAGTAATCATAGGAAGTAATGGAAAACAAATGACATCTATTCGTGAGGCTGTAGTCTATCGTATGCATGATTAAGAGTTTCATTCCTCATATAACAAAATAGGTGATTTATGTAAGTTATCTCACTAAAATTACAATATCTCAGTATATGGTAGACATTAATCTTATTATATCCTCATATTTGATGAATAACTGAAGGAGGTGGATAAATAAATTAAATAAAATTCCCAGTAATGAATGATTTATATTTTTTGAGAAACCTCCATAAGTTATAACTAAAATCCTTTATAGGAGGTATTCATAATCAAACCACAACCACTATTACATGGGTAGGTATGTATGGAAGGTGTTTGGGAAGGAAGTGGCTGAACCAAATGTATTTTTATGTGTAAAGAGGATAGATGAGGGGGTTTTCTCTTTTGTGTCAGAGAAACAGCAGGTAACACCCTAATATATTAAGAAATAAATATTTTTTCAAATAAAAATAATATTATTTATTTATTTCATTACAAAATAATAATATTTTAAAAAACCAAGATATTTAATTAATATTATCATTTAAATATGAACATAATAAACTAGTATTTAAACATGGATAACGGAATAGGTATAAACATATATTGAAAATTATGTATAAGGGTTTTAGTAAATGAAAATATATTTATAAATTAGTATTTATTTTTTTAATGTATTTATATAGTTTGAAATCAATTTTTCCACAAGAATTGTTTTTTGTTCCTTTATGTTAAAAAATAATAATTTTCCACAATTTTTTATGATTTAATTGAAAAAATAAACATCATTTTTTTAATAATTAAGTCATAATTATCTTATGGTAAATTTGAATTTTTTTTGGAAAAGATTAAATTTTCAGTTATTAGTAAAAAATAACAATTTTTATTAAAAAATTGTCGTTTTGTTTAATGAATTTATGAAATTCCATAATATTAAAAATGTAATAAAATAAAAAATATATCAATAGTTTTTTATTAATCCAATTTAGACAATTTCATTCAATTTCATATTGAATTTTTATATTGAAACATTTTATAATTATGAAATGTTTCTCTTTGAAAAATTGATCTTCCATAACGTATGTGTGGTTTATTTTTAAATAATATTTTCCAAATCGGCCAATAGTATTTAAAAAAAATTGATTCCATATTTGGAATAAAAATATTTTATATTATATAATAATTTAGTATTTATTTTTTTTCCAAAATTAATAGTAAATTTGTAAAAAAATTATCAACCATGGTTAACATTAAAAATGGTTACCGGGGGTTAAGATAAAGTTTAAAATTACTTAAAAACTTATTAAATTATTATGTAATATAAATATTTAGAAAATAAATAATCTAATATTTTAAAATTATCATTTTCTAATCCTATTTTAATGTTTAAAATGTGGATACAACGTTTTCTTTTTTAAATTGTCAAGTGTGTCATCTCCCCCCATTTAAAAATACACCCACTATCATCTCCAATTAAAACTTCCAAAAACATTTGGATCAGCCAATATCTACACAAATATCTTAGTTAAATACATAAAGACATCCTAGGTTACTTATACTGATTAGGAATCCCCCAAATTAATGAATTTTGTATAAACCTAAAAGCTTCTCAAAAGAAGAGGTAAAATTCAAAAACATGTGTTTCTATTTTATTTATTCTACCACCACCTAAAAATATTCATGAACTATTATTATATAAAATCAATAATAAATACTATACATTTATTTTTATAATTATATTTTAATCACCTATATTCATCTTCTCTTCCATAAAATGATAAACGAAACAGTTAATAATGAGTATGCCAGAATACAACCTCACGAACCAAGGTAATTTATTTTCCATCACCAGAACTAATGTATAAATATAATTATTGATTTAATTTTTATATATTATACATATAAAATTATTATAATTATTAAATTATAATATCACATGTACATTATTAGATACCAATCCATTGGTAAATGATAACGTTGCTCATGAGAATGTGTATACTACAACCTCCAAAGATATTTTGGATATGTTACACATTTTATTTTTACATGGATTTTAAAAATGATAGATTTAGTGAATATATTAAATATATATGATAAAAAATTGAATATTTAATGTTTTCTATTTATTTAACATTCTTTCATTTAATAATTAAATGAAATTGAAACAACGTATATGCGTACATACGACCTACCATCTCTATGAATGGTGTAATTCATTTTCTATCTCTATATTTTTTAGGTTATGAAAAATACATATATTATGAACATAAATTATATAATAGATAACATTATAAGGATCATTGAACCATGATAAGGATAAAATAAAATAACATATAAAACTAAAACATATATGAAAAATATCATTTTTTACTCGAAACATTATTTTCACATTGAATTATTAAGAAAAGTGTAGTAACATGTCATAATTAAATCATATATAGTATAATAAATATGATAATATTTCTTTAATATATATATATATTTATTATATATTTTTTATATCTGTGTTCTTAATGTTTTTGAAGGATTTCAAGACTTGTGGTAAGAGATTTGTAGTTTCTATTTTATTTCAGGGAGAAGTATGCCATATTAAATGCTCATTACATTGGTGTGGTGTACATAATTAAAATTTGACAAGTTATATAATTAATTTAATAATTCCATGATTTTAATGTTTAATTCGGTTATTATTATTTATTAGTTGGTAATATTCAAATGTTACAAAAGTTGTAAGGTTTTATGATACAATCCAATTATTTATCCGTATTGTTTATGATTATTTTCATGATGATGAAATATAATGATTTTTATATTTATTTATATTTAAAAATTATTCTCCTTAGGAGATTTCAGTAAAATAATGGTATCATTTCATTTTCCTCCATTTATTTACTCAATATTCCAAAATAACGTTTTCAAGAAAAATTAACTTTATTTCTTTATTCATTAGAAAATCATATTATCGAATTAATTATTTTCTAAAAATTATTCAAAAAAAGATTATGAAATTATATAAATATTTTTTATGACATTTTCATAGGTGTTTACATTTTTTAAAAATATAATTTAATGGAATGTCTATTTTTTTAATAATATACTTGTGAATTTTACCAAAAATGTTTAAGGAATCGTTATTTTAACATGTACAACATGAAAAATATTATACACCATCATTTAAACTCAATGTTATTAATAATACCTTATAATTTTAAAATGGAAATTTTAATATGAATTATTTCCCAAATTTTATGTGGAAATATATTTTTCAAGGATATTTTCAGTGTAAAAAGTTTATTTTCCTTGTGAAATGGTCAATGTGATAATTCAAAAATTATTTTCTATATAACATGACATCATTTTATGTTAATTATTCTTTAATGGGGATATAATGAAATTATACCATCCTATGAATTCTGTAGATGGTTTATGATTGTGATGAAAATATGTTTACGAGGGCCATATATTTTCATTGGTTCTAATATAATGAATATTTTTAATATATTTTAGAACACATATGTGTGATTTCTGTTATGGTACATTAGTAATATTATTACCATGAATAGTTATTAATTTATAACCAAGGAGGTTTTGTTCTATTATAACCAAGGATGGTGGTTATGTTGTAAAGAACGATGGTGGCACTGTTATAATAAAGAACTATGGTCATGTTATAATAAATGATGGGTGACTAATGTTTCTCACTCTAATGAATTTGGTAATGATTGATATATCATGAGATAAAAATTAATTGAAATGTGAGTGAAATTAGTTCAATATGAGACTTTTCCCACTACAATACTCTTGGGAGTGAACCTTATCTATGATGGTGGTTCGGAGAGTGAAACCATTCCATAATTATAGTTTTGGAAATGATTCTTTAGTACTGTGGAAATTATTTTTTATGCTTAGGATTATAAAAAAGAATTATCTTTGTCATATGTTATTATCTTAGGGATCATGATATTTTATTTCATTATTTTTCATGTCTTATGAAATTCTATTTTATAATCCATTACTCGTTTTAATGATATATGCTTTAGAGGGAATGTGTTTCAAATTATATTAAATTATTCTCAAAACCAGATACTGATGTTATATGATATCTCCACTGTTTAACATTACAAATAATATTGGATTAACATTTCTTATGTTTCTTTAGACCAGAATATGAATATGTCTATTATGTATGATCTGTCAAAGAAGGGTGACACTTCTGAAGATTATAGTGGGCGAAAATATAGGTCACATATGAATCAATGGTCTATATATCCATGTTTCCAAAAGAACTAGACATAAATTATTCTAACAAGGATTGTTAGGTTATATAAGAAATATTCATCTATTAATTTTTATTATATATTTATTATATGTGTGGGATGTTTTAGTTTATATCAGTTCAATTATTTGTTATCCTCTATAAATTTGGACAAAATGTATTTTGTGAGAACCCATAAGACAATCATACATATATGAGAACATCATATGTTATTTTAAATACCGGGGTTTGATTTTATAGTAAATTATATACCTTTCTCGATACTAGAAGTTTATATATATTCATAGAAGTTATATCGAGTGGAAATGACCATTAAATGGGTTCCTTTATGTGGACTCTATTATAACATACTACATAAAAATGGGTCTGGTTACACAAATGGTCTGACCATCTCAAGGTATATTCTTTTGAAATTCAATGAAAATTCAGGGACCATCATAAAGGATTTGAATAGACGATGACCACAAATTACCGCAATGAAACCTATGATTTCATATATTTTAAACAAGGTGTAATGATTTAGATATACTATGAATGTTTTGTCATGATTTATTACATTGATAAAATAGGATTTATGGTCATACTAACCATTTCTGTTTTATTAAGGAATTGATGACTTAACAATGATTTTTGGTTGGTAATGGGTATAATACAATATTTTAGTTCCATATATGGAAGTTGTTATATCAATTTTATATAATGTTAACTCATATACCCAAATATTAGACATGTAATTAAAAGTAAGTACCCTATTTTTATGATGATTATATCCTAGGTATATGATTCTTCTTCAGTTGAATTTTATTGGAATGTCCTTCTTAAAAGCCCTATTATTCTATCCCTATGTGAATTTGATATTATATTAGTATTGTATTGAATTTCTATATATAAATACCACATATTATTCTAATTATGATTAGTCAAATTTGATATTCCAAACAAACATAATATCTTCTATCAATATGATGATATATATATATAATATAGATAACATCAATTTTATGGTTATTGATTCCAAATTCAAAATGGTATTTGTTTATGATGATTGGGAGAAAACTGAAAATCAATGATTTTCCAATTTTGAGGGAATTTTTTTTTCCTGAATAATTTCCTGGTCTCTCAATGAATCGTGATGTTGGGTTTTCAACAAAACTCATACCTGGTGCCACACCTATTTTAAATACTATGTAATCAATTTCCATGATAAAGTTATAAGATATAAATAAAAATCTCAAATTCAATCTTTAAAAGAGATTTATTTTGACAAGTGTGTCATCATAAGGTTCAGATATTATTTTTCATGAAGGAATATGGAACAATACATCTCTATATTGATAATCAAGAGATCAACAATATATTAGTCAATAAAAATAACATGTACCATGTATTCATGAATTTTTTATCAAATATGCATAACTTAATTCATTTCCAAGATTGGCCTTCATTTTCGATATCATCAATTGAGGGTTAATAAGGATTATATTCCTAATATAGTGTTTCATACAAGTAATGTACGCTATGAGTACATATTGATGTCATTTGGTCATACAAATTCACAATCTATCTTAATTAATTTAATGAATATAGTATTTATAGATAACCTTTATCATTTTATGGTATTATTTTTAACCATTATTCCTATATATACAATGAGAAATGAAAATAATGAAAATATGTTTAGCAATGTACTGAAAACTATATAGATGTATAAACTATATGAAACATTTACGATGTGTGAATTTTGAATATAAAATGATTAATTTATGGGTCATATAATCTCAAGAGAGGGTATATCAATGGTTCCATCAAATGTAGAGGCTATTTAACATTTACCGTGGCCAACCACGATAACATAAATCCATTTTTTCATGGTTTTGGCTGATATTTTCGATGGTTTATGGAGATTTTGTGACTACTATCTTATCCACTCACAATGTTAATGTCACGAACCAACCTGGGTCGACCCTGAACCTGTCACCCGAGCCGGACTGCGACATGACCCGAGAGGCGTTCCCGATCCTCCCGGGCTGGCGACAAGCACCAGGGCATCAACAGAGAGCAAGTGGGAATGATTTTCCCCAACAAAAATAAGTAATTAAAGCAGCATAAAATAAAAAGAGCAGCGCAAAATAAGTAAACAAAGTAAAGTAACTAACAAAAAAAAGAAAATAAAACTATTAGAAAGAAAAAAACACTATCTCCGTGTGACCCCACGGGTCACTCTCCAACTCACAACCAAACGTCACCCAAGGCGAACGCACTCAAGTTGTAACCTGCACAAACACTAAAAACAGAAAAGAACTATAGGCGTGAGTATTAAAACTCAGTAGGCTAGCCCAATATCTATTCCCAATGCACTACCTTTAAATAAAGAATCTACCAATTTCAGGTTTGAACTAAATTATATAAAATATTAGTCTCCATGCACACTTTCATTTCTAAAACAAGTAACAGCCCATTTCCCTTTTTAATTTAGAACACGTTTAGTGTTGAAATAAACAGGTGCATTGCATTTTAAAAAATTTTGCGAACAATTTAGAAATCCAAATATTAGTTTTTAGTCAAAAGGAAAATCACACACAACACACAACACACACTAAGGGAAATGTAAAACGTGGCACACAAGGGTCAACAACCGAACTCGACCTCTCAATCATCCCCCACATACAAATAAACACTAAAATAAACATGGGTCGAACCTAGGAGATGGTGAACAATCCAGAACGTACTATACATCTGACTCATCCTGAAGGCATTCCCTAACTCGATGATGTCATAATGCCCTAACGCCCGACATAGCCCTGCATGGCCTAACCAAGGGGCCCAACCCCATAGCAGTAATAACTCAGTATTCCCCTACTATGGGGCCACTAGCCAGTGCGTAATCTAAACTAGTGCAGCAATCGTTCTCAGAAGAATCAATCACTATGTCAGGTTCCCATGTCAACACATACAATAAAAAGGGGTGCGTCCACAATTTAAGTCAACTAGTCACGATGCTCAAACATCACATATAGATCAGGAAATCAACGCACACCAAAGATCACCCCATAATGAGTTTTCCAAAATAGTCTATTTTATTAAAGTGTCAAATGGGCCTTCACTAAATTTAAAGAAAAACCTCATTTTCAAGAAAACCCAAAACATTTATTCGGAAGAAATCGTTTATCTTTAAAACCAGAAGTACATTTGAAATTACATGAATTATGTTTAAAGTCCAAAGGTGCATTCTTTCAATACTGGGTGTCCGCTCATCAAGAAAATGTTTCAAGTGTTCGGTATAAAATAAACATCTCTTTTCACACTAAATAATCATTTAAAAATTAATTATCTTTTATTATTTATCATTCATTAGAATTAATAAAACATCATGAAATTAATAAATTATAAATTTATAGGTGAGTGCAGTGGGGGACCTACCTTGGCTTGTTGCTTGGTTACAACGATGACACGGCACGTCTCACACTCACGTGCAAGAACGTGCAACCTACTGAAGACCGCAGTATCGTAGGTTTTCCTCATCAAGGTGCTCCAAAAAATGAAAAACTAGTAAAAACCCATAACCACAGACTTTGAACAATCCAAACAAACAAACAACGCAAAAAACCCCTTCGACATGTTTCCAAAACATCACATCAAAACACATATCAAAACACAACCAAAATCTATATTATAATCCAACCATGACATTTAGACACACCAACTGTCTTGCAAACATCATACACACCACATTATTAAAGCAATAATCCATTTGAATAATTTATAAAACATCCGCAAAGGTGAAACCAAGGTTCACATCCAAACATACTCAGGTCCACATAAGAAAACGTTTTAAAAATAAAACACACAACATCATCACACCAAAACATGACTCGCACCTAACACCCGACCCATAAAACAATTTTATAAAATAACGCACCTGTTTGCACACACAAAACCTCACCGCTTTCCATTAAAATGTAAAGCGCATTTCACACCTTCCAAACACTCTTAAAACCCATTTTGAAACAATGCATACACCTCTTTAAAAACCGTATACCAAGTCTACCTTTGAAATCAAGCGCGCCTCAAAATACTCCCAAAACACAATCCGCACCACATAAATAAATTAAAGAACATATCATATTAATCAAACAAACAAGCCAATCAAAGCATACACATACAGACGCGAACCAGGAAGTCACTCCAAACATATTTTTAACAAATTCAAAAATATTCAAGAACATTACAATAAGATAATTAAGGGTATAACGAAGCTATGAAACCAAACAATGGACATAGAACTATACCTTGGTTGTTGGTGGCGAATCAAAACATGCGATGAGGCCAAATACGCCCTGCGAACAACAGCAGACGATCCGAAGCGATTTGCATCGATTTGCCTTCAGCAACGGCGAACGAAAAGGGATCCAACATGACCCAAGACACCATTTGCGAACCCAGCAAGTGAATTCATTGCCACGTCAAAGCACGCTGAGGCGCTGCACCATGAAATTAGGATTTGTGTTGGAATATTGTCGAACGGCAGGGGCGAGGTTCACCGAAAACACGCCGAGAAGGGGGAAAACGAGCCACTGCTAGTGGGTTGTTCCAAGCTGAAGGGGGTAGGGGGATCTCGTGTCAGCTGGATAGTGAAGGGGGATTCCGCTGGGTAGTGCACCGCTAAAGAAATAGGGGGGGTCCGACGCTGGAAAAGAGGAGGCGGCTAGGGTTTCGGAGCACATAGGCCACCGGAGGAAGGATCTCGCGCTGGGGTCCGAGTGCACCACACAAGAGAAAGGGATAAGGTCGGAGGGCGTCGGTCGACCACATGAACAGGTGGTTGAGGAGGGGAGGTCGTTGCACCATTCCGTGTCTAGGGGGGAGAAGGCGCCTCACGCCAGATGTAGGAGAGGGCAGCGGCTTCGCTGGAATGTGGAAGAGGAGAAGGCCAGCGGAAGGGGCTGGCGGTGCAAAGTGTAGAACAGGGGAAAAGGGGGGCTCGCAAAGCGCAAATAGGGAAGGGGGTGAAATTGGGGTTCCTCCGGGGATGATTAGGTCTAGGGTTTTTTTTCCAATTCATCTAATAATTAAATTTTATAATAAAACCAAGGATTATAATAATAATAATAATAATATCATTATTATTATTATCAAAAATTTATTTATTTACTTCAATTTATTTAACCATCCTTTATTTTATTGTAATTTTAAATAAGCGGTAGTATTATTTATTCTAAAAACTAGGTAACCCCATGTGCCGCGCACGATTACCTTCAGTCAGACGCACAGTTGAGTAAGTCGTGCTCAACCGGCGTCACCCGACACTGCGCGCTTATAGTGCTAAGCCATGTGCTCATCACACGACTTAAAAAACAAGCACACCTGCACGCCACAACCCAATGCCCTTGGGTATCCATGCGGGCTGACTGTGTAACAGTGAAAATAGCATCCAAAATTTTAAAACTCGACCTGTCGGCTACTGAAACTCAAAATAATTATTAAAACAATTAAAAAAAGAAATCAATCAGGTCATGGTGTTACAATTCTCCCCACCACAGACACTTTCTGCCCCCAGAAAGTCACCAAGCTAACATAGGACCCAACTTGAGTCCCTACCCAGACAAAAACATAGAGAACCGAGAACCTCGGTGTGACCATTCCCAAAAAACATCACACTCGACCAATTCAAGAGAAAACTGAATCCCGATGTTGAGGGGAGAACATGGGAGGGTTCTCCCCACCACAAGAATTTACTAATATGGAAACCTTGAAACCCGATCATACCACCCCTGAGGGGGCCAATGTGGGAACTCCCAAACCGAACCCAATTAATTTCTCCACATGGACCGAACAAAACCCAGGGACTTAAACAAAAATCTTGCAACGAAATGACCCAAAAACCCAAGGATTAGAAATTAACTCAACCCCTCACAGATCGACCAAATAAAATCCTCACCACAACCAAAGACGGTGGAATTCCTAGCCCGAACTCAAAAAGGACCTCGAAACACCGCATGATAATTTCATGAAACCAAACATCCCCCTAACGAACACAATTGAGACCCAACTCAAAATTAGGACGACCCGTTTATTCGTGGTCCCAACACCCTTCAAGGAAAACCAAACAATTTGAAAACACACTGAGAATAGATAAGACCGCTTAGACTACTGTAGAACAAGTTCATCACATCACCACAACTATGATGACCTTACAATGGTGATAAGAACAAAATAAGGAAACTTTGGATATTTCCCTCCCAAATCCCAAAAAAACATTAGTCGGGCGGAGGTTCCACACACCCTCTGCAACTCCTGACTATGCGCGAGCTTCACCCTGAGACCTATGGCTGGGGCCCTGATAGCTGATCCATATCCTGCCTCACAGTCAGGCATTTTCACCTTCTAGTCTCTAACTCCTTCCGTTCGATGATTCAAACAACCACGATGGTCCTACATTTTCAATGGGATGCAACATGATGGTTTAGGATGTCCATACTGGCCATACTGGTGACGCACAAGAGAGCGGTACGATGAACTAAGAGTCGGTACAGACGAGGATGATTTCTCGGAGACAGGTTCCACCGGCCCACACTCCTTGCCAGGTGGGGAACCTTCACGGAAGTCGACCACCATTAATCACACCCAAAAATAAAATGATGATGAGACATTTCATCTATACTAGTACAGAACTGAACCCTGAAATAACTCTAGGGTGGTATGAACCTTAACTACCCTGGGAGTTCCCAACAACCCAAAGACACACTATCTTTCAGAACAATACAACTACCTATAATAACCTTCGACTACCTCGATAAGTAAGCAACAAGAAAAAAAGGAACTGAGAACTGAGCATAACTCATTGAAAACGTTGGGAGGCTTTCTAGGTGGCATACTCATAACAACACGAAAACGCCATCGAAGTCGGCATCAATCCAGAACTCAACGAAAGCAACAACACAAGCTAAGGGCAATAGGCCCATAATCCAAACATATACAACACAAGGAGAAATCACTCTTCTGAAACCATTATTTCTTGAAAATTTAAAAAACTCACCTATGGCACTTTATGAATTGTCCCACATGCGTTCATTCACTCCCGCTCACATCATTTGTGAAGAAGTTCCCCTACGCACTATCCATACATACCCATGCACACGTGACCCTCCATAAGGAGTGCCAAGGTTCAAACACTTCTTTTCCTTACCAAATCCAAACCCATACCAAATTTTTCCAAACCGATACACTTTCGCTTTAAAAACCCACTTTACTAATTTCGAAAAAAATTTGAAAAAAACACTTTTCCATTTAATAACCAATTTCACTTTTAACGCACACTCAAATCAACTGAGACCAAAACAAAACACATGCAGTAATAACCCACTGGAATGAGGAACTAGTGCATATGTCTAACTCAGCAACATGGTGGTGAGCCATTCCCCAAGTAAAGAATAACACCAAGAGAACCTGAAACCGGACACTTGGACTCCACATGGGTCACCACCCCATGTGAGGCCGCAAAGTGAACCCGTTCAACTCGATTGTCATCCCTCAATCCGAAACGACCAAGGGAAAGTGACCCAAATCCCAGACTGAACCTGGTAACTCAGGTCTCGTCACGAGCGATGGTGATCAGGCACCAACCCGTAACATACACCCTGAAACCCGACAATCCTAATCTCTTTCTACCAAACATCCCAAATAACAAAGGGTTCTCTGAATAGTGAGGTCATCTAGGAGCCAACCTCCTCTGATACCATTTTTTCACAAAACAACCTGGGTTGACCCAGAACCGGTCACCCGATCCGGTCCGCGACATGACCCGAGAGGCATTCCTGATCCTCCCGGGCTGGCGGCAAGCGCCAGGGCATCAATAGAGATCAAGTGGGAATGATTTCGCCCAACAAAAATAAATAATTAATGCAGTAGAAAATAAACAGAGCAGCGCAAAATAAGTAAAAAAAGTAAAGTAACTAACAAAAACAAAAGAAAATAAAACTAACCGAAAGATACAACCACTATCTCTGTGTGACCTCGCGGGTCACTCTCCAACTCACGACCAAACGTCACCCAAGGCGAACGCACCCAAGCTATAACCTATACAAACACTAAAAATAGAAAAGAACTATAAGCGTGAGTATTAAAACTCAGTAGGCTAGCCCGATATCGATTCCCAATGCACTACCTTTAAATAAAGAATCTACCAATTTCAGGTTTGAACTAAATTATATACAATATTAGTCTCCATGCACACTTTCATTTCTAAAACAAGTAACAGCCCATTTCCATTTTTAATTTAGAATAAGTTTAACGTTGAAATAAATAGGTGCATTGCATTTTAAAACATTTTGCGAAGAATTTTGAAATCCAAACATTAGTTGTTATTCAAAAGGAAAATCACACACAACACACAACACACTCTAAGGGAAATGGAAAACGTGGCACACAAGGGTCAGCAACCGAACTCGACCTCTCAATCGTCCGCCACATACAAATAAACACTAAAAGAAACATGGGTCGAACCTACGAGATCGTGAACAATCCAGAATGTACTATACATAGGACTCATCTTGAAGGCATACCCTATCTCGATGATGTCATAATTCCCTAACGCCCGGCATAGCCTTTCATGGCTTAACCGAGGGGCCCAATCCCCATAGCAGCAATAACTCAGTATTCCCCTACTATGGGGCCACTAGCCAGTGCGTAATCTAAACTAGTGCATCAATCTTTCTCAGAAGATTCACTCACTATGTCAGGTTTCCATGTCAACACATATAATAAAAAGGGGTGCGTCCACAATGTAAGTCAATCAGTCACGATGCTCAAACATCACATACAGCTCAAGAAATCAACACACACCAAACATCACCCTAGAATGAGTTTTCCAAAATAGTCTATTTTATTAAAGTGTCAAACGGGCCTTCACTAATTTTAAAGCAAAACATCATTTTCGAGAAAACCAAAAACATTTATTCAGAAGAAATCATTTATCTATAAAACCAGAAGTACATTTGAAATTTCATGAATTATGTTTAAAGGTCAAACGGGAATTCATTCAATACTGGGTTTTCACTCGTCAAGAAAATGTTTCAAGTGTTTGGTATAAAATAAACGGATCTTTTCACACTAAATAGTCATTTAAAAATTAATTATCCTATATTATTTCTCATTAATTAGAATTAATAAAACATCAAGAAATTAATAAATTATAAATTTATAGGTGAGTGCAGTGGGGGACCTACCTTTGCTTGCTGCTTGGTTACAACGACGACGCGGCACATCTCACGCTCACGTGCAAGAACGTGCAACCTACTGAAGACCGCAGTATCGTGGGTTTTCCTCATCAAGTCACCACAAAAAATTCAAAACTAGTAAAAACCCATAACCACAGACTTTGAACAATCCAAACAAACAAACAATGCAAAAAAAAACCCCTTCGACATGTTTCCAAAACAACACATCAAAACACATATCAAAACACAACCAAACTCTATATTAGAATCCAACCATGACATTTAGACACACCAACTGTCTTGAAAACATCATAAACACCACATGATTAAAGAAATAATCCATTTGAATAATTTATAAAACATCCGCAAAGGTGAAACCAAGGTTCACATCCAAACATACCCAGGAACACATAAGAAAGCGTTTTAAAAATAAAACACACAACATCATCACACCAAAACTTGACTCGCACCTAACACCCGACGCATAAAAAAATTTATAAAATAACGCACCCGTTTTCACACATAAAACCTCACCACTTTCCATTAAAATGTAAATCTCATTTCACACCTTCCAAACACTCTTAAAACCCATTTTGAAACTATGCATACACTTCTTTAAAAATCGTATACCAAGTATACCTTTGAAATAAATCGTGCCTCAAAATACTCCCAAAACACAATCCTCTCCACATAAATAAATTAAATTACATAGCAGGTTAATCAAACAAACAAGCCAATCAATGCAGACACATGCAGACGCGAACCAGGAAGTCACTCCAAACATATTTTTAAAAAATTCAAAAATATTCAACAACATTATAATCAGCTAATTAAGGGTATAACGAAGCTGCAAAACCAAAAAACGGACATAGAACTATACCTTGGTTGGTGGTGGCGAACCAAAACATGCGACGCGGCCAAACACGCCCCGCGAACAACAACAGACGATCCGAAACGATTTGAATTTCTTCGCCTTCGGCGGCGGTGAACGAAAAGGGATCCAACATGAACCAAGACACCATTCACGAACCCATCAAGGGAATTTGTGCCCACGTCGAAGCACGCTGAGGCGCTGCACCACGAAATTCGGATTCGTGTCGAAATATTGTCGAACGGCAGGGGCGAGGATCGCCGAAAACTCACCGAGAAGGGGGAAAACGGGTCACTGCCAATGTGTTGTGCCAAACAGAAGGGGGTAGGGGGGTCTCGTTTCGGCTGGATAGGGAAGGGGGATTCCGCTGGGTAGTGCACCGCTAATGAATGGGGGGGGGGGGTCCGGTGCTAGAAAAGAGGAGGCATCTGGGGTTTCGGAGCGCATAGGCCACTAAAGGAAGGATCTCGCGCTGGGGTCCGAGCGCGCCACACAAGAGAAAGGGAGAAGGTCGTAGGGAATCGTTCAGCCGCATACACAGGTAGTTAAGGATGGTAGGTCGCTACCCCATGCCGTGGGGAGGGGGGAGAAGGCGCCTCACGCCAGATGCAGGAGAGGGCGGCGGCTTCGCTGGAATGGGGAAGAGGAGAGGGCCAGCGGAAGGGGCTGGCGGCGCGAAGTGCAGAACATGGGAAAAGGGGGGCTCGCACAGCACAAATAGAGAAGGGGGGTGAAATTGGGGTTCCTCCAGGGATGATTAGGTCTAGGGTTTTTTGCCAATTCATCTTATAATTAAATTTTATAATAAAACCAAGGATAATAATAATTATAATAATAATAATATCATTATTATTATTATTATTATCAAAAATTTATTTATTTATTTCATTTTATTTAACCCTCCATTATTTTATTGTATTTTTAAATAAGCGGTTGTATTATTTATTCTAAAAACTAGGTAACCCCATAGGCCGCGCACGATTACCTGCAGTCAGATGCACAGTTGAGTAAGTCGTGCTCAACCCGCGTCACCCTACACTACGCACTTACAGTGCTAAGACATGTTCTCATCACACGACTTAAAAAAAATAAGCGCACTTGCACGCCACAGCCCAATGCACTTGGGTATCCATGCAGGCTGACCGCACAACAATGAAAAGAGCATCCAAAATTTTAAAACTCGACCTGTCGGCTACCGAAACTCAAAATAATTATTAAAACAATTAAAAAAATGAAATCAATCTGGTCGTGGTGTGACAGTTAACTCGGAAGGGAGCCATGTTCCATTATAAGGATGAATAAAAGTAAAATGTTATGGAACTAAAGAGGAGATTGTTAAAAACACCAATAGTTAAATTAAAATATAGTGGTGAATGTTTGGAAATCCATATTTATTCATCCAAAAAAGGTATTGGGATGAATTCTCATGAATAATTACATAGTTATATCTTTTTTCTAAATATAATTGGATGTTCATGGAAAAATTACCCAACTTATGATTTGTTTTTACTTATGGTAACTTTTTCATTAATGATATGGAGGAATTATCTTTATATAAAAATTATTGATATATATTCTAATAAATAATGTGTAAATTATAAGTTAACAAATAAGGTGTGGAAAATTTTCTAGGGAAGATGGTTAGAGATTATTGATGGTTATTATTTTTCAATACATTAACAAACTATGTAATTAAATAAGGTAGTATATGATTTGAGTTGAAAGGATCATGATAACATAACCATTATGAGGATCAATAAATTTTCAATATTTCTATTTTATAAAATCTGGATCTAGAAATCTTGATGGAAGGGATAATATTATAACTTTATCAAATAAGTGTTAAACCATCTATCGAGGTGATGTTTTTAGAGGCATGGAAGGAAGATGTGGAGATACAGAAGAATGTGTAAAAAATTTTCTATAAAATCTTAATTTAGATGGAGTAATATTCTTTAATAACCATGTTTTTTTCCACACAAAACTAGTTTTAATAATGGATCTATTTGAGGTGGATCATAGTTCTTTATTCTCTATTCATCCAAGATTTATGAATTTTTAAAATTATTTAATGGAGTATTTATGGTGGTATAACACAAATAGTGATATGATTTTTTTTATCTCAATAATTAATATGTTAGTAGGTTATGGATGATAGATAAAAAGAAAAATTGTATGTTATAAAAATTTCCCATACTAAACTGATAATAGGAAAACATCCTCGAATATTTTTTCATCAGAATACTAAAAACATATAAAGGAAATAATAAAATATAAGTTATAGTAATTTTCCTTAAATATTTAGAATACATCATCATTATTAGATATGATTATTTTTTTCTTAATAATTATATGATATATATTATGGAATAAATATTTTATCATGGTATACCACATTCCATTTTATCTGACCAGGGTCAAATTGTTTTCCTCAATGTTTTGTAAAAGTATTATATAAGATCATGAAATTTAGTAGAGTTTCAGCACATAGTATCATCCTTATATAGATGGATAATATGAGAGAAAAATTTATTCCATAGAACATATTCTATGATCATGTTCTATGAATTTCAATGGAGGTTTGGATCAACAATTTTTTCTAGTTATGTTTTATTATAAACAAAGATTTATCTTGAGTATTAATATGTCTTATTGTGAGGACCCTAATGGAATGAGCTATTGAACACTAATGTTATATTATGGATTTAGAGAAATCATCAATTGGGAGAATAAATAGTGTATTAAGTGGGACATTTGGATTTATCCATTCAGCAGGTCCTAAGGGTTGCATAAAATCAGTTGAAGCATTACATTGATAATCATAAATTCAAGCTCAAATTTAACGATAGTGATAATTTTTTTCTATGAATATAATTAGGGAATATGTTTTTGGGATTTTAAATTAAGGGTGAACTAAAACCTATGTATATTTGTCCCTTCAAAATTCTTTATTTTATTGAGACTATAGCTTATATATTGCCTCTTCTGTTGAACCACTATTAGGTTCATGATGCGTTCCATGAATCTCTTCCATATAAGAACATACATGATCTATCATAAGCACTACACTCCATGGTTTTACTATTTGAGTATGAAATATATTATGTTGAATAATTAGGGGAGATTTTTTATTGAATATAGAATGTGCAATGAAACAAGACCACATAGCAGGTCAATGTTTTGTGGTGAAACCACTATCTTAGGGAATCTATGGGGGAACTATAGAATATAATGGAGAAGAAGTATCCTAAGTTGTATGAACCAATGTGAGGAAATTTATAGGGTGAAAATAATTTCAAAGAAATATAGTGTAACAGTTGATGAATTCATGAAATATTTTTTCCCAAATAAATTTATTTTTTTTATATCCAGCATTACATGAAACTCCAGATTTTTATGGTCATTAATATAATATTAATATTATTATTTCATCATGACCACAATAAACTTTTTTTAAACATGGTGTCATGAAATAGAGTAAGAATATTTTAAAAACCAAATATAAATGTTCAAGATAATGAAAATATATTTATAAATAGGAAGATATTTTTTAGTAAATGTTTAATATTTTGTGAAAAAACTTTTTTCTAAAAAAACGATTTTTATTTATTTTTGTGAAAAATTACTAAAATTAATTTTTCAATATAATATAAATTTATTCAATAATATTAAATTTATTTTTGGAATTAAAATTTCCAAATTATCATATGGTAAATATTGTAGAATTTTCAAAAAAGATTAATTTTTCAATGAATAGTGAAAATACTGATTTTTATTAATAATTTATTTTTTTGAATAAAGAATCAAAAAAGATTGATATTTTGTATTTTTTAATGTAAAATTAGTTAAATAATTTCATTATTTAACTTATTTAATTTATTTTAATAAAAATATTATTTAATATAGATATTTAAACATTCGCTAATTATGAAATGATTCCCGTTTGAAAACCATTTTTAACACATCTATAGGTTTAATTTTAAATTATTAATTTAAATTTATATGAATTTAATTTTTAAATATTGATTCAATATTTTTAATTAGAAATGTTAATATAAAAAAATAATTTTAACTGATTTTTTATCAAAAAGAAGATTAAAAATATTAACAATTTATTTATTTTTGTTAATGTAAAAACAACAATCACGCGAGGTTAAAATAAATGGATATAAGTTAAAATGACTTATAATGATTTATAATTCAATTTTTTTTCTGTATTTGGACCTTATACTATCTATGGTAATATATGTAGGAATATTTTATTGTTACTTCATGGTTAAAATGTGGCTATACATTTTTCATTTACAAATTTCAAGTGTCCTCTCCCTCACATATAAAAGGATCCTCTTTCCTCTCCACATCAACAAAAAAATTGCATTTTCCCACAAAAATAATGATATATTTATTTACATCCCTCCCCACATCATAAAAGAATTATTTTTATTAATAATCCCTACTAATATGGATATAGGTCTGATCTTAAAGACGTTATCTAATAAAGGGTTACAATTCATAAACTTTTGTTTTTGAATTATTTATTCTACCAACACCATAAAATATTTTTAAACTATTATAATATAATAATTCTAGTATCTAAAAAATTATAGTATTTTATTATTTTAATTTCCTAATGTATATCCATATATTATTCCATTAAATTGGAAGTTAAATCATCAATGGTGTGTACGACAAACTACCACTTCGTGAATCAATGTGATTCATTTTACATAACTCCATCTCACAGATGGTTATAATGGTGGATTTTATAACTATATTTGATATTTATTAAAATATTATAATTTGGGACTATAATTTAAAATATAAATTAATACCATCTAATCCATTGGAAAATAATAACATCGCGTGTGCCTATGTGTGGACTATGACCTCTGTGAAGTGATATGCTACATTTTTCATTTTATTTTTAATTAGATATTAAAAAAAGGATAAATTTAGTTTGTATATACGATATATATGAAATAAAAATAATCCTGTAATTTTTATATATTATTTATCTTTCTTTACACACTTCAAAGAAATGGAATCAGTGTTCATGCATACATCTGACCCGCCATGAACTGTGTAATTAATTTTATATATCAATCATTTATGGAAGAAAATTAATACATATATAATGAATAAATATGGTAATCCTATCATGAATAATATTATAGAGATATCATAACCATCATAAATGGAAATTGAATTAAAAAACAAAAACATACAAGAAAATAATGTAGTTATTACCAAAAACATGAAGTTAACATGTAGTTGGTAATAAACGGGTAATAACATGATTTCAATAAATCATATATGGTTTGATAAATATGTGTATTATTCTTTGATATAGATTCTAAATTTATCTCTTGTTTATTTTTTTTGTATATGATTCCCATTTGACATGTTATATCATACCTATCCATATTTTAATGATATATAATGTTTCACTTGATAATTATTCCATAACAAGGAATATAATTTAAAATTTACTGATGTCATAAGGGTTTTCGGCTATAATCTAAATATTTAGTAGGACAGTTTACAATTATGATTTTGGCAATAAACATTTATGTTCTATCCTTAAATAACATGATCATTTTTTTATAATATGGTTAATTCATGAAAATATATGATTTCCTTAAATCTTACACCAACTAGGTACTTAAGAGTTTATAAGAATATTTTTTTGAAAAATATATAGCTCTTCGTTCAAAAATATGATTTATTCTATGTAAATTTTTACTAAAAATGTTTTAATGAATTATTATAAAATTATTCAATTACTGTTTAATGTAATTATTTCTATTGTTTTATTTTGTTTTATAAAATAATTTTAAAGTAATATTTTTATCATTTTTAGAATGAGCCACTTTTGACTGTTAAAAAAATGTGAAAGGAATATTTATTTTATCTTTAAGGTAAAATATGGTATTTTATGCCATTATGATAAATTAATGTTTTAATGATTGAATTATATTTTCCAGAGATATTTTTAAGTAAAATAATTTCCAAAATATTGTATGAAATTTAATATTTTAAATGGTTATCTTCAAAGTGGAAATGTTATTTTCCATAATAAATCATCCAAGTGATATTTTAAAATCCCTTTCCATTCAAGATAAAATCCTTTGATATTTATTAATCATTAATGGGGATATAATCTGGTGATAATATCCTTATTATTTCTCTGTATTGTTTATGGTTATGAAAAAAAATATTTTTACGATGGTTGTTTGTTTTCATGGGTTCTGATATGGTTAATGTTTTGTGATATTGTGTCACATATATCTATTTTTTTAATTATTTTACTATGGTTAATTTATAACGAATGATGATACTTATACTAAAACCTTGGTGGGTGGTTAGGTTACAAACAAGGTTGGTTGTTGCATTATACCTAATGATGGTAGTTATGTTATAACCAATTATTGTGGTTATGTTATAGCTAGGGGCGGTGGGGACATTTTAACCAAGGATAGAGGTAATTTTATTAAAAAGGATGGGTGGTACCTATATACCCCACCAATATATTTGGTAAATATTAATATATCATGCGATAACATGATTGGAATGGGGTGTGAACCCAGTTCAAAATGACACATTTCTACTATGATAATCTTGGGAGTTCACTATGGCTACTATGATGGATTGGGGAGTAAACCCATTCAATTATGTTATTTTTGGAAATGATACTTGTCTACTATGTAAATTAATATACATTATTTTGTGTATTCCACTAATCTATAACATATTATAGTGTTAATTTTTCATTTTTCATGTTCATTGATTCCATTATTATTATTCATTTCATATGAATAATAGGTATTTATTCAATTTCCCATATTTACAAACTATGATATGTAGGGTATGGTCTTCAAGTTCTATTCTCCATCATTATTACCCTTATGATCACATTATTTTTATTTATACCTTTTAAAACTTATAAATAATATTATCTCACTCATTATCTTTTTTTATTCACCATGTTATTAAGAACCCTATTATGTATGATTTGTCTCAGAAGGGTGATACTTTTGATGAAAATAGTGTTATATGATGTAGTTGACAAATGAACTACTTCTTTGTGTTTCAGAGATCCCATAGAAACTATACCTATATGATTATGGTGTGGATTGATAACATATTTAATGAATTTTGACATATAAATATTTAATATAAATGTATGAGAAATGTCTATCAATATATGGAATAAATTTATTTTTTGAAATTAAATGATATAAATGTATTGTACACACAAAAAAGGGCTATGTAATGGAACATTATAAAACATTAGATGATATTGGTCTTAATATTTTTTTCTATTAGGAATTGGAAATTTTTTTAGGACATTTTAACTTTTATATTTTACATTTAACACCCCAGTAAACATGTTTTAACCATTACAAAATTAATTTATTTTTTTACTACTTCTATTGATTATTATGAAAAAATAAGGTTACCATATTATATAATTTTAATTATTCTAATTTGATACTTTGAATCCATTTTTCCAAGTTCGTTTTGTAGAATTAATAGAATTGATTTTAACTTTAAATCAGAACATGTGATGTGAAAGTGGTTTTTTAATGAAAAAAATTATATAAGTATTAACAATATTTATCACAAAATTCAATGTAAATTTAAATATGTTGAACTACATTGAATTAATAATATTTTTTTAATAATGAAATCTTTAATCCACTTTAATGTAACATATGAATCTGAGACAATTTTTACATGTTGATTTTATAAATAAGATATTTTTTATAAATGTGTTATATAAAAGTAGAAAAATTTAATTTTAGAACAAATTTGAAAACGTGATGAAATAACTTTTTAAAAAAAATAATTTTTAATCATTAAAAATGATTTATTCTCATCTCATGGAAATAAAAATATTAGATGAATTTGAAATAAAAATATTATTCAATATATATTATATAAATAATTTTTAATAATTCACCATTACACACTAATTTAGTTAATTAATATACAAACACATTTATCGAAAAAAATGTTTTTCAAAAAAACATTTCTTTTAATTTTAATAGTTTTTTATTTTAATTAAAATAAATTGATGATCTATGAATTTTTTATGAATATATAAACAATATAGTTTTACTAATTTATTTATACTTATTCATATCTACCTATTTAATGACTATGTTATAACTATCACATGAAATCATCATATTTTAATAGCATATCATGGTTTGTTTATATTCAAAGTTTCATGTTAGGGAAGTTGTCAAGGAAAATAAAACTAGTTGAAAAAATATATTTTATAAGATATCAAGGCATTACAATATAGGTTTCATCAACTATTTTCTTTCCATATATCATTTTCTTGAATTAAAAATTATTTTTGAGCAATTTTCTCAACTATTGTGATCGGAGATTTCTTGTAGAGGGGACTCAATGATCACATAGTATTTACAATAGTAATACCTAAATATTAGAGAACATAAATTCGTATGATATCTCATTGTAATAGATATGATGAATTATGATATCTATATAGGTATGTAATGGCTATCCAATGGTCATGCATATATTGACTCTATTTCAACAGAGTATGAGATGTGTATACGGTGATGAAATGAGGTTATTCTTTCTGGGTGACAAAGAAACCCATAAAAATTTGGATATTATCATACATGGGAGGATATAACTTATTAATAATTAGTTGTTTGTTTTTACCCTTTGAGTAGGGGACATTATGATATTTCAGTGCACTCTAGTGGCAATATAGTATGAGGCAATTTACACTAAGATTTGGTCAGGCTTGACTACCCAATAAGTGATGGAAATCTAAATAGTTATGTTCCTAGGGAATTCTCAGATATCTAAAATAGTGTATCGTATGGATTACATAGAGATCTATGAGAAAATGGATAAATTGGAGGACTTGTAGATAAAGGGATTTATTAGACACAGTTTGTCACCATGGTTTTCTTTAGTGTTGTTCACTATGATCAAAGGTAGGATATTAAGCTTGACCATGGATTACAATCACCAAAACTAGGTAACATTGAAGGAAATTAATACAATAGTAAGGATCAATGAACTGTTTGAAATGTTATGAGGGGAGATATGGTACATGATGATAGAACCAAAATCTGGTTATCATCAACTCCATATATGAGACATGGATATAAGGAATATAACATTGTAATGATACTATGATAATTAAGAGTGGTTTTTGAAAGAATTATTTTTAGTAATTACATCATCGTGTTCATGGGAATGATGAACTAGATTATTCATTTGTTCATGTGAATTTATATTGTGGACCTATGAAATGAAATCTTAGTGTAATCTGCATCATAGAAGGATAAAAAAGCCACATCAAGATGGTCCCAACATATATAGAGAAAACCACACTAATGGTAATCTCATGATGTGTTATTTTTGGATTCAAGAGGTCCATATTATGAGACATGTCACCTCAGTAGTGGGTTTGGAAGTAGATTTTGAAATGTTCAATGCATTTTTATCCTTGGAGAAACCTAAGAGAATGATGAAGGTGGGGAGACTCTTTGAGTTTGTAGGAAACATTTAGATATTTTACGCTGATATTTCTATGATATCATCACCCCAAACTATATTTACTAAAAATATGATTACATTAATATATATAAAAATGTTCTAATAGGTAATTCAAGAGTTGTATAAGTGTATTACGAATTCCTCCATCTTTAGATGGCATGAGGATTCTATTACATACATAGTGTTCTATGATTCCCTAGGGACCGATCTTTGTTGTGCTCTGATGGAGAGGCTGGTGGAGATTGCTGATAGAGAAAATATTTTCAATTATTTTATATTGAATATCATTGTTTTAAACTAACAAAAGTGTTCCTCTAAGATAAATGGTTTCATTTTTATGGTTTTGGTGTTATTTTGAGATGAATAGTAAAAATTGGCCATTTTGGATTTTTAACAGTTTTATATTATTTATGTACTTTGGCCATAACATTATCTACACTAATACAAATTGAAAAATTCTCTCTTTTCCAGATTCTACACATCCAGGGATTCATTTACTATTTTTGGAAAAAAAGTTGAATCAGCCATATGGAAGCTCAAAAGAAGCTCACAAGTGGGATAATGAAAACTGTTTTCAGTTCTGCCTTGTTTTGGTGTGGGATCCATAACTCATTCATGGTGGGTCCAAAATGAGGTGATATTTGGTGATTAGATGCGAAAGGGGTTTTAGCACATCTTTTATGAAGGGAAGGCCACGGGATTCGGCCTTTTGAAAGTCCATTAAAGCTTCCTAATCCGGGGGTTGGTGTTTTGGAGAGTCTGACTGGACAGAATTAAGTATCAGAGTAAAAGGGCCATAACTCTCAGAATACCTGTCCAAATCCAATGAACGTTTTAGGGGACACGGCCAAGACAATTATGAACAACATTGAAGAAGGGCGCAACGTGTTAAGAGGTCATTTATTAGGTCAAAAATGCGACAACATTCGGAGGACGGAAATCTGGCTATAAAAGGAGGATAACTCCCCCTCCTCAACACATCTCATTCTCCATCCCATTCCTTCTGGGACACCAAGGAGAAGAACTTCTCAGATTTCCCTTTTATTTATTTTATTTTTATTTACTTTAAAACGTCTCTCCTCTCCATCATTATCTCTCTTACGCCATCCATGGATGGGTAGTTTCATTTGAGTGATCGGAAAGAGGGGGGGTTGGACCTATGTGTTGTGTTTGAGTTTTTGTGCTTGAAATGAATAAAATTTGTTCTTCTTTCTTATTCTGGTTCAAATTCTTAATTCAGTATTAAATTCCTAATGTAGTTGTGCTAAGGTTTTTTATTCTGAAATTATAAATTTCTTTGGTCGATGATCACATCTCCCTCCACCCAATTCTAATCTGTATACGGTGGAACATGATTAGGGTTGGGTGGTGATTGCTCGACGGTTGTCAATCACGTGTATAGGATTGTATGTAGAAATTTTGGTTTATTAGGGAAAAAAAATTCCAGGTGTGGGATTGTTCTAATTAATCAAGAGACATTCTACAACCCTAAACACATTGGAAGGATGATAGAACCAATCTAAGGTTTTAGAAAGGAAAATTCTCATCACATCTCTCTTTCCAGTTTATGGAAGAAGAAGAGATAAAATTTGTAAACCATGATGGCACAACACTAACTCTAGCCGAACCCAATCCGATCATAGTCTTTATCATTTGTTAAAATCAATCAATTTCTGTTGTTTGTTTCTCTCATAGTCATTCAAATTAATTAAAACCAATCTTTTTATGAAAACCAACAAAAAGTGACAACCTTTTTTTGTGTGCACTCCTCTTCAGGAGACTACCTAGGATCAACTGCTATACTATACTTAGGTAAATAAAATATTGTTTTTCCATCCCCCACGACAGGCGTGCATCAAACATAGTTTTGACGCACAGCTGTCGCCGGGCGTGGCAAAAGCAATATATATGTTTTCCTAATGCAGCACAGTGGCTGACTAGGGTCGTCTCACTTGAGGAGCTTTATCAGTTGTTCAGCTACTTAATCTATATCACCGAAACTAATTATTTGTTTCTTGTATTTAATATATGAAGGTAATTAAATTTAAATAAAATAAAAGTTAAAACTATCATGCAGTGAAAAAATGCAATTAATGAAGAAAGAACATGGTCCTAGGGTTGGATAACACTAGTTCATTCATTATTTGTTAATTGTTTAAATTCAATTTGATAATTCATTTATTGAAACCTCATTAATGAATAACTTTCCCTTTGTTTATTTAGTCTGTGATTTTAGTATGCGTCCAGAACACCAAACCACACCTCCTCCAATAGTCAAATATGATAACACCTCAACCGAGAATGTTATTCCTAAAGGACCTGGCTCAACCGTATGCCGTTTCATCCCTTATGGAAACCCCAAATCCATTGTATGAAGGGTTTGACTAAGATAAGAGAGGGAAAATGAATTAATCAAGGAAAATAAATGGATTTGGAAATAGTGTCCTGGTGGACGACCACCGCACCCGTGCAATATTCTCACCTCCACCACAAATAGAATAAAAACATTTTGAATTGAAGCACAATAATAAAGAACACCATGAAACTTCCCCCAGGGCCAAGCCTCGGGTTAGTCACTTTCCATGGCGAACTTCATTGAGATCATGATGGAAATAAGGGAGAGAGAAAGAAATTAGATTAAATTTTGAAAAGAAAGACAGTGGGAAAGAAGGTTGAAACACTTTAATTAAAATATAAATGCATTACAAGGGAAAATAAACATAAAAATAAAAAGAAAATAAAAGAAAATTCCTATGTTAGAATAATTTCCCAGATCATCCACTCTAACATTGGTGTCGAACACCTCCTTGGTCCCTTGAAAGAATGGATGGAGAATGGGATGCTTTGGGAAGGAGGTGAGGGCCTCCTTTTATAGGCAGAATTCGTCCATCAAATGTCGACGCGTTTTAGACCCCATTAATGACATCATCACGCATTCCACCCTTAATGAATGTTATTCATAAATATCTTGTTCGTCTCTCCTCAAAATTTAAGCTAACTTAGAAACTTTATAGAGGAGTTATGCATTTTTTATTCTCGTATTCTATTTCTCGACAAAGTTTCCAGGAAGGTACCTCCAAAATTATGGCATTCAATACCCTCCTTAATAACTTCCAACATCCCCCAAATTTATTGTCGAGACGTACCTATCTGTCCTCGTGGTATCCCATGTGGAAACATATTATTTAGATATGTTTAGGCGAGTTTTATGTCCATTACATTGGGTGGGTCCACGCTGTCCGCCCAGAAACATTCACAACTTCAATGAATTGTTAGACCCTTTGGATGACAGAATTAGCTCCTGTTCCAGAAGACAAAAATGAAGAGAATAAAATAAGGATTCTAACAAAATTCGAATCAGAAAATTTGAAATTTTATTTGTGTGGAAATGACCAAAATACCCCTGAAGTAAAAATCTGTCAGAAATCCAGAATTAGTCGTTTTTCACATTTGGGCTCAAAATAACACTAAAACCTAAAAACATGAAAATTACCCATCCAATAACACTTTTGTGGGATTATAAACAATGATATACAGTATAAAATATATGAAAATATGAGCTTCATAACTCCCCCACACTTAAACATTGCAGTCCTGGGCAATGATCATACATCCAAATCAATTTCCACACAACAATCGAAAATGAGAAAATATCAATGATTTTATCCAAAATAGAATTCCATAATGTCTCATATATGAATAATAATTCTCTATTATTTTAATTTCAATCACTAAAATTTTTTCAACCTCATAAATCAATCCATGGCCCAATCACAACCTACCTCACATTGAATTTTATGTCTCTCTTCACTCAAGAGAAATTGAATCTATAGTTATACTCATACTTGAAAATCGCATGTATCACCATAGGTTTGTAAAAATTATCATTTCTCCAAAGCGTGAAACATGAAAAGGAATTTAATCATGAGGGATTTAATTAAAGGTTCAAATGATTTTGTGGATTAGGTTTGGTGGGAAAATTATTGAAAAAAAGTTCCAGGCTAGAAAGAGGAGGTTTGACTTTTAAGGAAAATGCATGATTAATTCAAGTGAAAACACATGACATTCCTCACTCAATACCGCTTGTAAATGTGAAAAACAACCCCACCCCTCTTTATGAAATGGTTCATGAGCCAATAAGTGCTTATAACGAATGATATCATCTATGTTCTCTTTTTTTTCAAAGCTCCAGAAAGGCACAACTTTATTGTTTTTATGGAGGATGAGCTGAAAATTGAATACAATGAATGAATGAAAATTCATGCCCTTGATTTTTGAGAGGGACATGAGTCATAACAGAATGTCCAATGAGGAATTCAAACTCATATCCATTTTTTCCTTTTTTTTGAAGGAGAAATGGATGAAACAAATTAAGCACAATGAAATGATGACACATGCCCAATTCTCTTATTATCCACCGCCCAAACTATTGAAACACACCTCAAACCACCCATAAATGATACAAATCCCAAGGAACACACATGAAAGGCCCTTCCCCCACACTCAAACTTGAAATAACCATGCAAAAATACTAAAAGTGCAGGTAGGTAAGGAAAAAGTGGCTTCTAATGTGGCTTAAACCTATAAGGAAATTCATGGCATTTAAGGGCTTATGAAGGATAAATGTAAAGGTGGGTCTCAAGATAAAATGTGTCTATCCAAAGAGATACCACAATCATTTCAAATAAATTTCATGAAATCAAAATCTTCGAAATATAATATTCACAAATTCTGGTTCTCACACAAAATCCAAGTTTCCCTTAAGAAAGTGTGGGTATTAGGAATAATATGAAAAGGTGGTTTAGAATATATCATAGGATTGGAAAAAAATATTTTGAGTCAGTGTTTCATGGGCATGGATTTAAAAAATTAGTCAAACTCATTAAAATGCTTGAAAATCTATTTCAATGGAAAATAATTCATATCAACAATCATTTAAAATCCAATATTTCAAAAATCATTTCAACTCTTTCAAAATCAATTTATGTGTGAAAATTGATAAGAATATTCATTAAAGCTCAAAATATGTTTTGGACCAAAAAAATGAAAGGAGTTTAAATGATAATCGTAAAAAGTTAACTCCCTTTTGAAATATTGATTCAGTTCTCTTCCTCTAATTCTCGGCGCTTCCTTTTGCATTCATGATCCTATACAAGATAAATTACTCAATTATTCACAAGGATCATTTCATTTATGCTCAAAATGAAAAGAGAGAGGGGGCCACATGCTAGACTAATTCCTAATACTGAATTTGAAATTTAAATTACTAGAAAACATGTAAAGATAAATCTTGGTATGATCCCCCAAGTGGGCCCTGGAATCTTTTACTGCCTCCAGAGGGCAGTACCAGCTGTTATCCAATTTTTGATGGAGGATGTAGTTTCTTTGATTTGAACCACCACATGTGGCTTTTCTCAGCTTGTGCTTCATCATTATTCTTGAGGGATAATCCATGGATAGAGTACACCATATCCTCCCCCATCACAATGAAGTATAGCTTGAATGGTGGGGGTAGGATGAAGTATGGACCATCCTCTTCCTTGGTTGCAACTTGTGAAACCATATTATTGTCCAGTGCTGGCTTCATGGGGGCTGCATGAAGAGAAGCCTCTTGACTGATTTTCTTAGGCTCAACTACCTGGATCTCTTGGTGGGGCTCCTCTAGTATATATTTAATGACTTCTGGGAGCTCCATGTGTTCTTCAACAGGTGCATCTTCTTTTGTCTCTTCATCCTCCGGGGCATAATATGAGTCATCTGATTCTGAAAATTCAAAACACTTGGGAGTGATACTCAAATTTGTTTCAACAAAATTAAAAGAATTTGAGTTCAAGAATGTATCATCTCCCTGAGTTGGTTTACCTTGAATCTCCTCTTGATTTGAAAGCGCCTCTTGGAGTTGATTATCGCTGGATGGAGGTAGGTAGTCATGCTCCTCCACCTCGAGTTTTGATTCAACTTCATTAGTTTCTTCAGTGAAATTAGGAAAGACCTGTGGCAATTTATTCTTAGCGTTGAATCTTTCAATGACAATTTTGAGTTCATTGGCCATGGATATCAAATCTTCATGTGATATCCATGTTGCAAGTCCTCTTTCCTTCTGTTTGAACCTTTTCATTAGAGCATCGGCCCTTCGTTGGAGGGCCTCCTCAGTGTAGTCGTTTTCTTCCTCCTGCACTTGTGAGTAATTATTCCATGCATAATAATTGTAATTTGAATGCATCATGGAAAAATAATTGTTTTTGGATTTTTTTTTAAAAAATGAAAACTATCTAAAATTTGTAAATAGAAAAAGTAAAGTAAACAACCAATTAGCTCCCCGGAAATGGCGCCAGTTTTGACGCACGCCTGTCGTAGGGCATGGCAAAAGCAATTTCTATGTTTTCCTAATGCAGCATAGTGTCTAACTAGGTTCGTCTCAGTTGTGAGCTTTATCAGTTGTTCATCTACTTAATCTATATCAACTAAACTAATTATTTGTCGCTTTTATTTAATCTAGTAAGGTAATTAAATTTAAAATAAATAAAAGTTAAAACTATCATGCAGTGAAAAAATGAAATTAATGAAGAAAGAACTTGGTCCTAGGGTTGGATAACACTGGTTCATTCATTATTTGTTAATTTTTTAAATTCAATTTGATAATTCATTTATTCAAACCTCATTAATGAATTACTTTCCATTGATTTATTTAGTGTGTGATTTTAGTATGCGTCCAGCACACCAAACCACACCTCCTCCAATAGTCAAATAGGATAACACTCAACCAAGAATGTTATTCCTAAAAGACCCGGCTCCACCGTATGCCGTTTCATCCCTTATGGAAACCCCAACTCCACCGTATAGAGGGTGTTCCTAAGAGAAGAGAGGGAAAATGAATTAATCAAGGGAAAGAAATGGATTTGGAAATAGTGTCGTGGTGGACGACCGCCGCACCCGTGCACTATTCTCATCTCCACCAAAAATAGAATAAAAACATTTTGAATTGAAGCATAATAATAAATAACACCATGAAACCTCCCCCAGGGCCAAGCCTCGGGTTAGTCACATTCAATTGCGAGGATCATAGAGATCACGATGGAAATAAGGGAGAGAGAAAGAAATTAGATTCAATTTTGAAAAGAAAGACGGTGAGAAAGAAGGTGGAAACACTTTAATTAAAATATGAACGCATTACAAGGGAAAATAAAACTAAAAATAAAAATAAAAGAAAAGAAAATTCCTATGTTAGCATCATGTCCCAGAGCCTCCACTTCAAAATTGTTGTCAAACTCCTCCTTGGTTCCTTGAAGGAATGGATGGAGAATGGGATGCTTTGGAAAGAAGGTGAGGGCCTCCTTTTATAGGCAGAATTCGTTCTTCAAATGTCTACGCATTTTAGGCCTCTTTAATGACAACTTCACACATTCCACACTTAATTAATGTTGTGCATAAATATCTTGGTCATCTCTTCAAAAAATTTCAACTATCTTAGAAATCGTATGGAGGAGCTATGAATTTTTCATTCTCGGTTTCTGTTTCTCGACGATGGTTCCAGGAAGGTTCCTCCAAAATAATGTCCTTCAATAGCCTCCTTAATGACCTCCAACATACCCCAGAGTTATTTTAGAGACGTCCCTATCTGTGCTCGTGGTATCCCAGGTGGAAACACATCATTGAGATATGTTTAGGCCGAGTTTGATGTCTGTTACATTGGGTGGGTCCATGCTGTCCGCCCGGAAACATTAGCAACTTCAATGAATTGTTAGACCATTTAGATGACTGAATCATCTCCTAGTCCAGAAGACAAAAATGAAAGAAATAAAATAAATATTTTAACAAAATTTGAATCAGAAAATTTTGAATTTTATTTTTCCGGAAATGACCAAAATACCCATGAAGTAAAAATCTGTCTGAAATCCAGAATTAGTCGTTTTTCACAATTGGGGTCAAAATAACACTAAAACCTAAAAACATGACAATTACCCATCCTATAACACATTTGTGGGATTATAAAAAATGATATACAGTATAAAATATATGAAAATGTGAGCTTTATCAATTGCCTATGGGTCCCGATAGTTGAGAAAACAAGATATATACTTTGAAACCCAAGATCTGAAGGTGGTAGTAGTTGTATTTACCCTGAATATGTTGTGACACTACCTTATGGGTGTAATTTTTATCATCTATTTTGAAAATGAGAATATAAATTATATATTCTTGTAGAAGGATATCAGCATTAGATTTACGAAATAGCTTAGGATCCTCTTATATTATGGATTTGAGATAGTCATTAATTCTATAAAGGTTAACATAGTAGATGATGATCTCATTAGTAGATCTTGATCATAGTTATTAACTAAGGAATCAGAGTAGCTAACCTCATTGAAGAGTTCCTTAGTGCAAGGGAAAAGGTAAACCCACCTCCTGTAGAAGGTTGTTACCCCACATCTTCTATAACCTATTCAGTAGGATCATAATTGAGATGAAAACTATGAGACCATACATGTTATGATATATCATAGATGTGATCTTTATAGATTCTCTAAAGGTTATTAGCACATAATCCTTTCCAAAATATTGATGGTTTTAAGAGTGATGTATTGTGAGGATGTGATTATAAAGTTTCATACGACCAATTTATTTTTACATCTAATGATGTAAAGAACATAAGGATATAGTTTTGGTTGATAAGGATAAATAATTTTAGAGTGGATTTTATATCTCAATGACTAAATTTTCAAAAATTAGAGTCACATAACCATGTTATAGTGGGTTTATATCAAACACATTAGGTTATAGGCAAGAATAGGGATATTAGTTTTATGGAATCCATGATGGGATACCATGAATTTATAGAGGTAATGTTGATATAAAACCATTTTTAACATACATAGAAATTATATCATTTTAGATGAATATTCATCACATTACATAAATACACACTCAAGGATAGTAATAGTTTGGTTTCTTTAGAGACATGAAAAAAATATTCTAACTGGGTGAAATATCTTCAACATCTCCCTTAATGATCTTCCAATTTAGTAATCCTACTTAATACCATTCTTCATGACCTAGGGAAAGGAAACATAAGAATGTAGTGAGATTATATGCTCAATAAGGGTGAAAATAAAAGAGATATATAATCATAACAGATTCATAAGCATATGATAATAAAATCATAACATAGAAAATAATATCCTTCATATCAAAGAATAAACAGATGAGTCATTCTACAAATATTGGTAGTTCATAAGACATGAATTATAAGGGAATGAAGAGCATAATTAATGAATGAATAATTTAAGAATAAAACATGGAATTATGGTAGACACATAAATATAAAAAATGTTTTCTATTGTATTCAAGTAATCAATTACAAGGCTATCTTAGTGGTATGGGTTCAGTCCACAAAGTATCTAGGTAGTCTAGGTTTATTCCAAATACCAACTTAGTGGACCAATTCCTTTACTGAAGTGGTTTTTATCTATGTTCCTACCTAGTATTATCAAATCGGGTTCACTTCCTATCCTGAAACTATATTACTAAATTGGGTTCACTTCCCATTCTAGACCTGTATAACTGAACTGATTTTACACCTCATTCCATCCATTTCATATTGATTCAAGTTCAGTCGTCATTCTATCACTATCATATTGAATTTAGTTCACTTCTAATTCAATAACTTTCATACTAAACCATGTTCGCATCTCGTTACATTCCGATCATAATGAACTGAGTTCACTATTGGATTTATCCACATCATACTTAATCGAGTTCTATTCTTATTCTATCCCTATCATATTAAACCATCATCAGTTCGTGTTCTTGCCCTGTCATACTGAACCAAGAACACATATTATTCCACTGATATCATAATGAACTGATTTAACTTCTCATTCTATACCTAACATCTCATGAGAAATAAATCATTATCCAATACATTAGAGATATATATAGGTCTCCCGCATCACATAATAAAACCTTTCATCCATGTGACAAAAAATAAATAACATTCATTATATCACAACCCATAAAATGAAATGGGTTTTATAAATATCATATCATAAACCATTATATGAAATTGTTATTATAAAAAATTCATCCTATCATAAAAATTGTAAAAGATACCACATTCATAGTAATTTAAGTACAAAATAAAACATGAAAATAAGTTGGTTAAATTATATTTTTTTCATTGTATAACCCCTATAATAGAAACATGTCTTATAAACAACATTTCATCAATTTCATAAATCATTTATAAATACAATAAAAATATTACCCTTGTATCATAACCCAATAAAATAATAAAAAAAATAAATTGATGTAATCTTAGATGGATAATATGTTTGAATGATCATTTAACACAATTATTGAGGAAAAAAACAATTTAACCATTTTAAAATGTCTCATACAACTTTGAATCATTTGAATTCTAATTAAATAATAATGTTACATGAATCTTATAATATTGTCAAGATAAGTAGTTTCATGATATAAAATTTCAAATTGATTTATATACATCTCGTAAAATAATATAGGTTAATAACATAACATGTGCCTCGATGATGGAAAATTAAGACAAAATTATATTACCTATTTGGTAACTTTTGAATCGTACACCCCGTGAAAGAACAAAATAAATTAAAACATTTAATATCATGTAATTAATGAAATTTATGATCTATCATGTCATAGGAAGTTTATACACAACATAATATGAATAAGTGGTTAATGTAGAATATATCTTACAAAAATACAAGTGAGATGGGAAAAATTTAACCTTAAGTCTTAACTTTCTACGCACACATTCAAAAATTCTGTTTAAAAATAAATAGTTTATTTTAAAAATATCAAATAATTATTATTATATATCATAGAATATATTATTTTACTATGGACTCATATTACCTTTTTATTATCAATTCAATGTTTAGGTTATGTTTTCGTAAATAATTTCATTGTTTTTCATTCATGATTTGACATCTTATTCTTTTTTCCTTTTTCATAGATCATGATTTCCTAAATTATATAATTAAATCCAAAATATAGATATCATATATATTCAGAATATATTTATTTATTATAATGTATAAAATATATAAATATGAAATAGAATACACCATTCGAGGAGACGGTAGGTCGTACATATGTATGAATGGTGTTTCTATTTTATTGTCATATTGAAAGAAAGTATGTAAATGATATATATATATATATTAATATTATAGTAGAATTATTATTTCATATTTATCATAAAAGTTCACTAAATGAATTCTTAATACATTCCATGTAGTATGTGAACGAATCACATCGCTTTTATGAGGAGGTAGTCCACACATCCACATAGGAAGTTTTCAAATTTCTATAAAATGGAAAGTTTGAAGTTATTATTTATATATTAATTAAATAAAAATAAAAAATCATACATTTAATATATAATATATAAAAATACTAATTACAACATAATTACCAACCATGGGAGGTGGAAAATTAAAATAAATGACACCATTTCGCAAGGAGGGAGTTCACCATACACGAACAATAAGTTCATTACCCATTTGATGGATGTGTGTGTGAGTGTAGGTAAAACTATCAAAATACCCATATATCTTTATATTTATGACACTTAATTTATTATATTATCATTAAATAAGAATAATTTAATGTGTGGGTAATGAAATAAAATATAAATGGACGTTGAAGAATGTTACCTCTTTTCTGGTAACTCATTCTTGATTGCACCAAAGGGATTCCTTGGATGGATTTATTACCAAAGAGAGTACTCTAGGATGAGAGGAAGTATTTTGGGATCTTATTTAGTCATTAATTTTATGAGATAATGTTTGTTTAGATTTTTGAGGAAGGGGAAGATGACATTTTTTTTATAGAGGAGGAAGGGTGGATTCGTGTAATTACTAAAAGGTAAATACTAATAGGAGGTATCCCTTATCTAATAGAAATAAAAAATGGAATAATAATTTATTAAAGGTGACTTAATTTCTAAAAACCCTCCACCAGACAAAAATATGTTTAATTTCATAATTTGTTCCTTAACATCTATGTTTTATAAATTGTTTTATTTTGGTTTTTTAAGTAAACTAGTTTTCAAACATATATAATTTAACCATTATGGATAACTTTTAGTTATATTTGTTAGAAAATATTGACCCAATTATTATAAATATGAAATTTAAATAAAAAAATAAATCCCATGTTTGGTGGAATTTAATTTTCAATCAGCCCCATGTAAAGCATGAAAACAATACTTTACCCCCGGACCGTGATGATAATGATTTTCTATATAAAGGTCAATATGTTAATAATAAATAATAAATTGGTTCAATATTTCAATATATTTTATATTTATTAAGATTTTCAAATAAATTTTAGGAATACATAGTTTTTTATTTTAATTCTTTTGATGACATTACATTTATTGGAAAATAACATTAATGTAAATTGTGACAAATTTTATTTCATCTTAATTTAAAATATTAAAAAATAATTAGAATTAAAATAAATTAATTTAAAATATGTTTAAAATGATATATTCATCTTCAAAAAAAAATTAATACAGTATTTCACTAAATTTACTTTACTTTTAATGTTTTTAAAACCTTTTATTTTATTTTATTAGTAACAAAATAATACATGAATTTGAATTTGTGTAGGGTTTAATGTAATCATATGATCACTAAAAATAAATGTTTTATTACAATGATAAAAAATTCATTTACATTTACAAATATTGTTTATTAACTAAACTATTTAGCATCTTCCATAATCTAATTCTTTATAAAAGCTAAATTTAAAGAAGTTTCATTTTTTGTCTTTTATCCTTAATAAACTTATTATATAGGTAAATATCATGGAATAATATCTAAAATAATAATAATTTTTTAGGAAATAGAGGATATGGTTTGACTATTTGTAGCCAATGGATTTTTGATTATTTTATAGGTAATTTTTTCACTTAGGTTTATGGTATATCCCCTTGCTAAGAATAATTTTACCTTAATCGTTGCAATTAATTTAAATTAATTCTACTAACATTTTTTATCAAAAAAATATGATATTATTAAACAAAAATATTTTACTGATTATAACCATTGATTTATGGTTTAAGAAATTAAATTAACATAATAAAAAATTTATATTTAATTATATTTTTATAAACATAACGAGAAACTATGTTTTTAATGTGAAAATATTCAAAAGTTTGATATGATATATATATTCACTATAAGTATTATTCAAATGACTAATATTGGAATAAAATTACATAATTTATATAATGTGACTTTAAAAAACTAGTTTAAAATATAATTTAACAATAAAAATTTATTAATAAAAATGCAGTTTTTAACTTAAATTGAGAATTTTTCACTATTCATCAAATAATGAATCTTTTCTAAAAATATGTAATATTTTAAATAAGATAATTTTTGAATTATAAATTCAAAAATTAACTTTATTTTATATAATTAAATTTCTAAAAGTGAATAAATTTAATTTTATTATTATTCACACTAGGATATAAAAAAAGTTCTTTTAACAAAATAGTATTCTAAAACATTTAAAGACTTTAATGTAAATTATATTTTAATATAAATATGTTGTATTTATATAAAATAATTATAATTAATTATTAAAAAATACTTATACTATTGTTATTAATGTGTTAAAGGTCTATGCTATAAAATTATTATTTAAATAATTATTATAATAAATTCGTGATTTGTAGAAACTCAATTTTTCTCATAACACAAGCAAGGACGATGATGCATGTAGTGAGATATTAAATTATTTTAGTGTATAATGAGTGTATAAATTTTTGTTTCATGAGATGGAAGCAATTAAATAAATTTAATTTATTTTTGAAAAAAGGGTCGCAAAAACTTCTGGTGTTACATTCTATCCTCTTAAAATAAATTTCACACTCGAAATTATTCTAGGTTATGAGAGGATTAGTATTTGAATGTTACCTTCATTAAAACCCACATCTAAAAAATTAATACTAAAACTTCCATTAAAAAATAAATGTTTGAACCATAATGGTTTTGTGAAGTAACTAAAATAAAGGTTTCCTCATTGGAGAACATAGGTTGAAAGTGAAAACATGGACATGGAAGAGAAATATAACAATAATGTTCAGATGGATGGTGAAAGAGAACAGGGATAAGAGAAAGTTAATATTAAAAAATCAACAAATAAATGATGATTTAATAGAAAATTTGATTCGTCAAGAGATAAGGTACATGGATAACCTCGTATGTTTCAAGATCCTTTCCCTAGAGTTGAATTATTTACATGAGATTATATAGTTACATTTTTTAGAACAATATCACCCTTTATCATTCCATGATCAATTTCTACTTCCTCAATTATTTTATGAAATGAAGGTTTTCTTTTCATTATCAGATCACACGGTTCATAAATTTTAATATTGTATATTCAATCAGTCCTTATCCAAAAACATTTTAGCACAAATTATCCAATATGCAAAAAAATTCCTATGGTGAAGTAACACAATAATCACTAAAACCTCACAAAAAGTTTCACTTAGTATTTTTTATTATTTTTTAACCATATAAACCTTAAAAAATATCATTTACCCTTTCTTCCTTGAATAAACTCTTATCATATACCAAAAAAAATTCACTAGAAACCTGGTTTTATTCTTGTAAAGATAGAATAAAAAATGATATTTTATTATACTCGAATTTCTGTAGAGGGATATAATAAAATGAAATTTTACCATGGATAAACAATAATATTTTCATAGATATTATTCATTAAAAATAAAAAATGTTATGCTCAACTAAGGAGATAAGGATAAATTGTACTTAAATATCAATATTCACTTAATCTATTATGATTGAAACATATTTCCCAATTTCCTTTTCACTCACAGGTTGTTATGGATTATCATTCTCATTTACCCTTGGATTGGGGAATTGATTCACATAATAACCAAAATCCATATAATTAAAACATTAGAGTGTGGGGGTTTCATTTTGAGATACTTTTTCTTTATTGGAAACATTTTATTTCTTATTCCAATTACATCATATGTTAGTTTTTGGATAACGTTCACTTTCACACATAAAATAGTTAGTTATCCCCTTAATACAATTTCCAATTTTATTATTCCCACAAATTGAGCATAATGAAAATATCATCATTTTAAATTAATTTCCTATATATTTTCATTTCATCTCCATATTCCTTTTCTTGACAACACCATGATATTACTAGGAAATTCCAACATCCATTTCTATATTTATAGCACATCGAACAACTTATTCATGAAGCTAAATTCTATAATATCCATGGCATTCTGAAGACTAGGTTTTAGGACCCCAAATAATTGATCAATTTTTATTTCAGGTTAGACGATGATAACTGAGGATTACCTCAAATGCTTTGTAAAATTTTCTTCATAGGATCCAGTTGATTCATCACCCTTATACATAAGATTAATAAATACCATTTCCATCTTCTTACACAAATATTTTGGAAAGAATATATTGAACAAAAAATTATTTATTGCATCCCAAACTATGAAGACAATTTTATCTTGTCACCTTGTATTCCTAATAAGATTACACAATTGATCCACCACACCTTCTATTCGATTTATATCTAGAGTGACCTTTTCATGATATTATAACTTGATATTGAAAAATACATTTTCACATGTACCAATACAATGCTCAGTAACTAATGGGTCATCAAAACCACTGAAATAATGATTGTTCTTCCTTATGGAAGACTCAATAGACCATTGTTCCCCCATTTTATCATTTGAATGTTTTCCAAGATTCATATCTTGAGAAATTTTTATGAGGTATCCAATGAGGTTTTTCATTCCATCTCTTATAGAATTTGGTTTTTCAGGAGTACAATCATCACATTTTCCATTAAATTTCCCATTACCAGGATTCCTTTGGGTCCCAACCATTAAATAAAACCAAATATTATATAGAAAGAAACAATCATTATATTGGGGAACCATATAATCATGAACAACTACTTATAGGGTGTCTAAATCATGACACCTTACTTATTAATCTATGAAACCACAGGTTTATCCTAGGTCATGCAATGTCATAATATTTTTGAATACTTCATGATGATTCTTAAAGCGTTTTTGAATTTATAAATAATATAACACATGAGTGTCAAACCATGTGTGAAGCAAGACCTATTTTCGTGAACCAATTACCAATCGATTTTAGCTCAATATGGTGTTTTTAGGGTTATTACCCCTATGTACATCTATACTAGAGCCACATCCACTTATAGAATCCAAACATGTATTTATTTATAGGAAACTAACCACTCTATCATTTAGAAAAATTATAGGACATTTTCCTATAATTTAACTCATCCCTAGACTAATCTACAAATACTTACCTAGAAATATCCCTATATATATACCTATGATCTAATTAATGTTTTCTCATCATAGATTCCAATGGTTGTCTAAAACATTCATTTGATAAAAACTATATCACCCCATGCTTAAAATACATAGATATTACATCATTGTAGGTTAATATTCAAAACATTACAACAATACATTTCAATGGACCATAATAGTTTAGTGTTTTAGGAATATTGGAACAAAATATTCTAATCATGTGAATGATTATCCACATCCCCCTTAAATATATTCTACTTTATTAAACATACTTCATATAATTCATCATAAAAAGGGGAAAGGAAACCTAACAATGGGGTGATATAAGATGCTAATTATAGGTAAAAATAACAATGATATTTAATAATAACCTAAGAATATGTGTATGAAAAAATGAACATAACATGAAAAATCATACCCTGCAGATTAAAGAACCTTAACATGAACCATGGAACAAATATTGGAAGTCCCCAAGGTATTAATCCTACGGAAATAAAGAGAATATTATAAGAATACATAACATAAGGATAATATATGGGATTGTGGAAGACACATAAAAAATAAAATGATTCCATATTAGTCAATGAATCACTACTAAGGTTATCATTTTTGTATGGGTTCACTCCCCAGACCATTTGGATAGTCTAGATTCACTCCAAATATGATCATAGTAGATGGAGTCCATTACTAAATTGGGTTCACTCCTGGTTCTAGCCATGTATTAATTATCCAGTTTGAATTCCCATTCAAACTCTGTATTACTGGACTAGATTGACATTCCATTACAACCCAATATTACTAATCCGAGTTCACTTATCTTTCCATCAATTTCATACTAAACTGCGTTCACTTTTTGTTTTATGCCTATCATAGTGAACACACTTCACTAATCATTCCATCACTATCATACTAAATTAAGTTCACCTCTTGTTCCATACTTTCTATTCTGAATTCAGTTCACTTATTTTTCTATACTGATCATAGTGATCTAAGTTCACTCTTTATTCCATCCCTATCATACTGAACCGAGTTCACCTCTCTTTCCATCGCTGTCATTCTAAAAAATGTTCACTTGCCATTTTTTCCCTATCATACTGAAATTAGTTCACTTTTTATTCCCAAAACTTAAGAATCATTACACATAAATCATCACTTAATGAATTGGAGGGATATATTGGTCCCACATGTCACATAATAAAATGACTCAATTATGTGTCAAAAATAATAAAACATTCATCATATCATGACCCATAAAATAAATGGGTTTGATAAATATCATATCATAACCCATGAGATGAAATAGATATTATAAAAACATAATCATATCATATCCTTATTAGAAGATATAATCTTCATAATTATATCTTTATAGAATATTCCATTAAATTATTTGGTTTTTTAATCAATTTATCATTGTATAACCCATAGAAGAGAAACATGTTTAATAAAAAACATGTCTTAAATGTATAAAACATTCATAGAAACAATAAAAATGGTACCCTAAGATAATAAACTTGGTAAAACATAAACATAATTAATGGATTCCATATCTGATGGAAAACACTTTTGAATGGTCATTTAAGACAATTGTTGAAGAAAATAATATCTAAACATTTCAAAGTGTCCAATACCACATGGAAATATTTGAATCCTAATAAAATAATAACATTTCATGAAGCCTATAATATATTTAATATAAATAATTCAATAAAATAAATTCCATAAATACGTATATAAAACTCATACAAGACAATATGCATATAACATAACATGAGTCTTAATGAAGGAAAATTGAGACAAAATTACTTTTCCTTTTTGGAAAATTTTGAACTATAAAACCCATGATGAAATAATATCAATGGAAACGTTAAATATCATGAAATAAAGGAAACTCATGATATAAAATTCCATTGGGAATTACATACAATACACAACGTGATTAATTACTAAATATAGAATATATCTCAAAGAAAGAAACGTGAGACGAAAAAACCATTTCCTTATGTCTTGACTTCATTCACACACATTCAAAACTCATATATAATAAGTATAAGTTTATCATTCATATAAAAAAAATTAATATTCTTATATATAATACCATATATGATTTTATTATGGCCTTATATTATACTTTTACAAATATTTCCATGTTTTGGTTATGTCTCAATTAATAACCACATTGGTTTCCATGCATTATTTGACTTGTTATTCTTGGTCCTTATATGTATATCATGAATTCCTTATTTACAGAATATAAACCATAGTATAAATATCATATATATATATATATATTAAATAATTATTTATAATATTATATTATATATGTAAATAATATATTGAATACACCATTCATGGAAACTGTAGGCCGTACTTATGCATGAACGTTGTTTCTATTTTATTATTATATTGAATAAAAGAAATTAAATTACAGATATATATTATCATAATATTATAATTATTATTTCTTATATATTATATAAATTATTAAAACCCATACTTAATACATTCTATGTAAATGGGAATGAATCAAATATCTTTGAGAATGTGGTAGTCCACACCTCCACAAACGAAGTTATCTTATTTCAACAAAATGGAAATTATGAAAGTAATTTTTATATAATAATTAAAAAAATCATAAATACACCTTAAATATCATATGTAAAACTTAAAAGTATTATGTATTTCAAAATTCCAAACCATGATTGGTGGAAAATAGAAAATTAATGACATCGTTTCATGAGAAGGTAGTTCACAGTACACAAATGGTAAGTTCAATACCCATTTGATTGGTGTGTGTTAGTGTAGGTAAAATAAATAACGTAGACACATATAAATATACATAGTATAATTATGTTCTTATATAAGCATGAAATAAGAAAAATTTAGTGGGTGGAGAAAGAAATAAAACAGTAATGGACATTGAGGAATGTTATCTTTTTTTTTCAGGTAACTAACTTTGGTTTTCACCAATGGGATTCCATGGTTGGATTTATCTCAAAATTTAAAACAACAGGGTGAGAAAATGGATTTTTGGAGCTTACATGGTCTGGTTTTGTAATATAAAAAGTGTATTGAGAGGTGTGTAGAAGGGGAAAAGATAATTTATATTAATAGATGAGGAGGGGTGGAAATCTTGTAATTACTAAAAAATAAACACTGTTGGGGGGTCTCCCTTACCTCGTTTGAATAAGAAAGGGTCAAAATTTTTAAAAATGGAATAATGGTTGAGAAAAACCTCAAAAAACTAAAATAAGTTTACTTTTATAATTGGTTTTCATTTACTTCTTTGTTTCCCCACTTCTATCATTTTGGTTTTTATGAATGAATCGAGTTTTTTAACCTATATAATTAAAACATTAATAATAAATTAAATTTAGAGTCATTATAAAATATATAAACAATACATACTAAATATTATATCAAATTTTAGGAAAATTAAATCTCATTTGTGTTGGGAATAAATTTTAAATCAAACGCATGTAACACACAAAAACACTACATTAAACCATACTATGCTAATAATGTTTTTTTCTAATTAAAGGTCTATATGTTAATTATAAATGATCAATTGGTACATTATTGGATAATATTTTATATTTATTAAAATTTAAATAATAATTTAAAGAATATAATTTTTAATTATTTTTAATTTTTTTAATAAAATATCATTTATTATAAAATAACATTAATGTCAATTTGTACATTATTTATTTAATTTTAAATTAAAAATATAAAAAAATTATTGGAATTCAGGTATATTAAGTTAAAATATATGTTAAATGATATATTAATCATAAAATATAATTAAACTCAATAGTTCATTAAATTTACTTTACTTTTATTTTTTTAACATCATTTATTTTATTTAATTATTAACTAAATAATCAATGCATTGGTGTTTTGTTATGTTTTTAATGTAATTATATCATATCTAAATTTTAATTTCAAATTACCTTGATAATAAAAACTAATTTACTTTTCAAAATAGTTTTATAACCTAATATGTGTAGCTTTTCTACACTCTAATGATTTATCAATGTTAAGGGTAAGGAAATTTCCTTAATTTATATTTTTCATTTCATAACTTATTATATATATCACATTCATTTAATATTATTCCAATAAATAATAAAATTAAAACCAATAGGGTATATGTTTGAAATATTAGCAACCAATTTATTTTGAACAATAGTCTATGTCATTTTTCCCTTAAGTATATGTTTTAGCCCCATATTAAGCTTAATTTAACCTTAATAAATGTAATTAATTTTATTTACATCCACTAATATTTATGTTCATAAAATAATTTGATCTCATTATAATATAAATATTATAGTAATTATAAATTTGTATGTCTATTTTTTCAAATTCAATTCACAGAAGTAGAAAAATTAAAATTTATGTTAATCTTGAAGATGTGGTGATAAAGCAAGGATTTGAATATTAAAATTATAAAAATCTCAATAAGGTTTTATATATAAATTCAACATAAAATATATTTCAATGTCACAAATTATATCAATAGATATATAATTGATCTGTTGTGATATTAAAAACTAGTTTAAAATATAATTTGACATTAATAATTGTTTAAATGAAAATAATTGTTTTAACTAAAATGCATTATATCTCAATATTCATCATAGAATGAAACATTTAAAAAATCCCTATATTTCACCCATTTTTTCCATTTTCAATTGAAAAAATGAAGTTAACAATATTATATTAGATTTAGAAAATATTTTAAAATTTACTTTATTTTTCTTCAAATAAGGATATAAAATTTAGTTACTTTAATATTATTTTATTTCCAAACATAAAAAGTCTTTAATAATATTATATGTTTTATTATCAATATGTGTCATTTATATAAAGAAATTATTAATAATTATAAAAATTATTTATTACTAACCATATTATTATGTTTAATATCAATGTTATATCTGTCTAATTTAAATTAATGTAATAATAAAATGTTGTTTTGTGGAAACTTAGTGTTGTGTGTAACGCAAGATAAGCCAGTGTTGCATGTGGTAGAAGATTAACATAGTGTAGCATATAATAAATGGTTAACATGGTATACCATACTATTTAATCCATCAAGAAAATTTAATATATTAAAAAAATTGTTCATAAAAATTAATAGTGTGACATTGATGTAATCTAGGTAATTATGGATTGACCCACCGGGTTATCCCACTTCCAAGCTATCTGAGAGGAAATTTAATTTCTGAAATTGGGATAGATTTTCATATAAGGGAAATATCTATATTATATAATCCCCTTGATGATCCTTTTATAATATTTTTTATGAATCATTTTACAATTATGAATATGATTTCATTTGGAAATTTTTACAATGTTGTGTTTGAGTATAGCATTGCACCATAAGAATGATGAGCCGACTGAGCAAACCATTTAGGTTTTGGAATACAAATTATAAGATTTCATGTTTGGGATTGTCTATTTTAGGGGTTCACCAACCCTTTGTGGAGTTTCTGTATATAAATAGATATTATTACACAATAGGTATGATACCATTTTTGGAAATTGAATGTGAGACACTATGGGTGACAAATATGATGGAATAATATAGATGATTTTTCAATCATGGAAAGCAACGAACCAAAATTTTATCAATATAAATTTTCTTCTTATAATTATTCCATATAATATAAATAACATATAAAACACAATAAAAACTATATAAATTAATAATTAATGAAATAAAATGTGTTTCTAGAAATTAAGGAACCTTCACTGATGAAATAGTAATGTGAAAATTTGGAATAGTAATTTATTAAATAGAATAGTAACCTCATTTATGAATGTAAAGATAGAAATTATGAATCTTATGAATTAAAATATGATATTAATTCATCATAGCATAATTAAATAAATATTGTAAAAAATTATTAATTAATTTTTGGTATTTTGGTAAAATTTTAATATATATTTATATTTTTATAATTAATAAAATTATTTTAAAACATTTATATTAATAATTTTTATTAATAAATTAACATTTTGTTTTATTATTATTATAAGATACTTTTATGAGACCTTAATTAATTTTTCCATGTGTAATAAAATCAGTTATAATTTTAAAATTGGTATTCTACAAATAAATGATAATTTAACTCAATATTAAATTTATCATATTTTGAAAATTATTTTCATAATATGGAGAAATGTTTTAAATTCTATGCATTAAAAAATAATTATGGTAAATTTTTTGGGATTTTTTCTAAAATACATGATTTTTTTGTTAATAATAAAATACACTAATTTATGGTATTTAACATATACATGAATTATTGAGTCCTAGATTATGTATGGATGATGTAAGCCCAAAATATACAACTATACATAATTATTTAATATATTTAGTGATAATTTTAAAACAATTCCTATTCTTGACCCAAAATAACAAACTAATAAATAAAATAATGAGAAACACCGCACTTATCCCCTTTAAATACCACCCTCACCACCACTTATCCTTACACATCTAAATACGTGAATAATTTCCATGTTCTACAAAATAATCTTACCAAACCCCAACCGAACTTCCAATATTCCTTGGTATCATCAAAATACTAAACCCTTTTCCCTAAGGATTTTCTTAAGGGGGAGAAATTCAAGAGGAAAAATCCTCTTTATTTTTATTTTATTGTCATTTCAATTTCATTTATTTTACTCTACTCAACTCATCTCCACCTATCCAAGATTCCAGATAAATCTATTATATTTTATATAATGTATTGTTATTATGTTATTGGAAAATTTCATATTCTAATATCTTACCTTTTTATCAGTTTATTCTTAAAATGAAAAAAATCATCCTTGGTGCGTCGATTTACAGCCACCATGGATGATGTGTTCTTATTTTTCACTACCTTCTTCAAGGATATTCATAAAACCATAATTATGGTTAAATAATATTTTATTATACATATTATAAGTTAAATATTTTTTTATGAAATATATAAATAGTATATTAAATAAAATGATATCAGTTTGTGATGGTCGAAAAATCCACCAAATAAATTAATTCAATTTCATTAACTATTTATCTAATGATTCATCCTCAAACATATAACAAAATTATATATAATATCATTTATCCTTATAAATTTTCATTAATAACATATAATTTCAATTATGAATAAGTATTCCATTTTTATATAAACTTCTATACTCATATAAAAGCGAAACGATCATGAAAACCAAGAAAATGAACAATCTCAAACAATGAAATTAGACTCTATATCTCATCATAAACCCCATAAGTTAAATTAACAAAACTATAATGAATAATATTAATTTATAAATGGTTATTTATATGTTAATTAACTAATATAATTTTATTATATAGTATATTAATGCGAAGAATGAATTTAGACATAATGTAAGGGATTGTCGATCCTAATTTCCATTATTTGTGTTATTCATATTTCATGCCAAACTTTTAGTGGGGATGATCTTTAATATTCATCAAATATATTTTCTTTCTTCATAAAATCTATTTACTAGGATATAAATGCCTTCGATCTAGTTTTATAACAAATGAATTTTTTCCCAAAAGATCTATTCTTTCTAAAAAAAATATTTTACTCTCGTTAGATTGTTTATTATTTACTAAATATTGGTGATTTTAAAAACCATTATGTTGTTTCCTTAGTCATTTGGGAACTCCAAATTATATTGATGAATATATTATTTGTTATAGGAAATCCATTCATTTCCATGATTTAATTTACGTCCTATATTAATTTATATTGTATGTGGCGTGCATGAAAATGTAAATGTTATGTTGTGATGGGTGAACCCATAATTATTTAGAGCATGTAAATGGTATGATGTGAAGGGTGCACCCAAAATTTTATATAACTCAAATTCATTAGGTAATTTTATTTATCTCATGAGTTAATGTGAAATATGCTTGAACATTATTATATTTTAGTTGAAAACTATGTGTGCTATTTGACCATAAAGACATGATGGTGCATTTTTGTAAATTTCCACATTCCAGGGCTTTTTTATTTCTTATTATCATGATTTTGATAATAATAACATAATTATAATATGATGGCGATGATGATTATTCACACCTATGTTTCATATCTCTTATTCATCTTTTTATTGGGATTTTATCTATCCCCTTTCTCTGATGTATATCCTTAGGTGATTAGTTTTACTAGGGAGAAGACGAGGTCTAATAAGAATATAGAGAATAAGGAATTAAATAAATGTTTATTTTTTAATTAAAATTTATCTATGGTCATAATTTATCCAATACGTTAAACCTTTATATCCAAGTTTGAAAAAACTATTATGTTTTTTATCTTAAAAGCATCTACTAGTCATGTAAGAAAAAGCATGGCCACTATAGTTGAAATCAGAGAATGGTTTAGTTAGTTTTGGAATTAGGTTTAATGAACATTAGTGAAAACCCTTAGAGTGATATTAATTATATGTATTCGCCCAATAATAATGTTAAGAAATTTCTAAACCTAGGGATCCAACAAGATATTACTTTATAGTTAACTTGAAAATGCAATAAGTTATTAATTCAATACTTATTGATATATGTTTTCTTTTAAAATTTTCATTTTTAGAAAATAGTGGGAACCAAGAGAAACATAGAAAAAAACACATTTGAGGGATAATGGAGTAATTTACTGATTGACATCCATAATTCCTTGGGAGGGAGAGCCTAAAATTTCATTGTGATAATTACCCATCTATATGATGATATGAATAATAACCTAAAAAATGTGGAACTTATTTCTTCTTATGTGAGTTAGAAACAAGTTTTCAATTCGTTTATGTGGTAAAAACCACCGACATTTAAGAGATTTCAAAATACACATGACATATAATAGTGGATCAACTCAATAGAGAAGATATTTTTATTCTACACTGTTCTGAGATAGAGAAGGAGACTCTTCCAGTTTATTATTTATATGGGGAGGTCGATAAATTGTGGGTAATGATTAATAACACCATGAAAATGGCTAAAATTGAATGGATGGATTTTGAAGTCTTTATGAAAATATTTCTTAACAAGTATTTCCCTTAAAATCATCATACAAGTATGGAGTGATAATTCATTGAGATGAAGAAAATGTAATTTGAATATGTCACGTCATATAAAGGAAATTTGATAAGGATTACAAAGTAAGCTTTAGGTATTGTTTTCAATAATTATAGAAAAATAAATATATTATTTTTTGGTCTAAAAAAACAACTTCTAAGGGCTCTAGAAATTCAAGAATTTAGATGTCATAAATAATTTGTTCCATGTGATTTGATATTATAGATGGAGTTTGGAGAATGTTCCCATTTCGATAGAGATATGAAATGAAAGATATAGTTTCAAACTGTGGTATCTAATGATAAATGAGGAAGGAAGAATCAACAACTTACATATAAAAATTTGGGAACCTGTATCATTATAAATTCCTCAAAGAGATAGGTAAATTATATTAGCATGGGAGAGAAGGAAAACAACTCTTGAATGTCAAAAAAACATGGTAATGTTGGGAAATGTGGTGGAAGAAACAATATTACCTCCCAAGGCCCAATGATTTAACTATATGGATAAAGGGAACTATTCAAGCCAATACAAGAAACCTCAACTTCTTAAGGGAAATATGCATTAGTAGGAACCAAAGGAAAATGATGTAGTGAAATATTATTCCATCTCTAAAACTAAGGTCGATCATGAAAATGATGTGGGGACATGTATGGTCATTATTTATTCAAGATTAGTGAAAGCACTATTTGATTTTGGTTTAATGAAATCTTTCAAATATATCATGTTTAGTAGAACTATTTAAATACCCCCTAAAATTATGAAGGTTTAGTTATCCGTGAGAATAAAAAATGGGAATATTATTTCATCTAAATTATATAACTCATATTAATAAATAATTATGGACTAAACCTCCTAGAAAATCATTATCTACTTCCAATGTTGTATTTTGATGCCATATTGGCCATTAATTAGCTATCATTATACAAAGAAAACAAATACTATTAGGAAATGGAGATCACTATTCACATCACAAAGAATCCTACAACTCTATATAAGTGTAATTAAGAGATTAAAAATTCTTTAGAACCATTATCTCATGTGTGGAGAGTTTTTCCTTTTGAGAAATCATGCATATCTCAAATGATTAAGATAAAGAGAGAATCATGATCGATGATATGATCATTGTAAGGGAAAACAATAATGTGTTCCCTGAAGAGTTTTATGGTCTTCCTCATGAATGGAAGGTTAATTTCACAATTGAACTTATTCATGGATCTCCGCCTATATCAAATATACCTTATATAATGGTCCCATTAAGTTGGATGAATTAAAGAAGCAGTCAAAAGAGAATCTAGACTAGTATTTTATACACCTTAGTTCTTCACCATGGGATGCACCAATCCTATTTATCAATAACAAGTATAGATCAATTTCCTCATTCATTTATTATTGTGATCTCAAAAAAATCATGATAAATAATAAGTGTCCCTTTACATGGATAGATGAATTATTTAATCAACTATCGGGTTCCATGTATTTTCATAAGGTGAACCTTTGGTCAAGATATCACTAATTAATGTTGAGGAAGGATGATATTCCCAATACTACATTTTGATTGAGGTATAGACACTATAAGTTCATAACGATTCCTTTATAAGTAAATAATTTTATTATAATATTCATGGACATAATTAATGAAGTCTTTAGATATGACCTTGAAAAATTTGTTATAGTCTCTATTGATCATATTTTTATATAATCCAAGAGAAAGGGGTAACATGAGAAGTACTTTAATTATGTTCTAATGAAACATAGAAGGGGAAAAATTTGTGAAAAGTATAATAAATATGGGTTTTTTATTGAGTAAGTATCATTCTTAGGGTATTTCATCACTAGAAAAGGATTACCTATGGACTCTTCTAAGAAAAAGGCATTCTAAAAGTGAACCGGGAAAATATCTATAATTGATATATATAATTTCGCTGGCTAAGCTAGGTATTATTAGAAATTTTTGAAGGACATATAATTATTTCCAAACCCACGAACCAAAATAAATAAAATTGCAGAAAATTTTTTTTGGACCTTTTAATATAATGGTTACTTCAAAGAGTTAATAAATAGGATTATCACTACTCTATTACTCACACTAACAAAATGTGGGGATCTCATTATCGTATATAGTGATGATTTAATGAAAGGATTTTGTTTTTAACTGATAAAAAATGATAAAGTGATATCCTACTCCTCAAGGAAGATGAAAATTCATGAGAAAAAAATATTATACGCATGATCTAGAGTAAGAAGGTGTGATATTTTCATTGAAAATCTAGTGGAATTATCATTATGGGGAGAATTGTGAGATATATACTGATCATAAGAGCCTAAAATATATATTCACACAAAATTCTATTAACATGCACCTGCGAATATGGATGGAGCTCATCAATGTTTATAACTTCTCAATCCAAAACCTTCCTGGAAAATTTAATAATGTGGAGGATGAGAGAGTATCCTGCAACATTACCAATGATGAGAATTTAGAAGGATCTAATATTATAATATTTCCAAAGGATGGACATTGGAATCATTAAATAAAGATCATGATCAATAATTCATCAAATGATTTCCTAGCCATCACTTATTGAGAAATAAAGGATTCTCATAGGAATAATGTGGAAGGTCCAAATAATATATAAGTAATGAGAAAGGGTAAATCCTAATAGTTCAAAATTTATGAGGAATGAATTGTATGAATTGTGTCATGACTATTTTTACCAACCAATACAGAGAAAAATAAAGAGATTCGAATTGATCCACATGACTCCACATTCTGTATTCAGATAAGGAGTAAAAAGATGTACCGAGATCTCTAAGAGAACTATTGGTGGAAAAAATATGAATAAAGAGATCACTACATATATATCAAAGTGCCAAGTATGTTAACAAGTGAAGGATGAAAGAAATAAATTCTATGGGGATGATGCAACCATTACACATACCAACATGGAAATGGGAAACCATCATCATTGAATTTGTCACTAGACTTCCAAATACATCCAACAGAAAAAAATTATATATAGGTTTTTTTGATATTATTACAAATACATCTCACTATATTGTAATTTTAGAATAATTATCACTAAATAAACTTGAATGGATATACATCAGATAAGGGGTAAGGTTTCATAGAGAACCACTATCAATTGTATCTGATCAAGATATGAGATTCAAATCCATGTTCATGAAAAGTATTTATAATTCACTAAACACTGAGCTGAACTTCAATGTGGCTTATTATCCTCCAACTACTGGCCAATCTGAGAGAACAATTCAAAAACTAGAATACATGTTGAGTGCTTGTTCTATGGTCTTAAGTGGAGGATTAGACTGATATCTTTCTTTTTTCCGAGTTCTCTTATTATAACTATTTCCACTTGATCTTCCAAATAGATCCATATAAATACCTCTATAGGAAAAGATGAATAACATGAGTGTTATATGATGAAGTTGGTTAATGTACGATTCTAGAACCAAAATTGGTCAATGAAATGGCGGAGAATGTGAAAACCATTCAACAACACATCTAAGGATACCCAAAGTTAATAGAGGATCCATGAAGATAATTATCGATGAATCCTATTGTTTAAGGTTGGAGACAAGGTATTTCTCCTCATTTATCCATGGAAGAGGATTATGAGTTTCGGGAAAAAACGGAAGCTAAGCCCTAAGTATATCAGCCCCTTCAATATTTATGATCATGTTGGAGATATGGTATATCGATTCTAACTTACACCTACCATGTCTCAAGTGCACGATGTATCCCATGTATCCCTCTTGAAGAATTAGATACTAGATACATCATATTAATTGAATCTAGAGGTTGTGCAGTTAGAAAATGATCTATCTTGTGAGGAAGAACCAATGAACATGTTGAACCATAGACAAAAATATCTATGCAACAAGACTACTGATCTGGTCAAAGTACATTGGAGGAACCCATGAAGAGGTAATATGGGAACTAAAGGAAGTGATTAAGGGGTAGTAGATTCACATTTTTTTCTCCACAGTTTGTAAAATAAAATTTTGAGGTATAAATATAATAATGGGGAAGAATGTAATGACCCAAAATTTTATCAATGGAAATTACCGTATTATAATTATTCCATATATTATATGTCACATAAAATCACAAAGGCAACATAATACAAAATTTAAAAATAAATAATAAATGAAATAAATTATATTTTTATAAATTAAGTAACCTTTACCAATGTAATAGTAATTTGGCCTTTGGAATAATAATTTACCCATTAGGAATAGTAATCCATCCTATAGAATTGTCACCTCATCTATGAAAATATAAATAAAATATATGAATCTTATAAATTATAATATGACATAATTATATCATTGTATATATATGTAATTTTATTAAAAATATTAATTATGTTTTTTTATTTTTGTAAAAAATAAATTATTATTTATAATTTAGAAATTTTATTTAAAAGAAAAATTATTTTCATAAAATATATTCATCAATTAAAAAATTGTTTTCTTATGATTATAAGATAATTTTATGATACCTTATTTAATATTTAAAAGTTCTATAAAATTAGTTATAATTTTAATTTCGATATTTTACACGTAAATGATGATTTTAATTAAAAACTAAATTTATCATATTTATAAAATAATTTTCATAAAATTGAGTTCATTTTTTAATTCTACATATTGAAAAATGGTTACTGTAAAATTTTTGGTATCTTTATAAAATAATTTAATTTTTGTGAATAATAAAATATGGTAATTTATGGTATTTAACAATAAATGAATTATTGGGTTATAGATGATATAAGGATGATGTAAGACCAAAATATAGAGATCTACATCGTTATTTGTAAATATTTATCAAAAATCTTCAAACTATTCCTAGTCTTAATAAAAAATAATAATCTATTGAATAAAATGATGAAAAAATACCCCTCATCCCCTATAAATACAACCCATATCCATCTCTTATCCTCACACGCCCCAAGCCTTGAGGCTTATTCATGTCTTTCCCAAAACAATTCCAAATAATCTCTCCCATTTCTTATATCCCTTAATATAATTAAAAGATAAAACACCTTTCCCCAAAGAGGTTCTCAAGGAGGAGAAATTAAATAGGTAAAAACTTCTTTTATTTTATTCTATTTTAATTTAAAATTAATTTATTTTATTATCCTCTACCCACATCCACCTATTAAAGAGGAATGATAATTCAATTATAATTTATATAATATTATTTTATTAGGTTAATTAAATTATTAATATTCTAATATATTCCTTTTTCCTTTTTTATAAATGGAAATATAGTCCGTAGTGTGTCGATTTACCACCATAGTGGATGATGTGTTTTCATTTTTCACTACCACCTTCATTGATGCTAATAAATCCATAATTATGGTTAAATTATTTTCTATTATACACATTATATCTAAATAATGTTCTAGAAGCAATATATAACAATGATATCATATAAAATTATATGATTTTGTGAGGGTCATTAAATCCACCAAATAAATTAAATCATATTAATTAACTATTAATACATTGATTCTTCTTCAGAACATATAATCAAATGATAATTATGATCATTCAGTATTATTAATTTTCATTAATTACATATAATTTCCATTTTCGAAAAGTATTCAAATTTTACTTGAACTTCTATAATGATATACAAGTGAGCTGATCATGAAATCAATTAAACGAACACTGCCGAACAATAAAATTAAACTCTATAACTCATAAAAAATACCATAAATGAATCTAATAAAACTATAATCAGTCATATTAATGTATAAATGTTTTTTTATGATTTATTTAATTAATTTAATTTTATTATTTAGGATATTAAATTGAAGAAGGCATTTAGACATAAGGTTTATGGGATTCTCCAACCAAATTTTATTTCCTTGTGATATTTATATTTCATGCTGCAATTTTCATGTAGATGTTATTTAATATTACTAAAATATAATTTAATTATTCTAAAATTATATTTTTTGGGATATACATGTTTCAAATATGTTGTTATGAGAAATGAAAAGTTTTCTCCAAAATAAATCTTCTATCAAAAAACACATCTTTTACTTCTCTTGAGATTGTTTCTTCTTCACTTTAGATTGATGATTAAAATAAAAGTTATGTTGTAACCTATTTAATTTGGGATTGAAAATGTTTATTCCTGATTGTATGATTTTTAAATGAAACCCATTACTTTACATGGGTTATTCGATGTATGATATTGATGTATGTTCTATATGGAAAGCACGATAATGTAAATGCTATGATGTGTTTAGTGAACCCAAAATTTTATAGTTCATTTAATTGTTATGATGTGTCGTGTGAACCTAGAATTATAATTTTATCCAATTGATTGGTTAATTTGATATATCTCATGATGTAAAGAGAAATATGTGTGGACATGATGTTATCTTTGTTCACAATTGTGTGTGGTAGTGAACCACTAATACATGATGTTCTTTTATGAACATAAAAATTCTATTTCTTTTTATAATTATTCCTCTCAAGACTATGATGATTATACCAAACTTATGTTATTATGATGATTATTATTATTTACCTTGTTTCATGTCTATTATGCATCCTGTTATTGGGTTTTTAGGTCACCCATTTCATTATTGTATATCCTCAGGTAATTAATTATTCTAAGGAGAACACGAGGGCCAATTAGAATCTAGAGAAGAAGATATTAAATAAATGATTAGGTTTTATTATGTAAATGTTATGTATGGTCCTAATTTTCCCAATACACTAAAAACATGGATCCTAGTTTTGTATAATTATTATTTATTTTATCATTAAAATGATGTAATAGTAATGTAATAAAAAAGGGTCACTATATAGAATAAGAGTCAGTTAACTTGATGATTGAAATGGTGTAGATGATCTAGAAGTGGATGAGGAGATCCACGAGATATCATATGTCTTATACTAAAAGTTTAAGGAGGCCAATAGTGTTTGATTATGGAGACCTTATAGCATTGAAGGTATCCCCTAGTCATGGATTGTAGATATTTGTTCAAGTTAGCATGACATGTTTGAGATTCATTAGAATCATCCTGATATTATTTCTGGCCAGTGAGGAAGTGTACCACTTGTCCATCGCAGAGTAGTTAGACCAAATTAATTTATTTTTAAACATGTCATAGCAAAGTATGTATGTGCATGAATCATTGAATGATATCAGATGAGGTGAGCTATATATCAAGGATGGAGCTAACTTATTAGAGTAATCAAATAAGATATATGATCATTATGAGAATATAATTTGTGGGTATGTGATTCTATTGCGTGTGTCTGGTGGAAACATAGGAATCTTCTAGGGTGAACCTAGGAATGAGAGGTCCAAATACCTTTCCAATACCATCATATTTTTAGTAAGATATTTTTTATTCAGGGATGAAAACTACTAATTCTAGGAGAATGTGACATCCATGTATTTTAAATGTAACACTTCATAATATATTAAGGAATATTTTTAAATCTGTGTTCTAGGATAAAACAATAATTGGTTATCTAGAGAGACATGGTTTTGATATAACAAAAATATTATGTTTGTTATTCCACACATAACATGTTTTTATGAAATAATAAAATAACATATTAACCATGTCTGATATCAATACTCTTATACCAATGTTTAATATGAAATGTAAGTTTAACCATATGCATGACATAATCATTTTACCATCTAATGTGGGGAATGAGCGCCATTATGGGAGAAGTAATTAAAAAAATAAAAACTATTATTATAATTATTTTAGTTCCTTTTCTATCATATATCTCCCTTTGTAAATACACACATATTCTAAACCACTACGTCCATCCACATAACCTAAGGTATTTTCATGGATAGCATGGAGGAGCATTTCTAGATGATTGGAGTACTCTAGGGATATCAAAAGATAATAGATTTTTTGGATGTCAACAATGATGATGGAAAAAATCATTCTTCAATAATGATTAATACAAAATTGAGGTAGGGAATTTTATTTAGTCTTATCAATCCCATTTTTAATATCCTATTTCAAATGATAACTAATTATCCTTAGCAAATGGGTTTATGGATTGATTGATGAATTCATTTTATTATTTATAATCCTACATATTATGAAATAATTTATATGTTTATTATTTTTTCTTTATGCACCATTTTAATGAAATCTAATAAAGGATGACCCCAATAAGGGATAATTATTGTTTCTCTTTTTTAACATTATCATTTCATCCTCATTCTATCCAAAATTCATGATCAGTAATTCCTTTATATAATACTTAGACCAATACTTGATATTAATTTTTTATTAATATTAATTGATGGAAAAGATAGCTAAAATTTGTGTGGTGTTCATGATAAATTTATTGATCATGGAACAAAATTTAAAATGGATGATTAAAGGTGGATCATGTTCATATTTTTGAGACAATAGTTTTAGTTTGGTATGTTGTCTAGTGTGATGAGAACCCATTACTCCTTGAAATTGTGGCTAAGGCCTGGCCACCAGAAATGATTTATATACCATGATTCATGATCTATGGTGGAACCCACAAAAGAATAAGAGGTGGTAGAGGCATATGAAAACATGTGGAATTTTCTATAATTTCTAGAAATTTCTTGACTACATGATGTCTTTTTTGAGGAACATATATTCTATAGTCCCCCTTTTACAGTACCAGGGTTTCATCATAGAGAAGAATATTACACATCATGTGACAGAAGTGACATAATATGTCTGATAGTGTTTCCATCTTGGAATATAACATTGGGGTATATGAGAAAGGACACAACCAATAAAAATGGTGCAATTTGATTTACATGAGTACATCTAGATATACACATGCATAAGATGGAAGCGCACTAGGTGTTGAGATAACCTATAAAAGATATGCTTCCTAATATAACATGTTTTTTATTGTGTGAAGTAAATTATATGTGAGACTCAAATTCATGGGTGGGACCATGGTAAGAAAGACACATTGCATACACCCGATAAAAGCTGTGTACTTTTTCTCGTGCATGTTGAGGCACTTTACCACATCTGTATAGACCAATATTGGTGGGGTTTATTCCCCTGGTCTATCTGTGTGAGAATATAATATGTCATTACATCATCAATATGGTATTTTGATACCCTATATAGTTTTTCCTAAAATAAATTTTGTTTTACCTCATTATGAAACTGGGGTGGGGCCTATATCAATTCATTATACTACTATAAAAAATATGTATTGCCATCATTTTTCAAAAAACCAGGGCTATAAATGAACATATATCAATTTTATTAGAAAATAGTGTCTATAAGTATTTTTTAGAGGATATATACATGGTCATATTAACCCATCACTATAGAGAATAACTATAACCATCGTTCTTATATATTTTAGCTATTTGATACCCATGAAATCAAAAAAAATAACATTTCTCATGTGAAAACTTGTGATAATTTTTTGAGAGATATTGGAATGTTTTATAGAAATATATATATAATAATATATGTATGTATACATATATATATCATAAAATAATTGTATATAGAGCTGTGGTTAAGTAGCTGCTTTCTGATAGAGGATATGTAGGGATCAAATCATGATGGTCAGGTTTTCCTAGAAACCAATACCCTTGGTTTAAAAGTCTTATAACCTCAATTTTACACAATGTAAATATACATAATGGAATGGTTTTAAAACATTGAAATAGTAATATTTATATGTTGGAAAGTCGATATGGCTACTAGAATTGTTCTTATACCATGTAAGTAGGTCTATTTTCATAGTGGTCTACTCTGGATATAGGTATGATAATATGGTGGAAAACCAAAGATTTATCCCTTAAAACAGGGGATATATCTTTTCCCTATTTCCACACTAATATTATCCAGGACTATATCTACCATGTCTTTAATCTATAGCCACATTTTTTTTCCATTATAACCATTATTTTTTAAACTAGATATAGGTTAATATTCATGTAGTTTAACCTTTACTAGGCGGGGTTTAATGAATCTTAATGAAAAATATATTTGGGAATATGATCCCTCGTATGGAAGTTTATTCTATATTGAGTTTTTAGTTCCTATCTTGATACTTGGGTGTCATCCCCTGTCTATTTAATGATATATTTATAGATACATAGGGTAATTCTTTGGAGAGTCTAGTTAAGAATGATAAGGAAGGTAAGAACCATATGTGATTCCTTGGTTTATGGAGTGAGTTCTCCCATAAAATAACAACCTTGAAGCCTCTATAAAAATGACATGGCTTGAATATGGAAGATCCCACATTGAGAATTTTAGTATTTTATGAGTATATCTAGTTTTTGATTATTATTGATATGTCCCATATCATATTTGAATATCCTTTTGATGAGAAGATTACTCTAGAAATCCTTATGTTTAGAGATATTGTGGTATCTTATAGGGTATTTTCATACTCACCTTTTCTTGGAATCTTCACACACATATCCTTAAATATAATGAAGAAAAAGAAGAAATTCCATTTGAAATGGTCATATAGGGACTCGGTACATGAATATATATTTTTATTCTAGACTAACCATGTTCAAACCAGTAGTTTCATTTACCACATCGGTGGTGGCATGGTGGTGAAGGAGAGTGGCCTAAACATGGCATTCTTTGGGAGGTTCCGGGTTCGAATCATGGGAGTCTGCTCTCGGGGCCAGCCACTCCCCCGGGATCCATCCATCTTGTCAGGTCGCTCGGTCTCAATTGGGTGTGAAAAATGAGGGGTGATCCACTGTTCTGATGGATTTCTTTGATGATCCATCACCAACTAGATCATTACCCTCTGGGACGCTCTGCCATCTCGGCTGGAAACAGATCCTTCCCCAGCTGGGGCTATACTTCCGGGCAGTGACCCCTTCGCGGGGGAGGGGTGACCATGTGTGGAGGGTTAAAAAGGGGCAGAAATGGGAATTCCCTTTATGAATTAAAAAAAACTAATAGTTTCATTTGACAGTGTTCTCCTCCTTCTTAAGAGGTCGGACAGTTTTTTGGGTGGTATTTTATTTTGTCCCATTTATTCTTCCAAGTATGTTTATCATACTCTGATGTGGAAAGGTTCTTATTCCGAAAATATGATATTCGTTGTACATTAAATTTCAGCATTTTATGATTATTTGGAGATGTTTATGTTTGTAAAGGAACTTAGGTTATGTTCCTCCAAGTTTTATATTTTTCTATATGGAACTAGTTACTTGCACTTGGCATATTGGAGGTGGGATTGGGGTGTGAAACTCGACTTATGACCAGCTAGGAAGGACCCAATATGTTGGGTCAAGAAATATATACCCTTAGTGTGTATATCATTGAATTTAGTCTTCTATCCCCTAATCATGTACCATGGTTACGATTTTTTTGATACATAATAATACTTTTTTGTACCGATACCCAAATGTTCTTATTTACCAAAAACACATTTCCTTTCCAGTATCCAGATATTGTTATAATCAATAACAGAACCATACTAACAAAACATTAGAAAAACTATATGATAATATAATATAATATATTTACCCCTTAGACACGTCCTCAGGGTATTCATGAAATTTATCTTATCCTAATCCAAGAAGTAATAAATATTCCATAAACAAAACAAAAGGGTTATCTTTACCTATGAGATTTTAAACAAACACAGCTTATCAACACATTAGTATTCCATATCTAACATACAACCATCTATCATTATATAATCCCAACTATAATAATATCTTAATATTCACTATATATGATTGTCTAAAAAATATGACATTAAAACTAATATTTTATTACAATACAATGTCATGATATTTTTGGGTAACCATTTTGGATAATTAAAACAAAAAGATAACATAAAAACCTTAGTAATTTATCAAATAAACATAATTCTTCCTAAAATATATGTATTTAATTATATAATAATAACTATTGCATATATCACGATAATTTTCAAACAAATATATTCTTCGAGAAATATCATTCATATTAAATTTTAACGCCACCTGGGGAAATAGAAACCTAAGAAAGGGGTGATATTAGATTCTATGTATAAGTAAATATATGAGACATATATCTAAGAATATTAGTGATCCATTTATAGGAATATATTTATAATCATGATATATAAGACATTTATAACAAAAAATTTATAAAACATAAATAATTGCATATGGAAATGTATATCTTAAATATTTGGAATACATTATAATAGGGGAATAATTATGGAATGTGACATAAATAAAAAATTAATAGAATCTATAAATTAATAAATAACATGAGAAATATATAGATATATGTAATAACTATATTCATTTGTAATCAATGTGATAAAATTCATTATTCCCATTCACATGTGAGAAGACTAATTATTCACATGCGTAAAAACGTGAGAAAAAAGATTGTAACCACTTCTATATGAATGAACATATTAGGTACCCATATTAATATATCAAGATATATAGACATAATAAATGTATTAAAGGAAGTTATAAAACCCCAATCATCATCATAATAACATTTTTTTCCTATTAGAAACAAGCATGATCTTATTTAAAAAACCCCATGGAAAATTAATTGGGTCTTTATTCTTTTCCAAAACAACCCACAACATGAACTAAAGAAATCATATGATATCAGAAGAATATATTTTTTCATTTAAATCATATAATAATAAGATATAAAGGTTGATAAAAACATCAGTCATGATAGATAATCCTTGAATGTAAAATAGCATTAAAAACAAAGAAGTTTATATAAAACCATTTAAACATTTTTATAAATGTTAATGTGAAAATTATAATAAACATTATTTTTTAAAAGGGACAAATATATATTATATAAAAAAATACTATAAATAGATCCATATACAAGATACATTAATAGATTAAAAAATCATTCTATTAAATATGTAGCAGTAATTAATGAAATGAAATGTCAATATTAATTTTTTAGTCCATTTGAAAGAAAAACCCACATCATAAATACATCATGTGATTTTTATTTTATGAAATAGGTAAATTAATATATGAATAATATAAAAAACATATCTGAATTATGTAAGATGAAATAAATTTGATTTAATAAATTTTAACATGGAATAAAACTTTTCTTATGTAAGAATGAGATTTATTATAACCAAGGGTAAACATTTAATTCGTAAACTTTTACAAAAAAATTGAAATTTAAAAATATATTTTATATTACTAGAGAACAAGATAAAACAATAATATAATAATGGAATTTGGATTTCAATGAATGAAAAAAACTTATGTTAATTTATTAAATATAATGACCCAACGAATCAAATATTTTGTTAATTAAACCTTTATATTGAATTTATTATTTTTGGATCGTATTATATAATTATCTAACCTTGAAACAACTATCTTATTATAAAATTAAAGAGACTTATTCATAAATATTTACAATTATATACTTCACTTATAACATTTTAAGGATAAAATATTTGACAATTATTGAGCATTTTTACAATAAAATATTATTATACTTGAATTTTTAAGCATATTTATAATTTTGATACCAGAATTCTATCATTGAAATTATACATATTCAAAATATAATATTTATGATAAAAAATGTATAATTTAAATGTATTTATATGGTTTATATCAAATTCAATTCATTTTGGTTAAGCATCGTGAATATGTAATATGTGACGGATTATTTTTAAAATTTTAATCATTAAAGAAGATATTTTTCAAAATAGTAAAATAAATAGTATTTAAATTCCGAATGCCTAAACTAATAATTATATTATTAATTAAATTTAAATATATTAGTATATTATTTCACATAATCATTAATTATATATATATTTTTAATTGTGTCCATGTAGGTGGTTAGATTATCCCAAAAATGAACATTTAATATTTAATGGAGGATTATGGTTATGAAAGTTATTTTTTGAAAAATTTCAATATTAATAAATAATATTTATATTTTTTAGATAATTATAATCTTTTGATTAAATTTTTAAGATATTTTTGTAACTAAAAAAGAATATAGATATTAAATATGACACGTTTCTTTGTAGAGGTGGTATTATATAAAATTCACGATTAATGTTTTAATTTTCCTAAAAAATGTTAGCTAGTGTAGTTATAGTATATTTTGTGTCCAAGTAATCATAATTATGATATAATTGACAAATTTATTCTTCATATTCATCCTTATAACTAAAAAATATAGGTGATTTTGAAAAATATAAATATACGCTTTGTGGAGAGAGTAGTCCCTAAAAACAAATGATCGATGATTTTTTGTTCTTATATGTGGCTGAGAAGCAATAAATAATTATTATTCCTTTAATATAATAAAAAATTATAATAATGATATTTATTTCGTTATATTATGAATTTTATTATCGTTTTTAAGTCAAATGTTATGAAGAAATGTTTAAAGATCATGTAATACTCAAATTGGGATATTAAACATTTTCTTGATTGCCTCCATGGAAATGAATTTATTGGGAAATTACCCAGTTGAGAGGGGATTTAAGATGTGTAAGTAACTTCTACATGATGAAAATTGGACAATGTTTTGAGAAATTTTCTATGATAATTTGTATCATTGATATGTGGGAAGGGACCAACTAGTATAAAAGAATAAGAGGATACTTTTTTGAATAGACTTTATTTTTGAATATTTGAATGACATTATTCACGGGTCAAAGGCTCTAAAACATTTCAAAATTTTATGTAATGGTGTGAAGTTTTCCATTAATCCCCATAAAATCCTTTTTAATTAATATTTTAGAAATGGTTTAATTCTTTTACAACATGATTATTAAAATATACCATTTTTGTTTTTTATTGATTTGGTAACTAGTTAAAAACAATTAATTTATCATTTACTAAAAAAATCATAATGTAACACACAATTTTTTTTTCAAAAATAAATTAAACATCTATATAAAATAACTAAATACATATTTACTATAAAATTAAATTATATATTCATTCTACTAACATATACAATAATTGGTTAGTCATATAATATTTTTTTTCAATATTAAATTATTTTAATCATAATTATTATTCATTAATAATTTAAGTATTCATAATATATTTGTGATTATCTATAAATAGTGTATAAAACACATTATAAAAAGTATATTTTTTTAATTTCTTAGATAAATATTACACAATAAAAATAAATAAATTCTTCTAAAATAATCATATCATAATTATGAGTTTTATGTAAAATAACATGATTAATATTAAATATATGGAAAATAATTGATTTCATATATTAAACATTACGGTCATGTTTATATAAAATATAGAATAAAATTTTATTAATTTATTAGAAATAATTTTTGAAAACTATTTTTTAATTTATGGTCGTAAAAATAAATTTTATTGTGAAATATTATTTTAGTTTCAAAATTATAATCATGTTTTTAATTAACAAATAATTATTTTTAAATTAATTATAGTACATATTTAATATATAAAATGTATTTAAATGAAATTTTATAAAAATATCATTCATTATTTTATTTCTCAAATTTAATAAGAGTTGACATTTCTGAAAAAAATGTATTTTTAAATTTTAACTTCATATAAAACAATTTAGAAATATTATAAAAATTTAACCTGATGTAATACATCCATTATCATTTTGAAAATTAATTAATTTTTATCAAATTCATTCCCAAAAATTTATAAATTTTTCATTTAAATAAAATTAATATATATGTATTGTATTTATTGAAATAAATTTATTTTTATATTACAATTTTTATTATTAAAATTTTCTAAAATTATCTAATTTATTAAAATAGTGTATCTACAATAGTTTTTATTTTTGGTATAATTTTATTACATAAAATATAATTGATCATTTCATATTGATTTTTCATGTAAAAATATGTACCTCAAAAAATTATTTTAGAAGAAAAATATATTGGTTAATCATGGTTCATGATATTCAAACCCTTTATAAAAAACTCATACTCAAAATTTTCATTATAAGTATTTAATAAAAAATAAAAAATTGTATCTAAAGATAATTATGAATCAAGATAAATCTTATAACTGATATAAAATTATCTATGTTTGTAAGGAAAATGTTATATATCATTTCCCACATTATAGAAATATATTATGATTATCTATAGTTTATCTCCAATATTCCTCTATAGTTTTTTCTTATGTGTTTATAGAGACATACCATCCACTACATCATTTTCAAGATCCTATTTCCAACAAAATTGTATAATCCAAATATATATGATAATATCCAATACAACTATGGAAAATCATAATATTAATAAAAATATTTTATCATAATATATCTTATATAATGAAACATTCATTTAAAAATATGATCTTATGTCCTGTATAATACATCTTATAAATATCTAGGTCAATCATGGGTTTCTTTATGTTGTGTTCTCTCATAATTCATTTTTGAATCCCTTAATGTAATTATGTAATAAATCATTAAAAAAATAATTCATAAAGTGAACATGATCAATCTATTTATATATCCTTAGTGTTTAAATTTAGGTGTGCATTCTTAGCCACAATAGTGACGCTCCAGAGTTAATAATGAGTTGATACTAAAATATATTTTTTAGTGATATTTTCCATATATGCATATGATCTATAACCAAATAAACTTAGTAGTATCTATATAGGAATTTATTATTTTTAAATCCAAAAAATATCTAATTTAAAAAAACATGGGGATGTTACCTAATACTTAGACTTTCCCTTATGAAATATCCCAAGGTATATATGTAATTTTCTAGTATAAAAATTTGTAAAATATTCAATAATAACTCATCACTAATATAAAAAAACCTATTTTTATTTAAACCTTGAATTGATTCAAACTATAATAATCAATACATTTTGTCCTATCAATTATATGACTATAAACAAATATTTATTTAAATAGCTTCTCATGATCATCAATGTTTATTTTTTATTGATTTAAATTAAATAATTAACCAATAAAACTAATTTACTTTTCAATTGAAATAATATTTTTCTCAAAATATAAGGAAAAACATTAACAATAACATGTCTTCAACATCTCCAAAAACTTATGCACACAATATACACTTATATACTCATCATATGGATTAATTATTTCATAACATGTGTAAATGGATACATAATTGTGGGGTTATGATAGATGATTAATAAGGTTAAGAATAAGATTAATCAATCAATGAAAACATGTGAGCATAAAATGGGCATATGGGTATGATTTGATGCATAAAACAATTATAACTAAAAAACCATAGAACATAAATCATGTCATAATGCATGATATTAACATAAAGTGAGTATGATCTTATATAATATTACTAAATTTCTATTATAACCAAATTTATATTAAAAATTATAATACAAATATTTATGTACATGGAAAACATTAAAGAGTTATGGAAAAAAGAAAACCATATGAAAACATTATGAGAAAAATAAATATTCCCATGTATTTTAGAATATTATCATTATGTCCACACCAGAAAATGTGTTTGAACCCATTATGGCCCTATTTTTGTGAAAAAAACTCAATACAAACACATTTTATTTACATATGAGTTATCAAATTAAACTAATTCATTTAAGGGTTATATGGGACCCCAACCATCATCATCATTACATATGTGTTCAAAATAATATCAATTATCTCCCTAAAATAATTAATTTATGGAATAAGAATGGATTTTAGAAAATATTCAAAAAATTAATTATATTTAATGTATCAAGTCATTGGATATTTGTAATATCATTTTCCACTTGTAGTAATATTATATTAAATTATCGTAGGTGATCAAAACATCACTTTATAAGCGATAAACCTTTGAGAAAAAATAGATGATAAATTACAAAAGTTTTCATTTTTTTTAAATGTTGTTATAAAAAAAGAATAAAACATTACATTTAGTTATATATTTTATAATGGATGGAGATAAATTTAAAAAATAATATTTTAAATACATCCGAATAAATGATTGTTCAAGAGAGACACACAACACAATATTAAATATAGTGATGTAATTAATATAACAAATTTCCTTATTTGATATATGTATTCCATTTAAAAGATAAAAAATCATATGATAAATATTAAAAGAAATTAATTTTATAAAATAAATAATTAAATATATATAAATAATATAAAAAAATAAAATACATTGAGTTCAAAATGAAATAACTTCTATAGAAAAAACTTCGACATGAAAGAATATTTTTCATTTGGAAGAATCACTTTTATTCTTACAAACATTATAAATTATTTTCAGATTAAGTATTAGAATATATGTGGCCATATATAGTGATAATAAACATTTCTAATGAAAAATAGTCATTATCATATATAATTGGTTTATAATAGAATAAAGTAATGCTTTAAAAGTATATTCATATAAGAATGATCATAAACCAGTGAATTTAAAATTGGGTCTATTAATCACTTTAAATTAACAATTATTTTATTGATCACAATATATTAACCTATAAAAAGAATATAACTATAATAATTACCAATTTTATGACCATGTTCATATAAATTTTCTTATATATTTATAACTTATAATAATTTATGGAAGTTGATTAGTTAATTGTGGTTTACCCATAACATTCAATATTGGTAATTTTTTATAATTTCTATCATGTTAAAAATTCTATTAGTCACATTCCTTCTTAGATATTAATATTTTAATTCATTTACAGTTGAAGGGACCATAATATATCATTTAAATTTATTTAACATTTTCTGATGACATTTAATAAGTGTTTTAGATATGTTGTATGGAACCAGAATCAGTGTCTTCTTATTTCGTATTGTTTAACATTCAAATATGATATTTTAAGAATATGTTAATACTTTATTATATCCATTATATATTCATAAACATTTTATTATTTCCTTATTAACTATTAATATTGTTTTTATTTATTTTTCTATATTCAACCATGAGATATTTTTACTGCAATGTTTTTAGTTGGCGGTTAGACCGAACAATACATGATCCTATCATAATTAATGCATGACTATGGTAATTTATGTGAATTATTTTTGGAATGATAACTTCCCTATAAAATAATAATGTTGTTACTATGAAATTTTAGTTGTTATTATTAATATATTATGATTTTTAATTTAATAATAAAGGGTTCGATCCTCATGTTGTAATCATGTTTTAATGATCACAAATCTTGTACATCATTTAAATCTTGTTTACCTTATTTTATCTTTCTGAAATCATGTGTAGAGATGGTTGGATTATTTATTCTTCAAAGAATATTCAATTATATCCTTTTAATGCTAAACCATATTTGGTAATTGTAACCTATGTTTAAATTTATTCTATTATGATTTCTTTTATAAATGATTAAGTCTAATTCATTTAGTGAATATTACTACTTAAGTCTGTATACAGATATTTGGATAAGTCTAATAAACCGTGAATTTTCCACCAATTCTAGTTTTTTGTAAAAGGACCCAGATTCCATGACCCAGACACCGAGACCAAGACACTATGACCCAGACACCATGACTTGGTTTAGATCTCCCGGAGTCTATGACATCGGTTTCATGCTACCATAACTAAGACAATGTTCCAAATTGTGAAAAGCACTAGATACCCTGATTCTAACACCGCATATGTGCTACCAGTTCCTAATCTTAACACAAATATGGAATCATGACCATATCACTGCTCAAAGGGAAAGAAGAAGACACCATTTCATGGTGACACTGTTTCCAAGTGACACCATTTCTAGACAGACTATGACACCATTCTATAATATTTTTTGTCGTTTTCAATTAAATTTTTAAAGGTCATATTTTATTTATTTAAAGGCACTGACATAATTAATATTTCTTTGTAAGCATGTGTAAGAACCTGGTTTTTGGCTATAAAGGACTTTGGAAAATTCTTGATGTTATTCCAGAGTAGCGCCTTCTGACAGCGTGCGATTCCGAGCTCCTATGTGGCCGGAATTAAACTTTCAGTGCGTTCACACTGGGCACGCCAAATAAATGGGTTTAATACTAAACGGTGATCTACATCAGAGATCCGAGTGTACGGATGGGTCCAAAATTGGGTGTTTACTCTAGGAACAACATAAAACATGTCGGCGTGGGGCATTTGGACCCCTCGCTCGCTTTCGAAACGTTAAACGGATAAATTAAATAATTAATTTATTTGGTTAATGGGTAACTCAAGTATCTATTAAAAGGTGGATCATATTTAAAAAACAAGGGCATCGTTGAGTCCGGAACGTTCCGTTTACCCTAGGAAGGGTGTAAGTTTCGCGGGTGAGGGCCTTCTCTGGAAAATGCCACTAGGGGCATTTTAGTAATTTGGCGGCATCGGGCGCTAAATTTAATAACTTTTGAACAGGGAATCAGATTAAAATTTAGAGACTTCCATTGCACTTAGAACGTGGAGTTTACCCCAGGGGAGGCTTAATCTCGACCCCGCCGGAAGTTCAGGTTCGGGCCGATGGGTGGGTGGTTAAGTGTTTTCTATTTATACACTTAACCCACCCCTCTCCTCTACCCCTTTTTCCCTGGTGCCAATAGCTCCCAAAGAAGAAGGAGGAAGCTCTTCCTCTTCTAATCTCCTCTGGAAAGGTAGCGGCGCGGCGGCGGAACCTACACGAAGCGTCGGGCAACGCCCCAACAGGTTATAGGTGGTGTTTTGTAGTTTCATTCTTGTACTTAACTTCGAATGCAAATTTACATGTCGAATTACTACTTAATTGCCGAGAGAGGCCCATATTTGCGTAGTAAAGTTTCTGAGCTTTTCAAAGCTTGTTTCGGACTCAAAATCCAAGCTCTGTGGTGTCCGTAATCGTCCGGCAAAAGTTGCGGGTTCTTGGGGGTGGTTTTTTTCGGCGTTCCGGCGAGGTCCTGGCGGAGGCCCGATGACTCCAGGCGGCGATGAAATCCCCACATGGTGGCGTCTTTAGGAATAGGTATGGTCGTTGTGAGCTGCGAGTGGTGGGCTCGACGACAATGGAGGTCGGTGCGGGCGGGGTCGTTGTCGGCGCTAGCTGGGGCGACGGCGAGCGGCGCTCCGCGGTGGACCGGGGTCGCACAGCGTGACCCTGCGGGGGAACACGACCCGTGTCACGTGAGTCGTCATGCGGTGACCGGCCTTAGCCGGTCGGCCAAGTGGTGGACTGGGTCCACCGCCATCCCACACGGCCAAGCTGCGGGCCAGGTGTTGTGTGCCGGGACGGCCAGCGTGGCCCGGCCCAGACAGGGCGGACAGGCCATCCCAGGCCGGTCCAGCCCAAGGGGCTTTACCCCCTCAGTTTTCAAACGCCCGTATTTTCCGCTACGGGTGTCTGTTTTGCGTTCCGTCTATGGTGGCACATTCCTTGTATTGAGGGGAACACATTAAGATGGTTTTGGGAATTTTCAATTCCTGGGATGGGAGTTTGGTGGAACGACACACCTTTATGTGGAATGTCGTTTTCTCCGGGGGTCATGGTTTTAGACGGCGCAGCCACATCCGATGTCCAAATTGAGTGTTGTCAGTGGTGTTGTGACCCTGGAATCGATCCGAAGTTATCCAGTGTGTTTTTGGGCGTTGAAACCAGAGTTGAGGCGTGGGCCCCATGGCCCGTCTATTGAGAGGCGTGCAAAACTTTGTAACTTTCTCATCGGACGTCCGTTCAGGGCGTGCGAGTAGCCGATTTTGAGTGTTTTTCAGAGGGAATTGTAATGGCGAAATCTGCCCGCTCTAATTCCTCACGTAGGTGCAGGCCCTGAGAGGTCCGTTTCGGGAGTTGACGGTGATTTCCGGCTTTATCACCGGGTGCCCATTTTTGGAAAAGTGAATAGTCCATCTTGTGTAATTTTTCGAGAAGATCACAATGGTGTGATCTGTTCATTGTGCTTCATGACCGGGGTGCAGGTTTCACGTAGAACTGCTCGTGTGCGGTGCACCGGAATGTATCTTTTTCTCCGGATATCCGTTGAACTCAAGTGATCAGTCCTTTTGACGTTTTTTCCCGAGAGGATCAAAATAGTATGATGCGCTCGACTGTTTTTGAGGCCGAGGCGCGGGATCACGGGATGCCGTTCGGGCGTAAATCGGTGTTGGTGACCTTTCCGTCGGATATCCATTTAGGGCGAGTAAGTAGTTGATCTCAAATGTTTTTCCACAAGGATTATAACGGTGTAATCTTTTCAGGCGAGCGGAGCCTCTTACGTGGTCTTATTAAATGTGGAAATATGAAAGGTGTACCAATGGTTATTCCTTCTACGGTGTTTGTAGGGAACCCTTGGCATATGATCGTGCGCACTCCTATGTGAATGAATTATATTCTTGAAGAGATGTAGTTGGCCATTCCTGGTCCAGTGAGGTGTCAACTTGGAGTTGTTACGCTACACCTTCGCATTGACATTGGGTGTCGTGTGCACGATAGCCTTTGGGCTGGAATATGGTATACTATGGGAGTATACAGGAACACTTGGAGGTAAATGTGGTTGTTTTTACCTGAGAACATTTGTGCGCTCAGTTGTGGTTGACTTGGGGCCACATGTCGTGTGGGACCCATGTGCATGTCGTGTTCTTCTTTACATACTTTTGACCTCTCGCGATGTAGAGGGTTCCTCGGTTCTCGACTATTGACCCGAAGGGTTGAGTCTTCCCCTGGTTCTATTCTATTTGTTTACTAGCGGGGTTGAGCCTTCCCCTGGTTCTGTTCTAGTTTTTGACCAGTGGGGTTGAGTTTTCCCCTGGTTCTGTTCTCGTTTGTTGACCGGAAGGGTTGAGTTTCCCCTGGTCTTTTTCATGATGGATTCGACCAGCAGGGTTGAGTGGTTTTCCCCTGGCTCTGTTCTCGATGGTTTGTCCGGTAGAGTTTCTTCATGTTCCCTGATAGAGTTCTTGTGGATTAAGAGTGACTAACACATTACGCATGCACCGATACTCTACCCAGGAGGTTGTTTCCATGAGGGCAGGCCAGTGGGGTACCATTTATCAGGGATGGCCAGAGCAGTACCATTCAGCAGGGATGACCAGTGGGTTACCATCCATCAGGGATGGCCAGTACAACCGTGTTCACAGAGCAGTACCATCCAACAGGGATAGCCAGAGTGGTTCTAGGTTTACCTCTAGTGGGGCTGGGATGAGGTCCCTGATTCTGGGTTTACCTCCAGCTGGGCTGGGAAGGGGTCCCCGATGCCGGTTTTACCTCCATCTAGGCTGGGAAGTGGTCCCTGATGATGGTTCTGAGCCTCCATCCAGTGAAGTACTCTTTTATGGGACTGGGCATTGGGACTCATTGATGACTTTATTCGGGTCACCCTATAGTGGATTACCCTTTTACAGGACTGGGAAGTGTGGCACCCTTTGACTCTTTCCGGGTCTCCCTCTAGTGGGAACCCATCGACTTCCAGGGATTACCTTCCAGCGGGGCTGAGTAGGGGGTTGTTTGTCGACTTGGAGGAGAGCTCTCAATTTCGGGGTAGTGACGAGGTGCAGTTTGATGTTCCCCCAGAACTCTCAAGTATGAGGGGTGCTTTCCCCACTGAGATACGTCATTGTGACACGACCTAGAACCGTGAGGGAGAGTCAGTGCCGCCCTAAGTGGATAATATAAAGGTGTGCGGATTTGAGCCCCTTGACTTGCAGTTCGGGGAAGACGTGCGGTATGCTGGGCATCGATGGTGTTTACTTCTGGGACTATTGGCTACACACATTCTTGGGCTGAGCTACGGGATGGAGATCCCCTTACTATCTTGTTCAGGCTTCTTGATTGAGCATATGGATATGTATATACCTTGTTCCAGTACCCACTCCTTGGTTTTTGGCTACTCTCCTTCCAGGAGAGGCGAAGATGCATGAGGTATGCCACGTGATTTCTATGTCTAGCTTCTTGTGGTTGGATGAGTCTACTATCCTACTATAGGTAGTGAAGACTCGATGAGAAGTTCATCTTCTCACCGTTTCCATATCCTTGTGTATGGACGAGTCTATCTCCTTTCTCTTATTGGGTTGAGATAGACTCTCTACTGACCTCTTTACTTCACTCCTTGTTGTACTCCTTTACATTCCTCTGTTCTATCTACTGATCACCCTTCGGTACATCCTTTGTTTCTCCCTCGAGCCTTCGGGGTATCCTACTATGTATTTTTATACTCACCCCTGCTTGGGATTTTCCAGCACTTGGTGTGCCCTTTCAGACAACGGACAGGTTGGTTGTGACTATAGTGGAGCTTAGGAGTTTGAGAGCTTGGACTACATGTGGTGGTCATAGTCGGGTTCCAGGTGTGGGACCCTCTCGGCTGTTTGCTTTTGTTTACCCGTTGCCGGGTTGTGACACTTTTCAGGTTGGGCGTGTGTTTTTCCCTTTTTCCTTTTCAGTTTACCTTCAGCTTATACTTTGTACTGTTTAGAGGTCGATGCACATTTGTAGTTTATTTATAGCTGTTGGTACTTTTCTTTTCTTTTTTACTCTTCACTTTTACATTGAGTGTGATGTGTGTCTGTTTACAGGTACTTATGCAAAGGCATCCCTAAGTTGTTGTGCCTTCGGCGCTGGTCGCCATCCCCTGGCCTATGGAGGCGGGCCTGGGGTAGTTGTGGCTCGAGCCCTGGTAGGGTCGGGTCATGACAAAGTGGTATCAGAGCAGGTTCGTTCCTTGGGACGTTGTTTGAACGGTCATAAAAAGGAATTGGTTGGGATTTAGGCAACAGTTTTAATGTGTCTCGAGAGCGGCTCTCAGTCCAGGGAGTCCAGTGATGGTGCGGCGGCTGACGTATCCATTCACCAGGAGCCTGATAACCCGCTTGTAGATTCGGCATGTTGAGACACTCGTTGCAGAGAAAATTTATTTTTGCATCACATAGGATTGAGTCTTTGACTGTCCTTCTTGAGTCAGCTCCCCATTGTTGTTACTGTTATATACATATATGATCATCTGACCGCGACACTCCTTGATAATATTCAGGATGTCTCTGCAAAGACAGTCAGCTTGGATACCATCTTTGGTTCATGATGATGAACCTGTGAGCTATGAGGCCTCAGTCCATGACCCATCTTGCAATCCCCTTTCTCCGGGTGGGCTGATAGCAGCACCCTCACTTGTTGAGCATCAGACAGCTTCAGTCGAGCAGGCTGAGCATGAGCATAGGTTGAGCACGCTCCGTGAGTTCTAGCGGAATAGACAGCTACGGTTCAGTGGTGAGCTAGACCCTCAGGCAGAAGAGGTTTAGCTAGAGACAGTGGATCAACTTTTTAGGCTTGTGCAAACGCCAAAAGATCTTATGGTGGCTTTGGCCGCCAACATTTTCCATGGAGCATCTTGGCGTTGGTGGAGTTTGGTGACTCAGTTTCTTGACAATTTGTTGCTTTTGTGGGGAGAATTTAAGTTGTTGTTTCATGAAGAGTTTTTCCCCTCATGCTTGCACTCCGATCGGATTCAGGAGCTCCTTCAGTTTCAGCTGGGTGGGATGACGGTGGCCAAGTATGTGGCTAGTTTCGCAGACCGTGCAAGCTTTTACCCAGACATGGTCTATGATGACAACATCTGAGCGCAAAAGTTTGAACAGGGTCTTCGCCGAGATATTCATGCTTCTATAGTACCCTTGGGCATTTCCACATATCTCGGGGTGCTAGAGCAGTCTCTGGTGACCGAGAGATTCCTGTCACATTCTAGAGTTGGTGGTGGCAGCAGGCACGTTGGATTCGAGATGTCCGCCGCAGCTAGTGGGAGTCGGCAAGCAGAACCTTGACGCAGGTGGCTTTCTGACAACCGGACTCAGGGGCGTGGTCGTACACCATAGTGGCACCGGAGGGCACCCTTGTAGCCTGAAGAGAGTCGGTGATATGCTTGTGATGGGGAAGGTCACTTGGCATGGGACTTCCTGAACAGACATGTAGAGAGCTTCGGGCAGGCAGCAGGTGCACCACCCCGATGGAGGTAGTTCCATGATCGGAGTAGTACCCAGAGTGGTGGTGCTAGAAGAGGAGTGGGGGGAGATGGAATTGGAGGAAGACCTTAGAGGTCTTCCCATCACCACTAGGTGGTCCATGTCAGGCTCTGGGAGCTGACAGTTGGGACCACAGAGAGCCACGAGCTTTGGGCATCTACGATCCTTTAGAGCATGAGGTGAAAAGAGGTACGCTCTACAGTTCATCTACTTTTTTCAGTATAATTGTTAGACTCTGTGTGTGAAATTATTTTCTCCCTACTCATTGTCTGCGTTGTCACCAGGGTGACACATGGCGTCGTTGTAACCCTATGTTGGTAAGGTAAAAGGCATAGGAACTTTCTCTTTAGTCGATGGTGTTGACTCCTTCGCTTCCGAGCGTGTAAGAGGGTCTTGGTTGTGGGACACTATGAAACCTTGCATGACCATATATCCTTGGGTGTTTCACCATATGGTTATTCTGAAGGATGGAATCACCAGGCCTTTTCCAAGGTCCAAACGGTGATTCCAGTCACAGCGTGCGATGTAGAGGTTCGATCGGGGAGGTGAGCTACCCCCGAGCTCCTTTGGACCATTTGAGAATGTGCGAAGGGATAGCGAGGATCCCTACTGCCTTTCCCTAACCCAAAAGGCTGGGTTGGGTGCATGACGTCTCCTACGTTACTCACCCGAGAAGAAGTGTGTGTGATCCTATGCCTGACATCGGAGACGGTAGACCTCGCGTGAACAGATCACGTGAATAGATAAAATCCTTTGGTCTTTGTGCGGTTGCACAGAACTGTGCATGAGTTCTTTCTGGGTACGGGAGATCCAGGTGCGGGCTTAGTACCCTGAGTTATTCCCTGGTTTTGCTTTTTGGGGATGAAAAATTGAAATGAGGGAATGATTTTAGAACCTGGTTTTGGCAATAAAATACATTGGAATATTCTTGATTTTATTCTAGAGCAGCGCCTTCAAACAGCGTTCGATTTCGAGCCCCGGTGTGGCCAGAATTAAACTTTCAGTGCGTTCACACTGGGCACGCCAAATAAATGGGTTACCTCCTAAATGGTGATCCGGATCAGATATCTGAGTGTATGGATGGGTCCGAAATGGGTTGTTTACCCTAGGAACGACATAAAACATGTCGGCGCAGGGAATTTGGACCCCTCGCTCGCTTTCGAAACATTAAATGGATAAATTAAAAAAATTAATTTATTCGTTTAATGGTTATAATCAATTATCTCTTAAATGGTGGCTCGTATTGGAATCTCAAGGGCACCGTTGAGTCTGGAACGTGCCGTTTACCATAGGATGGGTGTATGTTTCGCGGGCATGGGCCTTCTGTGGAAAATGCCACCAGGGGCGTTTTCGTAATTTGGCGGCCTCGGCGCTAGGTTTAATAACTTTAGAATGGAGCCTCCGATTAATATTTCAAGACCACCATTGTGGTAATAACATGGCATTTACCCCAGGGGAGGCTTAATCTCGACCTCGTCGAAGGTTCGGGTTCGGGCCGACGGGCGGGTGGTTAAGTGTTTTCTTTTTAAACACTTAACCCACCCCTCTCCTCTCCCCCTTTTTCCCTAGCACAAACAGCACCCAATGGCAAATGAGGAAGATCCTCTTATTCTCCTTCCTCTAGCAAGGCAGCGGCGCGGTGGAAGACCCTACGTGAAGCGTCGGGCAATGCCCCAACAGGTAGGAGGTTGCGTTTTGTATTTTCATTCTCGTACTTAACTTTGAACACAAATTTACATGTCGAATTACTAATGAATTGTCTAGTGAGGCCCATATTTGCATAGTACATATTCCGAGATTTATGAAACTTGTTTCGGACTTGAAATATGAGCTCTTTGGTTTCCGAAATTGTCCGGAAATAGTTGCGGGTTCATGGGGTTGTTTTTTTCGGCGGTCCGGCGAGGTCCAGGCTGCGACTCGGCGTCTCCAGGCGGCGGCGGCATCCCCACGCAGCGAAGTCTTTAGGAGGAGGCACGGTCGGCATGAGATTTGTACGGCAGGCTCCTCGGTAGTGGAGGTCGGCATGGGTGGGGTCGTCGGCAGCGCTAGCTGGGGCGACGGCGAACGGCGCTCCGCGGTGGACCGGGGTCGCGTCGCGCGACCTCGCGGGGGAACACAACCCACGTCGCGCGGGTCGTCACGCGGAGACCGGCCTTAGCGGGTCAGAAAAGCGGTGGACCGAGTCCACCACTGGCCCGTGTGGCCAAGCCGCGGCCCATACGTTGTGAGTCGGGTCGGGAAGCGCGGCCCGGCCGGCCCGGGCCGGTCCAGCACAAGGGGCTTTCCCCCCTCAGTTTTCAGATGCCCGTATTTTCTGCTACGGGTGTCCGTTTTGCGTGCTATCAGCGGCGGCACCATCCTTGGATTGAGGGAAACGATTTGAGGTGGTTCCAAGAATGTTTCATTCCCAGGACGGGAGTTCGGCCGCATGACACGCCTTTAAGTGGAATGGCGTTTTCTCTGGGGGGGGGGTCTTTGTTTTGGGCAGTGCAGGCACATCCGATATTCGAATTGAGAACCGTCAGTGGCTTTGCGACCCTGGCATCGAGCCGGAGTTTTCATGTGTGGTTTCGAGCATTGGAACCGAAGTTAAGGCGTGGGCCCCACGGCCCGTCTGTTGGGAGGCCTGCAGCGCTTTCTAACTTTTAAATCGGACCTTTGTTCGGGGCGTGCAAGTAGCCGATTCTGAGTGTCTTTCCGAGGGCATTGCAATGGCGCAATCCGCCCACTCTAATTTCGCACGGTGGTGCGGGCCACGTGAGAGTCATTTCGGGAGTTGACGGTGATTTCCAGCTTTATCACCGGGTGTCCGTTTTCGACAAGTTAATACTCCATCTTGTGTACTTTTTCAAGAGAATCACAACGGTGCGACCTGTTCATTGTGCTTCGGGACTGAGGTGTGGGTCCCACGTAGAACCGCTCGTGTGCGGTGTGCCGGAATGCATCCTTTTCTCTGGATATCCATTGCACTCAAGTGAGCAGTCCTTTTGACGTGTTTTCCTGAGGGGATCACAATGGTGCGATGCGCTCGACAATTTTCGGGGCTGAGGCTCTGGATCACGGGACGTCGTTCGTGCGTAAAGTGGCGTTGGCGACTTTTCCATCAGATATCTATTTGGGGTGAGTAAGTAGTCGATCTCACTTGTTTTTTCGTGAGGATTATAATGGTCTAATCTTTTTGGGCAAGCAGATCCTCTTGTGTGATCTTATTAAATGTGTAAATATGAAAGGTGTACTACTGGTGGTTCCTTCTGCGGTGTTTGCAGGGAACCCTTGGCATATGATCGCATGCACTCCTATGTGAATGAAGTATATGCATGAAGAGATGTAGTTGGTCATGCCTAGGCCAATGAGGTGGCACGTTGGAGTTGTTATGTTATGCCTTCGCGTTGACGTTGGGTGTCATGTGCACGATAGCGTTTGGGCTGGAACTTAGTATACTCTAGGAGTATACGGGAATGTTTGGAGGTACATGTGGTTGTTTGTACCTCAGAACGTTTGTGCGCTCGGTTGGGGTTGAATTGGGGCCACACATCGTGTGGGCCCCGTGTGCGTGCCGTGTTCTGCTTTACATACATTTGACCTCTCATGATGTAGAGGTTTCCTCAGTTCTCGACTATTGACTAGCAGGGTTGAGTCTTCCCCTGGTTCTGTTCTAGGTTTTGACCAGTGCGGTTGAGTCTTCCCCTGGTTCCGTTCATGTTGTTAACCAACAGGGTTGAGTTTTCCCCTGGTTCCGTTCTCATTTGTTGACTGATAGGGCTGAGTTTCCCCTGGTCTTGTTCATGATGGTTTTGACCAGCATGGTTGAGTGGTTTTCCCCTGGCTCTATTCTAGATGGTTTGGCCGACAGAGTTGCTTCGTGTTCCCTGGTAGAGTTCTTTTGGATTCAGTGTGACCAACACATTACGCGGGCATTGATCCTCTACCCAAGAGGTTGTTTCTAGTAGGGCTGGCCAGTAGGGTACCATCCAGTAGGGATGGCCAGAGCAGTACCATCCAGCAGGGATGGCTAGTGGATTACCATACAGCAGGGATGGCCAGTACAACGGTGTTCACTGAGCAGTACCATCCCGCAGGGATGGACAGAGCGGTTCTGGGTTTACCTCTAGCGGGGCAGGGAAGTGGTCCCTGATGCTGGGTTTACCTCCAGCAGGGCTGGGGATTGGTCCCTGATGCCGGGTTTACCTCCAGCTGGGCCGGGTAGTGGTCCCCGATAACGGTTCTGAGCCTCCCTCTAGTGGAGTACCCTTTTACGGTACTGGGCATTGGGACTCTTCGATTACTTTAGCCGGGTCTCCCTCCAATGGATTACCCTTTTGCGGGACTGGGCAGTGTGGCACCTTTCGACTCTTTCCAAGTCTCCCTCCAATGGGAACCCATCGACTTCTAGGGATTACCCTCCAGTGGGGTAGAGAAGGGGGTCGCCTGTCGACTTTGAGGAGACCTCTCGACTGCAGGGCAGTGACGAGGTCTGGTTTGACGTTACCCCAGAACACTCAAGTACGAGGGGTTCTTTCCCCACTAAGACGCATCCTTTTGACGTGACCTAAAACCATGAGGGCGAGTCAGTGCTGCCCAAAGTGGATAGTATCGAGGTGCAGTGATTTGAGCCCCTTGACTTGGAGTTCGGGGTAGACGTGCGGGATGCTGGGCATCGATGGTGTTTACATCTGGGACTGTTGGTTACACAATTTCTTGGGCTGAGCTACAGGATGGATATCCCCTTAAGATATTGTTCGAGCTTCTTGATTGAGCACATAGACATGTATATACCTTGTTTCAGTACCCACTCCTTAGGTTTTGGCTACTCTCCTTCTAGGAGAGGCGAAGACGCGCGAGTTATGCCATGTGCTTTCTGTGTCTAGCTTCTCATGGTTGGACGATTCTATTCTCCTTCTATAGGTAGCGAAGACTCGATGAGATGTTCATCTTCTCACCGTTTCCAGCTCCTTGTGTCTGGATGAGTCTATCTCATTTCACTTTTTGGGTTAAGCTGGACTCTCTATTGTACTCTTTACTTCACTCCTTGTTGTACTCCTTTACTTTACCATGTTCGATCTACTGCTCACCCTTCGGTACCTCTTTTATTGCTCATTTGAGCCTTCGGGGTATCCTACTGAGCATTTTTATACTCACCCCTACTTGGGATTTTCCCGCACATGGTGTGCCATTGCAGACGACGAACAGGTTGGACATGAATACAGTGGAGATTAGGAGTTCGGGAGCTTGGACCGTGTGTGGTGGTCGTAGTCGGGTTCCAGGTGTGGGAACCTCTCAGCTATTTGTTTTTGTTTACCTGTTGTCGGGTTGTGGCACTTTTCTGGTTGGGTGCGTGTTTTCCCTTTTTCCTTTTCAGTTTACCTTCAGCTTATACTTTGTACTGTTTAGAGGTCGATAAACATTTGTAGTTTATTTATAGAAGTTGGTACTTTGCTTTTCTTTTTACTATGCACTTTTTCATTGAGTGTACTCTGTGCATGTGTACAGGTACATAGGCAAAGGCCTCCCCAAGTTGTTGTGCCTTCGGCACTGGTCGCCTACCCCTGGCCTATGGAGGCGGGCTTAGGGTAGTTGCGGCTCGAGCCCGGGAAGGGTCGGGTCGTGACAACATGTCACCTAACTGTATGAGTTACGAGGTGAAGAATACATATATACTGTTGGCTCTAACATGTGCACCAGTAATTACAAAGGAAGATAAGCTGATATGAACATATACACAGATAAATAGAGCAACAGATGTGCGAGTATTTTTAGAAGAATGAATTGATACATGCAATAAGAATAAATTGAAGAACACATGAAGCACTCTCGATTCAAATGGATGCACTAAAATAGATAAAATCCAAGAATATATTCATATTACCTCCTTACATAAGAACATGAGCTACATTTATTACACCTTCAAACTGGTAGAGTTATGATACTCTGTTTCACATAAGGGGACTCGATACTTTCACTTGCTTCATCCTAAAATTCCAGACATTCATAGAATAACACTCTGAGAACTTTTGACCTTATCTAATCATGATTTTTGTATTGCGTACTATTTTTCTCTTTCTATTAGGGTGTCTATGTGTCTGTATTAAAACACACACTCTCATCTCCACTAAAATGAAGGATACAAGATATCCTTCCTCTCATATCTTTTTATAGTTGTTTACTCCCACATATAAGTGTGGAATAGGTCCTTGTGTGACCTAGAAGTTAATACCCATGAATAAATGTGGAAGAAGTCATGTGACCTGGAATGTCCTCTGCACTGTTGTTTACCCCAGTCGAGGGTGTGGATCAATTTTATTAATATAGACTTCTTGGTGATAGGTGATCACCAATTGGAGTGGATTTTCACTTGGCTTGAGATTAAGCCATTTGTTTTATCTGTTATGTCTTTGAATTTAGTTTTTCTTTTCTTTACTATATATTTCAGAAGACAAGAGATTTTACTTTGATAGTTATCCATGGATAGAAGTTATAATTATTTTGCCACATTAGAATAGCTTCAAAAGTTGTATCATTAACTCATATTGATATTGCTGATAATTAATCAATCTTCTGAGAGGTTATTTGAACAGTCAAACTTTTATAACCATATTACCTTGATTAACTGTCCTGTATTCATTTTTATTGGGTAACCTTTTTAAGAAAAAATTTTAACAGAAATTTTTATTAGATACTCAATTAACCCCTCCCCCTCTTGAGTACTCTAATCCGACCCTCATTTGGTATCAAAGGAGTTTTTATTCCTGTTAAGACTCAATTTTTAAATCTGTTCAACTATGATTTTAGTTGTAAATTAAATATATACTAATTTATTTTAATTCTAAATTTCTATAACTTTAAAATTATTTCTTTATTATAGTAAATAGACTGGAAGGTGTGGAAAGAAACAGACCACTATTCATCAATGGAACTAATTATTCCGAATGGAAAATTAAAACTATAATGCTTTTGAAAAGTATGAGATTTAAAATTTGGTCCTCAATTATAGATGAGTATAAAATTATTTCTATTGATAGAATTACTTGGGATAACCCAACAAAGACTGCATAAAATAACAATTTCAAATCCGTGAATGATTTATATTGTTCTTTAGGAGATGGCGAATTTAACATAATTTCATCATGTAAAAATGCCCATGATATTTGGGATACATTGTCTGTTTCACAAGAATGAACTTCTAGTGTGAATGAAATGAGACTCAATACTTATAATATTAAATATGATAACATTAAAATGAAGCCAGATGATACTATATCGGATATGTATCCCATTTTAAACAAAATTGTCAACACAATGATTTCTTTTGGAAGAGAAGTCACTCCCAAAGAACAAATCATGAGAATTCTCAGATTTCTATCTTATAGATAGAGAGGAACCTCTATCTCTATTAGAGATTCATGTGAGATCAGAAAATTACCTGTTAAAAAACTCATTGGGAAACTAATGATGTATTAAGAGGATCTGAAAGTCATCAAGGAAGAGGAGGATGGACCCAAAATAAAATTTGTGGCATTGAAGACCACTGCCTCTAAGAACAAAGAAAAGAAGAAACTGAAAGTCTCTATAGAAAGTTCTAGTAGTGAAAAATCATTACCTAACAGTGATGAGTAGATGGATTAATTAGACTGAAGGTTTAATAAATTTTATAAAAAGAATAATTTTTTCAGAAATCCTCACTTAAAATAAAGATATGATCAAAAGGGAAGCTGGAAGAAATAGTGGAAAAAAAGTGATAATTATGATGACATAATATTCTATAAATATAAGATAAAGGGGCATGTGGGGGATAACTGTCCCAATATAAAGTATAAAAAATATGATGACAAATATTGAAAGTATAAAAAGGTAATGAATGAAACTTGGAGTGCTTCTAAGGAATGTTCAAGTGACTCAAAATCTTCAGATGATTAACATGATAAGAAATACAATATGTCTTTCATGAAAAACACATATGTGGTAATACATGAATATCTTGTTTACAATTCCTTTTATTCTAGAGAACAAAGTTATTCTGAAAATATTTCTAATGATGAAATTTTTTAGTATTGAAATATGCTTGAAGAGACATGTAAGGATCTAAAATATAAATAATAGTTTTTAAAGAAACATTATGCTCTTACCTCAATTTTTAAATATGAACTTACTATAGAAGTAGAGAAAATTTTTCAATTACTAAAAGAAAACAACGAACTAATTGTATCTATTGAGAAATTTAAAAGGAATGTGAATGATTTACTAGTGGTACAGATACCTTGGTAGAAATTTTATTTAAACAGATTTCCCATAAATACACAACTGGTATTGGATATCAACCTGGTAAAATAAATTTTGGAAGAACCAATTTTGTTTCTAAATCTAGAACATATAGCTTTACTACTAGTTTTGGAAAACATTATCCTAGTTCAAATTATGATAAACTCTCTAATGTTTCAAGATTTTCTGGAATGAATAGAGTTTATTTTTCATGTACATTACATAATTATTATAGGAAACCTATGAGGAATTTGCGGGTACCTAAAGAAATCGTTACTAATATTACTAGACCCAAACAAATATGGGTATGAAAGTCTGTTTTTATTTGACTATTTGGTAGGAAAATTGTTTAAAGATATCCAGTAAAAGATTATGGTACTTGGACAGTGGTTGTTCAAGACACAAGATAGAGACTATTAATGCTTCACGTACATAATAAAAATTGATGGCATACATGTGACCTTTTATGACATTGAGAAAGGGAAATTAATTGGTCTTGGCCAAATCGGTAACTCTAACTCAATTTTAATTTCCAAAAAACTTTTTTTCATGTACTGAAATATAATCTTCTTACTATTTCACAGTTATGTGATTATGGATTTCATGTTAAATTTGAAAATGATTCATTCAATGTTTTTAATTATAAAAATTAATTAGTATTTTCTACATTGAGAATTGAAAATATATACTATGTTAACATAGATTACTTAGTTTCTCAAAATGCTTCATGTTTAAGTATATTTCAAAAAGAGTCATGGATTTGGCATAGAAGACTAGGGAAATGTAATATTCACTTCCTTAGAAAGATAACTAGAAGAATTTTAGTCAAAGACCTACCCAAACTTGAGTTTTTAAATGATAACGTATGTAATCCTTGTCAAATGGGAAACCAACACAAAATTTATTTCAAACCAAATAAATATGTTCCAACTTCTCAACCTCTCGAGTTGGTTCACATGGATTGGTTTGGACCATTTAGAGTTTTTTGTTTTAATGTGAAGCACTACGTATATGTTCTTGTAGATTACATTTCTAGATATACATGGAATTTCTTTTTGGCACACAAAAGTGAATCCTACTCTCATTTCACCAAATATTCTAAAACTGTAGAAAACCTTAGTGGACTTAGATTTAAATTCATAAGAAGTGATCATGGGCGTGAGTTTGAAAATAGAGATTTTGTATAATATTTCTCACAAAATGGCTATAATCATAATTTCTCTTCCCCTAGAACACCTCAACAAAATAGTGTTGTTTAAAGATGAAATAGGAACTTGCAAGAAATTTCTAGAACCATGATTAGGAAATATTCCTTACCCATTTATTTCTAGGATGAAGCTGTAAATACAACTTGATATATTATTAATAGAGTGTTTATTAGAACTTTTATTAAAAGAACTCCATATTAGTTATCAAATAATAGAAAACCCAAAGTAAGATACTTCAATGTTTTTGGATGCAATGTCTATATCCTTAATGATAAGGAAAATATTGAATAGTTTGAATCCAATAGTGATGAAGGATTTTTTCTAGGGTATTAAATATCTAGTAAATCTTATAGACTGTTTAACAATAAAACTAAATGTGTGGATGAATCTATCCATGTCATGTTTGATGAGATAGATTCACATGAGCCTAAGACTACACAACTAGAAAATTCATCTAATTCCATAGTTTGGAAACATGGTCGTAGGCCCGAAAACTATTGCAATAGCCTCTGCACATGGTTTCGTAAAACTATGGCCGCTATCACTGTTAAAGTAGGTCTGAACTACTTCTATAGTTTTAAAAATGGAAATAGTCCACCTATAGCCTCGGTTTTAACTGTAGCTATCGGGGCCTAGTTCCACGGTTTTAACCTTGGATGTTGGGGCCTAGTAACACGGTTAAAACCATGGAAGAAAGCCCCTACAACCACGGTTAAAACCCTGGATATATCATTTATAGGGTATAAAAAAATTAATTCATCCCCACATCCCTCCCCTTGATCACCCCCTGCACCCCCATGGAAAACCCCTTGCACCCCCATTCTCCCTAGAAAGCCCCAATGAACCCCCTAGGCAACCCCCTTGCACCCCCTTGAACACCCCCTACACCCCATGCCCCCCTGAACAACCACATTTCACCCCCTTGAATACCTCCTGCACCCCATGCCCCTAGATAGCCCCTTACACCCCCTAGATAGCCCCTTTCACCCCTGTGAATACCCCTTGGACAACCCCCTTGAACACTCCCCTGCACCTCTATGCCCCCCCCTAGACAGCCCCCTTGTACCCCCTGGACAGTCCCCTTTCCCCCTTGAACACCCCTTGTACCCCCATGCCCCTAACTCCCCCTCCTGGACACCCCTCCCACATAGACACCCCCTTGTACCCCCTAGATAACCCCCTTTCCCCCTTTGACACCCCTAGCACCCCCTGTAGTAGCCCACTCCCTTTGACAACCCCTTTCACCCACTTGAACACCCCTTGCAGTAGCCCACCTCCTAGATAGCCCCCTTCCACCCCACTCACTCCAACCCCTATAGTTTCCCAACCCCTGCAATGCCCCCCCTAGAACACCCCCAACCCCCCCCCCCTCTTGGACACCCCTCCCTCCTGGACACCCCATTCCCCCTACTAGACACCCACTTGATAGTCCCCTTGAACACCCCCGACACCCCCTGCACAGCCCCCTTGAACACCACCTACACACTCATGCCCCTTACACCCCCTTCTGGACACCACTTTCACACCCTAGACAACCCTTTGTATCCCCTTGAACACCACCTATAGTAGTACACACCCCTAGATAGCCCCCACTGGAAACCCCCTCCCTCCTAGACACCGCCTACCCCCCACGTGGACACCCCCTCTCAGACACACCCAAGAGAACCCCCGTGAACACCCCTCTCCTGGACACCCCCTAAACAACACCCTTGAACACCCCCGACACCCACCTGCACAACCCCTTGAACACCCCCTGCACACCCATTCCCTCTTGCACCCCCTCCTGGACAACCCCTTTCCCCCTAGACAGCCCCTTGAACCCCCTAGAACCCCCCTGTAGCATCACACCACTAGAAATACCCCTTTCACCACCATGAACACCCCCTTCCACCCCCCCCCCCCCTCCCCCCCGCAAATCCCCTCATCCTAGACTCCCCTTCCCACCTAGACACCCCTCCCTCTGGACAACCCCCCCCCCCACCTGGACACCCCCACCTGAACAGCCCCCTAGACACCCCATTGCACTCCCTGGACAACCCCCTTGAACACCCCATGTATGTTGCAAATCTAACCTATATCTATGTGGAAATAGGAGAAAGTAACTATGAATTTTTTCATAGATTTACTAAGAATGGTTTTAAAACAGGATTATTTATGGGGGATTATCAATTGGATCTCTAAGTAATCTCACTTTGTACCTATTTATGAATCCAATATGGTGGAAGACATACCAAACTGTTTGGCACAATTGTGTGGATCATAGGTTGATATCTAGTGTCATTCCATCTAATTAAAATTTATAAAGGAGTCATAACTATAACATAATTTACTACATGTGTCATTACATATCGTGTTCCAGGTTAACCATGTTTGGTTCCATTTAACTCATTCAGTTCAATTAGTTAACCTTGCACCCCCTGGACAACCCCCTTGAACACCCCCTATAAACCCATGCACACTTCCACCCCCTCCTAGACACCCCCTGCCCCTTGAGCCCTCCCCCCATGCAGCCCTCCCTCTACCCCTTGCACCACCCCTTCCCCCTCCCCCAGTACACCCCTACACCCTACCACTTCCCCTTGAAAAAGAACCAAGCACACTCCCTCCCCGAATCACCCCTTGGACCCCCCCTACACCCCTCTCCCTGACCCTTGCACCCCCACTGCCCCCTCCTCCCTCCCCTTCCCCCTCCCTGTGCCCCTCACCCTACACACCCCCTTTCCCAAGCACACCCCCTACCCACCATACCCCCCTTCACACACCCTCCACACACCCCCACCTTTGTACACTCCACAACACCCAAAGCACACCCCATGCCCACCCCCATCACCCTGCCCTACCCCTTGAAAAAAACCCATCACACTCCCCAGCACACCCCTTGGACCCCCCCCCCCCCACCGCACCCTCACCTTTCCCCCATCACACCCCTACCCACCCCATGCACCCCCTTCCCCTTGCAACAAAACCCAACACCCCCTGATAGCCTGAGTTTTTGGTTAAATAGGAAATTGGATCAGAAATCAGAACATTAGATATTACTAAATGGTATTTTTGGATTTGGTTTTATTCCCCTGTTGAAACCTCTGAGGTTTGGGTCGAAGTTGGTGGAGGTTTAGGGTAAAAAAAAGAACTGAAATTAAAGCTATTGTATCCTTTCGTGTTGTGACCCACTAGGTTTATGCCTTTAATGGGGTTGGTTGAGGGGTGAACCCCCTATTTCCAACATTTTAGGTTGTGAACCTCAGTTAAATCCATGAAATTCCTAGAGGTAGGTATTCATGGTGTGAAACCTCTCTTCACACTGTGAATCATGCCTAGGTGGATTTATATTGATAGGTTAAATTCTCTATTTTTCTGGGTCAAGTGTTTCACAATGATGTTACTGAAGAAAGTGTCATGTTTTCAAGGCCAGTTGATTGTGTTTGATGTAATGAAAACAAATATTTTCTTTACGTTTTAGATTTTTATGAGAATTATCATTTTATGATTTCTCAAAATGAGGTCACTTTCATCTCTAAAGTGATGGAAATTCCATTTTATACGATTGAGTTGGCAGAAAATTTCTACTAGTCCGTGTTGAAAGCTTAGGGAAATCATTTAAAACATGTGAAAATGTCATTCCAAAGAGCCAAAACCAATTTTCATAGAATATACACATTATTTAATAATGAAAACAAGTATTTAAAATAATCAAGAAATTATAGAATTCAAATTAAAGTGTTATGAAGAGAGAAAATACCTCAACCTCATGGTGTGATGCTTTTGACAACAAAAACATGAATCTTCCTTTTCTTTTCCGATTGAACGCAAATGCAACTTCACATATATATAATGACACATAGCCCCTATGTGCATATTTTCAAGACCAAATATCCACAAGGGGGTCCTTAGATATAGGTTTATACTTTCATATACCCCTTTACACTTACACATGTATGTATTTTTCATATCTATATATAAGAAAACCTAGCCTCAATATATATATTCATACTACCATGAGTTAATATATATAAAGGGGGAAAATATATATGTATATTCCTACCTATGAATACACATGTAATCCTTCATCAACAAAAACTCAAATCCACCTCAACGACATCCAAAAAGAACAAAAAAATTATAAAGAAACCAAAAATCACAAAAGATTTAATTAAAATTTAGTTAATGAATAAAAATGGAATAAATCTTACCCAAATCCAATGTTTAACTCACTGTAATTGATGGTGGTGGATAGAATCATCATGGTCATAAGAATCCACCTAAAAGTAAATACTGTGAAAAGAAATGAGATAAAATGACTTCATAAATAAATATGTGATTAGTGATGATAAATAATACATAAATACTTTACCATTATAGATTATATAATTCCTTTCTACTATTACCACAATACCATCATTTAGTCACCCCCATTAGAATGATAATTTATGATGGTCATGTCAACAAAAAACAACCACAAACTTAGACATTTTCCATCACAATATCAATAATAATTTCATTAGTACATGCATAAACAATAGAAATAACACATCCATGAAGCATACCCCATTATTACATATTATCATTTCCATTCCATATTCTCTTATTAGCAATTATTTCCAATATATATATATCAATTACCATATGAAATCATATAAAACAAGTTATGCATAGTAATTATATAATAAAAAATAAAATCTAAAGAAACCCATATTCATATTCTATTTCTCATTTCCTCCCATTTTCCCTATTATGATAATTTACAAAACACTTTACAAACTTGATTTCCATCCCCCTACCCCACTCTCCCCAGCCCCCAGCCCCCATACCCCACCCCCAACCCTGCACCCCCACAACCCCCATCCCCCAGCACCAGCTACCAAGAACCGACACCCATCCCCCACCCTGCAGCCCCAATCTGCACCCCACTACCCCCAACACTAGTCCCCACTACACCAGCCCAACTGCACCACTCCCCCATCCCCCAAACCCATCCTACACTACCCCCAACACCCCACACTATCCCCAACCCCTATCCCGCATCCCCCCACCTATACCCCACAACACCAGCCCCCCCCCCCACCCAGCACTAGTCCCCCTACACCAGCCCCCTCAGCACCACTATCTAAAGCCCCTAGAACCAACTAAAGCACCAGTCCCCTCACTACTATCCCCTTCCCCACCTTCACCCCCACTTCCCCAACTTCCACCTACACACCCCACCCCAGCCTCTAGGAATTCTTCGCAACAGTCTTCATCATGGATTGTTTTTCCAAAGATAAATTATATTCTTAATCATTGGATTTTTTTTGGTATTTTTATGAGATAGTTATACCAATTTTAATGAACCATGATGGATAAAACCCACAATTTTGTAATGATAATAACTTCCAAATAGTTCTACCCATTTTTCATTAGAAACTTTAATTCCCAAAAAAAAGTGGAAGAAATAATCAAGGTAATAAGGTCATGAATTATAACCCAACTGAGAAAATATTTTTTTCTTCCATTTATTAAATATTGATATATATTCATGCAGGATTTACCCTTGATTTACAAAATAGATAAATCATTGGAAAATATTCTGTTTTTCGATTTTAATCATTCATTAAATATGGAACATGCAAACTAATTTAAAAAAATAGATCATTTTTATTCTTTTCTAGTAGATCTATCTTATTAGGATCTACCAGTTACATAGTCCATATGATCACATATCCTTTAGGTAGAAGATCTACCTAATTAATGTGTGTGGAAAATTTTTCTACAAAAAATTTCTTGATATTTATATCCACCAATGTTTTAGATTTTCACATCAATAGTTCATCTTTTTCAAAAAGTGAAATTAAGAATTTGTTTGTTGTATGACCTAGAATTTTGTATCGTACATATATTTATTTGGTATTATTTAGAATATAATTATTTAGAAGTAATTATTACTCTTATTATTCTAGGATATCTTTAATTAAATGAATTTTATGATTCCTTTCTAGAATTGATTCTATTTATTACTTTATCTCACATCCATCAGTCATGAAATTAATGACCAATTTTCAATGGTTCATAATCTAGACTATTATTCCATATTATAGGTAGTTAATCTCTATTTCAACATCCTATTTAACCCCTTATTTTAATAATTGAGATTACACGATATAATATCTTAATTTTTTTCTCCCCAAGGGAGATTCATTTAATTTTCTTTCCTATTTCAATTTTCATTGTATTCCTATTCTAAAATTAGTATGTACTTTTTGTGGAGTTGGTATATGAAAACAAGCATCTTAAATATGATTAATTTTTCCATATTTAAAAAATATATTAAAAATATTTGAATTTGTTTCTTATAGATAGATTTATCATATTTTCTGAATTCTTAGTTTTTCCCATAGGTCTTCTTTCAAAATATGGTTTTCTCTCCCAGAATATAGACCATATATATCCTACAAAAGTATACATATTATGCGAAAATTAACTATAATTCTATCCAAATTTATAGTATCACTATTATTGACAAATAAATCACATTCACTTTATATTGATTGTAGTATATCTAGTTTATCTTGCTTTTTATTTTTGTACAACAATAGTATGATCATTATGTTTATTTAGATATCCAATTATTTTAGTTATGATCATAGATAGATTAGATGATATGGATGGATTATCATTTTTAATCACACCCATATTTGTTCAGAACTAGTTTTTAAACAATGTGTGATAAATACATTTGCATGAGTACCAACATAATTATTAGGATAGTCTGTCACATTCCTCCATGAGATTACAGTAAAAAAATTAGTAGATCACTTAAAGTAATTTTTTCATAATTATGATTCTTTTTGTTTGAAATATTATCATCATTAGTTTGTGTGCTAACTACTCTTATTTTATTAAAAACAAGTAATGATTCAACTTGTGTGAATTCTTTATTTATCAATTTAACCTCTTACTCTAATCATTATTAATTTAGATAATACATATCATATTCAAGATATTTTATTTTGTAACTTCAGAATCTAATCTCTGTACACATTATTAGCCTTTATAAGAGAACTATCTAGTTCGTTAATGCTATTAAATTTAACATCCAGCTATACATATTTTACATTCATATAGGTATAATATAGTTTTTCTAGTTCAAAGACCACTTCTGTAATAACAAACTCCTCAAAAACCTTCCTTTTAAATTATTATTCATTTATAAATAATTTTCCATTGAAAAATTATAGAAATGTATCCTCAACTTCAATAAACATTATGATGGTCATACATTTACTTACCCTTTTTTGTGACTTTATATTTCATTGACATATAATCTAAATATAACTATGGTTTCTAATATTGTATCCCCTTAATGTTTTTACATATGTATATAATAACTTCAATAGGGTCTATTTAAAGATAATATTTGATTTCATATTTAATAATGCTGAATAATTCAATGTAAATAACTTCATCCCAACATGAACTTAATTCATAACAAGATTCATTCTCGGTATATTTATTATAAGGAAAAAAACTTTTATTACCTTCAAATAGTGGTGTAATCTCCTTATTTTAAGAATTATTTATTTTCATTGTAGACTCTTGTTTATTCATATTCCTCAAAGTCTTAGCTAATACATTCAATTCAAATTCAATAGGAATGGAAATTGAATTTTCTATCCATGGACCTTCAATAAAACTTCTTATTTTTCATTTCATATATTTCAAAATAAAAAACAATAGGACTTGAAAAAATATAAATCCAACCAGATGTAATTTTTTTATCATACCAATTATAGATCCCACTAGATCAGTGTAGACACTTGATGGGGGGGTCCATCAATTTTGGTTGAACAACCGAGGTTTCAAGGATTATTCAATAGTCTTATAAGGATATGGAAGGAAATATAAATCCAAATCACCTTTATAATAGATTTTATAATAGATTTATTATCCCCCACACCTCCAGTAGGTAAGTAAAAACTCTCAACCTTCAACAGGTTACCAAACATAATGAAAATTTTAAGATCCATCCATGAAGGACTTAGAGGGAAAAATGAAGTACCATAGTAATAAAAAATCTACTTTGACAACCCATGGTTCTAAGCTTAAGGAGTTAAAAATCCAATATGGAAAAATACTTATTGTTTTAAATACATTGACAAATAAAGGTTTGAGTAAACACTTATCTTAACCAATTCTTAACCTAAGGTGCTATTTCCATAAGAATTAGTAGGGATGTATAGGGTAGTGCAGATTAACCTCTAGAAGAAAAATCTAAGACTAAACACCCCATGGGAAATGAATAAGACCCTATAGGGAAACAATATTATATGCCTCTACCACATCGTGGCTTCGAAACATACATGTTCTATGTTACTCATCATAATCATATAATATTTTATTTATATGGGAAAATGATGTTCATTAAATTTTTTTGACATGTCAACATGAAATTTATTAAATCCTCTAAACATTACTTCTATTAAAAAACATCAACAATATCGTGATATTTCATATATCCATCACTATTAAACATATATTTTTATTAACCAATGTAATAATAATTTATGAATATTATATATTTATGAAATTTTATTTTAGAACTCACCATAGAAAATTAATGCATATTAAAATCATATCATCATAACTTCTAATTTCCAGTATTTGCAGATTTAAAATATATAAGACAATCAAACCCAATGAAAATCCGAAAAAAACAAAGAAATCATACATGATACAATAATTGAAAACAAATAAACCCTATCAAAAGAAAAACGTGACAATTAAAAAGATCATAAATCACAACAAATAAATCTTACCCAATGAAAATTTAAGAGGTTGTGGATCCAAAATCAAAGAAACCCTTCTTCGTGGTAGAAATTAGAGGGCCTGTGAGGATTTAGAACTGTCCTAGTTCATTTTTAGATGGATTTTTATTAGATAAAACCAATGATAATTGAAACCAAAAAATCAAATATAGAATAGTTATTTGGGAAAATAGAAAAAAAAACCCAACACACCCTACCGCATGCCACTCAGAAGATGTGAATCATGTTCCGCCCACTGGTGAGATGTGGAGGTGATCCTCGAATGTGTGAAGACTGAAAACAATGTGAGTCGAGGAAGAGGGTAGCCTGAAGGGAGAGGGATAGGTGCATCCACATTTAAAGAAGAGTATTGTGGGGAGGTTGGGAGGCTGTTTCATTAGAGGAGGATCATCCCATGGTTGGATGGATGCATCGTCAGAGGAGGATCGATGTTGGTAGCCACGTTGTAGTCAAAGGATTGTCCTGAGGTTGGGTGGATGTGTCATTGGTGGAGGATCGATATTCGGTGGCCACATCGTCGTCAGAGGATATTGCTTGGTGGGTGGAAGCATCGGGTGAGGAGGTTTACCAACTCCCGGAGGAGACATTGATATCGGGTGGAATCATGAGGGTTGGGGGAGTATAACCTTGGGTAACTAAAGACCGTGGGGATATGTTAGGCTATAGCAGTGATTTTTTTGAACTATGGCTATATAAGTGTGGATAAATAATTAATTTATAGTAGTTACTCTCTAGAAAAACTGAAGGATGATATGTCAAATAGGTATATTAATTCTAAATCCTCTAACCATCCTATAAAAGAACACGTGAAAACTTCAAGTCATAGAAATTCTATAAATTCAATTTAAAATGAACCCGAACCTATTGATGTACCTGAAATCACTAGACCCTCTTTTTCTAGAGCTATTAAAACCCTTAAGAACCATTCTTTAGATGCTATTGTAATATATTTAGATAAAGGAACTCAAACTAGATCTTCTATTATAAATCAAGTTGAACATCATGTTTTCTTGTCACAACATGAAACTAAAAACATTAATGATGTTAGCAATGATGAATTTTGTGTGATGGATGTACAAGAAATCCGATATCAGTTTGAAAGGAACAAATTTTGGAAACTTGTTGACATACCCAAAGACATATTTACCATAGGTACTAAGTGGGTGTCTAAAATTAAGTAAATGAAGCTGTTAATATAGTTATAAATAAGGCTAGATTGGTTGCACAAGGCTATAGTCAAGAAGAGGAAATTTATTATGATGATACTTTTTCACCTATTGCTAGACTTGAATCAATCAGAATCCTGCTTTCTTATGATACCCATTAAAATTTAAAGCTATATCAAATGGATGTTAAGAGTTCATTCCTGAATGTTTATATAGTTGAGGATGTTTTTGTTGAACAACCACTTGGTTTAAAAAATCCTCACTTTTCAAATAATGTTTTCAAATGATCAAAATATTTTTATGGTTTAAATAAAGCTCCAAGAGCTTGGTATGATAAATTAAGTACCATTTATATTTGAAAAGGTTCGAAGAAAGGTATAGTTGATCCAAACGTTTTAATAAAATGAATTTCCAATGATGTTTTAGTAGGTCAAATTTCTGTATATGATATTATTTTTGGATCTTCAAAAATTATTTATTCATTGAATTTTCTAAAATAATGCAGAATGAATATGAAATGAGCTTAATGGGTGAACTAAAATTCTTTCTTGGATTATAAATATTTCAAAATAAAGATGATATTATTTTCAATTAAATAAAATATTCTAAATATCATCTAAAACGTTTTGGTTTGGATAGCACTAAAAGTAGTGATACTCCAATGAGTACTAAATGTAAGTTGGATCTGGATAAAGATGTAAAATCTATTGATCAACCCAATTACAGAGGAATGATCGGAAGCTTACTCTACTGAACTGCTAGCCGAACTGACATTATTTTTAGTGTTTGTATGTGTTCTTGTTTTCAAGAAAACCCTAAATAATATCATTTAAATATGGTTAAAAGGATTTTCAAATACCTCTAGCACACATCTAATCTATGACTGTTCTATCCTAGAGGAAAATCTTTTGAGTTATTTAGCTATTCTGATGCAGATTTTCAGGTTTGTAAGTTAGATAGAAAAAGAACATCTGGAACATGTCACTTTTTAGGAAAGTATCTTGTAACATGGTGTAGTAAGAAACAAAACCCTGTTGTATTATCTACTATCGAAGCTGATTACATAGCTATTGGTAGTTATTGTGCACAAAAATTTTGGATGAAACACGCATTACAAGATTATGGATATCAATTCAGGCATGTACTTATACATTTTGACAATAAAAAGTGTTATTAACATCTAAAAAATCATGTTTCACACTCAAAGAAAAAAACATATTGATGTAAGACATCACTTTTTGAGAGACCATTATAAATAAAGTGATATCACTTTAGAATTAATTGGAACTGAATATCATCTTACTGATATATTCACCAAACTAGTAAATTCTAAAAGGATATATTACATCATACATGAATTAGGAATGATAAATCTTATGTATAAAGTGAACTATTTGACAACATTCTATTTCACAGTTTACGGTTTCACAAGTTATTGCCTTATGATTACTATCTCACTCTCATAGTTCTATAGTTTACTGTCTTGAAGTGGTTGTTTCATGTTTATAGTCTTGAAATTACTATCTCTTGGTTACATTCCTACACTTACTGTCTCAAGTATTACGGTCACATAGTGTGGAGAAGCACCGTAAAGATGACACAGTAAAAACATTTTATAGTCTCACTGTGACAACATGTTCTGGTCTCACCATAATGACACTTTTTTTGTTCTATTTATATTTTATTACACAAATAATTGTGTTGATTATTTTACAATATTCATCCCACGCTTTTGAATTTTGGACACTTGATATCCCAAAATGATAACAACAAAATATATTTTACTCTTTTCTTTACTCAAGCTCTTTTTTCTCAAAACCAAAACCCTTATCTCTAAAACTATAAGACCTCCTTCATATATATCGTTCTCTTGAACCCCTTATTGAAAGCCTAGAATGAAGCACCCATCGTCTTTAACTCATGAGAATCACATATCTAGTATGGAAGTGAATAGATCACCGAAGTTTGTGCCTGAAGGACCGCTGAACCCAAACCTGGTAGATAGAATAGTGGAACTAGAAAGAAAAATCTCCCATAAATAGTTGCTGTCAAGTAAGTATTTAGTTTTGAAATTACTAAAAGAGAAGGGATGACTGGATTGGTTCAGAAAGGATACAAGGCTAATTTATCCAAAGATTATTTCTTAGTTCTATTAGTTTTTCCAATTCTTATTTGTTATAAAAGATGTTTTTTTGTGAGAATTTTTATTAATGGAAAAGATGAACATTTATCACTAGGTTATGGGATACCATCCAAGGAATACCTTTTGAAGAGATTTTTTAGGAATACTATAGATTTCCTCCTTCTCCTAGTGAAATTTCTGTTTTAGAAGAGTCCTTGGGAAGCTTTTATGGCAACAAAAAGAAAGGAAGATCTATTGCTGTCGAGTTAGATGGTGAAACTAGATTGCTATTTAATATTATTTAGAATTTGATTAGACTATAAAATGGAGATTTTTCTACCCTTAAATATTATGAAGTATTTTTGATACATCTTATAAATAATGGACAGAATATTAACCTATGAATGTATGTTATAATTCATATATGTTATTTGATTAAGAAAAACTTGAAGTCTACCTCCTTGTTATACTCAAGGTTAATCTATGCTATGCTATATGATAAAGGAATGGTTGGACCGAAGGATGAAGTCATCAAGGACTGTGAATTCTGTATCTCAAAGGATATACTCAAAATAATGAAAATTAGTTAGAATCCGTGGAAAAATGATTGGGTAGAGGATATTAAAAGTCTATATGAAATGTTTAATCCATTTTAGCATCCTTCAAAACCTAAGAACATTTTTTATCCAATTTTGGAACTAGATGAAATTGTTGGCTATCCTATTGAAGAGGACGAATAGGCAATTATTGAACCTATAGAAGAAACTATATTGGATAATGAAGAAAATGGACCTATTTCACAAGACAATATTGAATTAGAAGCACATGTTACTGAAAGAAGTGTTGATTTGGAATAAGAAGTTGATTCTGGAAGAAAATATATTGTTAATAAATGGGAAAAGGCTGTTCTTGTAGAGAATTTATAAGAAGAAATTTCTCTTGAGAAATAAGCTGTGGTTAAAGAACATTTAGAAGAAAAAGCTAATCCTGAAATTATCCTTTCTACTGAGGAAATAATTGAACAATCCTTCCAGCTGGCTAGAAAAGAAATGGGTGAGAGTATTATAGATAATATATTAGAACCAAATCAAGGAACTGAATCTCTTAGTCCTGTGAGATATGCACTTGTTGAGGGGGATCTTAACCCTAGTCTAGAAAGTGTTGAAATTCTTAATGCAGTTGATCAACGCACTATAGATACCTGTTATAAGTTCCCTAGATAATTTTATTTGAATGATACCTAGGATTCCTCGGTTAAAGGCAAAGACCTATCTACTATGACTCAATTGAAACCATTATCTTCTCTAGATGTATTCTGTGCAAAGGAAAATGTACCTTCCTCAACTCCTATTCTTGAACCTTCATAATAACCTCTTTCATTCATGAGTTAAGGTGATTTGAATGACTTTAGAGCAACTTTTTTGGCTGGAGTTGAAAATATTATGAACACCCAACCTATTCCAGTAACAAAACAAATTGAAAGAGATGTTTCTTTATAGTTATAGAAGATCATATGGTAGATTTAGCCAAATATTCTTTACAAAATTCAGGAGGATAGAATTGAGAAAAAAAACTAAGTGATGAAGTGAAGTATCTCAGAGATATGTTTGAAGACATACAGAAATTCATGCAATCATGACAAGCTCATTTTTATCATCCAATTGAGGATGTTAGTGGTTAGATTCCACATAAGGTTTTCTCTATGATTCAACATAACTTGACCTCATTAGCTGAAAAAGTGGCTGAAATAAACAAGAAGATAGTACAAGAGATGGGTGATCTTGTTATTGGTCTCAAAAAACTAACTAATGAGTATAAATTATGTCTACAGAATGTCATGAATCACCTTAAGTCCCTCACATCAGCTGTTACAACCTCTAGTGCTTCTGGACAATCATCTCAATTCGTTGAATGTGATCTGCTCAGAACTGTGGTTAAGGAAGGACTTCATTTAGTGTTCAGTGGTTTTGATAAAAAGATTCTATCTACTGTTGTCAATAATAGGGATAGAGTTCATTATTTGGTAAGAATTCATTCAAATGTTGCAAATAATGCTCAGGAATAAATTACTAAGAAAGTGGATTTCTACTTTAACATGATTTTCTCTAAGCATGATATGACCAATCATTTCATGTTTCTCGTAGAGAATTTGAAAATACATTCTTTCACTCATGCATTAAAGACACAAGTTCAAAAGCTAAAATATTTCACTTCTCTATTGGACAAGTTCATGGAGAACAAAGATGATTTCAATAAGGCAATGTAGTATGGTGGTGAGATTATTACTGACATCATTTAGTTGTTGAAGCCATATCTTCATCTGTAGAGCACTTCTATTATTGGTCCTTCCACTACACCATTGTGGTCAGGTTTACCTCCTTCCTAATTCACTACCTTTGCCTCTACCTCAATGTCTGTATCTTAGAATTTGAGTCAGATCAGACCTATTATCCTTGACCAACACAGGCCTCGATCTTCCACTAAAATTAATTTGGATCCTTTTGTTTTTGTAGGACTCTCTCTTCCTTTTATGACTGTTGGCAGAATCTCTTCCTCAACTTCTACTTCTGCTCCTATGAAATTTTATGATACTGCTTCCAAGGGAAAATATAATACAACTAGTGCTAATGAAAAGTGAAAATTATTTTTTTATAGGGATATTTTGTACTTTTTTCCTATTATTTCTACTCCCACATCTTTTTCATCTAATGAAATGTGAACTGTTGATTTCTATTCTCTTATTTATCTTAATTCTATTTTTTCTCTTGTAATATTTTTGATAATCCTAAATGGAGGAGAACAGAACACTAAGAACAAATATCTCATTCACATGAGTTTTAATCATCAAAAATGGAAATATTATTGGGATCCTAAGATTTTAATCATGTTTTAATGATCACAAATACTTTACATCCTATAAATCATGTTTATCCTTTTTAATCTGCCTCAAATCATGTGTATAGATGGTTGGTTTCATTATGAATTAAATTAAATCCCACCAAATCTCGTTAATCCTAAACCATGTTAGATTATTTTAACCTTTGTTTTTATTTGTTCTATAATGATTTCTCAAATGAATGATTAATTCTAATTAATTATTGGAATATTATTGCTTATTTTTTTATATGGATATTTGGCTAAGTCTGAGAAAGTGTGAGTTGGCCATCGGTTCTAGTTTTCTGGAAAAGGACCAAGACATCGTGACCTAGAAAAAGTAACCCAAACACTGTGACCCAGACACTATGACCCAGACACCATTACCCAGACACCGTGACCTAGACACCGTGATCTAGACACTGTGACATGTTTCAAAAATCATGATGTTTGTGACATGAGTTCCATGCTACCATCACTAAGACACCATTCGATGTTTAGAAAATCAACAGAGACATTGATTATAACACCACATCTGTGCTACTAGTTCCTGATCTTAGTACAACTATGACATCATGACTGTCTCACCACTTAATGACAAAGAAGAAGAAACCATTTCATGGTGAAACCTTTTCCAAGTGACACCATTTCCAGATAGACAGTGTCACCGTTCTTTAAACTATTTTTTCGTTTTCAAATTATCTTCTAACGGTCATATTTGAGTCATTTAAAGGAACGAACATAATTAATGTTTCGTTGTAGACATGTCACCTGATAGTACGAGGTATGAGATGCAGAATAGATGGATCCTGTCAGCTCCAATGTGTGAACCCTCAATTAAAAAGAATGAAAAGCTAACCTGCACATATACACAGAGAAATAGAGCAGTTGATGTGTGAGAATTTTAAGAGGAGTGACCGGATACATGAAATAAGAAACAATTTAAGAACACATGAATTACTCTCTATTCAAAAGGCCTGTCACGACCCCCTCCCACCAAATATGCCCCTCCCGAGCTGGAAATAGTGAAAGGGAGATAATGACCCCCGAGTCCCACCTCCAGTAGGCCCCAGGGTGGCGACTAGATCCAAGCGTATGAGTTTTCACAAATATGGGAATCATTACCCTTTTTAATATTTAGGATCGGAAATAGGACGAGTCAACCCCCAAAAAGGAAAAGAACAAGTGTATATAAATAAACCCAAACCAATCCCATATGCATGTTTAAATAGTTCTGAAACAAGGTACAAGTACAAGAAAGCTCAAAAGTACAATACCAAAAGAAAAAAATAACAAATTATAAAAACTCCAACTGTCTCGACTAGTAGGGTCCCACACGGCCCTGGTAGGCCTCCTGGAAACTAGAAAGTAAACGTAGGGTGAGCATACAAGTATACTCAGTAGGGAAACCTAAAGCTCTCGTGCACAAGTGGGGAGACATCCTAATGTCCTGTGAGAACAACAGAAGAATCCAAAATCTAACAAGGAATTCTATCCACCCAACCTCACCAGCCACGCTCACCAAAAACACAATCAATAGGTAATAGTAGTATATAAGAACAAGAGTTTTGGGTACCCCACACCATTTCCCACTAGTTAGCTGGCCTTCCAAACGGAGAACATCCTGAGGCTACCACACTCTTCCCACCCGCACACACCTCGGCCTAAAGAACCACATATCCCGCCCTCAAACACCTGGGCCTCACAACCACACATCCCGCCCGCACACACCTCGGCCTCACAACCACATATCCCATCCGCACACACCTGGGCCTCATCCCGAAGGTTCTTGGGAAATAGTAAAGCATGCACGAAGAGTCTTGGGATAAAACCACCCCAATCGAAACCTACCCAAAGAGTCTTGGGTGCAAGGTCGACTCAAGCCATCATAGCCTATGGAAGAAGGAGCATAAAGGAGGTAGTAACTATGGGGAAAACACCCTCTCCCATGAATGGGAGTGTTCGAAACTAAGTTCTCAACATGGGTGGGGTGTGATAAAACACAAAGATACAAATATATATATATATATATATATATATATATACCAAACACTCAGACCAACCTATGGCTTCCAAATAGAGAACTGAGCACATGCCTCGACACTGCTACTATGAAGCATGCATACACCAAACAACCCCAACCCCATTTAGGTTTTCATGTTTCAACAGAATCAGTATATTAGTTCCTTAACTACTGGGAAACTATCCAAAACCAACCACATCAATCGTTCATAAAAACATATTCCTTCCATCAACAAATCAAGTTAGGAAAACACAAGAAACACAACCATGTTCTTCTTATTAACCAACCAACCCCATTGATTATTATTCCCATTCCATTACCATGCCCCACCATTCATTAACTCTTCCACTTTCATTTATTATTCACAACCCATAGTTCGTTCACATTCAAACCCATTCCTGCAGCCCCACTGCCAACCTCCATAACCCCGAACACACCGAAACTCATACATCATCACCCATTGATATGATTTATCGTAGCCCCGATGCCCATCACCAACATAACATTTACACCAACCCACAACCAAGCCAACCACAACCCCGCTGCTCACCCAATCCACAAAAACCCACAAAACACCCCCTTCACATAAACAAACCCTAACAAGCACCCACATGTTTAATATTTCAGTTTTGTTCAACCAGGGTGATCACACATGGGTTCCAAATTTTCATTTAAATCGGACAAATTTACGTTATTAACCAACATCCACATTCCACAAAGCTTTCATCCATAAATGGTCTAGAAATATAGGGTGGCATTTAATTACGCAAGAAAAGGCCCCCAACGACTGTGATTTTTAGTAGGCATAAGCCTATTCAATTTACAACACAATATCACAGGATATAAATAATGTAACTGCAATCACAAACTTCCAAACCCCGTTATAAAATCCAGTAATTATCTTTATTAAACTGGTTCAAATGAGTTTCACATAAACAAGAGGACACCCATCATGCATGATTCACAATTTTGAGAGACGAAGGTAAGATCCCTACCTCAATAGGTTCTGATAACAACTCTCCCCCAGATCAGCTTTAGAAGATGTCCGTCGGCATCCGTCGCTTCCATCAAAACCCATAAAAACATCCTCGGTTGGAATATGGGAAGGAAATATTGAAAGGAAAGTAATTGGTCCAAGCTCATAAGTTCCGCCTCATCGTTACAATCCCATGGCCTCTAACGGATCGTAAATCGGAGCTCAGACGAAGAAGTTATGGAGGAAAAGAGCCTTCGAGTCTCTTGGGAGAGCTCTGCTCGAGGGAAAGGGGAGGAGAGGAGTGAGTTGAAAAGGAGGAGGGGACCCCTCCTTTTATAGGCTAGAAAAACAAAATTACATGGGGTGTACTTTATGGTACACGGCGTGTACTCGGCCATTTCACACGGTCATCACACAGCTTCCAACACGGCCTTCAATGCGAAACGCGTCCATTGACTGGTCAACACACGGTTTGAACGTAACACATATGTGGGGAGACACTACATGATGTGTGGTATTGACTACACAGCATGTACTCATTTACTTCACGCGGCAAGGACACAACATCAACACGGTACACATCTATTGACTGGTCAAAATGTGGTTTGAAGGTAAAGCATATGCGGGATGTCACTACACGGCGTGTATTATTGACTACATAGCATGTACTCATTTATTTCACACGGAAAGGACACGAGTTCCATCACGGGGTATACCCGGTGAGGGGGTACATGACGTGTACTCACACTACACGGCGTGTACTTACAAAATTCTGGAAAAAGTTGGAAAAGTCCATTTTACCCTCCAGAACACTTTGTGACCTTCTTTTTGACAAAGGAATGGGCCGGAGAGGTCCAGGACATTACATTAGATACCTCTTAAAAAATTCTCATCCCCGAGAATTCAAAACCAACCCAGAGGAACCCAACAAGATACCTCTTAGGGTTCTCGTTATAATAGGAACCCAACCAATAACCCTAATTATAGGTGTTAGTAATTCCTTCTCCTATATCGAGATATTATACGATTTAGGCGGCACTGACTCGCCTGCACGAGTTTATCCGCATCATCATTAATGCATCTCAATTATGGATTGGGTCTTCCCACTCCCATATATTAAGATTTTCCAACTTACACTGCCCCCAACACTGTACAACCAACACACTGCCCAAACACGTGGTTTGGGGAAATTCCTTCTCCTATGTCGAGATATTATCCGCTTTAGGCGGCACTAACTCGCCCGCATAGGTTCAATCGCATCTTCATTAATGCATCTCGATTAAGGATTGGGTCTTCCCTTCCCCACACATCCAGACAATTTACACACTTACAGAGAACAAGGAAACAAAAGGTCTCACAACCGACAAGCCAAGCATTCCATATATCAAAGGTACAGAGTGTAACATAAAAAAAAGCTCAGAAGGACCAGGAAAAACACAAGTCAAAACAACTCCAGGTAATGAGCGTACATCTGGGTCTCCTGCTCCCAAGTTCTCTCCTTGAGGCCACCATGCCTCCACAACACATGAACCAAGGCGATGGTTCATCCCCGGAGCACCTTATCTTTATGATCCTCAATTCTGACTGGTCATTCCTCGAAGGTCGCATCATCTTCCATATATAACTCTCTCCAGTCGATAACGTGAGAGTCGTCGTGTAAGTACCGATGAAGCTGGGAGACGTCGAAGACATCATGAACCTTCTCCAACTATGGTTGCAGGGCCAGCTGATATGCCACCTCGCCGACTTGCCTCAGCACCTCGAAAGGTCTGATGAACCTAGGGGAGAGATTACTACCCTTACCAATCCTTCGCTTCCCCCATCGAGGGGAAACCTTCAAGAACACATGATCCCCCACCTTGAACTCCAAGGGCCTCCTTCGACAATCAACATAAGACTTTTGTCGGTCCTGAGCCACTTTCATCCTCTCATGCACAAGCTGGACTTTCGCTGTGGTGCTCCGTAATACCTCTGGCCCAGGAGCACCTATCTCACCAACCTCTGCCCAGCAAATGGGTGAATGACATGGTCTTCCATACAAAGCCTCAAATGGTTCCATGCCAATAGTAGAGTGGAAGCTTTTGTTGTAGGAAAACTCTACTAAAGGCAAGTTTCGCACCCATGACCCTCCGAAATCCAGAATGCATGCCCGCATCATGTCCTCTAATGTCTGGATAGTCCGCTCTATCTTCCCATCAATATGGGGGTGGAAAGAAGTGATATGGTGTATCTGGGTGCCAAAAGCATGATGTAAACCCCTCCAGACTCGTGAGGTAAACCCAGTATCTTGGTCCGAGACGATAGTCTTCAGAACTCCATGAAAACACACCACCTCGTCTACATACCTCTGTGCTAAGGTACTCACTGGGCCCAACTCCTTAGTTGATAAAAAGTGAGCTGATTTCATCAGACGATCCACCACAACCCAGATAGCATCATAACCACCCTGAGATCTGGGTAGTCCTGTGACGAATTCCATTAGTTTTTCATCCCACTTCCACTAGGGGACATATAATGGATGCAACAAACCACTGGGAACACAGTGTTCAACCTTTACTTGATGACACTCTAGGCACTTAGCCAAAAATGCCACCACTGCCCGTTTCACCCAGGGCCACCAAAACTGTTTTCTCAGGCCTCGGTACATTTTTGAAACTCCCAGATGTACCGCCAATGCCGAGCTATGGAACTCACGGAGAACTCCCTCACGCATTGCCTCCGGAACATACAACCTTCCATAGAAAAGCATCTGATGTCGGCTGTCCTCTGACCATCCTTCTAGAGTGTTTCCCTGATCGACACGATCCTGCATTACTTCCACCTCAAAGTCCCCCTACTGAGACTCTTCCACCTACTGCGACAAGGAGGACTGCACTGTCATCTGAAACAAACAACCTCTATCACCCTCTACCCTTGCATCCAAGTTCAAGGCAGCCAACTCTCACATCGCTCTCCAAGCCTCAGCGGATTCCTGAACCACTTCCTTATTCGACTTCCTGCTCAGGGAATCAGCCACAACATTGCCCTTACCTTCAGTGTAGGAGATCTCGAAGTCATCGTCTAGGAGAAACTTGACCCATCTCTACTACTGCAACTTTAGGTTACGTTGGGAAAAGATAAAACGTAAGCTCTAGTGATCTGAGAAAGCCACAAAGCGCTCCCCAAAGAGGTAATGTCTCCAAAACATCATTACGAACACTACTGTTGCAAGATCCAGGTCATGAGTGGCATAGTTACGCTCGTGAGGGCACAACTGCCTAGACCCACAACAGATCACACCCTTCTTTTGCATCAGTACGCACCCCAAACCAGGGCCAGAAGCATCACAAAACACCTCATACAATGACCCTTCCTCTAGCAACCTTAGTACTAGATCACTGACCAACTTCTCCATTAGGTATTCAAATGATTTCTATCACTGCTCGCTCCATAGGAAGACCTGTTTCTTCCTAGTCAAAGTTTTCAATAGAGAAGAAACTCGAGAGAAGTCCAAAATGAACCTCCAATAATAACCTGCCAACCCTAGAAAACTACGAACTTTTCCCACACTCTTGGGTGCTGCCCAAGAAAGAACTGCCTCCACCTTCGATGGGTCCACTGACACACCATGCTGAGACACTACGTGCCCATGTAAGTGTACTTATTGTGTCATGAACTTACACTTCGACAATTTCCCATAAAGATGGTGGTGTCGAAGGAATTCCAAGACTGCCTTGAGATGATCAATGTGCTCCTCCTCTGATTTTGAGTAGATCAGGATGTCATCGATAAACACAATGAAGAACCGGTCCATAAAATCTCGGAAGACAATGTTCATAAGTCCCATGATCACATCTAGTCCATTAATAACTCCAAATGGCATCACTACAAACTCGAAGTTCCCATACCTGCACCAGAAAGCTGTCTTCGAGATGTCACTGTCCTTTACCCTCAACTGATGATATCCCGATCGTAGATCAATCTTCGAAAACTAACCTGCTCCGCTCAGTTGGTCGAAGAGATCATCTATTCATGGAAGGGGGTAACAGTTCTTCACCATTACCTAATTCAACCTTCAATAGTCTATGCATAGCCTGAGACCACCATATTCCTTCTTCACGAACAAAACTGGGGCACCCCATGGTGACACGCTGGGTCGAACAAAACCCTTCTCCATCAGATCATCAATCTGAATCCGCAACTTCCGTAGCTTCAAAGGTTTCATCCGATAAGGGGATATCGAAATCGGACGTTCGTCGGGCTGTAAGTCTATCCCGAACACAACATCAAGTCGGGGGGGTAGTGTCACAACCTCCTTGGGAAAAATATTCAGGAATTCCCTAACAACCTCTGGGACATCCATCATCTCTGTATCAACTAATATCACAGATAACCCGCCTAACAAGGAAAGGAGAGGCTTAACATGCCAGATTCCTACCTGAAAGCTCCTCTCGCTAACAAAGGATACACGCTACCCATCCACATCGGAGAACATGACTCTTCTTCGGAAGAATTCGATAACGGAACTAACAGAAAACAACCAGTAGATGCCTAGGATGACATCGTACCGGTGTATTTGTAGTAAAAGAAGATCCCCACTAGATCGATGTGGTCTCAACATCAGTCCACATCCCCGGAAAACACAAGATACACTGGTCTGGCCTCTAACTAGTGTACTCGGCACAAGTGGTATAGAAAGTATCTCTACATCTAGTCCCATAGAATGGGCTAGACCAGGTGCCACAAAGGAGTTCAAAGCTCCCTAATCAAACAAGGAAAAAATGAGAGTGCTGAACAAACAAATCGTACCTCGCACCACCTCTGGTCCTGCTGGAGCTGCCAACTCTGCTGCGTGAAACTGTCCACGCCCAGATCCTCTGCCTCTCTGGTGTCATCCACCTCCCCGAATACGCCCAGGTCGAGGTCCCTGAGGAGCAAACTAAGGTCTGCCTCCTCCCGCAAAGTCTTCCGTTGGAGGAGCATGGTCCTGCTTTTGCTGGAAGGGCCTCGCTGGAAACTGGTGCTGCTAAGGTGGGCGCTGAACCTGCCCACCTCCACCGTACTAAGCTCGGGTCGGGCACTAACTCTGAATGTTCCCGAAACCACCACAAGAAAACACTTCGGTCCTAGGATCATGAAAAAGGGACGAGGACCTGAATATCTGAACTGGAACTGCTGGGTCCTGCTCCCCACTGGCCTGAACCAGGAATGTCCCATCGCAGGAGACCTGCTACTGACTGCCTTCCCCTTTGACGAACCTGGAAGGATCCCCTCATGTGGTGCACCTCCCTGAAAGTGCATCCTCTATAAAACCTATGCCTTCTTCGGTACTTCCATGTATGTAGGAATGGTGAAGGGGGTGATAGCATACTGGAGCGAAGGATGAAGAGCCTCCTCCAAACGTCTCGCCTGGGACTCCTCATCCGGAAAGAGGTCCAGAGCAAAGAGTAGTAGATCCTTGAACTTGATCCCCAACTCTCGCACTGACATACTCCCCTGCTAGAGGGAGAGTAACTCATGCTGCTTATCTGCCTTGATAATGGAAGAAAGGAATTAATCTCAGAATTCCTTCCCAAAGTCAGCCCACAAAACCTCTACCTCTATCCTCTATCGGAGGTAGAGTGTCCAACACTGTCGCGCCGCACCTCTCAGCTGACTGACTGCTAGGGGAACCCAGTACTCCCTTGGAGCATGAATCAATGTAAAAGAGATCCCAAGCTCCTCAATCCACCCCTCCGTCTCCATTTCTAAAGTACTATCCTCGTACTTCTTTAGGTTTTTCCAATGGAAAGAATGGAGATTCTTCTGCCACTGACTATCTTCCTCCTCTCGGTCAATCCTCAACGGATCGACCACCTGAATCTGCTAGGCCTCGGCTATTTGAGTCACCTGAGGACGATGTCCAGGTGCCATAGATGTAGGATAAACAAGTATCGCCTAAGCCCAAAGAGTAAGGAAATTTATCAAGGTTTTTTTTATCACATTATTTCAATTTCTTTCCTAGAAAACCCAAGTCAAGTAAAACACAATCATGATGATGCATGTACCTTCCCTAGGGTCTCTACCCTGCAATCAATGTAGTCTCACCTGGTCGTTCGGTAAGCTCAGAGTACTTGGATCGGATCATAGGGGGGGGCCTATAATCCCGTGTCCTAGCCGGACTTCCTTGGCTTATGTCATGCACCAAGATCAGCCAACATTGTCGCCCTACCATCCCATGCAATCCTCACTGTGCCTAACTCCTGACTTCGTCCTATCTCTTAACCTGGCTCTAATACCATTCTATCATGACCCCCTCCAAACAAAGATGTCCTCTCGAGCTGGAAATGGTGAAAGGGAGATAATGACCCCCCGAGTCCCGCCTCCAATAGGCCCTTGGGTGGCGAATAGAACCAAGGGTATGAGTTTTCACAAATATGGGAGGAATTACCATTTTTATTATTTAGGATCGGAAATAGGACAAGTCAACCACCAAAAAGGAAAAAGAACAGTTTTATAGAAATAAACCCAAACCAATCCCATATGCATGTTTAAATAGTTCTGAAATAAGGTACAAGTACAACAAAGCTCAAAAGTACAATACCAAAAGAAACAACAGTACAAAAAACTACAAAAACTCCAACTGCCCTGACTAGTAGGGTCCCACACAGCCCTGGTAGTCCTACTGGAAACCTGAAAGTAAACTTATGGTGATCATACAAGTATACTAAGTAGGGAAACCTAAACCTCTCATGCACAAGTGGGGAGACATCTTAATGTACAGTGAGAACAATAGACGAGACCAAAATCTAACAAGGAATTCTATCCTCCCAACGTCACCAGCCACAATCACCAAAAAAACACAATCAATAGGTAATAGTAGTATATAAGAACAAGAGTATTGGGTAACCCGCACCATTTCCCACTAGTTAGCTTCTCTTCCTAATGGCGAACGTCCTGACGCTACCACACTCTTCCCACCCGCACGTACCTGGGCCTCAAGAACCACATATCCCGCCCGCACACACTGGAGCCTCACAACCACATATCCCGCCCGCACAAACCTGGGCCTCACAACCACATATCCCGCCCGCACACACCTGGGCCTCATCCTGAAGGTTCTTGGAAAATAGTAAAGCCTTCCAGAAGAGTCTTGGGATAAAACCAACCCAATTGAAACCTACCCAAAGAGTCTTGGGTGTAAGGTCAGCTCAATAAATCACAAACTATGGAAGAAGGAGCAGGAAGGAGCTAGTAACTATAGGGAAAACACCATCTCCCATGAATGGTAGTTTTCGGCACTAAGTGCTCAACATGGGTGGGGTGCGACAAAACACAAAGATATAGATATAGATATAGATATATATACCAAACACTCAGCCCAACCTATGGCTTCCAAACAGAGAACTGAGAACGTGCCTCGACACTGCTACTACGAAGCATGCATACAACAAACAACCCCATCCCCATTTAGGTTTTCATGTTTCAACAGAATCAGTTTATTAGTTCCTTAACTACTGGACAACTATCCACAACCAACCACATCGATCGTTCGTAAAAACATATTCCTGCCATCCACAGATCAAGTTAGGAAAACACAAGCAACACAACCAAGTCCTTCTTATTAACCAACCAACACCATTGATTATTATTCTCATTCCATTACTATGAACCACCATTCATTAACTCTTCCACTTTCATTTATTATTCACAACCCATAGTTAGTTCACATTCAAACCCATCCCTACAGCCCCGCTGCCAACCACCATAACCACAATCCCACCGAAACTCGTACATCATTACCCCTTGATCCCATTTATCACAGCCCCACTGCCCATCACCAACATAACATTCACACCAAACCACAACCAAGCCAACCACAGCCCCGCTGCTCACCCAATCCACAAAAACCCACAAAACACCCCCTTCATATAAGTAAACCCTAACCATCACCTACATGTTTATTATTTCAGTTTTGTTCAACTGGGGTGATCACACAAGGGATCCTTATTTTCATTTAAATCGGACAACTTTACGAGATTAACCAACTTCCACATTCCACAAAGTATCCATCCATAACCGGTCTAGAAATATAGGGCAGCATTTAATTGCGCAAGCAATGGCCCCCAACAACCGAGATTTTCAGTAGGCATAAGACTATTCAATTTACAACACAATATCAAAGGATATAAATAGTGTAACTGCAATCACAAACTTCCCAACCCCATTATAAAATCCATTTATTATCTTTGTTAAACCAGTTCAACTGCGTTTCACGTAAATAAGAGGACACCCACCCCACATGATGCACAAATTTGTGAGAGACGAAGGTAAGATCCCTACCTCAACATGTTCTGATAACAACGCCCACCTAGATCAGCTTTAGAAGACGTCCGTCGGCGTCCGTTGCTTCTTTCAAAACCCGGAAAAACCTCCTCGGGTGGAAGCTGGGAAGGAAAGGTTGAAGGGAAAGCAATTGCTCCAAGCTCAGAAGTTCCACCTTGTTGTTATGATCTCGTGTCTGCTGAAGGATTGCAAATCGGAGCTCGGACGAAGATGTTATGGAGGAAAAGAGCCTTCGAGTCTCTCGGGAGAGCTCTGCTCGAGGGAAAGGGGAGGAGAGTAGTGAGTTGAAAAGGCGGAGGGGACCCTTCCTTTTATAGGCGATAAAAACAAAAGTACTAGGCGTGTACTTTATGGTACCGGGCGTGTACTCAGCCATTTCACATGGTCATCACTCGGCTTCCGACACGGCCTTCAATGAGGAATGCGGCCGTTGACTGGTCAACACACGGTTTGAAGGTACCGCATACACGGGGAGACACTACACAACATGTAGTATTGACTACATGGAGTGTACTCATTTATTTCACGCAGCAAGGACACAACACCAACACGACACATGGATGTTGACTGGTCAACATGTGGTTTGAAGGTAATGCATACGCGGGGAGTCACTACATGGCATGTAGTATTGACAACACGGCGTGTACTCATTTATTTCACATGGCAAGGACATGAGTTCCAACACGGGGTATACCCGGCGAGGAGTTACACGACGTGTACTCACACTACACGGCGTGTACTTACAAAATTATGGAAAAAGTGGGAAAAGTCCATTTTACCCTCCAGAACACTTCGTGACATTCTTTTTGACAAAGGAATGGGCCGGAGAGGTCCAGGCCATTACAAGGCTTCACTACTATAGATCAAATACAAGAACGTCTTCGTAATACCACCTTACAAGAATAACAAAAGCTACACATCTTGCACCTTCAAACTAAAAGACTTTTGATGCTCTTTTTTCTCAAAATAGGACTCGATACTTGCATCTACTTCATCTTATAAGTCCAGAGTTACATAGAATAACACTCAGAGAACATATAACCTTATCTCATTATCTTTTCTCTATTGTGTACTGTTTTTATCTTTCGAGCAGTGTGTGTGTGTCTGTATTAAAACACACACGGTCTCCTGCACTAAAATTAAGGATAAAAGATATCATTCTACTCATATCATTTTAATGTTTTTTAGTCCCGTGGATAAGGTTGGAAGTGGTCCTTGTATGACCTTGTAGTTTATACCCATGAAGAACAGTGGAAGAGGTCGTGTGACCTGGATAGTCCTGTGCACTATTTTTTACCCCAATCCAGGGTGTAGATCACGTTTATTAATATAGACTAGTTGGTGGTAGGTGATCACCATGTATAGTGGATTATATCTCAGCTTGAGACTGAAACACCTTTCTTATTCGCTGTTTCTTTGAATTTAGTTTTTCTATGCTTTATGGTATATTTCAGAAAACCCTAGATTGACATTGATATTTAGTCTTGGCTAAAATTTATAATTGTTTTCCCTTATTATAATAACATATAAATTAGTATAAATAAATCATATTTATATTACTAAGAATTAATCAATCTTCTGAGAGGTTATATAAATAGTAAAACTTTTATGACCATATTACCTTGATTAACCGGGATGTATTCATTTTTATTGGGGAACCTTTTTTGGAAAAAAATTTAATAGAAATTTTTAATAGATACTCAATTCACCCCCTCTTGAGTACTCTACTCCGACCAACAATAAAAAAATAGATGCAATTTCAGACACATTGCCTCATGAAGGTGGTTGTCCATACAACACCGATCATAGTTTATCATGGACCAATGAATTAGTGGGAGTGATTTTGGATGATAAAGTTTCACATAATGACCATAATTACGATTTATATGTCTTAGTTATTCTAAACTTTCATTATTATGAAAAATAATGAGGGTTGGTGGGGAAAAACTTAAGCCATTATTTATTAGAGGTAGTATTCTACATCAACACATCATTGAAATTTTTTTTCTCTAAGTTGATGGGATGGAATAAATATATATTTTTACATTAGTATAATAAAAAAATTATAATGATGATAGTTAGGTTATTATTTTTCAAATTTTATGATACCTTTTTAAGGGAACAATTATGTGGATAAGGTTAAGGATTATGTAATTCTAACATTGGGACCTTGATTATGCTACATAATGTATCCTTATAAATAATGGTCTTGATAAAACATCAAAAAAATGTAGGATTTATAAATTTGAAGGGAAATATAATAGTGTGCCATTGTCCATGTAATTATATAATTTTCCAAGGGAACAAGGATCATTGAAAGGGTGGAATTGATTCTATTTTATAATTGATGAAAATGGATCTTTACACAATAACCAATATTTTTCATTAATGGATAAATACTATTAATTGGTAAAAGGATCAAAAAATAGAGGTTTTTATAAGGTCAAGAAATAATCTATGATACAACATAACTTTCAAATATTTTTCAGTACTTTTATAACATGATTGATACATATTATGATTCGTTATTTTTACATTAATAAATAGTTATTAACTACATATTTTATGTTATATAATAAAATTATAATTTAACAATTATAAATTATTTTTATATACTAAAGATAAAATTAAACTCTATATAAACTAATTAAATTTAAAATTAATGAAAACAACAATTAATTTTTAAAATTTAAAATTTTGATGAATAGTTTTATAGTGAAAAAATCACTGTAAAATTTTAATGATCTAATTCAGTATTGATAAAAAAATTTAATGACAGATAATATATTTTTACATGTGTAACCATTATATAAGTTTATTTATACAAATTCGATAAAAATTTTATTTTTAGAAAAAAATTACAAAGAATTAGTAAGATAATTAATTTAAAATATTCATTTTACAGTTATCACTATAATTAATATAAATTATAGTAATCATACTATTTTTCTAAAACATATAATTGATCTTATTATACAATACAATCACTTTTTTTAAAAATTATTTAATTCAATTTGATATTTTTTTCTCTAAGTAATGAAAACTACTTTTTATTTCTAGTTTATAAACGTCGTTTTTAAAATTAACTATTACTTGTGCTTCCAATATAATAATCATGTGTTTAATAAACCCAAAATATAAATTTTTAAGGATTTATAGAATTTTATATAAATATATATTATATTTAAATAGGTTTTCATTAAAATTTAGGTAATTTATGTATTATGATAATTTTAAAAATTTATAATTTTATAAAAAATCTTTATTATTAACTATTCATATAAAATTCAATTATTATAGAAAAATAAGAAATGAATTAACTTAAGATATTATTTAATAATAATAATATTAAATTTACTCTAATTTACTAACATCAATTTATTAAATTATAAAATTATGTTTTATTTTAAAATAAAATATATAAAAGCAAACTATATTTATATAAAGGAAATTCATTTTTATGTGTCTAGGTTTTCATAATACTCTTTGGTAAAAATTTATATTCGATTATTTGCCTTTTATCAACAATAGTTTTTAATATTTTCATAAATTTATTAATAAATTTTTCATGTATTTTTTTGTGGCTTGGTGTTTCATGTGAAAATTTCTATTAAAAATATATATAAATTAGTGAAAAAATATTTAAAAAATATAGACACATTAATGTATCATATGTGGGATTTATACACATATAAATTTTTCCTTTAAGGGATTCCTTGGATAAATTTCAATGTATTTTTATTTGATAAATTTATTCTTTTGAAATTAGTGTAATATGGATTCCAAGAGTTAATGTACATTGTTGTGGGGGAATCCAATAATTGAATATGTATGTATATTCATAGATTTAATATTCCATTATCTAATGTTTTTTAGATATAACATTGTTATGATGTGGTGATTCAAGGATGATGTATGTAATTATATTATTGTATATACAAATTTATTCCTTGAACTCATTTTCTATAGTGTATAACCTATAAAAGAGTAAATCCAGTTGTATAGGATTATAAAAATATTAAGTGGCATTAGGAGAGACATGTATTGTAGCTCTAGAAGCTTGAAAGAGGATACATGGGCTATCAAATTATTTTAGTCATAATAGAGGATCATTTATTTCACTATAGTGTTGGTATTTAGTAATGTGTTTGTTATGAGGGAGGGTATGAACAATCCTATTGTTATATGACACAAAATGGGTATTTAGCATTTTGATAGATGGGATATTTAGGGTTGATATTATGGGTACCCACATACTCAACTGGGTGAATGGATCTTGTAAAAATCATGCATGTATGTTAAACAAGGGAGTGGTATTGTGGGTTAGTATCAAAAATTTACTTGAACTTATGCAATGAGGTATTGTATGAGATATCATGAATCATTGATAGTTGATATCAATTGTTCAAACTATAATTATAAGAAATAAATATTGAATTATTTTATTTTATATTTAGTTGATATAAAAATATCACCTATAAAATTTCATGGAGTTATTTACACATATAGGTACACCATGACCATGTTTATTATATTGTTTTTGAAAAAAATACTATTACAGTATATGCCTATGTGATAAATGGGTTGATTAGATTGAGACTGAGGATTGTTAATGTGATATTATTCCTGGTATATGTCATATTCATATACATCATGAAAATATCTAAATCATGTATGGTTAGTGTGATTGAGGGAATCAAGCTTGATTTAAATAAAAATTTTATATTGATTGTGTTATGAGATGATTAAAAGAGTTGGTGTATTATTTCATGATAATTATTAATGACGGATTCTTAGGTGTGGATAAATAGTTGTTATATAATATAATCTAATGTATATGTGTTACACTATCTTCATATCAGGTTGTTTGGTTTTGATGAAACATGTAAGGTGATTCATACTATAGTTTTTCCCATAGAAGTGAACAATTAATTTGAGATATATGGTTTGAAATTAATGGGAATGATATGGATTTTTTTAATGTTGTATCTATGTTTTGTAATTTTTGTAATCATGGTGATTTGGTTTCACTATGTATTGGTCTATGTGGCATGAGATTTTTTAGGTTTATATATCATGTAATATATAATTTTATTATAAATGTTATATGAGAGTGGCCATTTAGGATTAATTTTATTTATACTATGTGAATATTCTCCATATCATGTTCTCAGGCATGTTATAGTGTTCTTATGATTGGGTTTCCATGTTTATTTTGGATTATAGGATGTTGTTTATGTGAAAAATCTATCTGTTTTGTTCTAATGTATTCCAAAAGGATAGTGGTAAATATTCAGTTTTATTCTATAAAATGGAATTCATTTCATATTTTAGATATAATATAATAAAACATATTATTTTTGTATATTTAAAAAAACACTCATTTTTTAAGTATTATAATGTTCAAGGATATTTATATTAATGGTCTCATATATAGGAGTCACATTGTGAATGAATGAGAAAAATGGATTTGTATTATATTTAATGGCCATCTTGTGACTAGTAAGGGTATCTGTTAACAAAACAATGAGTGAGGGAGGACTCATAGAATATATTATAGATCCATGGAAATATAATCCCAATAAAGAAGACAAATTTCAATAATGTGCCTAGTTATTTGAAGTTAATATCTTCTGAGATAGTCTAGTGTTCTTAAATACAGTATTAGTGAAAATTAAAACACTAACCACCAAGAATATGAGGTCACCCTTGAATCATTTATTATGATGGCCTTAAATTTTTTAAAAACCTATCAATTTAGTAGGATTGTATAGACTCATAAATAATGCTTTATGTGTTTTGTTTCCAACATCTACATAGTATAATATCATAATGTTGTCTCTAATGAGAATTCCTCTATGGTGTATCAGGTGGTCAATTTTTCTAATAATTTTTTATTTATATACATATGTGCAATTTCATTACTAAGAAAAACAAAAACTGATTTTCTAAACTAATAATGACCAAAGAAGCTGTTAATTCAATAAAATTGAATATTGTGGAAAAAAATATCACCTCTTTTGGATAAATCTCTCTTTAGTATTTGAAAATAATTTCACAATTATAAATATCACAATAAAAGGATTTAAATATATAATCATGGATTATATTCTATTAATTAATTTAGGTCAATACCACGATCTCAGTTTCTTATCTCTTTTTAGTAAGATATGAACAATACATTCACTGATCAATGAGTTCAATGTTATAGTCTACTCACTCCACACTCAAATTAATCAACAGATTATTGAGAAAGTTATAAAATTTTGATCAACATAAAACTCTTACAAGTATTAAAGATACAAGATTTACTAACATAACATTACATTATAATAAGTGATATGACATTCTAGGAATGAATTAAAAAGATTAATGAATTAATTTAAGGATCAAACATTAATCAATGAATTCATTTGAATGTTTAATAATTTTAATGGAACTACTTTTTTTAAATAAATGACATCAAAACACATATATACATCACCAAAAGATTCCACCAATATTAAGCATTGAAAATAAATCCTTACTTGATCAAAGTTTTAGAGGAAGATCCAATCATTATCTTCATCAATAATATTGACAACATATCCTATTAGATCTATTCATAAGCCCTTCTGGATTTAATCCATTTTCTCTATTCCTAATACCTCTCATGTAGCGTGTCTTCTCTCCATACTATGCATAATGTTTTCTCTGAACCCTATTGAGATCCAAATTCTATAAAAAAGGATACATTATGAATTAAATTAATTAAAAACCACATTATCATGGATATGTTTCCCTACAAGAATTAACTAGTTTTACTCTCATATATATTTCTACCATGGCAGTGTGATATATATTTCCATTTTCAAACACACAATGAAAAATAAAAAGATACCAATTTATTCAAAAATATAAGAGGAATATGCTGGAAATTCAAGATTGATTTTATCTTTTTTGGAAATATAAAATAATTATTGTATCTTTTTTATGAATAAAAAAGTTCACTATTTATATTCTCAAACATTTGCCTTCATGTTCCTCATTCCAAACCATGATAAAATCACAGTACAACATAAACATCTATGAGAGAGGGATTCCAATACCAATTCATCATAAGATTATTACTCATATAATGTTCCCACATCTATTTTATGGAAAACACATATTGAAATCTCTCTTTATCATGCCCTTATTCAGCACTAATGTGGGGTCAAGTACTTGTAAAAAATAAAAAAAGAATAATTATATACAATTTAATTTATCATCATATTGTTGGGATTATCTTCTCCAATATAGGAATCATCTTTTAACTCGAGTTTTTCCAACATGGGGTTCATCTTAAAAAGGTTAAGATTATGAAACAATACTTTTCAATATCAACATGGTGTTTATTAATGATTTTTGTCTTCCTGAACCAAACATGGGGGATATCATTGTGGGTTACATTAATGTATGTTTAGTTCTTTCACCTAATATAGAAGATTCCACTTTGTTTTTAATCATACAAACACGAGGATACTGAACGTAATATTTCACCGTAAATGTGGGGATCAACATTCAATAAAATTTCTCACTAGGGATGGTTACATGACCCCTTTTTCATATTTACACCAATATATATTTGTACATTCCATTATTATATATACTATGCACATATCGAATGTGAATATATAATTTTAAAAATCTACATACATTAACTACTCGAATAAAATTAAAACATACATAAAAAAGAAACAATAGGGGAATAAACTACTTAATTCATGAAACTCAATGTTATTTAAATAAAATAATAATTATCAATATAAAACAATCACATATATTACAATGTCTTCTAATTTTAAAAAAACACAACTTAATCAAAAATAATAATTCCATACTTATAAGCATATTTAATAATTTTAAACATTGAAAATAAAATGTAAATGATGTGGAAAAATTCTAAAAAATGTTCCTCATCCAAACCCCCAACATTAAGATTGTTCTTATTATCATGAAACCTATATGTTGAATTCAGTGGAAGAAATATAATCTTGAGACTGAAAAATTGAAATGAAACTATTAATTTATTATTATAAGGACATTCTATCTTGAATTATCTCACTGATAAATTAGATTCTATTTTAAAAAAAATATTAATAAATTTAAATATTAATGTGAATATGAAAATTATAAATTTTCATCTTATTAAATGTCAAAACTTATCTTTTTATCCATGATAATAGACTCACAAAATTTAATATTCTAATATTAATGGAAACAAAGTTAAATAGGGGGATGCAATAATTTAATAGTTGGATAAATATTAAATAAAATAATTAATGAATGATGAAAAAATTTATAATGAAAGCATATTTCAATATGAATTAGGATTTTCATTTCATAATCTATATGGATTCATATATTATGAGTTATATCCTAATTAAAAATTCCAAATATAATAATTATTGTAAATAACATTACAAACTTTTATTGAAACTAATTTTTCTTTTCTGAAGGAAAAAATAAATGATTTCCCAATTAAATACATATGTTAATAATTTCTAATATTTAAAAATATTTTTTAAAAAAATAAATGAAATTTAAAAATTTTACCCACAAAATATTCATAAGTGATTTTTAATAATCTCAAAATTTTGTAAATTTCTATTGTGTTTTTGGTGGGTTGAAATTTTGACACAAATATAGACACTGAAGACACATCCTTAATAGTTAGAGATCAATATATTCTCCAATAATGATTTGAAGGTGCACAAAAATTTTATTTTCCCCCTTTATATTAGTCTGCCATTATCAAATCCAAAATCATGCTTAAGAGTCATTGAAAATTCAAAAATCATTTGATAAAAAAGTAATTTCAACACATGTCATTACAATTTTTTATTCTAAATTTAAATTAAAAAGCATTTGAAAATATGATAATTTTAGGTACCATATTAATTAGTTTATAGAAAAATAATATTTCATTCAATTTCATTATATTGTGTTAAAAATAGTTATTATATTTTTTAAAGAAATTGTAAATTAGATGTATGAGAACTAAAAACTCTTTTGAAAAAAGAAACATTCTATTATATATTATGTACCCAAATATACCAATAATTATATCTGTGGTAATTCATTCTAGTTAAAATGATTCATGTTCCTAAATATTAAAACCTATTAATATTAAATTTTGGAAATATTATTTCTAGTATAATATAAAATATTATTAATTAATGATAGTTTTGATCTAGGTTTCTTTATTATGTATCTTCTCTTGATCATATCAAATTATAATTTTTCTACTCTACTGAATATATAATGGTTCAATAGTTCGTTTTTGGATTCGTCATGGTAAACTACATGAAAATAACATTTCTCATTATTGTGCTACATTATTTAGTGATAAAAACAACAAAAAATATAACAACATACCACAATAACTTTTTTCTAACTCCCCCTCTAATTATTGTAAACAAAAACAAAAACAAAAACAAAATGTTAAATTGAACCTTAATAATTACAATGTATTCAAATTACAAAAAAGGAATTCATAACTAATATTTTCTTTACTCTCTTTACCATATAGTTTCATTATATGTTTATTTATAATGAATGAAACTACTTCCCATGATCTCTAATATACACAACACCAATAGGGAAATCTTGGGTCACAAAAAAGGGAACATCATATTTTGAAGGAAATTTAAAATAGGAGAGTCAATATGAGATTTTAAAAATAGTAATTTATCATAAAATGGAAATTTAAGAATGATGATTTCTTTTTCAAGAACAAAAATTGCGTTTCTTTTCTTTTTCGAAAAAATTGTTTTTGATTTCTTATTACTCCTTTAAAAAAATTATTATTTTTTACTTCAAACAAATTTAAATTCAACAACATAAATTCCCCAAAAAATAAAATGATTTATCTATATGGAAAAATAAATTAATCATTGAGAAACTACCCTATAGGCTGACATCACTATTAGAGGTTTATAAGTTGTTATATATTCCCACAAGACAACATGAATTGTTAAATAAAATACATCTTATTCATGTTAAATATTATCTCAAAAATATTCTTTATCCCACTATTTAAATGATCATTATTCCCATTTTTTTAGATTATTTGGTATGGAGAATTTATAAATATCCCATATCATTTCAAAAAATCATGCAATGTGTTATTACTGAACTGTATTCCTTGGTCTATTAGAATGAAATAGAGCATCCCAAAACAAAAAATTATATTTCTCTTAACAAATGGTAGACCATCCTAGAATCATCAATCGAAGTTAGTATAACTTTAATTCACATATAAACATAGTATACATTAATCATGTTGCCGAAAAAAAGAATTTTGAATATATCCCTTAATATATATTTCAAAAATGTCAACGACAAAATAAATAGAAATTGTTATTATAGATTCTAATTTCTTTGAGAAATGATTCTTTATAATTAGAAATAATAAAATTATTATAGAACTCATGAGTATATGTAAAAATTGTAGGCCAAATGGGAAATAATCTAACAATTTTCTATCCATTTACTATAGACCAATGTTACCACCAAAACTCAATTTAATGAAATAAATTTTCATAGAAGAAATATAAAATATTTGAGACACATATACTAAAAAAATATCACCTCCCATATTATAAAGACAAAAACCTTTGTATCCTAGAGATAATGGTTAATTTATTAATTTTTGAGACGATATAAGAGATCTAATGCTATCAGAAAAAAACATTTCTAGTATTGGTAAACGATATACATAAATTATTTCCATATTATAATGGAAATAAAAATTAAAAACATTAGAGAAATTATTTCACCATTCATATCATTCATAATATCCTTCTTCATATCTTTGGTAAGGGAAATAGAATAAAGTATGTCACAGCTACTCATTATGGTTTATTTTCAATGGAGTATATATTGAGTAAAAAGTTCTTAATCAAATTCAATGGTAAATGAAATAAAAAAGTCATTTAATTAATAACTATAGAGTCAAGGATAACATGGAATGAGTAAATGACGATAAAATGATTCCATATAATTAATCACATAATGATGAAATTTTACCTGGATATATTTCAATATAATCACATAGAATTAAAAAACCAATTTTATAATGATGGAATGAATACTACAAATTATATAAAAGATACCGTGGATGATTTATTCCAAATAATATTAAATTATAGGTTGTTATATAATAAATACCTTTTTAATAAGGAAATCCAATAGTATTTTCTTATGAGACTATCTAAATCATATAATGGACGGGTAATTATTTTCCCAGTCAATTTCATAATAATTCAATTTTAATTTATCATATATAAAAATAATAAAACACAATTGCCATACCTCATTCAAAAACTTCTTATATATAAATAACTACAAAATAGAATGTTAATAATTTCCCCAATAAAAAATATCAAAAATCATGAAAAATAATGACAATGGATTGAATAATTACAACATATCTCCTATGGAGAATAAAATTGTTATTTTTTTGATGAATAGAAACAACAAAAAAGGACATTAAAAACATTTTTGATGAAAATACACATTTTAAATTTATATCCATTTTTATGAAGTATAAATTTTTATATTATTATGAAAGATATTATATTTTAATATAATAATGAAACCTTATTATTGAAGGATCAAAATATTGGTCTTTCAAAGTGGCATAAAAATTCATGAATGTCGTATATTTTAAAAAACCTTTTATTCAAACTTTCATTAGAAAAGTAAAAATGTACCACATTCAAAAAATATCAGGAAGATTTATTTTAATAATTTTTTTAAATTTTAAATGGGTAAAAATAAATTTAAATATTTATTTTATAATATTAATAATATTATAAACAATATTTTAATTAAAATAGGTTTATGGAATAAAATAATTCCGGATCGAGTAGAAATAAATTTCAGTTTTCGTTTTAATAAAAATTTGGTATTATCCTTACTTGAACTATTTTAAAAGAAATAAAATGTTTTAATATCATTAAATAACCATATTAGTATTAAATATGTTTAATTTAATCCATAAATACTAAATAACTCTATCAGTGGTGACATTAACATAAACAATCCCTAAACATGATGAAATTGTGAAATTAACCCTTATCACTTTGGTAAAATTCAATTCACGACCAATTTGAAACAAATAAATAACAAATGAAATATTAAATAACATTAATATAAATATATTTATTATATAACCTATCAAATGGGTAGTAGAAGACCTCAAAAAATAATATTTTTAACAACATAACATATGTTCCATAAAAGACAATTTAAGATGAACAATCCTAACAATGATCAGAACGTTGAAGTTAGAATTTATCAATAAAGTTATTATGTGTAAAAAATATAAATAAACCCAAAATTAATGTAAATTTGAAATAAATAAATCAAAATAAATTTCACATATATTCTTGACATAATATGATCAATTAATAAGTGATATAACCAAATGAATGAAAATTGATATATGAAACCATTACCACATAGTAAATTTCAAATAAATTTTCCTCAACTGAAATAAATTAAATAGAAACATAATACACCTTTATGTATGAAGGATTCATCATATAACATTTTATATGAAAAAATATACACCATATAAAATGAATTAGGTGCATAAAATTAAAATATGCCTCAATGAATGGAAATTTATATAAAATAACTTACCTCAAACACAAATCTGTATCTACATTCATTATATTCATGAATAAAAAAATTTATTTTTTTTCTTTATTTTATTAATAACCCTGTAATGTTAATTTTTTTATTTTATTTTATTTTTTACTATTATATATTTATTTATGTAATTATTTACATTCTTTTCATTTATTTTGATGATATCCGGTTCATATATTAAAAAATTACATTGATATGATGAATATCATGAAAGAGGTCATTATTACATTATAAAAATAATAATAAAATTAACTATAATATTCTTACGTTTGTTTTAAGTTTAAAACCAACCCTGAAATATTGTTATGGAAAATTAACAACATTACAATCATGGGTATGGTTAGATGTACATACACAAGAGAAACAATACATTTTGTTACGATCATGAAGGATTGAAGACAAGTGTTATATTATCAATAAAAAACTATAATTATTTCTTAAATACTATATTATTTTATTGAATAAAAACATATATTTCATCCCTTTTATTTGATGATGGAAATCGAATGACATCGCTTCATGTAGGTAGCTGTCCACACAAAATAATGAATGATGCTATTATTTTTCAATGGAGGTAATTGCAAGAATTTATATGGTATTTTATATTTTATTAATAATAAATATGTCATTAATACCATTTATAGACATTAAAACCATATTTATAACCAACCATGAGAGGTGCTGACAAAAATTTAATTACATTGGTTTGTGAGGTGATTGTTTGTTTTACACCCAAATGAATGTTCTGGTTGTTATTTTATGAAAGAGGTGATATATGTTGTAACAAACCAAACTCCATTAACCTATAGATGATTTATAGACTATTAAATTGGTTTATAATAAACTGGATCTCATCCTGACAGACCAATTAGTTTAGCCGTCTGGAATTACATGATATAATATTTATTCTCATATTACTTTAGAGATTTAAAATACATAGCACAAAGACAATCTTGAATCCATTAAATTATTCATAATATCTTTCATCATATCCTATAAAAATTAAAAATAACTAAATGTTGAGCTCATATGATTAGTAATGGTAACGTATAATAGATTCTTCTATGAATCAACAAGTCCAAATTAATATAGAATGGAATATACAAGAAATCACTCGCCTTTTAATAGAAAACAATATCTTGATGTGAATCGATGGATAATAATAATCGAAATAATATCATGGATAATTATAATTAAATTTATGATAAATAAAATTAGTAACATTTTATTTAATGATTAAATACATCATGATATCAATATTATAGAAACCTAGGCTTCTCATTCATTGATATTGAATTTTTTTGTACTGATATTCATTATTTTATACAAATAAACTCTTGAGAACAATAATAGTTTAGTTCCGTATGAGACTAGTTAAAAAATCTTCTAAAATGGCGAAAGATTATCAACATCTCCCATAAAGATAATACCCATTATTACTCTTCACAAACAAACCATATGTAAAATATTTCTTCATAACATGGTGATAGGAAACATAAGAAAGGGTTATCTCATATGCTTAGTAAGGGTAAACCAAGGAAGAAACATAATCATAACATGAACATAAGGGTATGAGAAAATGATCATAACATTTGGAAACCCTAATTGTCATATTATGGACCATAACATTGAATCAGGGAATAAATATTGGTAGCTCATAAATCATGAATCATAAGGAAATCAAATAATATGGGACATGAGATTATAACATTGGCATAAAACATGGATTTTAGGCATACGCGTTATCATTTAAGCTATTGAACCTATATATATATAAATAGATTCACTCAATTGGTTAAGGAACTAAAATCAGGCTCTCTTATAAAATTATCATCAAGTAACCAGGTCCATACAATACATTATAGATATAAAAGATATGTCCATGAAAAATATTTTGAACATGAATTATTATTCCCAAATAACATTTTGAATATGATATCAAGTTCTTGTATAATAATATTTACATGAATTATATTTCCATGCTTGTCATAACCCCCTTCCTACAAAGATGTCCTTCATGAGCTGGCAATAACGGAAGATAGATAATGACCCCTGACTCCCGCCTCTAGTAGGCCCCAAGGTGGCGACTATAACCAAGGGTACAAATATTTCATAGCATGGGAGGAATTAACCATTATAAGAAAATGAGATAGGGAGATAAGACAAATTAACCTCAAAACAACTCCATGAAATATATAATGAAATATTAATCCCATAAACATGCTTGAAATAAAACTATTACACATGAAATAAAAAATAGAAAGTAAATACCAAAAGAAAAACTCAGTAGGATGACAACAAAAGTCCCAAAGTCCAATCTAGCAATGACCAACATGTATCACGTAGTCCGCCTGGGAACCTTAAAGTAGTTTTATATATGTAGGGTGAGCATACATGTATAATCATTTGTAAAAACCAAGGTCTATCATACATAAGTTGAGGGTTAATACCAATTACCTTATAAGAAAATAACTTAAACCAACAAAACCTAACAGGGTATACTATCCACCCCAATCTCACCACAGAATGCTCTCCAAATAACACAAGTCAAGTAATGGAATATAGTAAGCACATTAATTATTAGGGTACCCAAAAACACTTCCCACTGGTTAGCTTCTCATACCCTAATATAAAATGTTTTGCCACTCCTACCCCTTCTAGAAGCCCCACATTATAGCATGTCCACCCACGCTTGGGCTATACAAACCAAATCAAATATCGACCGCAGAAACCCAAGCCATAACCAAGTCACATATTTCCCATAGATACCTGGGCCATAATGACATCACAATATTTATAAAGACACATGGGACTCATGACCACATCTCATCCAAAAAACACATGGGAAGCACAACACATTTCATCACAAAAAAATTGGGAAAGAACAACATTCCCACAGACACTAGGGCCTCAAAAACCACACCACAACCTACCTAAGGAAACTTGGGAAAGAATTCCTAGAATCAGTATAATGAAAAAGAATGTTTTTATCCATCCATCCTCCCAATGGGATATTAGGAGAGATATCCTCCCCCATAATGATAGCATTGTTTTTCACATAGTGCTCAAATAGGGTAGGGTGCGTATAGAAACACAAGGAAATACATGTATATATATGTAATACCAAACACTCAGTCCCACACTATGGGTTTTCAACCAACAACAATCTCAAGATACCATATGTGCTACTACAACTAAACGCTTTTACCAGTATCAACACTAGTTACATAAGATGTTGATCAATGAAAAGATTCTTCACAATAAGCTAAAAACTCAAATAATACTCCAACAAATTAGAAATTACCAATTATAAAAATTATTATGTATTTATTTAATCCATAACTATCTAAAAAACCTCCATGTATAGAACACAACAAGGTACACAAAAAATCTCATAGGTGAAGATAAAAAATATTAAATTAATCCTTATCATATTTCTGTTCCATTTAACACCAATTAATGTCATAGAAAAACAAATCCCGAGACACAAAGTGAAGATTTGGGCATGATAAACATAGAGAAACTATAGAATAATTACCCATACTAACCACAAACATCACCATTATCAAATTCATTCTACAAAAACATCCTATTAATAAAAAAACACACAATTTATATCCACCTCTAGTGACATCTTTCATTACAACCACACTCAATATCCCCAATGCACAAAATTTCACATCCATTCCACAATAAATCAATCTATCAACATGATATTCCATTACACCACCCTTTCCACCCATATTACACAACCAATCTAAAAAACCAACTACATTACAAGTTATTACAAACCCACACATAATATACCAACACACATACCAAAGGCAAAGAATACTCAAATTTAACATGGAATTCCTCATTCAATTTCCACTTGTAAATTTATGGGTAATCAGAGAAAATATTTTGATCCTGGGGAATCATTTTATTAGACATGTTTACATGGATAAAAATTTTCGTGTTAAAACATTCATCTAATAACAAACATCATCCATTCCTAATATCATCTAGTGTGCAAACAAAGACCACAAATAACTATGTTTTTCAGTGGGTAATTATCCCATCAAAATCTCAATATCAAAAGTATGTGTCAGTTTTTTCTAGCACCGATATATTGATATTTAATTGATTCAATTATATGTATTTATTTGTAATTTTTCTATATTCACAATGTAAAAAACAATACACCCACCCTGCATGATACAAAAATTAAAGAGAAGAAAATAGATCCCTACTTTGAAGAATAGAAGATCATCACATTATTTTTGCACCATGATAGGGGGTGCACATGTAGTATAAAAACTCTATGGAAAATTTAATCCAAGACCACAAAACGAACACATGACTCCTTGGGAAGAAATGTCTTATGGGACATCCTATTTTAAGATAAAAGGTAAATATAGAGAGAATAATGAGTCTTAGATTTTGAAAGGCCAAATTCTATATCAATGGGGGAAATGGTCATTAGAAGACATTAAAGTTAGATATTGACCATGAACATGCATTTTGGTCATTTATAAGTCTCCAAGACTTAAAGAAAATAAAATATATGGTCTATAGCCCTCAAAATTGCTTCAGAACCATTTAAATATCATCTTAAACTCATTTGACATCAAATAAAATCATAAAGTGGAAAACTGCATCAAACTAGAAAACTGTAGAATTTTGGAATTTTGAATAATTGTTTAAAATGAGTCACTAAGGATGAGCCACCAATGGATGGGTCAAAATTGGATGAGATACTGGTGGATGAGTCTCCATTGGGTGACTCACTATTGGATGACCTACTAGTGGATGAGTCACTATTGGGTGACTCACCACTAGTGACATACGGGGGGATGAGTCACCATTGGGTGACTCATTGTTTCAAGATTCAATGGTGGATGAGTCATTGTTGGGTTTCTCACAGTTAGAATAGTCAGCATTGGATGACTCACCACTGGAGACCTACCATCGATACCTACTGTCAGTGACTCTCTAATGTGAGTAACTAGTGCAAGTCACCATTCTAACTCACCGGTCCTGACTCACTATCATGATTCACCATTGTGACCTACCTTTTCCACCTACTAGTCTGAACTCACTGATGTAGAAACACAATTTTTGGTAAACTCTTGAAATGTGTCACCGGTGCCTCTTAGAACAAAATAAACACTAGATTTTCAAAAAGTAAAAGAATGAGGTGGTCTGGGACATTACATCAGATACCTATAAAAATTTCGTCATCCTTGATAATCCAAAAATAATCCCATATGGGAAATAGGTGTCCCAAAAACCACAAAACGATACAATTTTCAAGGACCTCACTACACTTGAAACAATGCTACTGACAAAACACATCAAAGTCCAACGATAATCTAGCCAGTTTTTTTTGAAAGCTATAGCGAAACCTAAACATCCATGAACACCTCTTCCAGCATCTTCTAACCCAACCAACCAAAAGACACAAAATAGAAGCACATTAACCATATTTTCTAAACACGTGAATCTGAAAATTCCTTCCCCCCATGTGAAGATAATATCGGTTCCTGACATCACTGACTCACCCACATGGGTTTACTCACATCATAATTAAGGTGTCTCGATTAGGATTTAGGTCCTCTTCTTTTCACATGTCAGGAAATTATCTCACATGATGAAACAGGGAAACAACTCATCTCATAACAATAAAGGATCAATCATTACATTATAAGGGAAAAAGAAAAGGGAAAAGCTCAAAATAACATTGGGTATTGGTCATGAATATGCATTTTTCACCACCAAGTACTCTCCTCTAGATCACCACGCCTTCATAACACATGATCCAATGGAATAGTACCCCCACACATCACCTTCTCCTGATCACCCATGATCTCTACTTGTCACTCCATGAATGTCATTTCATCATTGATATCCAACTCTCCCCATTCAATGACATGGTAGTGCTTATTATGATACTAATGGAGTTGAGAGATGTGAAGGACATAATGGATCCACTCCAACTAAAATAGAAGTTAAATCTAGTATTCTACCTCTCTAACTCGTCTCAACACCTCGATGGGTATGATGAACCTTAGAGAACGATTAATGCCTAAAACAAACCTCTACTACCCATTTTAAGGGGAATCCGTCAAGAACACGTTTTCCCCATCATAGATCTCTAAGGGCCTCCTTATGCAATCCACATATGACTTATTTTAGTCATTTTCTACCTTAATCCTTTTACTAATGAGATGAAACATCTTTGTCATGCTCTGTACAACCACAGGGCCAAGAACAACTATCTCCCCACCCTATGTCTATCACAAAGGTGAACGAAATGGTCTTATATACAAAGATTTAAATGGATCCATTTCAATGGAAGAGTGTTATCTATTATTATAAGAAAACTCAACCAAGGTTAAGTGTCACACCTAAGATCCATCAAATTCCAAGACACATGCTCGCAACATGTCCTGTAATGTCTGGACAGTATGTTCTATCTGACAATCGATATAATGGTGGAAGGCTGTTCGGAGGCATTACTAAGTGCCAAAATCATGATACAATCCCCAACAGAATCATGAGGTAAAACGTAAATCCCATTATGCAATAATGGATCTTGGGAGTCTGTGCAGCCACAACACCTCATCCACATACCTCTTTTCCATGTCATCCCCAATGCTTGACTCCTTGATCGCCAAGAAGTGAGACGATTTCTTCAGTAAATCCACCACTAACCAGATTTCATCACAATATCCCTGATCCCTGGGTAACCCTATTATGAAATCCATTGATATTTCATTCCACTTCCACTTGAGGACATCTAAGGGATGAAACAAACCACCAAGAACATGATGTTTTACCATCACCTAATGCCACACTAAGAAATTCTCCAAAACATCCCCTACTATCTGTTTTATATTGGGAAACCAAAAAGGCTACCTTAATTGACAGTACATCTTGGAACCTCATGGGCGTAACTCTCAAAGTAATCTATGAAACTCACAGAGTACTCCCCCATGCTTCTCCATTTGAAAAAATATATTACCATGGAACATAACCTCATTTTTAATATCCTTAAACCATCCTTAGAGCGAATCAATATGGTAAATGTGATTTTAAATCACCTCTACCTTTGAGTGTCCCCATTGTGACTCTTACACTTGATGAAAAATAGAATACTACATAGTTATCTAAACCAAACAACCACAAACATCATCTATTCCTATATCCATGTGTAGGGCTACCAATTCCACTATTGTTGTCCAATCATCTGTAGATTCCCAAATAGCCTCCTTTTGTTACATTACACTCAAAGCATCATCCACGAAATTCCCATTTCCTGAGATGTGGGAGATATCCAAATAAGAGTCCTGATGAACCTCCACACACATATAGTGCCACAAGTTCATATCTTGTTGTTATAATATGTACCCAAAACATTCATGACCTATTAAGATAATAAAGCTCTCCCCAAAGAGGTAATATCCCCACAACTACAGTGGAAACATGAAAATTGATAACATCAAATCATGGGTGTAATAGTTAAATTCATAGGGATGAAACATACTGTTACCTTAAGAGATCACTCTCTACGGTTGCATCGGTACACATCCCAATCCCAAACACGAAGAATCCAAAAACACCTCGAACATCACTCCTTTCCCTAGAAACTGGAGCATTGGAGAACTAAACAAAATCCCCTACAGAAAGCTGGAAGCTTTTTGTAACTACTCTATTCACACAAAATACTGGTCCTTTCTGGTCATAACTATCAATAGATCTATAAATTGATTGATATTAGGCACAAATTTCCAATAATAGCATGCTAGACTAAGGAAATAGTGAACCTCTATGACATTCTTGTGTGGTTTCTAAGAAACTACTTTCACAACCTTTGATGATTCCACTTCCACACCTTTATATGAAACCAAATGTCTATGTAAATGCAACTCATGTGTCCATAACTTAAAATTTGGAAAATTTTCCATTAAGATGTTCACATCTAAGGACTTGTAAGACAGTCTTGAGATGCTCGGTATGCTTCCCCCCTAACTTCAAGTAGATCATGATTTCATCGATGAATAAAATGATGAACTAGTATATTAACTCACAAAAGATGAAGTTCATATGCCTAATGATCACGAATGGTGTTTTCCTAACACCGAATGACATGAACATGAACTCAAAGTGACCATACCTGCACCTGAAAGAAGTATTCAAGATATCTACCTATATCACCCTCTTCTAGTGGTATTCTGACCACAAGATTGATATTTGAAAACAAACATTCTCCTATATTCTATTAGAAAAGATCATCATCCCTCAGAAGAGGGTAATGGTCCCTGACGGTCACCTGATTAAATCTCTAATAGTCTGTGAACAACCTTAGACCACCATTTTCTTTATTTGAAAACAACACTATAGAACCCTATAGTGACACAAAGATATGGATTAATCCCATACTCATCATTTAATCAATATTAATTTTCATGTTGTGCAACTCATAATTTTTCTTCTGATAATTATCTATCAATATTAAAAAATAATCAGGCTGTCTGTCTTTCAAAAACTCAACGTCATGTCGAAGGGGGTAGAGTCACAACATCCTTGGAGAAGACATATAGGAACTCCACAAAACTCTAGGAACCACCACAATATTATTATCCACTAATATTACTAACAATTTGGATAATATAAAAAAGAATAAGATCAATATGATGAATACTGAAAAGGAAACTCTACTCACCAACGAAAGCCACATGCAGACCATCCATGTCCTAAAACTCAACTCTCCTCTAGGAGAAATCCATTACAGAATTCACTGAATACAACCAGACGATTCCAAGAATAACATTTTATGGAAGAATATATATTAATAAAAGATCCCCACATGACTGATATGGTCCCATCATCTGTCTATATCCTCTAAATACATCAAACATGTTAGTCGGACCTCTTACTGGCACACTCAATACCAATGGAATGTGAAACCACTCTACGTCTAATCCCACAACATGAACTAGACTGGGTGAAACAATGGTGTGAAAAGTAACTAAATCAGTAAAGCATAAGAAAGAGTAATGAACAAACTAATCATACCTTGAATGATATCTGACCTTACCAGAATTGCTTCCTCTGCCATGTGTATTTGGCCATGCCCGAATCCTCTGCCCCTGCACTGAAAACTGCCTCCTTGACCACGCACGGGTAAAGGTACTTGATGAACAACCTATGGTCGGCCTTTACCTGCTTCATCTCCCATCAGTGGAGCATGGACATACTCTCAAAACTTCTGGAATTACACTACCTACTACTACTACTGAGGAGGGTGGGGAACCCACCCATCTCCAACATACTGAGATTGAATGTCCATCAAGAATTAACACAAAATATTCCCATAATATATCTTGGATAAACACCTCATTACTATATTCAAAGAAAAGGTACAAGGGATGGATTATTGAAAGTGAAATTAATTTGGTCAATTAGGCACCAGTCGAACATCAAAGTTCATGGATCCTGAGACCTTCTACGGGTAACCCTAACTCTTGAGGAACATTCATGGATTCCCCATTGTAGTGGAACTCTTCACGAGTGCATCTTCCTAATTATCTCCTCCTTCTTCTAGACATCCTTGTACATTGAAAAATTAATGGGGGTAAATGTGTGTTGGATAGAAGGAAAAATTTCCTCCTATAGGTTTCTTATAAGAGACTCCTCATTTGGAAAGGTATCTGAGAAAAAATTAAGGAGATCCTTGAACTTGATACCAAACTCTCATACTGACATACTCTCGTACCAGAGGCAGTGTAACTCTTGACTCTTATTAGAAATTATGGTTGACAAAAGGAATTACCCTTGGAACTCCTTCACAAAATCGACCTACATAACATCATCCTCCTTCCTCTCTCACAAGTACATTTTCAATCATTGATTAACAACTCCCCTATCTAGATAACATCCAATGGAACCTAGAACTGTTCTGGAGCCTGAATAAAATCGAAGGTGATCTTAAGTACCTCGATACAAATCTCTATTTCCATGTCCCAAACACTTCCCTCATACTTTCCCAAGGTCTTCTTCTATAAATTAGGTAACATTCTCTACCACTGGTCATCCTCAACCTCAGGATCAACCCTCTATTTATCAAACATATTGTCCTACTAAGACTCGACTTACCTACCCACTCGTGGATGATGACAAGGTTCCATAGCTGGAAGAGGTAAACAAGGAACTCATAATCCAATGTTGTATGGAATCTGATTTATGATTCATTTTAACTAATTACATATTTCAAATTCCCCAAAAACACCTAATTAAAACAAGAACACAAGTCATTATGGTGCATTTATCCTTCCTAGGGGCTCTTCCCAAAAAACAGTGTTGCCTCAATTTGTCATTCATTCGGTAGGATCATAATCCTTACATCAGATCACAAGGGGGGGTTATTCCAATTTCCTTGACAGTATTCAATGGCCTATATCATGTGCTAGGATAAACTAACAATATTGACATACCAACCCATTCAATCCTCCCTATTTATAACTCTGAACTCCATCCAATTTCTAAACAATAACCTCTAATACCATTCTGTTACAACCCACTCCCTCCAATGGTGCCCCTTCTAAGCTGGAAATGTTGGAAGATAGATAATGACCCCTATGTCCTACATCTAGTAGGCCTCGGGGTGGTGACTATCCCAAAGGGTAAAAATATTTCACATCATGGGAAACATTACCAATTACAAGAAAACTAGATCAGGAGATAAGATGTATCAACCTTGAAACAACTCCATGACATATATAAAAGAAATCCAAACATTATCCCACAAACATGTTTACAATAAACATATTACATATGCAATAAAAACTACAATGTAAATTCCAAAATAAAAGCTAAGCCGCAATAAAGGAACTGTCCCAAAGTCATATCTAGTAATACCCAGTACGGTCCATGTAGTCCTCCTAGAACCTGAAAGTAGTTTTATATATGTAGGGTGAGCATACAAATATACCCAGTATGAAAAACCATGTACTCTCACGCACATGTAGAGGATGCATACTAATGACCTTGTGAGAAAATAATAGAAGCCAATAGCCCATAACAAGGTATACTAGCCACCAAAAATAACCAAGGAATGCTCATCAAATAACATAATTAAAATATAGTAATATAGTATACACATCATCTATTTGGGTACCCCAAACCACTTCCCATCGGATATCTTCTCATACCGTAATGGAAAAATTCATGGTGCTCATACCACTTCCACAATCCCCACATCATAACTTTCCCACACACACCTGGGTTGCAAAAGCCACATCACAAACCACCCATAGACACTTGGTCCATAACCACATAACATCCTGCATATAGACACCTTGGCCTCATGACCACACCTCACACTGAAGACTCCTTGGAAGCACTACTCATCTCATCCCAAAAACACATGGGAATGAAAAACTCACCAACAGACACCTAGGACTAAAAAATAACACCTCAACCTACCCGAGGAAATGTGGGCTACCAAGGACTAGAAGAGGGAGTATGTAAGATCGTATAACCATAAATCCATCCTCTCATTAGGATGATTGCAAAGACACCCTCCCCTTTAACGATGGGGGTGTTCGAAACATAGTGCTCAAATAGGGTGGGTTCATATCAAAGCACAAGGAAACATACACACACTCAAACACACACATATGTAATACCAAATAGTAAATCCCAGCATATGTGTTTTCAACCAACAATGAACTCATGATACCACATTTACTGATACTTCTTAATGTATTTACTAGTATCAGAAACAATTACATCAGAAGCTGAAAAATGAAAAGATTCTTCAAAACAAGCCACAAACTCAAATCATACCCCAACCAACTCAAATAACCAATTAGCATCATTATTAGCCATTTATTTACCCTATACCTATCCAGGAAACTACCACGTATAACACACAACAACACATATTGAAAATTATCATAGGGGGAGAGGATCCATGGTAAATTAACCCACTCCATATTTACTCTCCCTTTAATAACCTTTCATGTCATAACAAAAGCCACCATGAGACACAGAGTGGGGATTTAGGCTTGCTAATTATGGATAAACTCATGGAAAATTACCCATATTAACCAGCACCATCACTATTCTTCAAATTCATTCCACCCAAACCATCCTCTAAACAAAACAAACACTAAACATAATGTCATACCTAGAAAAATACTTCATCACACCCATACTCAGTAGCCCCGTTCCACAAAACTACCCATCCATTACACAATTAATCAATCTCTCAACCTGATATTACATTTCACCTCTTATGCCACCCCACATTTCATAGCCAATCCCACAATACTACTACAACACAAGTCATTACAACCCCACTCATAGTACACCACCACATAGACCAAGGCTAAGAATACGCAGATTTAATAAGGCATTCATCATTCAATTTCTTATTTTTAATTCAGGGTTTATCATGTAAAATAGTTTTATCCTAGGTAATCCTCTATTATCTAGTTATATGTTATTAATATATTTTATATTGAAACATTCAGCCAAGAACAAACATCATTTATTTCAAACATCATCCTGTGTGCACACAATGACCGAAAAAATTCATGATTTTTGAACGGTTATTAGACCATAAAAAACACAATATCAAAAAAAAATATTTAAATAGAATCATGAATCAATTTTTTACTGTCCACGTATATTGATCTTAAACTGATTCAATTATCATTATTTATTTGGAATTTTCATATCTTTATATTGGAATCCTACATACACCAAACCTGCATAATACAAAAATTAAAGGGAGATGATAGGATCCCTACTTTGAATAATAGATAATCAACACCTTTGTATTAAACCATGATAGGGGTGTTCATGTTGTGGAAAAACCCTAGGGAAAATGCAATCTAAGACTACAACACAAACACACAACTCCTCAAGAAGAATGGTTTTGTGGTATGTTATGTATTAGAAGTAAAGAGAAATTCATAGAGAAGAAGGAGTCTCTGATTTCAGAAGGACATATCCAATATCAACTGGTGAAATGGTCTTTAAAATCCATTAAATTTGGATCATGAACAAGACCATGTGGTTTAGAAATTTAGGAGGATTCATGACTTTTAGGATATTAATGATTTGATCCATAGCCCTTGAAACAGCTTCAAGACCAATTATATATGGTATTAAACTCATTTTACATCAAATAAAAAGTTATAGGGGTGAGACTATAGTGAACTAGAAAAGTAGATAAATATAATAATTTTGAAAAACTATTGAAGATGGGACACTTGTGGATGATTAACTATCAGATGGGCTACTAGTGGATGAGTCACTGTGGGTTGACTCATCATTGGATGCCTACTAGTGGATGAGTCACTGTTGGGTGATTAACTGCTTATGACCTACCAGTTCATGAGTCACTGGTGGATGGGTCATTGTTGGTTGACTCACTATTGGATGATTCAACATTGGGTGACTCACCATTAGATGAGTCAATTTTGGATGAATGACTATTGGTGACCAACTGTCGTGACCTACCGTCAGCGACTCACCATTGCGAGTCACCAATGCGAGTCACTATTCATACTCACATGTCCTGACTCACTGGTTTTGACTCACCATCGTAAGTCACCATTACGACTTATCATCACCACCTATTGGTCCTATGTCACTATTTCAAAACTGTGATTATTGGAAAACTCTTTAAATGAGTCACTATTGCCTCCCAGAATAACTCAAACACTATATTTTCTCAAAATAATAGACTAGTGAGTTTCATACCATCATAATTTATAACAACATAGTATTGAAGGTTCACTCCCAAGACCATCATAGTGTAATAAGTCCATTACTGAACCAGTTTCTATCTCTATTATATTCTTATCTATCTCACAATATATAAATCATTACCCAATGAATTGGAGGGTGATATAGGTCTCACCCATATTTGGTTATAATGTAACCACTTTACTTTAATATAACATAACTACTTTATTTGGAAATAACATAAACGAAACACATAAAAAATGATATATATGTGTGCCACAAGATCATAAAAAACTCATCATATCAGAACCCAAGATATTATATAGAATTCAAAAAAAATTCATCATATTGTAAACTATAGAAAACTGTTATGTTACAAAATAATTTGAAAATTTCATTATCATGTATCCCATGAAAATAATTAGGTTATATAATAATTTCATCATGGAATTAAATTTTAAGAGAAATGGGTTTCACAAAAATATTTTCATCATAAACCATTCAGAGAGAGAATAATAATGGTGTCCATAGTTTACATCCCTAGTAATTCATAAGTTAAAACAAATGATTTAATTTTAGATGGAAAATTTCATAATAATATATATTTTCTTTGAAAATAATATCATAAAACATTATAATTATTAAAATCAATTTATATAAAAAATAGTGAAATATTATAATAGAATATTTTAAAAAATATAAAAAATGTTCTTGAAAAAAATAATCTTTATTCTATTTATGATACATTTCTAAACATTAAAAATTCTAAAACTCATTTTTATTTTAAAATAATTTATTTAAAATACAAAAATTTCCAAAATAGTAAGGAAATAATATTCTTTGAAATGATATTTAAAAACATGAATTTAAATATTTAAAACATTCAATGTTCACGATATTGGGAAATATATTTTATGTTTTGTATGTTAAAAATAAATATTCTTTTGACATTTTTGGTAAAATCCAAATGGTAATTTTTTTAGAAAATGACAAGTATATATATTTAAAAAAAATTAAAATGTAATAATTGGGGAAAATATTTATTTTAATAATAAGTGGAGAATAATAAATGAATGATAACATTTTTTAAAAACATGTTTTTTGCAAGAAAAAATAGTTTTTAACGAAGATATAAATAGTGAAGAATTTTCTTAAAAACATTTATTCACTTATTTTATGTAAAAAGTGTGAAATTGGTAACATTACATAAAAAATCATGAATAAACATATGATATGAAAATTCTTAAGGTTAATGGGAAATTAATGATAAAATTTTATCATAGGATAAATAATCCTAAACAATACAAATAAACGATGACATTGTAGCATAAAATCATTACCACTTTGGTAAAATTTTAATGTTATCCCCTGATGGAGTTAAATAAAATTGAATATAAAAACTATGATGATGAATAATTTCATGGTATTACATTTTAATTAGAATTTTCATACATCACGTGAAAGAATATAGTTTTATGAGATATCATACGTCCCAAAAAAGTAAAATTGAGACAAAAAATCCTGACATTAGTTATTTAATTTAATTACACTAATTATATCCTCTTATACTATAAATATAGTTTTATTATAAATATATAATATTATAATATTATAATATATCATACCATATATTATATTATTATTAACTTTTAATATGCATTTATTAACAATTATAGGCTAAAGTCATGTTTCAGGCAGTAATCGATTTGATTTTTATATATGTATGGAGTTATTAGTTTTTTCACATGTTAATTTTTTCAAAATATCATAATATATATAATATTAAATAGGATATAGATATCATATATATTAATTACAAAATTATGTTGTGTAATCAAAAAAAATTCTTCATAAAAAAGAGATACATCTTTAATGGAGATGGTAAGCCGTAGTTATGCTATAATGTAGTCTTCATATTATTTTAATATTAACAAAATATAAATGATATATTGTAATTCCATAATAATTATTATGAAATATATATATCATATGTTAAATAATACCATCTTTTATAACTTCTTTGTGAAGCGTGGGTGAATCACATCGCTTCACGAGATGATATTCCATCTTACACATGAGCGATGATATCATATTCCCATAAAATGGTGAGTTTCAAAGTATTTGGTATATAATAATTAAATAATCATAATAACATCATAAATATTATATATAAATAATTCATATATCATTAAAACAATTCATTAATTATTTTAATGGAAAAACCATTATAATCGGTTTGCAAGGTGGTGGTATGTCATTCACATGAATGATAATTTCCTAACACATTTAAAATAAGTCAGGATAGAGAAATATTATTCAATAAACATAATAACATATACATATATGGTAGATACTATTTTTATAATATTCTATTTTTAATAATTAATTTATAATGGAAAATAATAAAGGAAATAACATATTTTTTCAATATAATTACATTCTCAAAGAGTGAACTCCTTTGGATGCCCAATTAACGATCCTATGGATGGTATTATGAGAAGAACATATTATATATATTGTGACTAATTATGTTAGGTATAGAATTTTGTAGGTTTTATTCAATCCAATGGTATTGGTACAAGTGATTATGTGAAGGGTTGTTGTGGACTTTTATTAGTGGGGAAAGGAAAAAACTGGGAAACTGATTGAAAATTTCCCAAAAGACTCCAAAATAAAAAAGTAATAAAAAAACATCAAAATTAAAATATTTTAAAAAATTAGAAGTATTAGAATAATAAATTTCAATTAAATATGATTTTTAAATGTTTTTAGGTCTTTATAACCCTTATATTCTATGTTTAACCCCACGGTAAACCCATTTTTACCTTAACCACGATAAATATTTTTTATTATTTTCAATTTTAATTTTTGTAAAAAATTAACATGAACATATTTGATAATTTAAATTTTTATGATTAAAAATATGGAATAAATTTTTCCATGTTCAACTTATAGTGGAGAAAATATTTAATTTAAATTAAATCCCTTAGATGTGGAGATAAAGCAGGGAGTTATAGTGAGACTTTTGATAAGTATAAAACTTTTTTATATCATAATTTAATAAGAAATGGATTCTAATTACCTATATTAGATTAAATTATATATAATTGAACTAATTGAACTTTATAATCAACTAAAAATATATTTTATGTTTATAAATAAATAAATATAAAAGGTAGTTTTCAATTAAAACTTACGAATTTTCCACTATTCATCAAAAAATGAAACTTATCTGAAAAAATCTAAAAATAAAACTAAGATATATTTCATTTTATCAATTTAAAATTGACTTGAATGTTGTAATATAAATATTATAAAACTATAAAAAACTATTTTTAAAATTAGTGTGCCATAAAAAAAGAATGTTTTTTAGAAAAAAAATGTTTTAACCATAAAATTGAATATATTAATATAGCTTTTCTTTAAAAATAATAAGACAAATGATAAATTATTGATTGATTATATACTATATAAATTCCTTTAAAAATACACCAAAGGTGGTTTTTATTTTTTTTTTATGGTTGAACACATTTGTTTTCATAAAAAAATATTTTTCAAGAAAACGTTTCTTTTATTTTCAAATTATTTTTATTTTAATTTCTAATTAATGGGTACGAAAATAATTAATTATATATACATGTGTGATCTATGATTTTATAATTTATTTAATCATATTATTATCTTCCATTAAAATATGTAGGTGATAACTTTTATATTATATAATAATATTTTTATTGTACATCACGTTTTGATTAAAGTCAGTGTTGCTTTTAACCTAAAATATCATTTAGATTAAATATATTTGGAAAATAGTTCACAAAATAACAGAGTGATACCTTATAACTTCCATATAATGAAAATTCAACCTCAAAATTCATAACTTTTTTATCAACAATTGTGCATAATGCTACCTCATTACATCCTCAGGTTCCCAGGTATGTTCAACAAGATGGTGGTTTCACTAAAAACAATTTACCAATTGAGTGGTTTATTTTTTGTAGAAATTCCTCTATTCGATCTATATTATCTATGAGTATTACGTCATAATAAATCCCTTGATCCAGGGGTAAAACAACTATATTCATTACATGTGAAAAAATAGGTATGCACTTCCTCATAAGGGATACATAGAACACATCGTGAACCAGAGAGAGGTTAGGTGGAATCACTAGAAGATATGATATTTTCCAAAAAATGAACATGTATTTAAATAGGACTAATAGATATAGGTATTGGTTGTCCATTATTTATTACATGTATATATTAATAGAATGAACTTATCACAAACCTCAAATTATATATCGCATCATTGATTTTCATTAAAATATTTATATCAACATTATAAAATACATATATGTTGATAAATAGATTTAACCTTCACTGCCATCTCATTAGCTATCTTAGGTCTAAATAGGTTCCTATCTGACAATTCATGACATTATGTGTGAAGGGAAACATGATGGTATATGAAAATTCTCAAGCGAATATTATTAATGTAATAAAACTCAACTAGAGGATGGTGGGATCACAACTTCATTTGAAATCCATTGAACATTATCATAGAATATCCTCTAGGAATTGAATTTTTATCATAGTGATTAAACTCATCTCAATAAAAATATATTGATGAATATTTCTCCAAACAAATGGAAAATTTCAGATCCTGATAACAAACAATTTAATGTTGTACATAATTAAACCATTACACATATTTAATGTATATTATGAATGACATATCAAAAGTGAAATATTATATGATGGAAATGAAGTGTACTGAATTTTTAATTTGATCTACTATAACCCAATATTATGATAATATCAAAGATAATAAAAAACATAGTAGTTACCAATACCTTAAATCATATGTTAATAAATTGAAAAGACCCTCCTCCTCAAATAACATTGGCACTCTATAAAAAACCCTTTGGTTTTATATACATAAATGTATCATAAAATATAATTAATATTTATTAAATCCCATCACATAAAATCACATTAGGGGCTTCAATGAATTTGAGATTATGATCAACCTTATACCCATAATCCCTTAATGGTGTCCAAAACAGTTACATTATTATTATATATATACATACACACACTCAAATGATAAATCCCCCTTTATTCATTATATAAACTCTTATATTAAAAACATTTTAAATGGAAGCATGGATTCATAATTTTACAAATATAATATGAAATGTGATTCAAATAATTTATTATTCACATAGAGGGAGATAATCACGTGAAATTTCCTTAACATATGATCCAAAATATTTTTATAGGGCTCATTTATATATAATAAAACATGAAAATATTGTACATGGAGGGTAGGATTAGTGGGTACCTAATAATCAAGATTCACTTTATCCATTTTTATTATATATGAATTAAATTTCTCATTATTTTCTCTATAGTTATTGTGTCTCTTCATTCCCATTATCCCTTAGATTCAAGAATCAATTCACACAATTCTCATACTCCTGGAATTTGAAACAATGGACTGTGGGTGGTGCATTCTATAAAAAATTATCTTACTTTCTATAATTATCTAACTTATTCCCATCAAGTAGGAAATCAATTTCATGATGAAATTCCACTATACACATAATACATTAATAGTACCCTTACGAAACTTTTATCCATGGTAATTCCTATATTTTGATCATAAAGTAATTCTTATCTTCTTCTCTCCATTGTTTTGAAATTTTCCGTTGAAATCCATCTATCTTTTCTTGTCAAAAACTAGAAGATTATTATGTAACTCTAAACACGGTTTCAATATTTAAACACATAGATCATTATTCTACTTTCTATTAATGTATCTTATCAATAAATCCCTTCAAAGTGTTCTTTTTAATCCAATAAATAATCGTTTAACTTTACAATTGGGTGGGATGATAGTACCATAAGAGTACCATTAAAGTATTTTAAAATTTTCAACATATTTAACAACAGATTCATAATAATTTCTCTTTATCTAAAATAAATTATCAATAATTTTATAGAGAATACTAAAAATGTACTTATTGAAATATAAGTTTCCAAACTCATCCCACCTTATGGAGTAAATCTCATCTTGTTGCCTCATATTCTTGAAAAGATTCCAGTATTGATTTGATTCACCTTCTAGTTGGTCGATGAGAAAAATTAATTTTCAATGTTCCATATAAATCCCCTTGATTTTATGGTATATATATTGTTAAATAAATTCAATTTATTTTATATCTTATGTATCATGCAACATCGAGGTTAATTAAATAGTGATATACTGTTATATATTTGAATTTTAATAAAATCTTTATAACATAGGCATTAAATTTTTTTATTTTAATATGATTAAAAATATTATGAACTATATATTATGTTCTTGTTTATTTATTATTTGTAAAGAAGAACTTAATTTTTAATGTAATTTATTTTTCAAAAATATGTTTTCTTCAAAAATGATTTTATTTCTCTTTATGAATAAATATTTTAAAGAGTTTATGTAACATCTATAAAATTTATTTTATAGGTATATTATAATTTTTGAAATCATAGTATTAAAATTAGCTTATGGAAAATTATTTGGAATTTTCATGAAAGATTGATTTTTTAGTAAATTGTAAAAATACTAATTTTAATAAAAATATTACCTTATTTATATTCAAAAGTCCCACTATAATTTAAATTTTCACTCAAATAAACATAATTAATTTATAGTTATATATATATAATTAATTTCATTTTAATAATTAGTATACTTTATTTACGTATAACTATAATTTTGGGATTAAAATTTAATTTTTTTCAACAAAACTATCTTACGTTGCGTTTTGAAAGAATACATTTAAATTATATACTAAAACCTCTATGTTTTGATTATTTAAAATATGATTCCATATTTTAATTAAAAATTTCTAAATTTATAAAATATACTAGTTTTAATTTTTTTTAAATAGTAACCTTAGTAAAATTTATCAACTCCGTAAAGGGTATGTTTGATTAATTTAAGTTAAATATAAAAAATAAAGTCATTATTAATCATTTTAATTATTTTTTAATGAATCACAATCAAACCTTAAAACATAAGTATAAAATTTTAGTTATTAAATGGATAGTTTTCTTCAAAAATGACTTATATATTTTTAAATGAATGATAATTTAAAAAGAGTCACTCTTTTTTTAATATCATTCTTTTGTCCACATGGGAATAAATTAAAATATGAATGAAAATAAAATGATTTTTAGATTAATGAAATTATATTCAACATATAATGTTATATTTTATTTTTATAAATTAAAATATTACCTTAAATTCTTTTTCAATGCTAATATAATATTTATTAAATTATAATTAAAATAAAATAATCGATCTTAAAAATATTAAATTTTGATATATTTTTGGATGTGTTAATGTGTATAAATAATTTTATAGGTCTATATGATATATTATTGATGTTTTAATTCATCATTTTACAATTTAAACTTTTTCCATGATTTATTTGAAGTCAAATAAATGAATAGTGACAAAATTTACATTGATGAAAATAATATTTTATTAAAATACCTATAATTCATAAAATTTTTATCATTGAAAACATGAATGAAATAATTTATATAAAATATTAAATGTATGATTAATGAGTACTTTATGGTAATGAACCGGAAATTTCAAGGAATGTTTTTTAAATACTTTGGAATTTTACGAGTCTGTGGCTTCTAACGGCACTTGATTCCGAGGACCAGTGTGCCCAAAATCAATTTACAAAGTTTAGATTAGGTATGTTCAGTGAAAGAACGAGTGGGTTTTTCTAACTTTTCAACCGGTGCTCAGAATTAAAATCTAAAGGAACTGCTGAACTCGCAGCGCCGATAATTGCTTAAAGGGATACTTACTGTAGTTGCGTTCTGAAAGGAGGAGAAGATAATTTTGGGGAATTATTTATGAAGTAAATAAAAATTGTCAGAACAATTATTATTTTATAAGGTGGTTATTCCCTCCCATGGGTAGTTTAGGGTGGGGCCCACAGCCACTTAACAACCCAAGTGTGGATCTTAGAGAGGTGGGGGCCCACATGAGCCACACCATTTAATTTACCCTAATCTCATTAATAACCCCTCATTAATTTGGAAACCCCCCCCCCATTTATTTTCCAACGCGTAAATTGAATAGGGACCTTCCCTCTCCTTTATTAATTAAATTATCAACAGGTTTTATTAAATGCGGTGATTTAATTCTTGGAGTGTCTTTGCATGTGTAATTAAATAATAAGATGAAGATATTATTTAATTAGGGGAAAAGCCTTCGTTGTGCGGGAGAGATCGAGAGAGCTTTGGAGCTTTTAGAAGAACTCCGGTCTCCGACGAAGAATGACGAACATCGCCGGCCTCAGACGAAGAATGCCGGCCTCCGACAAAGAACGATGAAGAACGTCGGTTCCTCAGAGATAGATGACGCACCACCCTTTCTCTTCTCAACGGCAAAATAGGAGATGCCACATCCTCCTCAGCGCACTCTGACGTCACCTGTGATCCCTTTCCCCACGATGTCGTCTACCGCGACGCCAACGTTTGACATCAATTGTTGAGGTAGGGGAATTTTTATAAATTATTTTATGCGATTTTATACCCTCGGCATGGAGTTCAAATTGTTTGGTGATGTTTTGGACCACTAACGTGGTGGGTGCGGACTAACAAACAAGTCTGAACCCACCACTACTTTGTTCTTGATGTGCGGAATAATCGGTGACAATGAAGCTGGACCGAAAAGGCGATTGGAGGCCTTTGCAGTAATGTACGGGTCCCGAGGCCACCGCAAGCATAGACGGAAGCAAAATCGGACCCCCAGAATGACTCCGGTGGCCCGCGGAAGTCCCTGGCAGCGCGGGTCGCCGGCGCGGCTGAAGCTGCGGTGGCGAGGGCCGGGTCTCGCGGCCGTGGAACAGGGGGGCATCCCCCACGCTCGGCTCACTAGCCAAGCCAGCGTGCCCCCCCCCCCCCCCCGGCCAGGCCGGGGTGTGTCACGCGGACCGGGCCGCGCCCAGCTTGGCCAGACCTGGACCCGGGTTGGGTCCACCCGGTTCGGCCCAACCCGGGGGGGGGGGGGGGGGGGGTTAGGCTGAGTCGGATCGGGCCCCAACCCACACTTCGGACCGTCTTTGGTCTTTTTCCCATAACTTGAGATACAGTCCTCTGATCGATGCAATGTCTATTGCATTGGAATCCTTGGATCGAGATGGCCATTTCGGTATATTACACTCAATGTTTTGACAAAGTTTGGGTATGGACGGGTTGATTCGAACCCGAAACTAACTGGGCCCTTGGAGCAGAAATTCTTATATCTTAAGGACCAGACGTCGGATTGATGTGACACTAATTGCGTTGGAATCCTATTGTTGAGATGGTTTGTTTGGATTACTACAATTGAGGTTTGGATGAAGTTGGAGTATGGTCTGGTTGGTTTATCTTAAAAACCAACCGGGCCCCTGGAACGGAAAAGTCAATAACTCTCAGACCGGGCGTCCGATTAACGCACCATCTGTCACATTGGGTTTTTTGGCGAGATAGAGCTTTGGGATAGATCAAATATAGAATTCGTGATAGTTGATGTATCGACTCTTTTTCTTGAGGAGTGGACCCTCCCGGAATCGAGCATGCTGTGTGCGAGACCCCTAGAGGTGGTCGCGACTACATCGACTACTATACTAGAATCCTCCGTGGGTTCGACAACGACGACTACCATACTAGGATCATCCGTGGATTCGATGGCGATGACTTCTGTACTTGTATACTGTGTGGGTCCGGAAGTATCGACCTCTGTACTTGTATCATGTGTGGGTCTGGAAGAGTAGCTGGTCTTGTATCCTGTGTGGGTCCGACAGCTTAGCTAGACTTGTATCCTCTGTGGGTCCTATAGCTTAGATGAATCAGTGACTACATCTGATCATCTCTATCGCTATAAGAAAGATGTATACCTTTGTGAGCTGAGTCTTGACTTTCAATCATTATCATCAATGTGATTGACTTGTTTTCCTGTGTGGACTCGGTTGTGCTTTCTTGTGTGGAATGGGTTGTACTTGGGCTCGTGAGTTGGAGCCGAAATGGAATTGATGACTTAGGTATATGTATGTGACATACCTAAGTAGATTTGGTTGATACTTCCTATTGTATATTTCATTTGTGGATTATCCTTTGTGGATTTTGGGAGACCTTCGGGGGTCTCGGGGTCCCTATGGGGTATCGTATACTCGCCCCTACATGGGCTATGCCCGAACTATGTTGTGTTGGATGCAGACAACAGACAACACTGATCGAGGTAGAGGCTTTTAGAGCTGGACGGTACCTAGAGGTGGACCACTTGGTGGGACATACACAGAGCAGATGGCCAGATCCGAGGAGCCGAGGAGCCGAGGATAATATCTATACCCACCCTTCAGGTGGTATTTCGGGAGAACGACTCAGTGTTAATGTTTTTACTTACTGCTGTTGTACTTTACTTTTAGTTGTACTATACTTCTAGTTGGGTTTGTATACTGGCCCATCTACTTTCTAGCACTTACTTTTGTACTTATTTTACTTAGTGTTTACTTCATCATGTGTACTCTGTGGTGTTTTTTTACTTAAATAAAAGCAATGCCATACCTTTTTTTTGGGATTTGCGACTTTGGTTCTAGTCGCAAGCCCCTGGCCTATGGATGACAGGCTTGGGGTTGCCATGACATGGGCCCCGAGGACGGGTCGTGACAAATTGGTATTAAAGGAGTTGGTTCTACCACATAATGTATGACTCTGATCTTTCCTTTCTGTGAAGAAATAGTGTTAAGAGTATTGAGTGTGGTTTTCAGTCCAAGGAGTCCAGTGTTGGTGCAGCGGCCGACGTATCCATACACCAGGACCCTGACTTCTGATTTCTGACTCAGCGCATGAAAACCCTGATTACGTGTGTGTTTACATTCAAAAAATTTCTTTGTGATTACTTTGTGTCATCTCACCAGGTATACTGTTTGATCGCGGTGCACCTGTTTTTTTTTCAGGATGGCCCCACGAAGGTAGCCAGCTAGGGTTCCCAGTTACATGTGAGATTGCAGCCCCCCAAGTGACGAGGCCTTAGTGCAGGGACCCATTACAGCGGAGGCACCAGCGGTACCACTACCCGCTGAGCCACCGATGCTACAAGCCCCGGCGGTGGAGAGTGAACACCTCCTGAGCGCCTTGCACGAGTTTTAGAGACAGAGGCTACCCAGGTTCTGTGGAGAGACATATCCTCAAGCAGTAGAGGATTGGATGGAGGCCATCGTCAGAGTCTTCAGACTGGTAGGGACACTAGCAGATCTTATGGTGATCCTTGCTGCGAGTCTCCTGCACACAGCAGTAGTTAGTCGGTGGAGCCTGATGCTCCAGGTGCATGATGAGTCATCTCTACTTTGGACAGACTCCAAGAGCCTCTTCCACTCGAAGTTTGTTCTAGCCACCCTCCATGCGGTGGACATCCAGGAGTTACTACAGTTGCGGCAGGGCCGCATGTCGGTAGCCCAGTACTCGACGAGATTTACCGACCTCTCACGCTACTTCAAGGACATGGTATGTAACCCATTCTTCCGGGCCTGGACCTTTGAGATGGGATTGAGACACGAGATCAGGGCTTCAACGATTCCCCTCCGCATCCTGACACAGGCGGGGGTGCTGGAGCGGGCCCTGTTAGTGGAGATCTTTCTCGCCGAGCAGCCATCAGTAGTGAGACCCATCGCAGGATGGCACGGAGCAGATTCTTCTACAGCCGGAAGTCGACGGACGACGCAAGGGTCCAAGCGGACCAAGCTGATAGGTGGGCGACCTCAGGATACAGGTTCATCTGTACGGGGAACACAACATAGAGCTAGCCTAACGAGGAGCAGACAATGCTATGCATGCGGCGGGCCGGGCCATATGGCCTGTGACTGCCCGACCCTCCATGAATATGAGTAGAATATAGTGGATGGAACTCCCAGCTAGAGGAAGAGATTCGACCGTGGAGGTCCGCAGGGAGCAGGCGGACGAGGCAGAGGAGATGGCTGAGCAGCGGGTGGTGGACGACGCTTCGAGGCTCTACCACCACCACCCCTAGGTGGTCCACCCCAACCACATGGAGTTGGCGGGTAGAGGCAGGCTCAGCTCCAGGAAGCATAGGCTTACAACCACAGTGAACCTGAGATGATTCGAGTTACTATCTGTGTCTACTCCACCCTTGCTGCAGTTCTTATAGACACAGGTGCGAGTCATTATTTTATTACTTCTTTCCTTGTTTGGAGCTTAGAGATTCCGACAGAGACGTTGGCTCGATCTTTAGGCTTGAGACTCCTACGAAAGGAGACTCGACGATTACGCACTGGTGCCGACAGTGTGAGCTTACTCTAGGAGGTGAGAGTTTCGGTTGGGATCTTCTTGTAGCGGCGTCGAGGCCATACGATGTCATCTTGGGTATGGACTAGTTATCTATAGTCCATGCTCAGATCGACTGTATTAGGCACAAGGTGAAGTGTTTCCACACGGATGGGACCGGGTTCACCTTCACCGGCGAGAAGGGAACCTTCGCAGCATATGATGGACTCATGTAGAGGAGAGGGCATCCAATCACACATAAGTTGGCTAGTCACATCCTTGGAGCAGTTGACCTGTGAAGTATGAGTTTTCCTGTAGTGGTGGATCAGTATGCAGATGTTTTTCATGAAGATGTTCCAAGACTTCCTCCTCGCAGAGAGGTAGATTTCTACATAGAACTGTACCCTGGGACATCACCGATATCAACTCCAGCATATCGGATGTCTCCTGCAGAGCTTCGTGAGCTGCAGGTATAGCTGGAGGACTTAGAGGGGAAAGGATTCATTCTACCCAGTGGTTCATGCTGGGCATCCCTGATTCTGTTCACAAAGAAGGCGGATGGGAGCTTGCGACTGTGTGTCAACTACCGTCACCTAAAACAGGTGACAATGAGGAACAAGTATCTGCTTCTGAGGATTGACGACCTCTTCAATAAGCTCAAGGGAGCACGTTGGTTCTTGAAGATAGACCTCAAGTCAGGCTATCATCAGCTCCAAGATTGGGATGAGGATGTGCAGAAGATGTCCTTCAGGTGTTGGTATGGCCACTATGAGTTCTTGTTCATGCCCTTTGGTGCAACCAATGCTCCAGCAGTGTTCATGAGTCTCATGAATAAGATCATCCAGCCCTACCTCGATCAGTTTGTCGTAGTCTTCATTGACGACATACTGATTTACTCAACCACAGTGGAGGAGCACACCTACCACTTATGGGTTGTAGTAGATACACTCAGAGAGCACCATGTTTATGGTAAGCTCTCTAAGTGCCAGTTCTTGCTTCGAGAGGTTCACTTCATGGGGCACGTCATCTCTAAGGAAGGAGTTGTAGTGGATCCCGCAAAGGTCAAGGTAGTACTCGCTTGGGAGCCACCCATGAGCGTGACATAGGTACATAGTTTCCTAGATCTGGCTGGGTACAATTAGAGATTTGTGCCAGAGTTCTCCAGAGTTGCAGCACCGCTTACAGCTTTGATGAATATGGGGAAACCCTTCGAGTGGTTAGACAGATGTTAGCAGATCTTCCCGGAGCTGAGGCGGAGTTTGACCTGTGCACCCATCTTGAGGCTACTGGAAGAGGGCATAGGGTACATAGTTTACAGCGATTCATCAGGGCCTAGACTCGGGTGTGTCCTGATGCAGGAGCGAGGAGTGATCGCATACGGTTCATAGAAGTTGAGGTACCACGAGTAAAACTACGCTACCCATGACCTAGAGTTAGTAGCAGTGGTCTTCGCCCTGAATATGTGGCGACACTATCTGTTGGGTGAGCGCTTTACAGTCTACTCTGACCACCAGAGTCCTAGGTCCATTTTCTCGAGGAAGGACCTGAACTTCAGCCAGCGGTGATGGCTCAAGTTCTTCTAGGATTATGAATTTGAGATTTTTTATACTTTTGGGAAGGGGAACGTTGTGGATGATGCTATCAGCAAGAGATCAGGCATTCAGCTACTTGGGGAGGTGATAGAGCAGTTAGCCGCTTTGAAGATATCCTTCATGGATAGAGATGGGGCAGCCTACTTATAGTCCCTCATAGTCACTCCTCCACTACTTCAGCAGGTCAGAGAGGCACAACGTGGGGACGTTGATTGTGAGGCGGTACGTGCTCAGATATCCTTAGGGCTGACACCCGATGGATTTTTTGAAGGAAGGGATCACATCATCCTCTTCAGGGGACGTACCATGGTACTAGTTTCACTACAAGAGGAGTTGTTAAGGGAGTTCCACACTTCCCCACTAGAAGTACATCCTGGAGTAGTGAAGATATACTAGGACCTCAGACGACAGTACTGGTGGCCGGGTTTGAAAAAGGTTGTGGCAGAGTTCGTTTCTCGAGGCCTCACTTGTTAGCAAGTGAAGGTAGAGCACCAGGAACCAGCAGGATTGGAACAACCCTTAGAGGCCCCGGAGTGGAAGTGGGATGGGATATCCATGGATTTCATGATGAGGCTTCCACGTACATATAGAGGGCACGACACAATCTGGGTGATCATAGACCGACTCACCAAGTAAGCCCACTTCCTACCGATCAGAGAGCAGGGCTTAGTAGAGAGAATTGGACGCCTCTACGTTCAGGGGATCACACGGCTTCATGGTGTTCCATCATCTATCATCTCCGATCAAGACACTCGCTTTACTTCCTTGCTTTGGAAGGGGTTGCAGGAGGCCTTTAGGATGCAGCTATGCCTGAGCACTTCCTTTCACCCTTAGATGGATAGCCAGACGGAGAAGACCATTCAGACACTCGAGGACATGCTCTGTGCATTTTTCCTTGACTTTGTTCATAGCTGGGAGGATCCCCAACCCTTGGTGGAGTTTGTGTACAACAACAGATACCACTCCACCATCAGGATGGCACCATACGAGGAACTTTACGACCGACTTTGCAGATCACCTCTGCGCTAGACTTTCCCTGGGGATTCCACAATAGTAGGACCAGAGATGGTTCAGGCTACGAAGGAGAACGTGCATATCTTCCAGGAGGGTATGAGGACTGCACAGAGTAGACAGAAGTCCTATGCTTATAGGAGGCGGAGACCACTGGAGTTCGAGGATGGAAACCACATTTTCTTACGGGTCTCACCTCGACGTGGGTTGCGAGGATTTGGCCGGGGTGACAAGTTATATCTGCGCTTCATCAGAAATTTTTAGGTACTCAGCAGAGTAGGCGAGATGGCTTACCGCTTGGCCCTTCCACCTCAGCTGCATCGGGTGCACGACGTCTTCCATTTATCTCTGCTTAGTAGATATGCGCACGACCCGACACATATCATCAACCAAGGGGAGCTGGACATCGATGATGGGTGACATTGAGGAGGTCCCGGTGGAGATCGAGGATCGACATGAGCGAGTCCTAAGTGGGTGGTCGATTCCTCTTGTGCGCATTTGTTGGTAGCATGGGAACCTTCAAGAGAGCACATGGGAGCGGGAGGCTCAGATGCGTGCTCAGTACCCTCTTTTGTTTCCCTAGTTTATGTTGTATCTTTACGGGGAAGTAAATCCATGAGGTGGGAGTGATTTAAACTCCTAGAAATTTAAAGGTATTTTTTTAAATACTTTGGAATTTTATGAGTTTTTGGATTCTGACAGCACTTGATTCCAAGGCCCGGTGTGCCCGGAATCAATTTCTGTAGTTTAGCTCGGATACGTTCAGTGAACGAACAAGACGGTTTTTCTATCTTTTGAACCGGTGCTCAGAATTAAAATCCAAAGGAACTGATGAACTTGTATCTCTAGTAATTTCTTAAGGGGACACTTACCGTAGTTGCGTTCGCAAAGGAGGAGAAGATAATTTTGGGGGTTTATTTAAGAAGAAAATAAAAATTGTCGAAACAATTTTTATCTTATAAGGTGGTTATTCCCTCCCATGGGTAGTTAAGGGTGGGGCACACATCCACTTAACTACCCAATTGTGGATGTTAGAGAGGTGGGGGACCACACGATCCCCACCATTTAATTTCCTCTAATCTCATTAAGAACCCCTCATTAAATTTGAAACCCCCCCCCCATTTATTTGACAATGCGTAAATTGAATATGGACCTTCCCTCTCCTTTCTTAATTAAATTGTCAACACGTTTTATTAAATGTGGTGATTTAATTATGGGAGTTTCATTTCGTGTGTAATTAAATAAGAGGAGGAACATATTATTTAATTTGGGGAAAAACATTTGTTGTACGGGAGAGATCGGGAGAGCATTGGATCTTTTGGAAGAACTCCGGTCTCCGACAAAGAACACTGGCCTCCGATGAAGAACGACGAAGAATGTCGTCCTCCGAAGAAGAATGACGAAGAACGTTGGTTCCTTGGAGATCGTTGACGTGCCACCCTTAATCTTCTCTGTGGCACGATAGGAGACGTTGCTTCCTCCTCGTCCCACTCTGACGTCGCCTATGATCCCTTTCCCCGCGACGCTGTCTAGCGTGACGCATACGTTCGACATAAAATTTTGAAGTAGGGGAGTTTGTATAAATTACTTTATGTGATTTAATACCCCCATCATGGTGTGCAAATTGTTTGGTTATGTTTAGAACCACTAAAGCGGTGGGTGCGGACTAACGAACAATTCTAAACCCACCGTTACTTTGTTCTTGATGTGCAGAATAATCGGCGACAATGAAGTGGGACTGAAATGTAGATTGGAGGCCTTCACAGTAATGTATGGGTCCCGAGGCGACCGCAGTCACAGACAGGAGAAAAATCGGACCACCGGAATGACTCCGGTGGCTCGCGGAAGTCCCCGGCAGCCAGAGGCAGCGGTCAGCACCGGTAGAAGCCTGCCGTGGAGGCGAGGGCCGGATCCCGTGGCCACGCAGGATCCCAGGGATATGCGGCTCTAGGTGCTGCATCCACGGAACAAAGGGGGGGTGTCCCCTCCGCTTGGCTCGCTGGCCGAGACAGCGTGCCCCCCCCCCCCCCGGCCGGGCCGGGGTGGGTCAAACGGACTGGGCCGCGCTGGCCGGACCGGGCCTCACCCAGCCGAGCTGGACCCAGACCTAGGTTGGGTGACCCGGTTCAGGCCGACCTGGGGGGGGAGGGGGGAGGGGGGGTTGGGCCGGGTCGTATCGGGCCCCGACCCCCACTTCGGACCGTTTTGGTCCTTTTCCCATAACTTGAGCTTCGGACCTCCGATCGACGCACCGTCTATTGCGTATGAATCCTCAGATCGATATGGTCATTTAGGTATATTAAACATGAGGTTTTGAAAATTTTTGTGTATGGACGGGTTGATTTGTACCCGAAACCAATTGGGCCCTTGGAGCGGAAATGTGTATATCTTAAGGATCGGACGTCCGATGATGTGCCACCAATTGCGTTGGAATACATTTGTTGAGACGGTTATTGTTTCTTAATCAACTTGAGGTTTGTACATAATTAGATTATGTTCGGGTTGGTTTAGCTTAAAAACCAACCGGGCCCCTGGAACGGAAAATCCAATAACTCTCAGTCCGGGCGTCCGATTGACACACCGTATGTCACGTTGTGTTTCTTTTGACCAGACGGAACTTTGAGACACATCAAATCTGGACTTCGTGATAGTTGATGTATCAAATATTTTTCTTGAGGAGCGGACCCTCCCAGAATCAAGCATGCTGTGTGCGGGAACCATAGAGCTGGCTGCGACTGCATCGACTACTGTACTAGAATCTTCCAGGGATTCAACAGCGACAACTACCACACTGGGATCCTCCATGGGTTCGACGACGATGACTACTGTGCTTTTATTCTGTGTGGGTCTGATAGTATCAACCTCTGTAGTTGTATCCTGTGTTGGTTTGGCAGAGTAGCTTGTCTTGTATCCTATGTGGGTCTGACAGCTTAGCTGGACTTGTATCCTATGTGGGTCTGACAGCTTAGCTGGACTTGTATCCTATGTGGGTCTGATAGCTTAGATGAATCAGTGACTACATCTAATCATATCTATCTCTATCCGAAATATGTATACCAGTGTGAGCTGATTATTGACTTTCAATAATTATCATCGATGTGATTGACTTGTTTTCTTGTGTGGACAGGGATGTGATTTCCTGTGTGGACAGGGTTGTGCATTCCTATGTGGACTGGGTTGTACTTGGGCTCGTGGGTTGGAGCCGAACTGAAATTGATGACTTTGGTATATGTATGGACATATAATTAAGTAGACGACGGACATCACTGATCGAGGTGGAGTCTTGTGGAGCTAGATAGTACCAGAGGTGGACCACTTGGCGGGACGTACATTGAGCGGACAACTGGACCCGAGGAACCAAGGAGACTATCTGTACCCACCCTTCAGGTGGGATTTCTGGAGAATGAGTCGGTGTTGCTGTTTTTACTTACCACTGTTGTACTTTCCTTTCAGTTGTCCTGTACTTTCAATTGGGTTTGTATACTGGCCTATCTACTTTCTATCACTTACTTTTGTACTCAGTTTACTTAGTGTTTACTTCAGCTTGTGTACTCTATGGTGTTATTTTACATATATAAATGCATTTCCTTCAATTTTTTCGGGATTTAAGCCTTTTGTGTTAGTCTCCATCCCTTGGCCTATGGAAGGCGGGCTTGGGGTAGTCACCGCACGAGCCCCAAGGACGGGTCATAAAATTTATTCTTTTATATTAAAATTGTTATCCCTTTATATTAAAAATAATTGTTACCATGGTTAAGGTCAAAAATAATTGTACAATTGGTTAAAAAATGATAAGGGTTAATATAAAACCTAAAGTTTATTAAATTATATTTCTTGACAATATTAAAAACCAATGATATCTTATATTAAAATACTATTAAATTTTGATGCATTTTTCTTGAAAAATGAATTTATTATAGTTTAATCATTTGAGAAATTCCAAAAGTTCCCATCACCTCAATTTTAAAATTGAACTGAATCCTTCACTTATTTACACCACATTGAGACATATATCTAGAAAAATTATACAAATTTAACTTTTAATCGTAATTAGTTATGTTATTTATTTCTTTGTTCTTCAAAAATTCCAACCCTATCACCCATAAAATTAATTATAGAGGACACCCTTCATCAAAGATGTAATCACATTTACCAACTCATTCAAAAAATTTCTTTTAATACATACTCTTCATGTTTTGATTCCATCATAAATAAATTAATAATTTATAATCTATATATAATGATATTTTATTTGGATTATGGAAAACAATATTCAACATTTTATCCTTCATCTCAGAAAAAGCAGGATGTGTTTGTACATAAGGATAAAAGCCTCTATGAAGTGGTGTAATTCATTTTTCATCACCAATTTTACAGGATGTTTATAATGATGGATATATTAGATATATATGGTAATTATAAAATTATATTGTTTCTCTATAATATAATATCACTTTATTTCTTTCCATTTTACCCATTAATGGAATAATATCACCACACTTGTGTATGTACGACCTACCATCTCTACGATGCAATGCAACTCACATTCCATGTTCAACATTCTAGAATTATTATGAAATAGTTTTTAATTGTTAAATATGATAGTTATAACATTAATATAATTCTAAATATGTTGTATCAACACCGTACAAAAAAACTATGATACTCATTAAAAAATATGTATGATAATATAAGGTATTTAAAACCCAAAAAACATGAAAAAGATGAAATATTATTAATTATTGAGTAATAAAATTTTATATAAAGATCACAAATGGTTTTATAAATAATAATAAGGTTACGGAATAAATTAATAAAAAAATTCATACAATCATACTAGAGGTCAATAGATGAATCACTAAACAGAATCATGGGGTAATGGAATTCATCTCAATTTCACCTCAATGAGGTTTATTTAAATATTTTGTGTCTAATTTTTTTTTATATGTTGTATATAATAAAACTTTGATTTATTTATGATCATAATAAATTGAGAATTTCATTTCTCTTAAATATCTATCATGGATTTGATTATTTCCTAATTCATATACAAATTTTATAAATATTGATTAATTGTACATTATTTGATTAGCTGAGAGATAATGTTAAATATATATCTATTACTCAATAAATATTATTATTTGACAAGATATATTTATTCATAAGTTAAATCTAATATTCTTTATGTGAGGAATTATATGTACATATAATAATAGTTGGGGACCATATATATAAAATCTCGTCGATGCATTGGTAGTCTCACGAGATGAATAAGTAGACCAAAATAAATGGAATTTATCCATATAGATTAAAATTACATGAGAAATTTCTTTATGTTAATAATATCATGAGTTTGGAAAAAATAGAAACTTATATTTAATAATTTCATTCCTTAAGTATTAAATTATTTTTATCCATGATATCTTAACTATGATATTATATATGGATTTAGATTATGATCCATTTTTTATTAAATGTAATTTTATTTTAATTATTTACCTTTAAATTATTTTTATTCCCTATCCACTTAGGATTGAAAAAATATTGATTAAATATATTTTTTTCTAATTATTTTACCTTGCTACATTTGTTATTCATTATTGATTCTTGATAGCATTCAATTTATGAAGCTCTTACTAAGAATCTCTTCTCACCCATTTACTTATTCTCAATTCCATATGATATGAATATGAAATGTTTTATTGAGTTCAAGAATGGAAATTAAGTTCATTTTTATGTTTTATTTTTAATTACCAATTTAATAATGGTACCACTTATGTATCTAGTTCTTGAAGAGTAGTAAATTGATCGATCCTTTTGGATGTGATCACCTGTACCTAGTGACAATATAATAATGTAACCTCTATATCTAGGTTACTAGAGCTACGTTTATTAGAGTTTTATCAGATATTATTTAGTTGAAACACTAGGAACTTGATGCTAAAATAAACACAACCAAATTAAAACTAGGATATTCCCTTGTAGTAACTAAAATTTTTACATTTTTAGGGATTTTATTTTATGAATAAAAATTAATGATACTTTTGATCTAAATAATTTAGTTGAATTATTTAGCGATGGCGGCTAATAGAAGAAAAATAATCAATAATATTGTTAAATTTAGGGATTTCCCCATATAAAATCCAATATTGATGGAATTGGAGCTAAAAAATCATGAATATAATAGGGATGCTGGCACATGTGATGTATAATAATCTTTCACATATAGTGCAATAGGATATTCCATTACATAATAACCCTATATTGGATAATTTTATGAGAAAAAATGCTCCATATTTTAGTGGATGTATTAATCCAATGGTTGTTTAGAATTGTATAATGTCTCCTGAAAATCTATTTAATTTATTGAGATGAAATGAAAGGAAAATGGTATTACGTGATGTATATTATATCAAGGTAGATTATATCCAATAGTGGTAGTTGATCTAAAACAAAATGGAGGAAGATGAAATAGAACACTTTTAATGACGATCATCTAATGAAAAATTATCCAAAAAAATATTTCCCTTCTGATCAACGAATTTAAATGAAGAGTAAATTTATTAGGTAAAATAAAAAAAATGAAGAGAGTGTTTTTAGTATAAGGCTACCTTTATAAGAGTACCCAGGTATGGTACTGATTACATACATAATTCAGAAATAAATATTGAACATTTTGTTAAAGGCATTAAACAAAATCTCCTATGGGAATTGTCCTCTAATATTTTTTCATCATATGATGAAATAGTGTTATATTCTATCAAAACAAATAATTAATTTGATCGATCCTGTATCCTTAAGGAAAATAAATAGAAGAAAAATTCTACTAAGAACTATGATAGATTTAAGCACCATTAAAGAAAAATATTATAAATAAATTTCAATATTGTAATTTTTTTTTGAAGAAACATCTAAGGAAATACCAAAAGTGAAAAAGAGTGTTTTATTAGTAAAGTGGAATCTTTCATCCATATCTGGAATGCATATGGGAATAAAAAACAAATTAATATTCAATTATTAATCTACAAAGAAATTTCAAACTATACAAATGAATTTCCCAAGCATCAAGGTAATTTACCACATAAGAACATAAGAGGAGAAATATAATATTACATGATCACTATTGTTAAGGTGGAATATCCTAATGATGTGGTGGAAGGTACTTTAATCGTATATTCAAATTTATCTAATGATTTCTTTGATTATGGATACTCACAATACTTTTTATCTACCTAGTTTATAATTAAAATTAGAATTTTCCATTTTAATTTAAGAAAGTTGTTTTCAGTAGAAGAAAATTAGTGACGTATCATTACAATACAGATTTGTTGGGTTGTCCCCATTTTAGAGCACAAGCATGCGTCACTTACTGAACATATTATCATACAAATGGATTAATTTGATATAATCATTATAATGTAATTAATTTTAAAATATTATTCATAATTTTTATAAAAAGTAAAGGAAGTTAAAATATTTTATGAAGATGTGGAATTACGAATCTTTAGAGTGGAGATTTAATCAACCAATTCATGTCTATACCCACCCCAATAGCTATTCTAAATTAGATTAGTATGAAAGAAGAGAAAAAATTGATGGATGAAAAGGGTAATCTCATGCATGAGTATTTAATAATAATTGAGGAATATATTATTGAATTTCCATATTAATTACCTAGAAATATACTAGAGCGTGAAGTAGAATTTCCCATTTCATTAATACCTAATGAAAAAACAATATAAAAACTACCTATTGAATGTAAATTTAATAATTAGTGGAGCTACTGAAATAATTGCAATCGTTTTGTGATAAGATATTTATACACCCTATTCAAACACCATTTTGAGCCCTTATTTTCATTGTTTATAAGAAAGATGGATCCATGAGATTATGCATTGACTATAGAAAAATCAATTATAATATTATATAGAACATGTATCATCTTTCATTCATTGATGATTTATCTAATAAAATTCACGAACTAAACATTTTTCAAAGATTAGACTTTATTATGGATATCATCCAATATAGTTAAAGAATGATGATATTAAGAAGTCATCATTTCAAACAGAGTATGGACATTATTAGTTTATAGTACTTACAATTTAATGAACAAATTCAATGTATGTTTTCATGGATCTATTGAATATAGAATTTAAAGAGTATCATGGTTTTTTTGTATTTATTGATGGTATCATGGTGTATTATAAAATATATGAAGACCATGATAATCACGAATGAATCATAATTCATAAAATTAGATGGAAAAAACTTATTTGTTAAATTTAGGATGTTTTAATTCTGGATTCAAGATATTTCTATTCTTGGCCATATTATCTCTATGGATAGAATATTAGTCAATCCTATGAAGAAAAAGGAAAACCATGAATTTCCTATAACAAAAAACATAATCTACATACATAGATTCATTAGATTAATAGGTTAATATCATCATTTTGTTTAGATGTTTTACTAATTGGCTATCCCATTATCCAAACCTACACATAACGTGGTTATGTTCATATGAAAAATGAATGTAAAGATTGTTTTGAAGAATTGATGATATGATTGTTCAATTCTATGATTTTCACTATACAATCAAAAAATGATGGTTCTGTGATATACAGTGATGCATTTTAGAATGAACTGGGTTGTTTCCTTAAGAAAAATGATAATGTTATTGGGTATGTATCAAGGTAGTTAAAAAATCATGAAAAAAATTATCCAACTCATGATATTGAATTTTTATATGTAATCCTTCATATTAAGATATGGTTTATTTATATATAGTGAATCCTATGAGATATAAAAAATTAAATGGGTTTAAAATACATCTTTATAAATAAAAAAAATAAAATGAGGTATATAAAATGGATTGAGTTACTAAAAGATTATGATTTCTCAATACACATCAACCAATTAAATGATTATAATGTAATATATGCATTAATTAACAAAGATCATGGGGTTATAACCCAAATGGGGATTGGGATAGATCCTTTGTTTACAGATTTAGTAAATATGTATATGGTCATTTTTAAGGAAGGGGTAAAACAACTCTATTTCAAATGATTGTGAGACCATATTTATTAAAGTATATAAAAATCAATCAATATGATCATGAGTATTTTTTTAATAACATTATAGATTTAAATATTGGAAAATTGGATATATTTGTTTGTGAATATGGTGAACAAAAATTCAGAAAACATTTCTGCGTTCCATCAAAACCGGAGCAAAAAAATGGAACTAATTTATGATACTCATAAATTAAATTTTCGTATACACTATTATAGTACCCAGATGTATAAGTAAATGATATAACTTTTTTAATGGGATAATATGAAGTTGAGGATTGCTAGATATGTGTCAAGATTCATTAATTTTTAACAAGAGAAGGATGAGTGAAGACATCCTAGAAGAGTTATGAAACCACTATGTATTCCTATATGGAACTAGGATGACATTATGATAGAATTCCACACTGGATTTCCAAACACCCCAAGAATGAATGATGTGATGTGAGTTATTATCAATCATCTAACCAACTCATACCATTTTTATAATATAAGTGAATATATTCATCTGCATTTCCTATTATAACTCAATATTAATAAAGGTAAATGACTTCATGTAAGTCCTCTATCGATAATGTCTGATAGAGATATATATTTTACATCAAAAGTATGGAAGATACTTCATAAGGATCTAGATACTAATCATCATTTATGAATTCCCTAGCATCCTTAAACTAAGGAATGATCTAAACATACTTCTCCTAAAATAGAAGACATATTCAAATCATTCTCACTTGACATTCATGGTTTGTTGGATTAGTATTTTTCTTTGGTAGATTTATCCTACAACAATAGTTTCTACTCTAGTATTCAAATGGACTAACACAAAGCATTATATGGAAATAGATATTATAATCTATCTTTATGATATGAATTTTTCTAATTAAAAAATATAGGATTATAAAATACTGAAGAGTCAATCTGAAATCTATTTATTGTTTTATATTATATTAAAGCATATTAACGTTGAAAAAAGAGTTATGCTGACAAAAAAAGGATATCATAGTTTATGTGGTAGATCGTGTCTTTCTAAAGGTATATATATAGAAGGGTTTCATAATTATTGGTAAGAAAGGGAAACTGATCCCCTGGTACATAAGACCAATCAAAATTATGGAATGAGATGGAGTAGTATCTTACCAATGAAAAATGCCACAAAGTCTATCAAAATTTCCCGATGTGTTCACCATATCATTACTAAGGAAGTAAATTCCTGACCCACCACATATAATAACCTATGACAAATATATAAATGGAACATGACCATTCTTACTATAAAGAGACAATCAATATTCTTAACACTAGGGATAAACTGTTCATAAATCCAAAAACTCGATAGGTAAATGTTTTTTGGAGAAACCATAAAATGGAAGAAGCAATGTGGGAACCCAAGGATGTTATGGGGATGAAATACCATCATATATTTAGGAGGTATCATTCATGAATATATTGAGGAAGAAATTTTTGGAAGGGGTACGAATATAATAAACCAATATTTTATGTTATGTCTCTTCTTAAATAAATTCAATTTCATCGATACCTTACATTGCCCACAACTCCGAGCATAAATAAACTACAATATAATATTAAATATTATTATTTTAACATGAATGATATAAAATAGTCATATATATGAATGGTTTTAAAATTATTAACTATATTAATAAATATATTCTGTGTTTATATTTATTAATTATTTATAAATAGGCACATTATTTTTTAAGTCATTTATTCTTTAAAAATAAATTTTATTCCAAATGGGATTATTTATTTTTATAAGTAAATATTATAGAAATTTTTTGGAAATTAAATGAAATTTATTTTCTATTCAAAATATCATTTTGGAAATCATTATATTGAAATTATCATATGGTGATTTTAAGAAATGTTCTTAAAGAATTGTTCCTCCAGTGAACAATGGAAAATATTGTTTTTTTATAAGATTATTACATTATTTATATTAAAAAGTCACTTTATAATTTCAATTTCATCTTGAAATAATATAATTAATATTTCATTAAATATATTATATTATTAATTTCTTTTTAATCATTCATATACATTATTTTTCTATCACTACATTCTTAGTCTCAAATATGCTTTTTTTCAGAAAATTATTTTTCAATATATTTTCTATTATTAATTTTGAACTAAATAATACAATTTATTTTTTTCAAATATGAAATATGGAATCCATATTCTGATTTATAAGGTCTAAATTTAGTATATATGTTATTCTTTTCAAATTAATAACAATAGTAGAAAGATTTATCAACTTAGTAGAGGGTTAATTAGATTACTTTCAGTTAAATCTATGTGATAAGTTCATAATTATTCATCCTAGTTCTTATTGGATTAATATTGTTCGAAAATTATCACCTAACAATCTAATTTTAGTTATTTAATAGTGAAATTCCCATTAAAATTATTATATATTATTTACATAAAAGATAGTTTCAAAATGGCACTCTTCTTGTTTTTAATATCTTTTATATGTCCACATCGGTCAAAATTAAATTATGAATAAAATTGAATGTTTATTTACAAATTAATGATATTATTTTCATTATATAAATTTATTTAAATTTTTTATAAATTATATAATTAGAATAAATTCTTATGGAATGGCAAACAAATATTTATTTAACTAACGAAAAAAATAATTGATATTAAAAATAATAATATTTATATATTTTTGATGTGTTAATGTGTATAGTGAATTACATAGATCTATATAATTTATTATCGATTAATGAAAATTGTTTATTAAAAATATCACTTATTTCTTTAATGTATATAAAGTAAAATTAAAAGAATAGTGACAAAATTGACATCAATGATAATTTATCTAAAAATATTTTTTTAAAATTATTTGAAATTAATAAAATTATTATCGTAGTCTATGAGAAAGGAATATTGTTTAACAAATCATTACTGGTCCATTTATTAGTCATTTTTACCATTTATAGTAATTTTATTAACTCTTTATAATTAAAATAATGGTTACCATAGTTATGGTTAAAACAAATTAACTATGGGGTTAATAAAAAAGATAATGTGTAAGAAGACACAAAAATATGATTAAATTCATTTGTTTGAAGATATTAAAAACTTATAATAAATTATCTTCTAATTCGTTTCCATTTTGAATAATTTTACATGATACATGAATTTATTATAATTTAATATTTGGAGAAATTAGAAGAGTTTCGATCAACTAAATTATAAAAGGGGACATCCTCATACACTTCCTTACATAAGTTTTATCCATCTAGCTCAACCAACTCTATAAATTTCCCTTCTTATGATACATAGTCATGTTATGTAGAATCTGGTCCTTCTAGAAGACCTACCATAGTTATGATAAGAGATGATATAAAGGATTCCCTTTTTAGAAGAAGTAATACTCTTTACAAAATCTTTCAAAATTAATTCTTTTTCTACATCATATTCATGTGTTTTTAAATAAAAAATTAATATGTCTATTAAAATAAATATAATGATATATTATTATGATTATGAAAAAACTGTTCTCCTCCTTTTATACAACCTCATAAATACAAATTCACCACATGTATGTTTGTATGACATACCATATCCACACAATAGTGTGATTTATTTTTCCTCAAAACATTACCAGGATGGTTATAATGATGAATATAGTGGGAATATATGGTAATTATGAAATGATATTCATTATTTTTAATTAATAAATTCCCATCTTCATTATTGTCTCACCAATTAATGGAATGATATTATTAATCATGTGTATGTACGACATACTGTATCCATGATGTAATGATTTTTTTATGTTTGACATCCAATAATGGTTATAAAGAATTATTTAATGATTAAATATTATACTTATAATATTAAAATAATTTTAAATATATCAGATCTAATTCCAATGCAAATTAACTAGGATATCCAGGACAAAATCTGCATGAAAAAACACATAAATTAAATTATAAAACAACGAAAATGATGAAATTTTAGTAATGAATGGTTTTTAAGATGATTAAAAAGTATCATATAAGGATTTATAAATATGAATATGGTTATAGAATAAATTAATGAAAATTTTTAAAACATTACATATAATAATAATGTATTCCCTACTAATAAGAAGCGTGAGGTAAGGGACCTCATCTCAATTTAACTTCATTGAGTTATATTTTAATATTACAAAACAAATTTATTTGATATGTTGTATATAATAACTATTTAATTTATTTATGATCAATATTAATTGAAAATTTAATTTCTATTAAATATACGTCATGGATATTATTATTGTCTAATACATATACCACTTTTATATAAGGTGTTTAATATGAAAGTGATTCTATTTTCTAGGAAACAATGTTAAATACATATATTTTACTAAATATTTATATGTTTCAATAAGGCATAATGATCCATGAATTAAATTTATTATTAGATATGGGAGAAATGATTTGGGAACACAAGAATGGGTGGGGTCCATATATAAAAAATCTCCTCAATGCAGCAGTAGTATTAGGAGATGATGAGTTTGGCCAAATTAAATGGGTTTTTACCAATAATGATTTTACCGCATTGTGAATGGTCTTAAAGTAAAAGGATATCATCTATGAGAAACATGAAATTAAATAGCCATGAAATTCATTCAATAATAATTTAGTTATTTTTATCTATTAGATTATCACTATGATAGTATCAGTGGATTCTGATTGTTCAGTATTTATTGATTAAATTCAATTTATTCTGTATTATTTACATATCAAAAATTTTTCCCCTTATCCTATAATGATTGATATTTTACTAATTATTTATTTTATTTATTTATTTTACCTTTCAATATTAATTATTATTTATTTATTCATGTTAACTTCCACTATATGTAACTCTTACAGGGCATCTGAGGTCACACTTTTATTTGTTCACTTTTTTGCATGATATGAATTTGGTATGTTTGAATGAGTTCAATGATGAATGTTTCATTCCTTGTTTATGATTTATTTTTTTACTAATATAAAATAGGTACCAAATTTGTATTCAGCAATTTAAAACTATTATATTGACTTGTTATTAGTGAAGTGGTTACATTTACATAGTGACAATGTAATAAAGTAAACACTAACACCAAGCTACTAGAGTTGGGGTTGTTACATTCCAATTACTAGAGAATGGAAAATATCTTTTTATTAGTACTGATAATTTTCATATAAATTTGAGGATAATAAGATCCACTAGAGGAAGGTGGAAGTTTCCTCATAGTGGACTAAAAAGAAGGTCCTTCCCTCATTTTTATGTATGTAATTTAATGATTTTTCATAGCTTGAGAAAATTGCAAGTTTATAGAATGAATATTTTCCATTCCATATCATATAATTTTTGTTTTCTTATGATTACATATATTTTATTTTCCACTATACTCTATATTAACATGGTTCTATCTGGTTTTTTCCATCGACTAAAAAAACAATATTTTGAAAAAAATTAATCATAGTGGAAAATCGAATATTATGAAAAATAAATTGGGAGGAATAAATTAGTACTCTATTTAAAACTAGGATACCTCAGGTTTATCTTAGGTAATTAATAGCCATATTCTTTTTAAATAATTAATGATTTTCAAAAAAAAATTAATTCCTCATGTATTTCCCCTAATTGTGTTAATCCAAGGGCATAGTAAGTCCCATTATCATGTTCAAGTCGATCTTGGGGAACCATTTCAATGTTATTAAACAAAAGAACCTCTGTGTTAGAGTCACATACACTTGTAGTGCCCAAAAGGGATGTAATTTATTGAAAACCACATTCTATTTCCTTTAAAAATATTATAATACATTTTCTTATACTTGAATCATCCTTAGACTTATCCTAGGTACAAGCCAATAAAAATCCTTAAAAATATCCCTAAGAATCTCAGGACATTTTTATCATCCTAGTTTCCAATTGTTAACTAATAACTTCATCTATACCATATATAGTGTTCTAGGATTCTCACACAAGCATATAAAATATGTTTAGATGAATATTCATTAAAATATACATTCAAATACCTGAGTACAACAATATCTTGGTTCTATTTGTGACTAAGTACAAAATCCTTTATTTTGGTGAATGATATTAAATATATCCCATAATTATCTCCACAATTATTACTCTTCACAAAAAACCCCTACATAAAACCATTATTCATAAAATAGGGATAATAACCATTTTAAGGGGTGATCTCAAATACTCAGTAAGGGTAAACAAGGGATATATATAAGCATAACATTAACATACGTATATGAGAACATGATCATATAATATGAAAACCATACCCTATATGTCAAATATCATAATCGTGATTCATGAAATAAATATTGATTGTTCATAAGACATGAATCATAAGTAAACCAATTAATAATATCTATGGCATCATATCATTTTCATACGATATGTATTTTTTGCACCCAAATTAACTTATAATATTGTGAACACGTATAAATAGAAATAATTTCTCACATTAAGTTATAGAAATGAAATGAGTCCCTCACATACACTTATAGACACACACCATGGTTCACAAAAAACTTAATGAACGTGAAATATAGGTGCATGTATAAATTTTTAAACATGTATTCCAAATCAAACCTAACATTTTGAACATGAAATCATGTTCACTCATAACATTCTGGACTTTAATGATAGATCCATTCATAACAACTTAGTAGTCAAGGGTAGAACCCCTGACCATCATAGAATACAAATTGACTTATTGAACCAGGATGACTCTCTATTATAGTAATGTCTATCTGTTGAGAAAAAAATATTTAGCCAATGAATTGAAGTGAGATATAGGTACGGCCCATATTTGGTTATAACTTAATCATCTCCTTATTTATAATCTTAATGAAATAATATAATCAAAATCACAAATTTTGTTGAAATAGTGGGCGCCCAAGACCCAACTATTAAGTTCATTAGATTACCATATGATGTATAAAATTTGTTATACAAGATGTCATATTTCCATTATAGTTTATAATTTTCTCTGTCCACTATTTAAATGGTAATGTACAAGGATTAATTGTCGTATCAAAATGTTATAACAGTTCCGAAGATATAATGATAACCTCTAGATACTATGAAATTAATCTTTAATATATGTTCTATGGTCTAGATACATCTTAATGACTAGACATAATAGATTTTTGACTATCAGTTGCTGGGGGCTCATAAATATTGAGACTTCTTCTCATGAAGTTTGCAATTGGTGATCTCTTGTAGTGAGATCATGAGGACTGACCCGCAAATAATAACTCCACATGTTTCAGGTGTCTTTGGATGTTTCTATCTAAGATCATGTGTAATGGTTTCCTGACATGAGATCAATACCAATGTATGTCATTTGATTTCTTACTTTGATGCAAGATTAAAACAATGGAAATGAATTCATACTGAGGTAGTTTGTGTTGGGTGCGTGATTGGTGGCATGACATTTGTTGAATGGCCAAGAAAGGATTTTTCGCTTATGGGTTATTGAAGTAATATATCTCAAGACATGTTGATATGGATGGTAGTATATTTATAAGACCATGACCATGGCAGTTAAGGGTAAATCCATCCAGTTAAATCAACAAATAATAATGTAATGGGAGATGACACATGAGTACATCATGCTTTATAAGATATTACAGAAAAAGAGATTATATTACACAGTGCGTGTTCGTAGGTTACTTGTCGCTGCTGTGAAAATCCTTATCTCTTCAGGGGCCATGATAAGTTGCTAGATCCCTCTCTTGGTCTATGAATATTATTCACTACTGTTGAGATAAGGGCCTAGAGGGTCACACACAATAGCGTATTCAAGAATCTTCCCTATTCAGTTAAATATGATTTTTGGACATAGTGCGACCTATCACAGGGGTATGGGATTTGTACAAGGAAAAATTATCACCAATGAAATAAATAAATTCATATTATTCGAGTTTAGAATAATGAGTAATAGATTTATTTATTAAATAAATTTACATGTTTTAAGTAAATACATGAAAAAAATATTAATTGATGAATATTAAATTATTCAAGGTTCAATTAATATTTATTGGAATTACAAGTCAAGTTAATGACTAAATTATTATCACATAATATATTTTATTATATTACAAATAAATGATAATAATATTTATAACTGAGTTTATAAGTCATAAAATGTCGTTGATATTGCGTTATGTATTTGGGGTCGGTAAGGCAATACTGGAAAATTTAATTATCCACTATAAATATAATAGGAGAATAGATTTCCAATTAGTATTGAGGGAACTTCTCTCTCTTCTATTCTCTCCCATGATGTAGAGAGATATGCTCTAGATCTAATGAGATCAGATCAGGATCTCTCTTAGGCATCGCCAACGAAGCGATGCGGTGATCGTTGGAGAATTGAAGGAGTTATCACAATTTCTTGTTAGCACCCGGATTACGACGAACGCCACTCCCACATATTTCATGAAGCATGTGTGGGCGATCTAGAGGAGTTCTATGTTGAATTCTTCGAGCATCGATCACCAACGACGAACAGACGTCATGCACGACTTCAGAATTAAACAACGTACTTTACGGTCTATTTTTTGTTCTTAAAATCCTTCACGCATGGACCTCAGCTAATACCGAGCTAGTGTTCACCAACGTTGACATGTTTACGTCGATCCTTGGTGATTTTTTTTAAAAACCACCATGTTTGGGGCTTCTGTTGCATGACCAGTTCCAACAAGTGCTATCAGAGAGAGGTTTGATGATTTTATGTCAATTGAAATAATGAAATTTTCATTAAGATATAAATATGACATCGTTATGGTCCCAACGCCGCTAACCACGTTTGAATCTGATACTGGATGACCCAACTGCAGTCATCTGAAGTTTTAAATCAGATTTAAACTAGTTGTTTTATAAATGTTCACTGGTTGGACATCCGATTACCAGACTAGTATTATCTGGTGAATCATAATGACGATGATGATTATAATAATTTAATTATAATGATAAAATTTTGATAATTATAATAATTTTATTATTATAAAATTCAATTATCGTAATATTTTATTATTATATGTTTTTATAATTTCTAGAATAAATATAGACATAAGAAATAGAAAAAAGGGGGAGGGGATAACTCATTTTCATGAGTTATGGTTAACTAAATATTTAAAAAAAATCATTCCATAACTGTTGTTTAAAAAAATAGGGGTGGGGGGGGGGGGGGGGTTGGGTGGAAGACCTGCGAAGCAATTCTTGAAAGACATGTAAAAAAATGGAAGGGGGGTACCTGCATGTTCAGGTCAAGAAAAAAAATTAAAGAAGGGGGGATTGGGTAAAAAAAGGTTTTGGGGGCTGAGCAACCCCCTGTCTACCATGTGCGGCGACACTGAGGGATGCCTCCTCTTTTTCACATGGAGTGGTCGGTGCCGTGATAGGTGCAAAACACTGAATCCACCCATCGCCTCCACTCCCTACACCCTCCATCCCTCTCCAAGGCTGCGCCCCGCAGCTCTTGGCCAGCCAACCTGTTCCTCCCGACTCCAAGCACAGTGACCCGCCTCCACCAACAATGGTCGGGTCTTCTCCCTTGAGCGGAGCTACCACCTCCCTCCCTGCTCCATGCAGAAGGCCCGCACATCGGGCCAGAACATACCGACTCTCCCGTCGCGGACCAGGCGGGCACCCTCACTCACTTGTGACCTCAGCCACCTCCACCCCACATCTCACCGACGCCACACACAAGCTTCTTATCTGACAGAACTGCTCCGTACAGGGCTACTTCTTCCTGGTGACGGTGCAGCAACTCCCTACTCCGGCCAAGCCACCACCTGGTTTCCTCTCCCCCGTCCGGGTAGACCTCTAGGCTAGAGACCCCGCATAGGCCGGCAGTCACCTCCCTGCTGCAGGCCGATGTACCGACCAACTCCCTTCCAAGCTCAAACCCCAGCCATCGCTCGGTCTTACAATTGGAAGGAAACCTTCTGTATAGTGAGGGTATGCCCTGGAACAGGTCCAGGTATTTTTCCTCAGCCTGGGACCGGTTTGAGCAGACCTGCCCGGCCCAGAAAGCCACTGAACAGAGGACAGAACTGCCCGAACTGGTCCTGCGCAGGTTCTCCCAAACCTGCAGAGGCCCTGCCCGAGTTCTTGGGGCGTGGTTAATTTAAATTTAATCAATAATTATTTTATAAAACTAATTTAATTATTGATAATTAAATTAATTAAATACAATTTTTGGGATTATTAATGTGGCGTAATTAATTTAATTTGGAGATTAATTAAATTATGAAATTAATTTAATTATTACATTTAAAATTAAATTAATTAATTGGGATCGGACGACATTAAATTGAATTAAAAAAAGTCACGTTTTTTAATTCAATTAAATTCCCTCAGGTTTATTTTTAATGCAAGTTTAATTTTTTATTTCGCATTTATTTAATATACGCAAGTTAATGCTCATTCTGATCATGAGCTGGAGATTGACCAATGCATGTTTGGTGTTTGTTTAATTATTTATTTTCATTTATTTAATTATTTCATGTCAGTTTTTAATAATTATTTTAATTAAATAAAAGACGATATGTGTGTCATCTCAGTGTCATTATATGTATAAGGACCTAGATGTACACTTCTTAGAGTTGTAATTTTATGCCCCGAGACCCCCTCGCTTGTGTGCGAGTACAATTGTATAATGATGAGACGGCCAGTGAAGCACTTCACGCCATGTGATGAAGACACACCAGACAAGAGTTAGATTCATTGGATGAGCAGACGTTGGTATTCATGTTTCATGCCACACGACTAATGGTTCTTACCCATAGGGTTTCAGTTGGTCCATTATTCACTCAAAAGATCTACTAATAGTACCGACTCATGATCAAGTGTTCATTTTGTTTTGAATAGTTTATTATTTTTCTGCATTAGTAGATTATTGTGTGATCACATAGTATAATAATAAACAAGGATGCATGATAAAACAAACATGTGATGCGATGAAATTTTTATTTTATGAATGGTCTGTTGTGAGTGAAATCACATAGTACATTCTTATAAATAATAAAAAAAATATTTTTTCCGTCACATTAAAATTAATAAAACCCTCAAATATATATTAAGTAATTACCACATTACATCATTCTTGTTTGGAAAAAACCGACTGTTTGAGGTGCCAGTCATGTCATAGATGAGGGTGTATCTTACTACTAGGGAGTCCTTATAAGAATGATGGGTCGACATAACTAAAATAGAATCAAATAAAAAAACATATATAGCTTGTTGTGATTTTTGAGGAAATCATTAAGTAAATCATGTTTTGATTTTAAATACCTAAGACTTCACTCAATAGATCAAGGGGACGCATGTTAAAGTGTTCGACCAGCCAACTTCCCACCTATAACTCTCCATGTAGTGGTGTAGCCATATCTTGTAGACTATGAGGGGTGGTTCCGGGATCCTTGACACTAGAAAAATTTACTGACATAGTATGCTGATTCTCGCATAGAGGGTTCTTAGAATCTGATAAAATAGTGGGAGATATTAAAATGATTTAATTATTTAATCAAAGTATCTAAATTGGTAATCACATAAAAGGAACTAATCTGCTAAATTTCATTTTAAAAAAAATGGAAATTTAGACCACTAGTTTAAACTGCAATAAATATTGGTCAAATTAAATTTCCACACTGACACAAGTATCATTGAACAGTATAGGCGTGCGTGCATAGTACTATGATATAGGAAACCCAAGGTGCCAGTGTCCTCAACACTGTTAAACATCTTCATGAATAGAGGGTGAAACTGCTTATAGTAGACTAATGTACAAAGCATATGATGGTTATATGATTATTCTATCATCAATGTCCAATGTCGGTTGTAGTCTCTATAGAAGGAAATGGATGATATAACATGAAGTCTCATCTTTGAGATGTTTTCTAGGAGAAAGAAAACCAATGATATGAATAAAGCAATCTTACACCATCATTTGTAAATTGAAGGATTGATCATGATCTTTAAATGGATCCATTTCTCATATCATTTTCACCCCATTACTCAGGATTTATTTTAATCCACAAAAAGAAAAATTATAGAGTAAATTCTTCATTTCCATTCTAGGTAAGGTTATCCAAGTGAATAATAATAAAAGGTATTTAAGTTATAATTATTATGGTGAATAAATTGAAATACAATGTGAAAAGGTCAAAGGAATTTAATGCCAATGACACATTCTCTACGTCCTTCAATTAATGAGGAATTAACAAAGGATATTTTCATTTCATATTATAAAATAATATTATAGATGTTTAAAAGAAGCAAACTAATTTAAAAAAGAAGTTATCTATTCTACATCAGGTATATTCATCAATGTAATGTTTCCTTTTTAATACTTGGGTATTTAATACTACATGTTTTTTAAATATTTGTATTTAAATACAGTTGTGAAGTAAGAATATAAACCATACTAGAAGTCAAGTGTATTCTCCACGTGGCAACGAAAGGGTGATAACTAGGCTAGTGGTGAGAAGTACATGACTTCTTAATTTCCAAGTGAAAGATTCGTGTTGAACTATTATTGATTATAACCACAAACATCATTCTCATATTTCCTTGGATTCAAGGAGAAATTCTTTCAGGTTCTGTAATGAATGTTGTTTTGGTAAACTCAATCACTAGTTCAATAATACATGAATCATATGCAATTAGTGATGAATATAAATGAAATTATTATACCCAGTTGTGACAAGATAATTATTTGACAAGTAATATTAAAAGTGGACATCATGAATATACCAAGTTCGGTATTTCGGCTTGAAACAGCTAAATTATTTTGGTATTATTGAAATATTTAGTTTAGAAAATGGGGCATTTGGAAATAAAGATATGTCACAAAGACTTTGGAAATTGTTCAACAAGTAAGCCTAAACTATTCCAAGTAAAAGCTAGATGTATACATACTTCATAAGATTCCTTTAAGTAATTAAGGATTAATAAAGTGAAGTATATTTAGGGTCAAGAGATATATGTTACTTCGGGTTTGGATACTGAATAATATCTCGACAAAGCATTCATCAATCATAATAATGTTGCGTGGAGAAATTCCTAAACTCGTATTACCTTATCGACATCACAAAATTGGAGTTAATGATGAGGATTGATGATGAAGTCTTACATATGAAACTTTACTAATGACCATGTAGCGTGGAGAAATTCCTAAACGCATATGTTATACATCAACATATTTATATAAGTAACATAAATGTTGCAACTAGTATAAAATTCCATTATATTTTATGAAATTATTTGAAAATAATGGTGATATCCCACAATGATATGTCAACTAAAATAAAAAATGTATATCATACGAGTCATAGTATGATGTAAATCCATTATGTCATAAGGACATGTGTTTTGTGCAAATAGTTTGTTCAGACATAAACAAACTTGAATCAAGACAAACTCAATGTGAATTTAGTTTATTAATACTAACAGTTTTTAGGATATTAAATAAATACCTAATATATATAAATTATTTTCAAGTGATAGAATACATTCTATAATAGGGTGAACATCTCTATTGGAGATGGTGGGAGATATATGGACTTGTGTTTTAGTCAACACTCATGATGAAAAAATAGCTGGGAACGGAACTAGTTCCACAAGCGCATGTGGAACAAAGGATGTTCGAGAGACACATAATGCGTAGGAAGGATAAAACCATGGTGATAGTTTTTATATTAACTGTGGTCGGTGATCAATTATTCAATATGAATAATATTTCCTATAATTAAGAAGTGTATGGATAATAGCTAAAATTGATAAGACCATATAAAATTCAATTAATGGATTCCAAGTATCAAAGTGAAAAGAGTCTTATTATTTTGAATAATATGGTGGGTATTCAAGTGAGATAATACACGGATCGTACAAGTATAGTACTAACAAGGTTCAATTGGTTTCACAAAGTCATTTTACTTAAATCCTTTAGAATTTTAATTATCATATACAATATATATGATAAATATATATCTATCATTGGATGTCATGACCACTAATCATGGACGGTGTCTATAAGACACAAATGGAAAGGGATGGAAACATCACAGAATGCTAATAAAGGTTTCAGGTTACTGAAATTCAGTTTAAGATTAAAGTAAGAAACAAGATCATAGAATATACATTTGTGACAAATGATTTCCTTGTGTCTACTAGAGGTTAGTGGGAGTTCCAATGTTTTCCTAGTGAAATATGTTCAGAAACATATGGAAAACGTATTGGTCTTATAATTAGTTAATATCAAAATAAAATTTATACTCTAGTGATTTACTTATATTAGCAACCTATGTTCTAGGAAAAAAGATCTAATAATGTAGATCTACAAGTTTCTTAGTCCTAGTCAATCGTACATTTATAGACATTGTATTAAAAAATACAAGTTTGAACAATTCAAGTGATGAATTATTACTTATGTCACATGTAATAATCTCTTCAGATAGACATGACCGGGGCATGTGATGAGACAAAAATGTTGAGTTGAGATGCATACGTCAAAGAGATGGATCAATCACATATTCCATGATATCTATTAGTACTGATATTTACAAGGTATACTTTACAATAGGAAAATATAAGTTATATCCAGGGGCACTGCAAGTGATGAATTTAAAACTATCTAATTGTACTTTGGTAAGTACAAAAGATATGTACATTGTAAATGGAGAGGAAGGTACTACTTTTCAGGGAAAAAAACTAGTCTTCTATAGATCAATGTGATCTACTATCATAGTTAGGCTAAATAAGATTAGTGAGTCAAGCTCATATCAACCAGTGGTGGCCATACCTACTAGAGTGAGTACATTGTAGCTTCTCAGATTGCTAAGAAGAAGATAAACACAATTATATTTTCTAGTTCTTAGAATCACACCTAGTGAGAATGTTTTATCATAATGAAAATTATGATATTCTTACTAGCCATGATGACAAGTTATGATAGTAGAAAAAAGGTATATAATCATGATAATATCTCTTGAGAATTTTTACTGAATGAGATAAGGTCTCAATAGTAGAATTACTATGCGGTGGAACCGTGGTGGACCCAGTAGCTAAAGCTGTTACTCAAAAACAACATTATGTTAATAATGTGTGTAGCTAACAAGATTAGTTATCAAGTTATCTCTAGTGAAACTGAGAGTGTTGAAATTGTGGGTTCCCTAGACCCAAATATTCAGTTCTTTTGATTACCATATCATGTATACAATTAGAAATACATGATTTCATCTTACCATTATAGTGTATGCTTTTTTTGCATCCACTATTGAAATGGTAATGTCCAAGGATTAATTGTTATATCTAAAGGTTATAGTAGTTTCCAGGATATAATGAGAACCTCTAGATACTATGTCATTAATCATAAATAAATTTTCTATGGTACAGATACATCTTAATGACTAAACACAGTAGTTTTTTGACTATCAGGTGTTGGGGGATCATAATCATTGAGACTTACACTCTTGATGTTTGCAATTGGTGATATCTAGTATGAGATCATGAGGACTGACCCACCAATAGGAACTCCACATGTTTCGGGTGTCATTTCACTTTCCTGTCTATGATCATGTGTAATGGTCTTCTGACTTGAGATCATTACCAATGTATGTCATTAGATTGCATACTAAGATGCAAGATGAAAACCATGGCAATGAATTCATGGAGAGGTAGTTTGTGTTAGGTGTGTCAATTGTGGCATGACATTGGTTGAATGGTCAAGAAAGTATTTTTCACATCCGGGTTATGGAAGTAATATATCTCAGTCAATGTTGATATAGATGGAAGTACCTTTATAAGACCATGACCATGACAATCATGGGTAAATCCAAATAGTTAAATTGACAAACAATAAAGAAAGATAAGGGTAATGGCACATGAGTGCGTCCCGCTTTATGAGATATTACAGATACAGAGATTATATTACATAGTGCATGTTTTTAGGTTGGTTGTCGCTTCTATTAAAATCCTTATCACTTCAGGGGCCATAATGGGTAGCTAGATCCCGTTCTTGGTCTGTGAATATTATTCACTACTATTAAGATAATGGCCTAGATGGTCACACACAATAGCGTGTTCAAGATTCTTTCCTATTCAGTTGAATAGGATTTTTTGATATGGTAGGCCCCACCATAAGGGGCCAGGATATTTCCTATAATAAAAAATCACCAATGAAATAAATAAATTCACATTATTCAAGTTTAGAATAATGAGCCCTAAATTTATTTATTTAATATATTTACATGTTTAAAGTAAATACATAAAAAATATTAATTAGTGAATATTTAATTATTAAAGGTTCAATTAATATTTATTGGAATGATGAGTCAAGTTAATGACCCAATTATTATCACATAATATATTTTAGTATATTAAAAATAAATGATAATAATATTTCTCACTCAGTTTAGCAGTCAAAAAATGTTGTTGATAGTGCGATAAGTATTTGGGGCTGGTGGGGCGATACCGTGTATTTTAATTAACCACTATAAGTATAATAGGAGAGAAGAGTTTTAATTAATATTCATTGAACTTATCTCTATTCTCTTCTCTCCCATGATTTAGAGAGAGAGGGGATATAGATCCAAGGATCTCAGATCGAGCTATCTCTTAGGCATCACCAACAAAGTAATGCGGTGATCATTTTAGCATCTAAGGTGTCATAGAAATTAGGTTCTAGCACCCAAATTACAACAAACGGTGCTCCAAAAGATTTCTTGAAGTGCACGTGGATGATCTATAGGATTTCAATGTAAGATTCTTCGAGCAGCAATCACCTATGATGAGTAGACGTCATGCGTTGCTTCATAATTAAACAAAGTACTTTACAGTTTATTTTTTGTGCTTAAAATCCTTCATGTATGGTACTCGTCTAAGACCGGGCTACAATTCCTCGACATCGACATGTTTACGTCGATCGTTGTTGGAATTGTTTTAAAAACCCACCTGTTTGTGGCTTCCGCTGCATGCCCAATTCCAACAAATTTGTGTCCCAAAAGATCTCAAAAACCAAATTATTATATATAACATGAAATGAAATGGAATTCATAGAGATTTAATTAAACCATAAGGTGTGGAGAAGAAACATGTTACATAATTATTTTTTAATTTCATCATAGAGTAACTTGTTATAAGAAGTTGGTTTCATAAGCATTTCATCATATTATATCCCATGTAATAAAAATGGGATTAATAATCATATTTCCTTCATAAACCATTAATAAAGGGAATAATAATGTCATCACTAGTTCATATCCCATTTTAATAATAAGTTACATCAAAATATTTTCTTTTAGATGAAAAATAATTTTTATAGATTACTTGGGGCATATCATGAGAAAAAATATTTTTTCAAAAGTAAAATTTTCAAAAAATATATTATTTTGAGAATATATTTACTAAAAATAACCATTTAATCATATAATGTTTTCTTTAAAAATCCTATTTAAGTTTCCTTACGGAAAATATCATTTCCATTTTTAAAAAATAATTCTAAAAAATAAAAAAAATTACAAAATACTTTTAAATTTGAGGTCATTTATATAAAATATTAATTTTTAATAAATATTAAAGAAACATTTTAATTGAAAATATATTTATATATCCAACAAGGTAATATTAAAATAATTTTGTGTTCATGGTAGTGGGAAATACTATTCATGTCGTGCATGTTAGAAAAAATAATTTTATTAACATTTTATGTAAAACAAACAAGGGAACTGTTTTGGGAAATGAGATGAAATTTCCAACAAAAATATTTTTGAAAAATTAATAACTGGTTAAAATTTTATTTTAAGAATAATATGATTATAAAAAGAAAATTTTGAAATCATTTTTATAAAACACAGTTTTTGATGAATGCATATTTTTGACCGAAGAGAAGAATAATATTGGATTTTCTTAAAAACATCTTCCTAATTATTTTAGATTATAATTGTGTAAAAATGATACTATTAATAAAAAAACATGAATAAATATAGAATAATGAAATTAATTATTTTCATTACAAATAGACTATAAAATTTTATCATAAAAAAGATAATCACAAATAATCCTGATAAACGACGAAATTAAAACAAAAAATCATTACAACATTGGAAACATTTAATTGTATGCCCCATAATAGAATATAATAAAATAGAACATAAATTATAATGAAAATACATATAAATTAATGTTTTTTAATGAAAAATAGGATGTATATACCCCTCATGAATGAATATAGTTGCATAACTTAACATATGTCTAAAAGAACGCAAATTGAGACATAGATCTATTACCTTATGTAATGAAATTTGTCAAAATCATCTAAAACTGATATGTAATAAATATATGTTTATTATATGTCTATTAAATAACCATTATAATATATATTATATCATATGTTATTTTCTTATTACAGTTTATTAACAGTTTATTAACAATTCCATGTTAATGTTATGTTTATAGAAATAACTGTTTTAGTTTTCATATATATTTCGATTTGTTAATTATTTGTCCTATTAATTTGATAATGAATTAATAATCACCCTAATGTTAAAATGGATATAAATTACATATATATTAAATATATATTGTTTATTTATAGTAATCCATAATATTTAGTGATAAAAATAATATACATTGTTCATGGAGTTAATTGGTCGTACATAGCATGAACGTTGTTTCGATTTTCATTATGGATAAAAATAAAGAAAGAAAATGATATATTACAATTAAATAATAATTTTTTTCTCCTAGATATGTCATATTTTCAATAAAACCATCGTTAATACCTTCCATGTGAAGCATTAATGAATCACATCGCTTCGTAAGGCTGTAGTCCTCCGTACACACGAGCGATATTATCATATTATAATGAAAGGGATAGTATGAAGGTACATGTGATAAAATAATTCCATAATCCTAATAAAATTATCAACAAAATATATAAATAATATATCCATAATCACAACCATCCTTTAGTGGTGTTAATGAACAAATGAATTACAATGGTTCATGAGGCGGTAGTCTGGCGTACTGACGAACAACAATTTTGTAAAATATATGATTAAAGTTTATATGGATAAATATTAATACATGAATAAAATACCATATAAATATATTATATAAACTAATATTATTATTTTTTAAATAATAGTAAATAACTTAATATGGAGAATGTTGAAATAAAATGAAATAACATTGTTACAAAAATTACAATTTATAAGAGAAACATCCTATTGGGCTCCTCTTGAGGAACCTAGGGAAGGTCATTTGGGATGGAAACTACATATAGAATGTGACTAATGATTTTTTAAAAATATATTTTTAGGTTTTCTAAATATAAAGTTCAATTTAGGTTTATAAAGGTGAAGCATGGTAGTGGCCTTTTATTAGTGAGGGGAATGAAGACACTTGAAAATACTTGGAAAATTTCCAAAATACACCAAATTAATATTAAATCCCATGAAAAAGGCTTATAAAGAACCATATATTATAAATTAGTAAGTATGATCTAGATATATAGACATAAAAATGATATTTTGATAATTTGGAATGTTATTTGATGCCTAACTTCTTAGTTTTTCCCCATGATAAATAATTTTTTACGTTCATTGTGGTAAATGATTTTTACCATTAATAATATCTATTTTTTTCAAGAATTATGTTCACATTATTAGTTAATATAAATTATTCTTATTCAAAAAATGGAATCATTTATTCCACATTCCATTCACTTAACTGGAGATATTTAATTTAAAAATATTTCTACAAACCAGATGAGAAAGCATGTTTTTAAAGAGAAAATGATCCCAAGTATACAGATTTTTTATATCAAAATTTAATATAAAACTTATTAAAATGACATAAATTGGATTAATATATGTATTATTTAACTAATATAACATTAAAATCATTTTTAAATATAATTTATCCTTGTAAATGAAATTAACCAGAAATGAAATTTCAATTAAAATTATGTTTTTTTGAATTTTCATAAAAAAACACTCCATTTAGAATAATATCAAAAATAATCCATAATTTAATATTGACATGAGGATCTAAAAAATGAAGATTATTTTTTTAAATAAATTTTAAAAATGTCTCAAAAAATAGTTTTAAAATATGTTTTCAATAAAAGGCAACAATAATGCTTTTTAGAAAAATACACTTTTAAGAATAAAATTTGATTCATTGTTATCTATTGTCTAAAAAACACATATGATCCATTTTATATTGTTTATTAAATTTATACTTTTTAATTTTATTAAAATAATTGACAGAAACTGGGTTTTTTATTTTTTCAATGTAGAACACATTTTCTTTCATTAAAAAGTTGTTCAGAAAATGATTTCCCATATTTTCAAATAGTTTTAATTTTAATTTATATTTAATTAGTCCTAGAATATATATATATATATATATATATCTGTGTGTGTGTGTGTGTGTGTTTGTGTGTGTAAACTATATTTTCATAAATTATTTATTCTTATTAACTGAAAATTAGTTTTTTTATTAAGGTAAAACCCCTTTTAATGGGTAAGGGGGAACCAATAGACTTCAAGAACATAAACCAAAGAAGCCCCACAATCTAGTATCTTAAGAACAAAATCAATCCAATTCAAAACTGCAAAGAACGCCCCCTTCCCAGCATCAAAATCATTAAGACAAGCTTCCCCCTTCTCATAGATGTCTGGAAAGCTATCCTTTGCAAGGATTCACGGGTATAGTACCGATGGAAAATTACATACCCTCTAAAACATCCCAATCCAGATAGCCATGATCCGTGAATGGTCCCAGCTCTGAACCTCTTCTGAAATCATACTTATAGTAAACCAGATGAATTTTCCCAAATACCGCAAACCGTAGTGCCACAAATCAAACAAATACAAAAATCATTCAACCTATTCAGACAGTCAACCAATTCACACATTCATACCACGAGATCACAAATCACCACAAAAACCATCACGACAATCAACATTATCAAATTAAATATTAAAATTTTAGTTGTATGTCATGTTTCATTAGAACTATGTGTTGTGTGTAATGTTAAATATCAAGAATATTAAATATATTCAGAAAAATTTATATTTAAAAAAATATTTTTCATTTTACATTTATGGTTGATACCATACACCAACATTGTTTAATCTATAGTATTAAATAAAACAAAAAACATATTTAAATAATTTTAGCTAACTAATTTTTATCATGTGACCTATCAATGTAATGGAATGATATCGATATCTATGACCCACCTATTATTGGATAACCAAATAATTACTCATATATTTAAAGAACAATTTAATTCATAAAAAATATTTCTTTTCAATAAATATATTTATTGAGTAAAGAATATGGATTTATCTTCTTTTCCCAAGTCATTCAAGTAAAATTAATAAAATAAAACCATATTAAGAAATGATATTATTTATAAAAAATAAAAATATTGATGATAATAAATTTTATATTTATGAGAAGTTTAATATCCAATTTTCTTGAAAAATTTAATTTCTCAATAGAATTTTAATGTCAAAAAATCAATGAAGAGATGATAGATGACCACCATAATAGTGGCTTTTGTAGAAAAATAAATTATTTTAATGAATAAAAATGAAAATTTTAAGATTTATATTCCTAAATAGTTTCTTTTATAATTATTTTAAATATTATATGTTATTATAAATGGTATAAAATGGTTTTGGGGGAGGGAATATTGGTTAACACCATATGGATTAAAAAGAAAAAAATTTCTTTTCTTTCTTACAAAAAATTTCAAATGAAACATTTGGGGGAAAAAATTAAAGATTCAACTCAAAAAATATAAAATAACAATGATAACATAAAATTTCATTAATTTTTCATTTGATAAATAAATATGACATTTTTCATATAATTATGAAAATATGAAGATGCATGAATCAGATACCCGATAAAAAAAGAAATAACATTATCCTTCCTTTATTGAAATATTATTAGAAGAGAATACTGAAAAGAATTACTAATCATAATGAGTAAATATATATTCATGTTAAAAACATAAATTCTTCATTATATACTGAACATAAAATTTAATTTTTCTATAATATAAAATATGTCTCGATGGAGTGGAAACAGAGACAAAATCACTTACCTCGGGTTTGAGTCTCCTTGTTCATTATATATCATCGTAAATATTAAATATATCATTATTTTTTAATTAAATTTTTTATATTTACTGTTAAATTTATTTTAATTATTAAAATTTCATATTTAATTACTTAATCAATTATGTTTAGACATGCTATTTTGATGATACTTGGTACATATGCCCAAAATAAAATTAGTAGGTTTTCTATGGTGAAATTTCTCATTCTTCGATAATATAGAAAATAATAATCATGAAATAATAGTCATTTTTATACATAAATTTTAATTTTAAATCCAATAATTAATGATTTTTTCATAAGATGAACTATATTACAATGATAGAGATGATATGTTATAAGTAGACATGAGTAACATTTCCATTTAACAATGATCACGATAGAAATTATTTAAGTAAAAATTTATATTTATATTTATTATAATATAATAAATACTATATTACTAATTTAAATAAACATATATATACCATCCACGTGATACGGTGGTGAAATATTTTCTCACAAATATTCATGGAGGTGGTAGAATACACACACACATGAGTGACATTATCATTTTTCGTTGAATCGAAAGTTAAGATAATATGTTATAGAAAAATTTTACATAATGAGAAATATTTCATTAATATAATATATATACATTAAATACATCCTTATAACTGGACTAGTTAAGTGGTGATTGAAAGAAATTACATCGATTCGCAAGGAGGTAGTTTGTCATGCAAATTAACGAAATATTCACGTCCGATTTGATGCAATGAGATTTATTTATAAGATAGAAAATTAATATAATAAAATATCAATATATGGATTATATTTAATTAACAATGTTATTAATGTATAATAATATTTTATTTATTAGTAAAAATAAAATAAAATCAAAATGCATGTTTAAGTATTATACCATTTCTTTGGATAACCAATTTAGGTTTATATCTAATTCTATCATTGGATGTTTTTTTGATTAATTAAAGGACTAAAGGACTTGTAGAGGGTTGTATGGAATGGATTTGGGTAGATAATTTCTTATCTAAATAGATTTTAGGGTGTTTAGTGGATTAGGGGAGAGGTGTCCTTTTATATGTGGGGGAGGGGGAAAACAAATAATTTTATTTAAAAAATAAAATATATTAATTGATTAATGAATAATAATGGATACAATATCAAATATTTATAACAATTAAATTTTTTATTGACTATGTATGGCCATATAATTATCATTATAATTGTTTTTAGGTCACTTTAATAAATATCATTTAGTTATAACCCTTCAGTAAGCAAGTTTTAACATTGATTATGGTAAATGTTTTTTACGGTATTTTACTATTCATTAGGGCCAAAAATTAAATTCAAATTCTCATATAATATTAATTGTAATTATTAAAAACATAAAATCCATTTTATAATAAAAAAATAATTTAAACTTATGAATTATATTTAAAACAAAATCTAAAAAACAATAAGAAAAAAATGTTTCCAGACAAATGTCTTTTTCAATATAAAATGTTTTTACATGAAATTATAGAAAAAAAATTCATTAACAAGAATATAAATTGATTATAAATAACCTAAGATAATTAATTTTTATTTAAATCATTTAAAAAAATAATACTTTTTAAATTAAACAAAATAAAGTATAGTTTTCAATAAAAATAACTATTTTCACTATTCTTTGAGAAAACAATCATTTCAGAACAATCCCAATATTTCACTCTTAACTAATATTGAAGGGATGAATTCAAAATAGTTAATTTTTTGAAATTATAATTCTATAAATTTGATGTAATCATTATGAATAAACCATATATTATAATTAGTTTAAAAAATGTTATCTTATTTTGATAAATAAATTAAATATTATTATTATAACAGAATAAAATATAATAAATGGGTTGATGCCTTAGGAACTAGTTTCCAGCCCCTGGCCTTCAGGAGGTGGGATTGGGGAAGTCACGACATGGGCCCCGGGGGACAGGCCGTGACAAAGTGGTATCAGAGGGTGGTCCGTCCTAACACAAAGACCGTGAGTCTGTGTTTTGTTTTGGTGAAATAGTGTTAGGTGCAGTGAGTCGGACATTCAAATCCAGGGAGTCTATTATTGGTGTGACAAACGACGTATCCATACACCAGGACCTTGAATTCTATATTTCGGCTTAATACATGAAGACATTGGTTTTATAAGTGTCTTTTTTATGTTATATTTAATAAAATCCATCTCAGTAGGTATAAACTTATGACCATTGTACATCTTGATATATTTCATGATGCCTCCATGTGGAGGACCAATCAGGTTCTCGATATGAGGTCATGAGGAAATCCCACCTTGCGACAAGGAATCCATTCGGGGACCAGTGGTTGACATGACCCCATTAGGTGATGCAAAATTTGTACCACCACCCGATGGTCATAATATACTGCCGGTGGTTCTGGGTGAGGATGTTTGTAGGCTCAGAGAACTATATGAGTTTCAGAGACAAATGTGTCCCAGGTTCATGTGAGAGACGAATCCTCAGGTCACTAAGGACTGGATGGATGCTATGAAGCAAGTCTTCTGCTTAGGGAGGACATTGACTAACTAGACGATGATCTTGGTAGTCAGCCTTCTGCACGAATCGGTAGGGAGATAGTGGAGCTCAACCACCTAGACGCACGATGTGGTGACCCTTACCTGGAAAGTCTTTCAGCATCTTTTCTGGGGGGAGTTTTCCCCACAAACATGCACTCTGTGCACATTCAGAATATTCCTCACCCACAACATGGTAGCATGACGGTGGCTGAGTACTTCGAAAGGTTCACAGAGTTTTACAACTACTCTGTAGATATGGGGAGAGAACCTTTAATTAGGGCTGATACCTTTGATCATGGTCTCATGTGGGAGATCAGGGAATCTGTGTTGTCTCTCAAAATCCCTACTTAAGATGGGGTGCTAGAGAGATCCCTTATTGTGGAGAGATTATTTGTAGAGAAGGCATTGACAGCTAGAGTCTCCATTATACCACAGGAGGAAGAGTCTGTAGTGAGCCAAGAAGGGGAGTCCGTAGGGAGCCAAGAAGTACTACTCGTGCAGTTGGCAGGGACACATGGAACATGACTACCCGACCCATCATACATATGACAAACAGAAGGTCGAGGGGTAGCCGAGGCAGCATCAATGGTTCAATAAAAGAGGTACGCAAGGTGGCAGATGTGGAAGGGGAGATGTCCGAGTTGAAGCTGGTGGGTGATGGTTTGAGGTGTTACTGCCACCACCCCCAGGTGGTCCACCCTGACCTCATGGAGCAGGTGGATGAGGGCGAGCTCAGCTTCATGCAGCATAGGTTTATGACCACGATGCTCTAGATATTATTTGAGGTACGATCTGTGTCATTTCCACCATAGCTGATGTATTTATAGACATAGGTTCTAGTAACTCTTTCCTTGCTAGAACTCTCATTTGGAGCTCAGAGATTCTGTTGGAGTTCGTGGCTCTATCCTTACAGTTACAAACTCTTACAGGAGATGGTTTGATTATTACAAACTAGTGTTGGAAGTGTGAGCTTAGTCTAGTAGGTGAGAAATTCGGCTAGGATCTCCTAGTAGCAGTGTCGAGGCCTTACAATGTCATCTTGGGTATGGCCTGGTAATCTACAGTCCATGCCCATATTGACTGTTTTAGGCATACAGTGAAGTGTGTCTATGGATATGGGATTATTTTTTCCTTCACCGACAAGAAGGAAACCCTTGTAGTGCAAGAAAAACGTTCTCAAAAGAGGGTTAATCCAATCACTCTCCAACTGGATAGTCTCACCCTCAGTGTAGTGGATGAGAGGAGTCCGATCATTCCTATATTGGTGGATGAGTACGATGATATTTTTCATGAGGATGTTCCGGGACTACCTCCATGAAAATAGGTATAATTTTTCATCGATCAATACCCCGATATGACACTGATATCCATACCGGCATATCAGATGGCTCTTGAAGAGCTTCACGAGTTTAGGGTACAGCTAGAGGACATGCATGATAAAGGGTTCATAAGGCCCAACGTTTCCCCATGGGCATCCCCAGTGCTTTTTTCAAATATGGAAGATAGGAATTTGGGGATGTGCATGGACTTCCAGCACCTGAAACAGGTGACAACGAAGAAAAAGTATACAATTTCGAGAATCTATGTCCTCTTTGACCAGCTTAAGAGTGCAATGTGGTTCTCAAAGATAGACCTCATAACAGGAAATCACTAGTTTTGGGTATGGGATGAGGATCTACCAAAGACAGCCTTCTGGTGCTGTTATGGAAACTATGAGTTCTTGGTGACATATTTAGGCATGACCAACGCTCCTGCAATGTTCATAGGTCTCATGAAGAGGATCTTCTATACCTACCTTGACCGGTTCATCGTGGTCTTCATCTATGACATCCTCGTGTACTTAACATCGGAGGAGGATCACACTACACACCTATAGATTGTCCTGGACACACTCCAAGATCATCAACATTATGGAATTCTTTTGAAGTGTTAATTTTGGTTTCAAGAATTATACATTATGGGACACATCATCTTAGAGGCTATAGTTGTAGTGGATCTAGAGAAGATAAAGGTGGGGCTTCCTAGGAGCTTGATTGAGACATGTAGCTTCTTAGTGATGGCTGGTTACTAACTAAGGTTCATGCCCGACTTCTCCAGAGTAGTATCTCCCTTGTTGGTTTTGACATAAAAGGTCCATCCCTTCATGTGTATAGAGAAATTATAGCAGAGTTTCCAGAAGCTGAGGCAGATATTGACTAGTTCCCCCCATCTTGAGACTACCAGAGGAGGGAATTGGGTATGTAGTTTACTATGATGCATCAGGGAGTAGAATATGATGTTTCCTGATGTAGGAGCAAGAAGTGATTGCCTAAAAATGATGACTGTTGATGCAACATCAACAAGACTATGTGACCCATGACCTGGAGTTAGAAGCATTGGTCTTTGCGCTAAAGATGTGGTCAAACTGCATGATGGGTGAGTGGTTTACATTTTAATTAGACCACAAGAGTCTCAGGTATATATTCTCCCCGATGGACCTGAACCCGAGACATTAGTAATGGATAATGTCCCCCTAGGACTATGTATTGAAGATAGTATACAGTCTTGGGAAGGGGAACGTGGTAGCAAACACGCTCAAAAGGAGGATAGGTTTTCAGCTGCTAAGTGAGGAAACAGAGCAGTTAGCCACATTGCAGATATCCTTTGTGGATGATGGTGGAGCCTCTTATCTATGGATGATGACTATTACTGCCAAACTCTTATAGCGAGTCAGGGAGGAAAAACAGGTGGATGTTTACTATGAGGCCTGACGTGCTCAGTTATTCTTAGGATGGTCTACTGATGGATTTTCAATAGGTGGGGAGTATGTCATCATTTTCATAGGGAGAGTTGTAGTACCAATTATGTTGCAGGAGGAGGTATTGAGGGAGTTTCATGTGTCCCCTTTGGTGGTATATCCTAGAGTGTCGAAGATTTACCAGGACCAATGACATCAGTACTATTTTCCATGGATGAAGTGAGAAGTGGCTGAGTTTCTTTCATGATACCTCACTTTTCATCAAGTGATGGCCGAGCATCAGGTTCTAGCAGGATTGACTCAACCACTTGATGAACTTGATTGGAAGTGGGACGGTATCTCGATGGAATTTATGACAAGGTTACCAAGTACATTCAAGGTCCATGATTCTATTTGGGTGATTATTGACTGACTCTCCATAATGGCTCACTTCCTACCCATCTAGGTGTAGGGACCAGTATAGGGATTAAGATGCCTGTATTTCAAGGAGATAGTGCAGCTTCACGAGGTTCCTTCAACAATCATCTCTGATTGTTATGACCTCTTTACATCCCTATTTTGGAAGGGATTACAAGAGGCATTCGGGATGAAACAACATTTGAGCACTTCTTTTCATACCCAGACGCATGGTCAAAAAAATCAGACCCTGCAAACCCTAGAATATATGTTTCATGTTTTTTGTACATATCTTTGGTCGTAGTTGGGAGGACCATCTACCACTGATGGAGTATGCATAAAACAGTATCTACCACTCCACCATTGTCATTTCACCGTTTGAGGCCTTGTACAGGTGGCCTTGCAGATCACCCATATGATAGACAGACCAATGGGAGTTAGCACTCACGGGACCAGGGTTGGTACGGAATACCACCGAGAAGGTGTAAAACATTCAGAAGAGAATTAGAACTTGATAGAGCAGGCATAAGTATTATTCCGACTATATATAAAAAAACTTTGATTTTGAGGATGGATACCATTTCTTCCTTAGGGTATTACACCAATGAGGGTTGTAGAGATTTGGCTGGGGCATCAATCTATCTCCGAGTTTCATCAAACCTTTTTAAATCCTGAGCAGAGTTGGCGAGGTGGCGTAACAACTAGCCCTTCTCCCACAGATGCAGCGGGTGAATGATGTTTTCCATGTGTTGCAAATGGAGAGGTACGTGCATGATCCATCACACTTTATCAACTGGGGAAAGCTAGAAATTGATGATGGGGAGACATTTTGGGAGTTCCTGATGAAGATAGAGGATCTGCATGAGCGGGTCCTACATGGGCGGTCGATTCCTCTATAGCAATTTTGGTGGAAGCATGAGAATCTCTAGGATGGAACATGGGAGAGGGAGGCTCATTTCCAAGCTCAGTACCCCATATAATTTTTTAGTTTCTGTTTTGGATTTCAGGGACATAAATCCTTAAGGCGAGGAGAATATAATATCTTGGAAATTGTATGTAATTTTTTTTAATTTTATGGAATTATTATGAGATTGCGTGCTATGAAAGAATGTTATTCCAAGGCCCGGAATGCCCAAAATGAAATTTTATGTTTTTTAAGGTACATCCAGTAAACGCACGAACATGGTTTTCTAACGTTTGAATGAGTGCTCAGATCGAAAATCTGAGTACACCGTCGAACATGGAATGCCAGGATTCGCCTGAAATAGACTTAAAATTGGATGGAAAGGGGATAACAGAAAAGTAAATTTTTGGAATTTTTTGCCAATAATAAAATAACATTAAAAAGTTATTTTATTTTATTTTGTCATCTGACGAGCGGCGACACAATGAAATTGAGGTGAAGCAATGAGGCACATTAATGGGACTTATTAATGACCTGTATCACATAGAGAAATGATGTAATAAAGAATCACAACAAAGACTATGCTTAATTAATGAAAAATTGTAACGAAATAATGTCGCAAAGTAACTGAAATATAGTGACATGATTTTCTTTCCATTTTCTAACACGCTGGTGGAACGAGGATTAAATTGTGATGATTCTCTAACGAACCTCTGACGAACTTCCTACCCAACGAAGAATGAAGAAAACCTATTAGACTTCCCCGACATCGGTGAACCTTGAAGAAAAGATCTGGAAGGAAAGATTTTAATGCCTTGAACTCTCGAGGACCAATGCTTCGACATCGAATGCTAAAGAGGCAGGGGTAGATTATTATTTCAAAGTTCTTCCCCACTATTCATTTTCTAGAAATGAAGAAAAAATATCAACCCACAGACAAGTTGGTCTATGATTCGTGCGTTTATGAAGGAGGGTGACTTTTCTTAGAGATTTATTTATTTAGGATTTAAAACATCAATGAAATGATTAAAATTCAATCCCCGAACGCCCCCATGATTTAAACCTCTAATGCGGAGGGCCAGGGCATACATGAACATGGCCTGGCCACCTATGCTTGTGCGTTCATGGTGTCCGCATTATCAAAGTGCTGGAAATACTATTATAGGGTCTGAGTAGGGATGGCAGCGACCCGTAGGCATAAATGGATCGGTAAACGGACCACCGGTGCTCTAGTGGACCACAAAAGGTGTTGTCGGTGAGACACCACTGGCATGTCGGTGACAGCGGCCAGTCCACACGAGCCACGGGAAGAAGGCAGCGCCAACTGATGTTGTGGTAGCAGCAAAGGTGTCCAGCCCACACCAGCCGCATTGGAGGGTGGTGGCGCACTACGACGATAGGAGGTTGCGGCCAACCGGCCGCAGCAGTCGGAGTCGCATCGCTAGGAGAGAACCTCGTGGAGTGAAGGCCTAGATCTAGGCTATCCGGGCAGCTAGAGAGACGCGGTCCATCGACCGTGGATGGAGGAGGCCCTTCATTTTCGGGGTTAGCAGAGGCTGGACACGGAGTGACTACATCGTATCGTCCAGGCGGCGCACCATCGGTCCACCTCCTATCGGATAGGGATAGGGCTAGCATGCCGGTCCTACGCTGGCAACCTGGACCCACACCGGTAGGCAGGACCCATGCCCCAATAGGCCATACCTTCATGTAGAGGGCCGGACCTGACCTGGAAGGCTCAACCAATGCCCTTCTGGCCGGAATGGTCTAGGTTGGGTCGTCGGACGACCCGATGGGCTGGAACCTCGGTTAAACCGGGTCAGGCCCAGCAAGGACTATTCGAACTATCCCACTAGACATTCCAGACTAAAATGACCCCGACCCGAACCATTTCAGGTTGAGTAAGTCTAATTAAACTGGGGTATGTGGGACCCCCAGGTCAGGTTGGTCGGGGTGGTCCGACCGGGCCCCATTGAAACCGATCCCCAGGTTACTAAAACACTCGTATATTGCAAACCACACATCTGATTGATGAGATGCTTACGATGTTGGGACCCTCTTTATGAGGGGGATATTTTGGAATGCCTTGTGGTGACATTCATGGATGAAGAGATGCGACTAATGGATTGATGAGTGGTTCCTCCAATCGTGCTACGTACGTAACACTATGGTTAGCTGAGACCTGAAGACTGCTTGATGATGACCTAGTGGGAAGCGACTCGGTGTGACCTTGTAGGCCCATGGTGGGGAGTGGCTCTATGTGAACCATTAGACCCACAATACTTGACAGGTGGATTAACTCAACTTGGACAAGGTGGGAAGCAACTCTGTGTGACCCGGCAAGCCCATGGTGGGGAGGAGCTCTGTGTGACCTAGAATACCCACGGTAATCATCAGGGATGAGTATAACAATAGTCCAATTAGACTGGGAAGAGGATCTGTGTGATTTGACATGGCCACATTACTTTATAGAGAAGAATTTCTCTAGTAGATGAGGAGTTTGATGATATGACTGATGATGCTACTATCACTAACCTAAATGTATACCTTGTGTGAGATTTCTTGTTTTTCATACTTTACATTGAGGATTGATGTGTGTTCATTCCTTTTTTGTTTTGGGGTCCCTTCTGAGTTTTGTGTTATGCACCTTTGCACATGCCCCACCCATGCATGTCGTGTCCTGTACAGATGATCGACATTTCAATAAGGACCTTGTTGGACTAGAACCCAGTGGTGGCCAGTGAGACAAGAATGATCGACTCTTCGATGGTTTACTTTGGGGCCTAGGACCAGGTGGGTCCCAGTAGGACCAAATTTATAAGACATACTACTTCGGCTTCAACAAGATTCACTACCCTTATGATCAGGTGGGATTTTCCATGGATGGGCATTAGAGATTTTTTTTGTACATTCTATCTCTGTTCTTTTTTTAGGTTTGTATTCTGGACCACTAGCTTTTAGTTGTACTTTATACCCAGTATTGTTTTTGTATACCTTTTTCCCCTTCCAGTGCGTTTGGACATGGATGTGTGTGTCTGTGTATACAGGTACTCAAGAAAATGCCTCCCACTTGCAGGTTGACGCCTCTGGCACTAGTCGCCAGGCGCTGGCCTTCGGGAGGCGGGCTTTGCGTAGTCATGACACGATCCTTGAGGGAAGGTTTGTGACAGATGGAAGTAAGATGAATCATAATAAAACATATTATGATGATCACTTTTGTGATTATTATTGACCAAATTAGATTATGATTAGAGATAATGATATTGTGGGAATTCAAAATTATCGTTCATGATATATAAACAATGTGAACATTGTGGAGATTCCGAACAAGTAAAATAAGTGTACAGTGAAATTTAATGTATATTTATTCTATAATGATCATAGAGAAAACACTGTTCTTTTTTATATTTTTTTTAATATATGGTGAATAATGTAGTTTAATTTCTCAAATGGAGTATAAGATTTTTTTATATGAGAATTATGGTTATTGAGAAATGAAATTCCAAATAATTAAATGTTCTATATATTTGGATCATTGGAATTATCTGAGTAAATTTCATAAATTAATGGTTATCCCCTAGAACCAATAAGGAACTATATTTTATTAAATCATTAATGTTATATGGTTGAAGTATTATGTATTGAGAATCAATAATTATGTTTCAGAAATATTCTTACCAAGGGTATTTTGGATATAAGATTCATAACAAATCTATGGATTGGGTTGATTTAGGATGTATATATGTCGTCTTGTAAAATTAACATTAGTTATGGGTACCATAATGGGATTATGATACTATGGTTGATCAAAAATTAAAATTATTATAAAACCACACATGAGATTTAAGTAATTTAATTTTTAAGTGACTAGTGATAGTTTAAGAGATGTTTTATTGAAATAATGTATATATAAGATTTTTTAATGTTAATGATTATTTGGGTTGAAGATATATTGTTTTTGAGATGATTGTATAATAGTTATGAGATAACCTTTGAGGTTAAATTGTTCATTCATGTTGAGGTTAATAATGTTATTTGGGAAATACGATCACTTATTTACGTAATTATATATGTTAAATATTTGGTTTAATTATTAAATTTTGTAAATTGAGAGATTAATACTCATTTTGGATATTAGATTACATTTCTATTATTAGTTTGGTAACATTGGAAGAGTATGTTGTTACTATTTTATGGGTCATATGATTCAATAAATTTTAATTTTAATGATTCCAGAATAAAAAATTCAAATTTTTTATTAATGTTCTTGGATTAATAGATAAAGTTGAAATTAATCGAACTATAGGAAAGGGATAATTTTTTTATTTTTAAACAAAAATATCTCATGTATTTATATTTACTTATATTATAATATAGTAAATGAACACCCAATGTTCATGAAAATGATCATGAAGTAAAATGTTGTCTATTACAACTATTTCTAGTGATATTAATAACCCTTTCAAAACCACATGGTTTATGGTTTTTTTTTCCATAATTTATATTGATATGTAATTTTATTGTGATTAGTAGTCTATGTCACCATCTATCATATTTTTTACATTAAACATTTCATCCATGTACAAATATTGACTTTCCACCCTAGTTCTTCTATTTGAAAATCTTGTATGTGTTATTCCATATAAACATTATACAACACTATCAATCATTCCGAGAAGAATTTTAATTTACCCTTATTTCAATATGGGATTCTAGAAAAGGTATTATATAATTTTAAACCCTATATAACTGAGTTCGAGATTAAATTGGTGGGATGAAATTTATATAATATCATATAATGTAACACACTAAAATGTTAAAAGAGTAAGATCCTCTTAAATAGTTTATATGAAAAAAGACTAGAACAGAAGAGAACAACCTATAATTTTATGTTATATTTCTTTTTAATAATTTTAATATCTACAATAGATTGTGATGCATGAAAATTTGGATTTAAATAAAATTCTATACTCTATTAAAATTTTATTATTTAAACATGGACTTTTATATTATATTTTAAATTAAAATACATAATGTATGAAAATTTTATTGTATAAAAATTTCTAAAATAAAACTAATTATTATTAATTAGTTAGAAATAAAATAAAAAACATTTGAAATAAATAGAAGTTTTTTAAAAAAACATTATTTTTTTAAAGGTGGTTTAGTTGATGTTCTGCCTCTGTGGTGGAGCGTTTATAGGAGGTGTGGAAATGGCCTATGAGGACCATCACCTATCCCTTTTTTCTATAGAGGCGGGTTCTCGTTGAATTTTCCATTCCTTCGTTTCAACCTGTTCAACGTCATTATCCTTTAAAAAAGGTTGAATTAACTCGAAGGGTACTATTTATCCCAATGGGTGATTGCGTGGGGGTCAAGTACTCATGCAATCAGTCCTTCTTAGATGTAAATTTCTTGGATGGTCTCCAATGGGTATATTTGAGGAGCCAAGAATTCCCAATGACCCTAGTATCCATGATTCATGGATCTTTTTTCCAAATGTAGGCACTCATCGGCTGACGATTTGGCCAATGGCACTTAAGGACTCCATTGGTCGAGAGGATGGGAGGTCAGGCTCACTGCACCATTCTGGGGGAGGATTGTTTATTATTCCAGGACTCTCTTATAGATTTACATTATGTTCATATGTTCATGAATCCATTATTCATTTCTAAAGAGTGTGTCCATGGGCTACCCCTAGTTTGAACAATCATCATAACCATGAACATATTTGATTTTACAGAGATGATACTGTCTTGAAAAATATTATAAGGCACTCTAGCGTTTATCTTCATCCCGGGGGGAAAAAGGTGACTTGATGATGGCATTGGGCCTACAAGGAGGGCTTTATACGTATCATTGGGAGAGGGATCAGAAACCATGTTGTTCGTAATATGTGTGGCTTACGCATGGGATATGCCCATTTGGAAAACATAATGGGGTGGACCCTTCATGGGAGGGAACCCTTTTGAGCTCTGTCCATCTGATAGGAATCCTACATATCTTGGTTTTATCAGCAATCATTGTTCTCATAGTTCAGATGGTGTGGAGATTAGACATGGGAGCATTAAATTTGGGGAAAATTACAAGGTGGACCATTCATGGGAGGGCACCCTTTTGAGCTCAGCCTTCTGGTAGGAATCCTACATATCCTAGTTTTATCATGAATCATAGTTCTCATAGTTCATATGGTGTTGGGCTTACGCATGGGAGCTGCCCATTTGGGAAACATGAATAGGTGGTCCCTTTATGGGAGGGAACCATTTTGAGATCAAGCCATCTGGTAGGCATCCAATGTTTCCTGGTTTGATCAGAATTTAGAGTTCTTGTAGTTTATATGTTGTGGGGATTACACATAGGAGCTGACCATTTGGGAAACATGACTGGGTGGACCCTTCATGGGAGGGAACCCTTTTGAGATAAGGACTTTTGGTAGGCATCCTATGTATCCTCGTTTGATCAAGAATCATAGTTCTCGTAGATAAAATGGTGTGGGGCTTACGCATGGTAGCTTCCCATTTTGGGAAACATGAATGGATGGACCCTTCATGGGAGGAAACCCCTTTGAGATCTATCCTTCTGGTAGGCATCCAACATATCTTGGTTTGATCCAGAATCAGAGTTCTCATAGTTCATATGGTGTGAGGCTTATGCATGGAGCATCCCATTTGGGAAACATGACTAGATGAACCCTTCATGGGAGGGAACACTTTTGAGCCCAGGACTTCTAGTAGGAATCCTATAGATACTGGTTTGATCAGGAATTAGAGTTCTCATAGTTTAGATGGTGTGGATGTTGTAATCCTCATAAACCCATAATTCTATATGAGTCAATCTCGGTGTGAGAAACAAGAGGATTTGAAAGATCCAACAATGCACATGCCTCCTCCTCTGTTGGTGGGGGAGGGAGAGCCCATGATTGAAGAGGCCAAGGAGACCATGGGTGAGGGAATAGAATAAAAAACCATTCCATGTGAGATGTAATTAAAGGTCATGCATCCCGAACATAGAGGATTGCGGACCTACCTTAGTGGGAGGGCCCCAGAGCACGTTCTGGGAAGGGGAGGAGTTTCATCCACAAAAAAGGGGTGTAGAAATCATAACCCATATGACTGATCACTATTCCTCATTGAAGAGGAAAGGAAGTGATCATCCTTAATCCTGAGAACATGGAGGTTCACATTGGCCTCCCATGGTAGGGTTCCGGGTTACCGTTGTAATGTAGCCTCAAATGCATTCCGAAATCATACACCTTTGTGGGGAGGGCCTTCATAACTCTGCTTACCATGGTTATGTAGACTCAATGCGGCACGCTGATGCATCTGATGGTCTGATCATATGGGTTCGGTGGATTTGGAGGAGGCTTTGGCCTAATGATTGAGGACCGGTTAGCAGAGGGACCATGGGGGATTGGATGGTAGTGGAGAGGTGAGGTTTGGAACCAATGAGAATAATACCCAAAAACACCCTATTTGACATAATAACTTTTTATACAGGATGATGAAGGCTCTACATACCATACTGGTATGGGGGTAGAGGGGTCATCCATGTACCAATGAGGTACGTAGGCATGGGTATAGGCAACCTCGTACCCTAGTGGTACGTGGCCCATCATGCCACTTTGGGATCCATCTATATAATCATGTGGTACGCGGTGCCTGGTTTAGTTTGTGTAGAGGTACACAATGTAAATTACCATATTGAGGGAGGGATGGGGTCTCGGGGATCATCGTTCATGGGGATTTCATCCGTGAGGAGCCCTAGGTTCACAGTTCACCAGGTAGGTTTGTTGTTCTATTATTATTATGAAATTATCCCATTTTATGGTTCGCGACTGGCTATACCTACAGAGGAGTGGTTCATGGTTCATGATTTGCTGATGAAACAAGACAGAAGCCAGAGTGCAACCTCTAATCCTTCCTCATGCTTTCTTCATCCATCATTCTCTCTATGTGTCTCCCTCTCTCTCCTTTTTTGTACTTCTACTATGCTCTTTTTATAGAGAATCCGAGGAATCATATCTATTGGTCACATGAAACCATTTGTAGATGCCCATTGAAGCAACATCTTGACTTGTAGAAGACTTGGTAAACCAGGGTTTGCATAGGATTTGGTCTGTGTTAATGGTTCGCATAACCCTGCATGTTGGCTTCATCTGCGAACTGATGGGTTCATGGTACGGTTTGCAGACTAGCCTTATGCACACAACACCTTTGGTTGAAATAGTTTGGGGTTCATTTGCTTGCAGTCCATCACCTCGCAGGTGAGCAGTTCATAGACTATCTTTCATACCTTGCTGTTCAAGATCCACCTACTCCGCGCACCTTTCCTAGTGATGGTACAATGGCCACATAAAAACATTGAAAACTTGAATTCCTTCAAATTATTATAAATAATTTCTACTCAATTTGAGTCCCTTCACCTTAATAGAATTATAGAAGAACTTACTTCCTTCTTCAAATAAAATTTGGGGAATTTTATCCACTTAGAGGAATTTTCAGGACCTTACAAATTCCCCCATCACAATGGTGTTCGTTTAGAATGAAAAGGTGGTTGTTCTGATGTAGAAGTTATCCTGAAACTACTGGAAAATGGACCTATACCCATGGTTTTGGAAAAAACCGTGGGAATAGGTCACCCTATCCCCACAGTTTTCAAAAACCGTGGGGATAGGCAGTTTTCCAGACCCTATACCCACGGTTTGGGCAAACCTTGGGTATAGGGTCTCCAAAACATGCCTATATCCATGGTATGGACATAAACCGTGGGTATAGGTGAGATCTATCCCCACGGTTTGCCCAAAACTGTGGGTATAGCCTTTGGTTAAAATCCTATACCCACGGTTTTGACAAACCGTGGGTATAGGTTTCCCGCCTTTGCGCGGGAATTTTTTTTTTTCCGCGGGAATTTTTTTTTTGGCGGGAGTTCTATACCCACGGTTCTTCCCTCTATACCCACGGTTTAAATAAATATATTTAACAAAATATATATACATAAACGTAAATTCGACATTTGGGCAGTGGTAAGGTGGTTCGTTAGCGGCGAAGAGGTCACGGGATCAAATCCGGACACCCGCTATTTTATAAAACCTATACCCACAGTTTGAAAACCGTGGGTATAGAGTATTGACACGGTGGAAAAAACCTATACCCACGGTTTGACCAAAACCGTGGGTATAGTTCAGGGACCTATACTGACGCCGTTCAGCCGCACGGTTCCCAGAACCGTGGGTATAGCCTATACCCACGGTTTTGGGGGCTATACCCACAGTTTTGAACCGTGGGTATAGGTCTATTTTCCAGTAGTGCTGAACTGAAATGGTTCGTGGTAGAACATGTAGACAAGGTAGGAAGGGACCACACCTATATCCAGGGGCCCATGATATTTTCTTTTTATCATTTCTTGTGGAAAAATCACTCCTGATTTCCCAGTTTTATTTTCTTTTTCATACCATGCTCCTAGGAAAACTCTTGTTCACAAACTACTCCTTATGTTTCGAGAGCCCATTTTCTTGTTGTTTCCTCGTCTTCATAGCATATTTTGGATTCCGAAAATGGTGTTGTGGAATTTTAAAACATAAAATATGGATTCCACGTGGAAGAATGCTATGGGACTGGCTTGTTCACATAGCGACCTTGGATCGGTGAACCAAACTTCAAAAACTATTAATATAGACTTTAATTTTAATCCACCACTTCTGAACGGGAACATAATCAAGGATGAGGTTCATGGTTTCTTCATTCTGTGAACCTTTCTATTTTCCGACCAATGGTTCATAGGCATGTTCCCCATGGTTAATTTGCGTACCATGGATGTACGCGGTGAACTACATCCACGTACCATAGCTGTGGGCAGAGTAACTTCCATGTGTCATCTTGTACACAGTATTCTACTTCTGTGTATCATTTCTAGGAACAATATGTGAAGCATTTTGCTGACATGCTTTATATCCTTTAGCTATTTTTTTATTGATTTTTCCCAAATTTTTTTTATTATACAAACTTCTCATCAACTTTTGGATTTTTCCTATGTAGGATACAATGGCTGATTCACTGGATAATACCAACGTCACTGCTTCTCCTAAGGCCATTATTTCTTCCTCTCCATATCTTTTTTTAACGGACCTATACATGAAATTTTTCTAGAGGTTCCCTTTTGCAATGTTTTCATTTGAAAAGTATGAGTATTTTTAGCTGGTAGTTCAATGTCCTTCCAATCAAACTTGCTACTAATGTTTACAGTCGAACCACTTTGACAATACATAAAAGAGAAAGGGCCCCATTTTTGAGACCACCACTCAAGAATGTTCTCAAACCCTTCGGGTACGGATTAGGGATTTTTCGTGACCCTTGATTTGTGTATTCTGGAAATGAATACGGCTCGGGAGCTGCTTTAGGCATACCGAGGTAGAAAAGGACTCTATTAAGGATGAGGTTTCCTTTGATTGACGACCATTTTTGTGGGTGATATATGCAAAAACAATGAGCCATGATGTCAATAGTCACTCAAAGGTTTCCATAGGATAATTTCCTTCCATTTATGATGGACTAATATGATTTACAACATTTTGAAATTATTTTGAAACTGCGAGCCATGGTGGGTGGCTGCCCCAAGCAGTGGTGTCTAAAGACATTAGAAAAATTCATGTCATCCTTGAGTGGGAAACTGTTCCCACATGTTTTTATCTTGTGTGAACGAGAGCTGGTGAATGATCAAGCCTATTAAGATTCTTTCTTAGGGTAAGAGCACTTGGGAAGACGGAGGTACTTAAGATGTCATCCAGTAGTCTTTCAAATTTGGGTGTGTGACAAGACATTAAAGACATTTGAGCATACAGAAGTTGGAATGGACTCTCCTAGGGATGAATTTGACTTTTATTGATTACCATATTTGTAGGAAACATATGAAGAGCCACTGGGACATGATATGAATAGTCAAGAAAAGGTTTCTATAGGATAATGGCCTCCCATTTTCAATGGATATTGAGCATTATAAATATTGAGACCCTTCTGAACATGGTTTTTGACCTATAATGAGGGGTGAACCATAACATAAAAAATGATCATTTTAACTGAGCTTATTCATGGAAACCTAGAAACAAGTGGGGCCACTCTTCTTTTGTACGCAGATCAACATCACACATATGGATGGGATATCTTTAGATTGCCCTAAAGATTCCAGATATGAATCAGGACCGTATGTTCTTATATATCCTTGATATATGTAAGGATGAAAGTATAAACCATGACTCAAAGGGCCCTTGTATCAGGTGGGATGGGATGAGGCTTGGAATCCATTGGGCGTACTAAGATAGGAGAGGACACTCATAGGGATGAATTTTCCTTTGAGTGATGGCCGTTTTGTGGTAAACCTATGTAGATCCACCGGGGAATTATATGAATAGTCAAGCAATGGTGTCTACAAGACACTGGATTTACCTCTCAGATGGTATTGGAGGATATGTAGAATGAATATCACTTAGAGCATGGAGTTTAGAGCATGGAATGAGTGTATCCAAATATATTGGGGGAATTTGAGCCACGATTTACTCATGGAATTGGGCATACCATACATAGATCCGACTCATACGTATGGTAAGGCATTCACTACATCATTGGGATACTAGGTTATTTAACATCACATGGCCATGACATATGGTTCCTCTCGTTGGAGGGAATTGTGACATACCTTTTAGGGTCGTGTTTCTAGGACCAAATTCCCAGAATGTTTTTCTATAATGCTATGGTGGATCTCTTTTTGAAATCCATAATCCCACATGAGAAATTCTCAGTGTGAAAAACAAGGGGTTATGAGGATTATATGTCATTGATTAGGAATATAAAAATTAGTGTTAGAGGGAACATTTGGGATTAATCCAATGTTAGGCAGTTTAAGGTCACATAATGGGGATGATTATACTGTCATAATGATCTTTAATAGTTTCAGGTTAATCACAATTCGGATGTTCCAGCATTCTTTATACGTGAGTGATTATAGAAGGTGTAAACCATAGTCCGGGGGGGGGACTTGAATCATGGGGGATGACATGGGGCTTGGATGCCATTGGGATTACTATGATAGGAGAGGAATCTCCCATGGACGAATTTTCCTTTGATTGATGGCTATTTTTGTGGGAAACATATGTAGAGACACTAGGGCATGATGTGAATAGTCATGAAAAGGTGTCTGTAGGACACTAGCCATCAACCCAAGATGGTCTATGATGATTATGGGGATTCAAGATTTCTAACGGTACGAAGTGTGAAAAAAGGGAAATATATGCCTGGGAATGTGAGAATTCCTAGACCATGATTAACTGTGAACTACTCAGAGCATCCACATAGGTCTAACCCATGTGTATAGGGGGAAGAATGATCCTTTGACTTATCATGGCCAAGAGACATGTGTAGAATCTCATAATACCGAGGAATGGGCCACACAAAACTAGAGAAGAATTTCACAGTTTATTGTCAGCCGATAGGAATTTTTATAGACTCCCTGGACAATTATGAACTACATATTGGTTAAAAGGGAATTTTTTTCTGGTGTTTGGACTAGGATGCCGAATCTGAGCGTCACTACAAATCCTACAAAAGCAGAAATCAAACCACACATAGTTCTTAATGTTCCCTACAATCATTTTCTTGATGTGTTTGGAACACTTGAGGTCATTTTTATTTCACTTGATACAGGTGCTGGTCCTATCATATTCACCTATGATTTATTTGTGTATGAGAATCCTTATCACTGATCCTAAGCTCACGTGTGTTATACTCTGTGTGAGAAACAAGGAGTACTCCCAGAGTCTTTTTTGCAAGTACGGTGTAGTAAGGAATATGATGGGGTCATTTTATTTTTCATTCAAAGTGGGGATAGGCCACGATCAATGATCTAGGCCTCGCTATATATCCTGTTAGGGTAGGAATCAATTCACACATAGTTCTATATGTGATCATGAAATTTATTGTCATGCGATAGGGAAATTTTATTCCACATAGTTTAACACCTCACAACAAGGACATGAGTCACAGTTTAACTCCATGTTTCATGGAAGAGTTCTTTAATGTTTAAGGTCATGTGGAAATGATGATGAATCATTGTTTAAGGTCTTAGAGTTTAGACCCTGATATGGGTGAATGTTTTTAACTTATAGTTTACATTCAGAGAGTTTGAACCACGATATGAGTTCCTGAGATTGTTACCCATTACATAAGGTCTTAGAGCATGGAACATATCCTTGTGGGGTCATTTTTATGACTCATAGTTTATTTTCATAGAGTTTGGAACATAAAATTAGGGAATTTTTTAATGACTCATAATTTAAGTTCTTAGAGTTTGGTCCATGATATTGGGTAATGTTTTTGACTCATAGTTTAGTGTCGTTGAGTTTGGACCATAACATAGGGTTATTTATTTTATGAGTCATAGTTTAGGGTCGTAGATTTTAGGCCAGGATATTTGGTAATGTGAAGTATTTAATCAGAAATTCGCATTTGTAAGAGCTATGGTGAGATATCTATCCATTGATGTCAGGGCGTACGCTCCATTGGAATAAACCCTCAGTATAACATATAGTCCTTCCCACTTTGGTACAAGTTTTGGGGGATTATTCTCAAGTATCATCAGGGTTCTGAGGACTAAAAACATTCATACTTTGATAAAAGATATAAGGAGAACCTCTTTGTTGAAGTCTCATGCAATCCGATTTTGGTAGATTACCAAATGGTGTACAGTATGCACCCTTTTCTCATCTAGCTACTCCAACCCATTAAACTGTCTCTGGGATTGCTCCTATGTGGAATTTTGATCAAAAAAGACCACACAAAGTGATGAAACTTGTATTTTTATAGGTAACACCACCTCTTCCCTGTATAGTAGTGAGTACCAGGTTTCTTGGGTGGTCGTGTTGTCGGTGGTCCGGTAAGCCCATAAATAATGAAGGATCTTGTCTGGCAAGGATTTATTCTCTTTATCGACCATATTTTGAAGTATATTGGACAATATATTATTAAAAGCCTCTATATGACCATTGGCCCCCGTGTGGTAGCAGGACGACTGGTTCTCTTTGATTCCATACACTAGGTACAACATTTCTAGATTAGCAGAGCAGATGTTGGTGCCTTTGTCCATCAGTATTGTATGAGGGACAGTAAATCTGGTGATGATGTTGGCCTTAAAATATCTGCTAATGTTTTTCTCCATGAAATTATTAAGGGGTACGAGTTCGGACCATTTAGAAAAGAAGTATGTCTCCCTGAGTATTAAATTAAATTGTCTAGCTATGGCTAGTCGGTATGCTCTCACAACATCCAACCCCCAAGAGACATATGGCCAAGAGTACAGAGCTGTTTGTAGAAATACCAGGGGGTGGTGTGTAAAATAAGCATGAACGTGGAATGAATGGAACTTCTTAGTGAATATGGAACAATCCTTTATCATGGTGGACAAGTAACACCAAATACTCCAGATTTCGTGAGAGAGCATGGTTGTGGATTATTGTGATCCACAAGCTTTGGAGTGCACCTCTTCCATGAAGGAATCCGTTTCTTCTCCATCTGTGCACCTGATAAGGAATCCTTATAGAGATTTTTTGTATAGAATCATTCCTCGATTTACCATATTATATAGGACAATTTTGACTTCCCATCTTTGGACCCTCTCCCTTTCAGCCCCATCTGGTGGGAGTTCCCCAGTTTGAAGGTAATTTTCCATGGGCGACATCCAACCAGTGGTATGGCCACGAGGATCAAGAAACTGAATAATTTCACCAATTTCCTCTGTATTTTTCTATATTAATGTAAAGACCATCTGTTGGTGAGAAATTCTAATGACAGTTTCATCCTGGTCTGGTTCTTCCAAGGCTATCGCTGCATTTTCCAAAGCGTCGCCATGAGAAGTTTTTGATAGGGGACATAAGTCAACATTGGTCCTGATGGGAATTATTTCATCAGTGCTCAAACATGGTTCATCAAAGGAAGCAATACTTATTTCTTGATTGAAAAGTCATTGTTGACCTATTTGATGACTAGCTCTTAATCACCCTTTATTTTTAGGTGTCTAGATTGCACATGGAGTGCCAATTCCATGCCTTCAATGAGGTCTGGGTACTCTGAATCATTGTTTGTTAATCCTTATGAAAGGACTAACGAGTAACAAAAGATAAATTTTTTAGGAGATACGAGTATAAATCCCACTCCTTTGTTGATCTTGGGATCCTCCATCATTTTCCCGGTCGTGATTCAGGAAGCACATTCAAAGAACATCTCCCATGCTAGAGGGTTTTCATGAACAAAAAACACTTCTTCATCCTGATGTTCAGAATCCATCATTTCTATTTCTTCCGAGGGGTGCTCGACCAGGAAGTTTGCTCCTAGACTTTGATGGCATTATGGGGTACGTATCATATATCAAACTGTTGAAGGATCACCGCCCTTCATGAAAGGCACCCGTTTATCATGGGATTGTTGAGGATATATTTGAGCAGGTTGCAGCAGGAGACCAGGTGGACCTCATGATGCTATTGATATTGCCTGAGATTATGAAATATGAATATTAGGTCTAGGAAGTTCTTATTAATCTTTGAATAACAAATTTCGGCATCGATCATTGTATGACTAAGGTAGTAGAGGCTCTTCTCACTACTGGAATCATTATTATGCGTGGGGAATGTGCCTAAGGACCATTTAAGGGTGGTTACATATTAAATTAGCGGCCTCCCCTCGAGCAGTGGTATGACCACTAGCGACATTAGAAGGTATCTTTTAATATTTTCTAATTCTTCTTGGCAATCATTATCCCACTCATACGTAACTCCTTTCTTCATGATCCTAGTGAAATTTAATCATTTACTTACCAAGTTGGCTATGAAGCATCGAATGTAGGTGAGGTTCCCCTTACTCAGTGAGGATGCGTGGTGGGGTCATGCAAAGAATGGATTTTGTCTTCTCGAGGTCAAATTCTATGATGCGATGGCGTACGAAGAAGCCGATGAATTTTCCCTAGGTAACACCAAGGGTCATTTAAGGGTATTCATCATTAAATTGTGTTGTCATAATTTTTTTATGTAGTTTCAAGATCAGACATGTGGTTTGAGCATTTTTGTGATTTAACCACCAGGTCATCGACATAACACTCGACGAATTTTCCCGTGAAGTGCTTGAACATGAGATGCATGTAGTGGTGATATGTGGCGCCAAAATTCTTTAGACCAAAGGGCATCACTTTGTAACAAAACACTATTTTAGGGGACCTAAATGTGGTGTATTCATTATCTCCTGGGGCCAACCATATTTTTTGGTTTCCATAATAGCCAACCATGAAAGAGAAGGCTTCATATCCGAATGTGGCATCGATTAACAATTCTCAGATCGGGAGTGGGAGGACATCATTTTTGAAATGCCGATGATGGTCCCAAATGTAAATGTAGATTATAATCTTCCCATTATTCTTTTTTTAATGGGAATATATTATCCATCCAGACTGAATATTGGACCTCCCGTATGAAGTTGGCTTTGACCAGCTTGTCAACTTCATCCTCTATTTTGGTAGCATACATTGGGTGGGTCCTTCTAGCTGCATATTTATAGCCCTGGTTATTTTTTTGGTAAGTTGAGATGATGGGTTGATACTTTAGGATTTATTCATAGAATCTCTCTATAATTCAAGGAAAACACATCTCGATTCTTCTTTAGGAAGGAGGCGTATGCCTGCTTCTCCTCGATAGGCATGGCCATACTGATCAAAGTGGGTCGTGGGTCAACTTCGGTAACGATATTTATCTCCTTATTTTCATAAATTATGGTGGATAAAACTTCTTAGTATGTAGGAGGGGAATCTTTGAGGTCTTTTCCCTCTTCTTCTTGTTCATCATCATCATTTTCATCATCTTCATAATATTCCTCTTTTGACAGAGAGAGGATTTTTGAGAATAGCTTTCTGATGCTGGGAGATAAATCATCTTTTGCCTCAGTGTTTGGGGAAATGGTATTTTGATGTCCCCAAGATATACCGTGAGTATCTTTGATATGGAGTTTCTTGACAACATGGGAGTCAGCCCACTTTTCTGTGTATTTGAACTTGGTGGTCGTAATAGAGACCATGCGGAACACCGAATCTTCATCTGAGATTGCGTTTATGCATCAACATGGTTGATGGGTAGTACGTACTCATCCTCATGTTGCTAGAGGTGGTCGGCAGGAGGCATCTACAATCCATGTGGGTCATTGATCCAATCAACATCATCAACCAAATGATGTTTTCCTTTCGATTCATATAATCCATTGTAGATAAAATGTGATTCAAAAAATTTAAATGGGGACATATTGGTGTGGAATGTCCCTTTTTTCTTATTAGTGCAATATTAGATGCATTTATGTTATGAGGACATGATTTCAGCATGATGATGTAGTGAAGGCCTCCCTAATAGATTGTTTAAGGCCATACATTTCCACACCCCCAGGAACACGGAGTCTGATACGAGATATCTGAGAAACGTGTTAAACTTGATTCATCCCAACAGTTTCTTCTCACTATTTTCATATCCTAGCTGAGTTGTAGTGCTGGGTGTTAGGCTATATTCATTATATCCCAGCCTATGAAGTGTTCTAGGTGGTAGGAGGTTATCTCCATAGCCATTGTCTATGAAAATCCTCCAAACAACAATTCCATGTATCTTCTTAGACACATATAAGTTTTTGATATGACCTTTCATGGTTGTGTCTTCATCTCTGTCTCTGAAGGATAAGAAAGAGTGAAATTCTTTTGGACTTGTCTCCATCTGGTAGAAATCGGCCACTAATACATTGGCCTTGAATTCCTAGTGACATAGTAAGGCTTATATTGGTGCCTTCCTAATATCAGCGGACATTGTCAATGCATCCGGGATTGAAAATTTTGTTGGTACTGAATCCATCTTCTTCATAATATCATATTTTTCCTCTAAAGGTCATCAATTCCAGGTTCAAGGTTTCTAAATTTAAAAAAATTTAGATGTTTGAGCTTTGGACGTAGATGGTTTGGCCTCTGAAACAGGGGACAACAGTGTTGTAGTGCTTTCCACATATGAATGAACACATCTTCCTGTATGCCTTGGGTGATTCATTATTTTTCTTCCCCCGGATGTATATTCTACGATTACTGGGCTTGTATTTCATTCTACAGGGTCGATGAAGAATTCCCGTTCTTTCTGTGTCTATTTGAGGGTCCTTCCACAGGTTTCCCCGATGTTAATGGTTTGACTTGTGGCGTGGCCTGGAATTTGACTCCTTCCATGATCATACCTTCCTGGAAACCTCGGGCCTCTGTAGCTGCATTCTCCAGATATCCAATTGGGTGTGGGGAATTCGGGTTTGTGGCCATAGTCTTCATCCAAGAAAGGGTCCATCAAGTGAATGATGTTAATAGAGCTGAAGATCAATTCCCGATCCGACACCGTTTCTGTCTTAATGTCACTTTCTAATGGATCCATTTGGTGTGATGATTCCTGTTGTACCATTTGGTGGGGCTATGCCTGTTGTTCAAAGACTATTTTCATGATGTTTAAAATCATCAACACATACTTAGTCTTTGGTGTCAGCTCATATTCTTACTATTGTTTTCTTCCCTTCTGGCCTTTAGAGGGTTGTGGGGCTGAGGATGATGGATGTGTATATTAAGAGCTTTTCGGGGCATAATTGGTTGTTTCAACTGTTCCTAGAGGATTTAATGGACATGGTTGATGGTTTTTCGGGTCATCCATCTATCAAAAAATATTCTCATTCTTGCTGGTGACTTTTTCCCACTCCTCTTACTCTCTTGAGTCCGAGGTGAAAACATACACCACTTGTGCTAGTGGCAAGCCCAATTGACTTGCCCGGAATCCACCATCTTCTGTAGAATATCTTTTAAAACAAATCACTCCTGGATGGTATATCCTAGTATTCGGAAATTCAGAAAATAATTTGGACAGTTGTCGAGACGTACTTCATCGGCTCGCTTTGTCCCTGTTAGCCGAAGAAATTTGAGATTTATGGCTGCTATGAAATAGCGGCGGACCAGGTCATCTCTAAATAAGTAAACATTATTTCTTCGTTCTTCGAATTTATTTCATATGGGCCCCCATCTCTCATCTTGTCAAGGTGGTGGTGGTTGTTGGTGTCTATGGGGTCCCACACGGTTTGGTAGGGACCTTGCAAATAGAGCTGGATCCAGGGGTGGGTTAATCATGACAAAAGTCTCTTCAGATTTTTCCATTATTTTCCCTGGCGATGATGGGGCCATTCATAACTTGAGGTTGGTCCATTTCAAGGAGTCTCTTATAATTTGGGTGATAGTATAGAATTCTCTAAATCCACTGGTGTACTTCACCAGGATGACCATCATTAGCAATTCATCTTGAAGGTTATCGATGCACATAGCGAGAATACCATCTTGGGAGAGTGGTTGGTTCAAGGAATAATTTAGGCCCTTCTATCTAGCAATGAATTTTGATTCTCCTTCATTCTCCTACTATTTTCAGTTCATGAGGTCACTGACCATCTTCTTGGGCAGCGTCGAACTGAACTAGAAAAGAAAATGAAGCCGTAGGTCCTGCCATCCTGTTATTTAATTGGCTTGTAGGCTAGCATATCATATGAAAGCCGAGCCCTGCGGGGTTCGTACGAAGCACCTTAGTTTTATGGCTCCTTTCTTGTATGGAGTTCCCATCATGGGATCACGATAAGAATAATAGTGCATAAAATTCTATTCTTGGTCCGCGGAGCCATTTAATACAGGTAATAAGGGGTTCCCAAAGTTTGGAGGTGGCAGAAAATTTCTCAAACACTTAGGGTAGGGTTTTCGCTCTGGTTGTATTGGAGTGCACCACACCTCAATGGATTATAGACGATCTATTAGCTACCAAATGTGGATTAAGATCCCTTGATGCATGTCATGTCAGACATGGACTTGAGCTGGTGTGGTAGTGGCCGAGACTGGGTGTGCAGGTGCTACTGAAATTTGGGGTTGATACCCAGCCGTAGGTATCATTTGAGGGATTACCTGGATATATTCCAGATGCCCTCCTAGTGGGGGGAAGTCTTGATGACCTTCCAAGGCCAGGTTGAACGATCCCTTAAGCTTGGATTCATTCACCAGAATGAGTGCCTGTGGCATGTGCACCTCTTCTGGGAGCACCTATTGACATTCCGTTGGAGGAACATATCTAGAAAGGTAACTCCCTTAACTTAGGTCAACATTAATTCGATTTTGACATTTCATTTAATCTGCCTACCTGGTGAACCTATCATTTAGGGTGTGGAACACATTCTCATGGGGAGGAGGAGGCGGGTCATAGATGACCTTGGATTTATTTTTCAACTTGTTGGAGTTTCTTGGGGGAGGTAGAGACAGGTTAGTTGACGGGTCACCCAAATTTAGGATATCCTTATGGTTCTGGGTATGGACACTATCTGTCACGACCCGTCCTTGGGGCCCGTGCCGTGACTACCCCAAGCCCGCCTTCCATAGGCCAGGGGCTGGAGACTAGCACCAAGGCGTAAATCCCGGTAAAGGGAAGGGATTTACTTTGTAAAGTAAACTAGCACCACAGAGAAAGAAAGCGGAAAAAAGTAAGCACTAAGTAAAAGATGGTACAACAGTAAGTGCGGAAATGTAAAGGGGGCCGAAAATACAAGCCCAACTGTAAAGAACAATTGAAAGGGGTAAAACAACCACTGAATGGTAAAGCTGCAGCGTTGAGCCATCCTTTGGAAGTCCCACCTGAAGGGTGAGTACAGATAGCCTCCACAGCTCCTCGGACCAGCCGTCCGCTCCGAGTACACTCCGCCCAGTGGTCCACCTCCAGGTATCATCCTGCTCCGCAAGCCTCCACCACGATCAGCGCTGTCCGTCATCTGCAACCAACACAACGTAGTGCGGGCATAGCTCGTGCAGGGGTGAGTATAAGCTACTCAGTAGGGACCCCGAGACCCCCGAAGGTCACCCAGAATTTACAATGTATAATCCACAAAGGAAAGATACAATCACAAAGTAACATCCGACACGGCTTAGGTATATGCCCATACATATACCTAAGTCATCAATACTCGCTCGGTTACAACATCCGAGCTCAAGTACAACCCAGTACACATAGAAAAGCAAAACGTAAATCCACATGGGATAGCACAACACAATCCACAATGGAAAGAAAAACGTAAATCCACACAGGATAGCACAACACAATCCACAAAGGAAAGAAAACGGGGTTTTCAGCTCATACAGGTATACTTATTAGAATGATGATAGAGATGATCACTGGTCCATCTAAGTCATCGGACCCACAAAGGATCGATAGGTACTAACCCCCGCAATGACCCACAAAGGATCTGACCCAGAAAGGATCGATGGGTAACTAACCCCCGCAAAGACCCACACAGGATCGGGCCCACACATGACCTGTAGGCGCTGGCCCACACAGGACCGCTGAGCGCTGACCCACACAGGATCAGACCCACACAGGATCGGTAGCACTGAACCAAAAAGGATCGGTGAGTGCTGTAGTCGTCGCCGTCGAATCCACTGAGGATCTCTGCACAGTCGTCGTCGTCATAGTAGTAGTCGCAGCCAGCTCTAGGGTTCCCGCACACAGCAAGCTCGTTCGGGAGGGTCCGCTCCACGAGCCGAGAGGCTGATACATCAACTGACACATATTCCAGAGTTGATGTATCCAAAAGTTCCGTATCGCCAACAGGAACTCAAAGTCGCAGACGACGCGTCAATCGGACGCCCGGTCTGAGAGATATTGGCTTTTTCGTCCCAGGGGCCTGGTTGGTTTTTAAGGCAAAACCAACCCGACCATACATCACCTGCGTCCAAACCTTGGGTGGAGTAAGCCAAAATATCCATCTCACCTAGAGGAATTCAACAAAGTTGACGGCACGTCAATCGGACGTCCGAAGCTGAAGATATGAGTGTTTCCGCTCCGAGGGCCCGGTTGGTTTCGTGTACGAACCAACCCGGCCGAACCCTATGTATTCTGAAACATTCAGTTTGATATACCGAAACGACCGTCTTGATCCAAGGATCGCATCACCACTGACGACACGTCGTTCGGAGGCCCGTAGCTCATGTTATGAGCAAAAGACCGAATACGTCTGGAGATGGGGGGTCTGGGCACGGACCGACCCGGCCCGAACCGGGTTGACCCGACCAGTGTCCGGGTCCGACCCGGTTGGCGCGACCCAGCCCGGCTAGGGCACGACCCAGCCGGCGGGTCGGCTCGGCCCAGCTCGGCTTGGCTGAGCAGCCGAGCGAGCGGAGTCTGGGGGCGGGGGCGCGCTGCCCCTGCATGTGAACACTGCGGCCCCCCTCTGCGGGGGCCGCCCCTGGTCAGCGGATGCGGCATTGCCGCGTCCCGTGTGCACCGGACCCGCACGGCCGCGGGTCCGCTGGTGCCGGCACAGCCGCGACTTTAGCCACGCCGGCAACCCGCGCCGCCGGTGGGTTCTGCGGGCCACCGGAGTTGCTCTGGTGGTCCGATTTCGTTTCCGTCTGCGCCGTAGCTCCTCCCGAGTCCCGTACATCACTGCAGAAACAACGAATCACCTATGCGGCATGTTTTTTCGTCGCCCGCCAATCCACAAATCAACGAAGAACTGTGGAGGGTTGTCAGGTCGTGTTTGTTTGTCCCTCACCCTCCGCGTTTGGTGATAACAATCAGAAAGAATAAATTATCATATGAAAACATAACAAGATACAATTTAATAAATTAAATTTTCACTTGATCTAGGTTCTTTGTTTTAGGAGGAGCATCCAAGGAAATATAAATTATTTTACAAACAAACCCCTACCTCGCTGTAGTCGTCGAGCGTGCATTCTTCGCGAAATTGATCGTCACGGAAGGAGGCGATCGTTGCGTCGCGGAAGGGCGTCACGTCATCGCGGAATATGGTGTCGCGTCGACGAACTCCGAGGTTCAAGAACATGTAGATTTAATTATATTAATTAAATCCATGATGTTGTTATAACCCACAAAGAGATTTAAAAGAAGAAACCCAAAATCCCTACCTCAAGTAGTTGGTGATCGGAGAACATTACGGGGAAGAACATCTCGGAAGAAGCGTCGTCGATCTCCGAGGGTGACGACGTTCTTCGCGTTCTTCACGTTTTTTGCGTTTTTCGCGTTTTTCGTGAAGGAGGATGAAGGCACCAGATTTCTGTCAAAAGCCTCTCAACGAGAAATCCTCAAGATGTCGTGCGTTGGTCTTATTTTATTATTACGCCAACGTATTGTAAACAGGTTAAGAAAAGATTAAATTAATTCATAGAATTAATTTAATGAAGTTAACCACCCAAATAATTGGTGCGTTAAGAATTTAAGAAAATGCATCAGTTGACTTTCATAATGACGGGTTTTTGCGGGGGTGTTACTTAGTGGAAAAGAAATGGTGGGGCTCGTGCGGGCCCCACCTCACAAATATCCTACCAAGAGGGTAGGATATTTTTGGATGGCACCCTATCCGCATCAACTCATCTCAAGTAGCATTAAGTGGCTTTCAAGTGGCTTTAAGTTAAATAAAAATAAAGTTGTCGCACCACTTTTTTTTATTTCTTAACTTAAAGCCCAAAAATTAAAAACCACACCCGAGCAAACGCAACTCCGGAAGAGGCGTTTCTAAGCAAGTACCGGTGCTGCAATTCCATAGGTGCCCTCAGAATTTGATTCTGAGCACCGGTTCAAAATTTAGAAAAACCCGCTCATTCGTTCACTGAACATACCCGAGCCAAACTTCGGAAAATGATTCTGGGCACACCGGTCCTCGGAATCAGGTGCCGTCAGAAACCGAGTTCTTGTAAAATTCCAAAGAAAATTAAGAAAAATATTTCCTTGAATTTTACGGGTCTTTACATCACTACCACCTCAGCTCTTTACGTCCCTGTAAATATACATCATAAACTAGGGAAACAAATGTGGGTACTGAGCACGCATCTGAGCCTCCCGCTCCCAAGTGCTCTCCTAGAGGTTCTCGTGCTGCCATCTGATGCGCACAAGAGGAAACGATTATCCACGTAGGACCCGCTCCTGTCGATCCTAGATCTCCACCGAGACCTCCACAAAAGTTGCCCCATCATCCACGTTTAGATCCCCATGGTCAATGATGTGCATCGGGTCGTGCACGTATCTTCTCAGCTGGGATACGTGGAAGACATCATGAACCCGGTGCAACTGAGGTGGTAGAGCCAGGCGATAAGCCACCTCGCCAATCCTGCTGAGGACATGGAATGGTCTGATGAAGCGTAGAGACAACTTACCGCCTCATCCAAATCTCTGTAATCCACGTCGAGGTGAGACACGCAAGAAGACGTGGTCGCCATCCTCAAACTCTAGTGGCCTCCACCTCCTGTCAGCGTAAGACTTCTGCCAGCTCTGAGCTGTCCTCATCCGTTCCTGGATGACCTGGACCTTCTCTGTCATGGCTCGGACCATCTCTGGTCCCACAAGTGCTGAATCCATAGGGTCTGTCCAGCACAAAGGAGATCTGCAAGGTCTGCCGTACAATGCCTCATATGGTTCCATCCCAATGGTGGAGTGGTATCTGTTGTTGTACGTGAACTCCACCAAGGGTAGGTGGTCCTCCCAACTGCGACGAAAGTCGAGGACACATGCACGGAGCATGTCCTAGAGAGTCTGAATGGTCCTCTCCGTCTGACCATCTGTCTAAGGGTGAAATGTGGTGCTCAGACGTAGCTGTGTCCCAAACGGCTCCTGCAACCCCTTCCAAATCTGGGAAGTAAAGCGAGCATCTCGATCGGAGACGATAGATGATGGCACACCGTGAAGCCGTAAAATCTCCTGAACGTAGATAAGCCCCAAGATCTCCACTAAGCCCTGCTCTCTGATGGGTAAGAAGTGATCCGACTTGGTGAGTCGATCAACAATCACCCAAATGGAGTCGTGACCTCTGGAAGTGCGTGGAAGTCCAGTCACGAAGTCCATAGATATCCCGTCCCACTTCCACTCCGGGACCTCCAAGGGCTGTACCAAGCCTGCTAGTACCTGATGCTCTGCCTTCACCTACTGGAAGGTGAGGAATCGTGAAACGAACTCTACCACAGCCTTCTTCATGCCTGGACACCAGTGATGTCATCTGAGATCCTGGTACATATTCACCACTCCAGGATGTACCGCCAAAGGAGAAGTGTGAAACTCTCTCAGCACCTCCTCTCGTAAGGCAAATGGTACCAAGGTACGTCCTCTAAAAAGGATGTCGTGCTCTGATCCAAAGGTGAAGCCATCAGCTGCCTATCCTGAGGATATCTGTGCACGCTGTGTCTCACAGTCAGCGTCCCCATGCTGTGCCTCTTTGACCCGCTGTAGTAGTGGAGGGGTGACTGTGAGAGACTGGAGGAAGGCTGCTCCATCTCCATCCACGAAGGATATCTGCAAAGCGGCTTGCTGCTCTATCGCCTCCTCAAGTAGCTGAATGCCCATCCTACTTCTGAGAGCATCGGCTACCACGTTCCCCTTCCCAGGAGTATAGACTATCTCAAATTCATAGTCCTAGAGGAACTCGAGCCATTGCCGCTGTCTCAGGTTTAGGTCCTTCTGCGAGAAGATGTACCTGAGACTCTGATGGTCAGAAAAGACTGTAAAGCGCTCGCCCATCAGATAGTGTCGCCATGTCTTCAGAGCGAAGACCACTGCTGCTAACTCCAGGTCATGGGTTGCGTAGTTCTGCTCATGAGGCCTCAACTGACGTGATCCATAGGCGATCACTGCCCGCTCCTGCATCAGGACACATCCGAGTCCGGTCCCTGATGCATCACAGTAGACTACGTACCCTACTCCCTCCTCGGGAAACCTCAAGATAGGGGCGCTGGTCAATATCTGTCTCAGCTCTTGGAAGCTCTGCTGACATCTGTCTGACCACACAAAGGGTTTCCCCTTCTTCGTCAAAGATGAGAGTGGTGCCGCAACTCTGGAGAAGTCTGGCATGAATCTCCAATAGTATCCAGCTAGTCCCAAGAAACTCCACACCTCTGTCACGCTCCTGGGTGGTTCCCAAGCTAGAACCACCTCGATCTTCACAGGATCCACTGCAACTCCCACCTCAGAGATGACGTGTCCCAAGAAGTGGACCTCACGTATCAAGAATTGACACTTCAAGAGCTTGTCATAAAGATGGTGCTCTCGGAGTGTGTCTAGTACAACCCGTAAGTGGTAGGTGTGCTCCTCCTCAGTCATCGAGTATATCAAAATGTCATCGATGAAGACCACGACAAATTGATCGAGGTATGGCTAAAATATTCTGTTCATGAGGCCCATGATCACTGCTGGAGCATTGGTTATGCCGAATGGCATAACCAAGAACTCATAGTGGCCATACCGACATCTGAAGGTCGTCTTCTACACGTCCTCGTATCGAACTTTGAGCTGATGATAGCCTGACCTGAGGTCTATCTTCGAGAACCACCGTGCTCCCTTGAGATGATCGAAGAGGTCATCAATCCTCAGTATCGGATACTTGTTCCTCACTGTCACCTGGTTCAGGAGATGATAGTCAACACACAGTCGCAAGCTCCCGTCCGCCTTCTTGGCGAACAAAATCGGGGAAGCCCAGGGTGAAACACTAGGTCGGATGAAACCCTTGCCCTACAAGTCCTCCAACTGTACCCATAGCTCTCGAAGCTCAGAAGGGGCCATCCGATATGATGGAGTCGATATTGGGGCCGTCCTGGGGTACAGTTCAATATAAAAGTCTACCTCTCTGCGAGGAGGTAGCCTGGGAAAGTCGTCGGGAAAGATGTCCGCGTACTGATCTACCACTGTAGGAAGACTAGGACTCCACACGTCAACTGCTCCTAGGATGAGGCTAGCCAACTGATGAGTGATGGGTTGTCCTCTTCTCTGCGAAAGTCCATCCTATGCTGCGAAGTCTCCCTTCTCGCCGGTGAAGGTGAACCTGCTCCCGTCGGTGCGTACACATCGCACCTTGCGCCTAATACAATCAATCTGTGCATGGATTGTAGATAACCAATCCATGCCCAAGATGACGTCTTAAGGCCTCGATGCTGCTACAAGAAGATACCAGCTGAAGCTCTCGCCTCCCAGAGTAATCTCACACTACCGGCACCAGTGTGTAATCGTTGAGTCTGCTCCTGTAGGAGTCTCTAGCCGTAAGGATCAAGCCAAAGGCTATGTCGGAATCTCCAACCACCAAACAAGGGAAGAGGCTATGAAAGTGTGACTCACTCCTGTGTCTATAAGAACTGCAACAATGGTGGAATAGACACAGATCGTACCTCGAATCATCTCAGGCGCACCGTGGTCGTAGGACTCCGCTGCCTGGAGTTGTGCCTGTCTCTGCCCGCCAGCTCCCTGGGTCGGGCAGTCACGAGCCATGTGACCCTGTCCGCCGCATGTGTAGCACTGCCTACCTCTCGAAAGACTGGCTCCACGCTACGTGCCCCGCATTGCTGAGCCAGCTTCCTGAGGTCGTCTGCGTGAGGGTCTAGTCTGCCTAGACCCCTGAGTCATCCGTCGACTGCCTTCTGCGCAAGACTCTGCTACGTGCCGCCCCGTGGTAGGTCTCACCGCTGGAGAAGTCTCAGTAAGAAATCTCTCGATCAAAAGGGCTCGCTCCAGTACTCCTGCCTGAGTCGGAATGTTGAGGGAGATCAGCGATGCCCTGATCTCGGGTCTAAATCCCTGCTCAAAGGTCCGGGCCCAGAAGAATGGGTCCCGTACCATGTCGGTCGAGTAGCAGGAGAGATCGGTAAATCTCGCCGAGTACTAGGCAACTGTCAAGCTGCCCTGCCGCAGCTGAAGAAACTCCTGGATGCGCACTGCACAGAGGGTGGCTGGGACGAACTCTGAGAGGAAGAGGCCCTCAATGTCTGTCCATAGGAGAGATGCCTCATCGTTCACCTTGAGCATCAAGCTCCACCATCGTCCTTCTGCTGTGTGCAGTAGGCTCGCTGTGAGGATGACCATGAGGTCTGCTGGTGTCCTCACTAGTCTGAAAACTCGTACCACTGACTCCAGCCAGTCCTCGGCTGCCTGGGGGTCCATCTCCCTGCGGAACCTGGGCGGGCGCTGGCGCTGGAACTTAGGCAGTGCACTGAGGCAACGTGCATCGTCAGCGTCTGGTGCTGGAAGCATCGGGGGATCGGCGGGTAGAGGTACCGCCGGTGCCTCTGCTGTTAAAGGTCCATGTACCGAGGCATCGTCGCTCGGTGGGCTGTCGTCAGACTCAACTCTCGGAACCCTAGATGGATGCCTTCGTGGGGACATCCTAAAAAGAAACAGGTGAGCCATGGTCAGAACAATATACCTGGTGAGCTGATACAAAGTAATCACGAAGAAAACATGAAACACACATGCAATCAATGTTGTCATGAATTATGTCAAAAATCAGAAGTCAGGGTCCTGGTGTACGGATACATTGGCTGCCGCACCAACACTGGGCTCCCTGGACTGATAACCACACCCAATACGCTAAACACTATTGGTTCACATAGAAGAAAGATCAGAGTCTGCGGTAGAACCGAACTCCACTGATACCAATTTGTCACGACCCGTCCTCGGGGCCCATGCCGTGACTACCCCAAACCCGCCTTCCATAGGCCAGGAGCTGGAGACTAGCACCAAGGCGTAAATCCCAGTAAAGGGAAGGCATTGACTTTGTAAAGTAAACAAGTACCACAGAGTAAGCAAGCGGAAAAAAGTAAACACTATGTAAAAGTTGGTACAAAAGTAAGTGCGGAAAAGTAAAGGGGGCCGGAAATACAAGCCCAACTATAATGTACAACTGAAAGGGGGAAAACAGCAACTGAAAGGTAAAGCTGCAGCGTCGAGCCGTCCTCTGGAAGTCCCACCTGAAGGGTGAGTACAGATAGCCTCCACAACTCCTCAGTTCAGCCGTCCGCTCCGAGTACACTCCGCCCAGTGGTCCACCTCTAGGTACCATCCTACTCCGCAAGCCTCCACCACGATCAGCGTTGTCCGTCGTCTGCAACCAACACAACGTAGTGCGGGCATAGCCCATGCAGGGGTGAGTATAAGCTACTTAGTAGGGACCCCAAACCCCCGAAGGTCTCCCAGAATCCACAAAGGAAAGATACAATCACGAAGTAACATCCGACACGACTTAGGTATATGCCCATACATATACCTAAGTCATCAATTCTCGCTCGGCTCCAACATCCGAGCTCAAGTACAACCCAGTCCACAGAGGAAAGCAAAACGTAAATCCACACAGGATAGCACAACACAATCCAAAAAGGAAAGAAAAACATAAATCCACACAGGATAACACAACACAATCCACAAAGGAAAGAAAACCGGGTTTTCAGCTCACACAGGTATACTTCTTCGAATGATGATAGAGAAGATCACTGATCCATCTAAGTCGTCGGACCCACAAAGGATCGATAGGTACTAACCCCCGCAATGACCCACAAAGGATCTGACCCACAAAGGATCGATAGGTAACTAACCCCCGCAAAGACCCACACAGGATTGGGCCCACACAGGACTGCTGAGCGCTGACCCACACAGGATTAGACCCACACATGATCGGTAGCACTGACCCACAATGGATCGCTGAGTGTTGTAGTCATCGCCGTCGGATCCACTGAGGATCTCTGCACAACCGTCGTCGTCACAGTAGCAGTCGCAACCAGCTCTAGGGTTCCCACACACAACAAGCTCATTCGGGAGGGTCTGCTCCACGAGCCGAGAGGCTGATACATCAACTGACATATAGTCCAGAGTTGATGTATCCAAAAGTTCCGTATCGCCAACAGGAACTCAACGTCGCAGACGGCGCGTCAATCGGACGCCCGGTCTGAGAGATATTGGCTTTTTCGTCCCAGGGGCCCGGTTGGTTTTTAAGGAAAAACCAACCTGACCGTACTCCATCTGCGTCCAAACCTCGGGAAGAGTGTGCCAAAAGATCCGTATCACTTAGAGGAATTCAACAAAGTCGACGACACGTCAATCGGACGTCCGAAGCTCAAGATATGAGTGTTTCCGCTCCGAGGGCCCGGTTGGTTTCGTGTACGAACCAACCTGGCCAAACACAAAGTATTCTGAAACCTTGAGTGTGATATACCGAAACGACCGCCTCGATCCAAGGATCGCATCGCTGCTGACGGAAAGTCGTTCAGAGGAACGTAGCTCAAGTTATGAGAAAAAGACCGAAAACGTCCGAAGACAGGGGGTCTGGGCCCGGACCGACCCCACCTGGGTCCGGGTCTGACCCGGTTGGCGCGACGCAGCCGGCGGGTCGGCTCGGCCCGGCTCGGCTCGGCTGAGCGGCCGAGCGAGCGGAGTCCGGGGGCGGGGGCGCACTGCCCCCGCCTGTGAACACCGCGGCCCCCCTCCGCGGGGGCCGCCCTTGGTCAGCGGACGTGACATTGCCACGTCCCGTGTGCGCCGGACCCGCGCGGCTGCGGGTCCGCTGGTGCAGCCGCCGCCGCGGCTGAAGCCGCCTCCAGCCGCCGGCGCCTCTGCAGCGGTGACCCGTGCCGCCGGCGGGTTCCGCGGGCCACCAGAGTTGCTCTGGTGGTCTGATTCCGTTTCCGTCTGCGCTGTAGCTCCTCCCGGGTCCCGTACTTCACTGCGGAAACAACGAATCACCTCTGTGGCATGTTTTGTCGTCGCCTGCCAATCCGCACATCAACGAAGAACTGTAGAGGGTTGTCGGGCCGTGTTTGTTTGGCCCTCACCCTCCGCGTTAGGTGATAACAATCGGAAAGAATAAATTATCATATGAAAACGTAACAAGATGCAATTTCATAAATTAAAATTGCACATGATCCAGGTTCTTTGTTTTAGGAGGAACATCCACGGAAATATAAATTATTTCACAAACAAACCCCTACCTCGCCGTAGTCATCGGGCATGCGTTCTTCGCGGAATTGATCGTCGCGGAAGGAGGCGGTCGTCGCGTCGCGGAAGGGCGTCGCGTCGTCGCGGAATACGGTGTCGCATCAACGAACTTCGAGGTTCAAGAACATGTAGATTTAATTATATTAATTAAATCCATGATGTTGTTATAACCCACAAAGATATTTAAATGAAGAAACCCGAAATCTCTTACCTCAAGCAGTTGGTGATCGGAGATCGTTGCGGGGAAGAACGTCTCGGAAGAAGCATCGTCGATCTCTGAGGGTGACAGCGGTCTTCACGTTCTTCACGTTCTTCGTGTTCTTCGCGTTCTTCGCGAAGGAGGATGAAGGCACAAGATTTCTGTCAAATGCCTCTCAACGAGCAATCCTCAAGATGTCGTGCATTGGTCTTATTTTATTATTAAGCCAACAGATTGTAAACAGGTTATGAAATGATTAAATTAATTCATAGAATTAATTTAACGATGTTAACCGCCAAATTAATTGGTGCGTTAAGAATTTAAGAAAACACGTCGGTTGACTTTCATAATGACGGGTTTTCACGGGGGCATTACTTAGCGGAAAAAAACGGTGGGGCTCATGTGGTCCCTACCTCAGAAATATCCTACCAAGAGGGTAGGATATTTTTGGATAGCACCCTATCCGCATCAACTCAGCTCAAGCAGCTTTAAGTGGCTTTCAAGTGTCTTTAAGTGAAATAAAAATAAAGTTGTCGCACCACTTTATTTTATTTCTTAACTTAAAGTCCAAAAATTAAAAACCACACCCGATAAAACTCATGTAACACCCCGAGCTTCCATGATACGCTTCTCATTCAATAATATAATACCTTGCATTGTACGCAACATCGAGTTCTAACACACTGCAACTAATCAAAGTAGCCATTATGAATAGTAATAACCACTTTTTAAATTTATAGAAATTTTATATTTCAAAATGGACTTCATTTTTGTATTCCTAATATTGAAATTAGCCTATGTTGAATTTTTTGTAATTTTCTGAGAACTTCAAAATTTTTATGAATAGTGAAAAATACTTAAAACAACTTTTTTAATCAAAATAATTTATAGTGATAAGTTATATTATTGAGTGGTTTTAAAGTATAATTAGAATATATTTTTACCATTTTATCCAATGGTGGTCATTAGAATTAATTTTACTTTGAAATTGGACATAAACAATTGTCAATCTTTTGATATAAATTGTTTTTTAAAAACACGCTATTTGTTGTGACAGCGGGAATTAATTATAAAATTAATTAATGCAAATTATATGTTTTTAATTTCATAAAATAGACATCATTTTTGAATTTGGAATATCAATTATAGCTTAGGGTGAAATTTTGGCATTGTTCTGAAAAACTTCAATTTTTGATGAATAGTGAAACCACTAAGTGGTAGTTAAATAACTGATTTTTCGTTTAAATGAAATATTACCACTTCTGTGATTTGATTTTCAAAAATACGACATACATGGTTGTCATTAAGAAGTAAAATGTGGTTCAATGAGATTAAAATAATTTTTTGGTGAATAGTAACTTTTAAGTTCTTAATCGCGATTAGAGGTAATTAGTGTAGTTTAAGGTAAAAATAATGTTTTAATAATATGAGATGAGCTTGACACATGTCCTACCCTCATTGGATGTGCCATGGTCGACCAAGACAATCCATGGGTCAACTTGGGGACCCCATGGAGCCACTTTAGTTGGAAAATGACATAAATACCTTTTATTTAATGTTAAAGTAAAAAATGACACAAACATGAAATGTTTTACTAAAACAATTTTTACATGGGGTTATACAAGTCATATTTTTGATTATAAATAGTCATTGGAAAGCTAAAACGATTTCCTACATCATAGTATTTGTTTTATAATTTTTATACATTAAATGAATTAAATTATTTATGACATCATGATGATGCAGCGATGACCTCATTATTTAACGATTTAAATAAAATGAGAAGATAATGTAACATCCAAGGCTTAAACTTGTCCAAAGTCTATTGGATGAGGATATTTCGAACCCTTATCACCTTAGCCTCGAATTATACAAGTTTGGGACCTTTATAATCCGAAAAGCATTGTATAATAGAATAACATTTCATTACTTTCCAAAAGTGGCCCTGCTCTCCACTTATAAAAGGCCCCCACCACTCCCACCTTATTCACACCTTCAAGCCATTTGGCTCAGCAAAATTCTGCCCAAATACTCTCCCAACATTTCTCACTTACTCTTAGAAGCCTAACTTTGGGAATAATGCTTCCCAAGGAAGCCTTTGTCTCAAATCAAAAAGAGTTACCCGATTTTTTAGGTAATGTCTTCTCTAATGTTGTTTTGTTTTATTTTGCTTCTCCAACCCCTTAAACTCTTTTCATTCCTTTATTTTGTAACAACACTAGTATCTACAATATACTAGGATGTTGTTATGATAAGTATTTGGTTTACACTTACACACACCTTCGTCTAATGGTTAAAGAACATACTGTTTCTGTGGGTGGCGAAATACTGCCTCACGAAACGATGATTGTTGAAATTCTTTTAACACCTATAATGGTGGCCATTTTGATGACACTATTTTCATATATGATATATATATATATATTATTTTTATTTTTTCCTTATGCTTCTGTATTTCTCATTTATGGCATACTTTATGATTTCCATTATGGGTAAACGTGATAATTTCATTTTAGGAAGTGCGGACTACCGCCCCCTCAAAGTGATGTGAATCGTTAATGCCATATGTGGGATGTATAAAGGATGGAGTAAATGATATCATATATGATATTATACTAGAACTATAGTATACCTTTATATAATTATGATTTCATTACATTAAATACAAAATAGAAATGAAAGTAGCGTTCATGCGTACGTACGGCTTACCGTCTCCATGAACGGTGCATTTCATTTCTTACCTCTAAATGTTACGTAATATTATTAATGAATGTATATACTGGATATATATGATATATATGATATCTACATCATGAATATAATTATGGATATAATGGATATTTCACCACATGAACAACTTGTAATTATAAGAAGGTTATTGTTGACACAAGTACCAAAGATCGACAAAACGACTGTTATTAACTTAAATAATTACATAACGTTCATAACATTGTAATAAGTGATATAAAAAGGATAATGAAATTGAAAATGGTTCTTAATAAGGTAGATATTAACTCTAGTTTATTATTCAGGAGGTTAAAGAACGGTTGAGTCAAGTCAGACACGAGGTAAGGGAATTTCTTAACCCAACTTCCATTATTTGGGTTAATCTCCTACTTTCAAATTATGTCATGATATTATTATTTCTTATTTTGTATTCTTTATGTGTACCTATAGTGAATACACATAATAGATCTATTTTATTTTAAAAATTATCTTTTTAAGGACTTCGTCTCAATATCCTTTCATTGAGGCATATTTGGTTTTATACACAACTTTCTTTTATACGGTGTATAAACCCCTTTGACTTTTACGTTTATTCAAAAGGAATATTTTTTTATAAGAAGCGTTTTACTAAACGACAAAAAGGGAATGTTTTTCTTTCCATACTTATGTGGCGACAACGACTTCTCCACCGCCGTGACCATTATTTGAGTTTCGGCTTCCTATACAAGCCATCATTTTTTTAATGAAAAATAAATACAAAGTTTTAACTTTCTTTTATTTTGGTATTGAAAATGGTTTTGAAAGCATTTTTATTATATCAATGTGCTGTATTGATATCTTGTGATTGAAATGTGGAAATGTTATGTTTCCTTTATGCATGTTTTATGTGATACGATTATGTTATGGTTAAACCTATTCATATGAGGAATGCATTGGACTTAATAAGTGACAGGTGGAGCCCGCTATAGCTCCTCGATGCATCGGTAGGTCTCATGAGACAACTAGACGTGGAATTGGCCGAGGCCATTTCCCAATTTGATTTATGGTTTTGGCCGAGGCCTTAATCATTTTAGACGTCTTGGCTGAGGTCTTGACAAAATGTTTCAGAATGTCTGGCATTATGCATTCCATCATTATGAAAATGGTTATTGATATTGCATGGGATTATTCCATTAGTAGAATATCCATGTGAGTAAGTAAATGGAATTATTGAATTTTATTTTTGCCATATTATGCTAAAGTTCAAGTTTAAAAAGGCTTTTGTTTTATTTATACATTGCCTTAAATGTTAATGATTATTTATGAAAGCTTCCCCAATATTGTTATCCTTACTGAGCATCTGAGCTCACCCCTTTCAATGTTTTAATATTTTCCAGGATGTGAAGAAATATTTTATGAATGACCTGCAGGGATAGTCAGAAGAGGATATGAGTGTGGACTATGGAGACTTTATTATTGTAGTTTTTCACTTTATGATGTAATGTAAGACTTATGAATGTATCTAGTGTTTCCAAGGCTACTAAACTAATCGGTCTTTCGAGACTTGATCTTTTGTGATCATGCCAATGTTATGAAGTAATGCACCGACTCTGGGTAGCTGGGGTCGGGGCGTTACAGTTGGTATCAGAGGCAGTTTAGTACTAACCTTGGAAGCTATATTTAGATAAACTTTGATTAGAGCACATATCCCGAAGATAGACTTTAAGGATTAGTATAGAAGAACTTTCTATAATTTTGGTATTATAGAGATTTTGTGAGTTTTCTGAGCAATACGTCCCTATCTGGATACGAGCAAGTAGAGGCGGCTCTGGCACAGATGTACCTAGGGGTAAAACCCGAAAACACCGCTTTGAGCTAGACTCGAACGAGAACTGGTGCACGACAACGAGCCTTGCTGCACTCTTGGTTACGACACTCCCAGGGGATATGCTTTGGATAATTCTCATTTTCTTTATAAACCACTATGAAGGGTTATGAGTATATACTTCCTCAAAGAAAACATTTTTATGGATTATATCCATAAATAGTTAAATTTATGTTAAGTATCTTACAAGTATGGAATTATGTATTTTGATTTATAAACTAATATAGTTTATGCCATTGTTTAGAAATGGCGCCTAGTGGAAGGAATGGAAACCATATCAATGCACGCACTCCGTGTAGGGATTTCCCTCCTGCTCAAGATAATTATTGTGGAGCTGGAGATAAAACTGGTGCTGATCAACTTAATACCATACTGGGACAACTCACTCAGGTTATGAATAATAACCTTACTCGTATGGATCACCCTGATCCGCAACGTGGAGGATCAATGCTAGACCGTTTCATGAGGCAACAACCAAAAACCTTCAATGGGAGTACAAATCCTATAGTAGCTGAGCAATGGATAAATTCCATAGAGAAAATATTCCATGCCTTGGGGGGTAGTGAAAGGGAGAAAGTTTTCATGGCAGTTTACCGCCTCACTGGAGATGCCGATCAATGGTGGTCACTAATTCAAAACACAAAGGAAGATGATGAATTAACAAACATGGAATGGCAGGAGTTCAAAGAGCTGTTCTTAGAAAAATAATTTCCTCGAGACCATCGAGCGGATATGGAAAGGCAATTTCTGAGTCTGAGGCAGAATGAGGATGAGAATGTCGCAAATTATGAGGCTAACTTTACAGGGTTAGCGATATATGCTGCAGATTACATACGTAACCCAAGAAGTAAGACTGGTCGTTTATTTGATGGGTTAAAACCATTTCTCTGTAGAGCTTTAGTATCACAATCTTTCTCAACATACGAAGATATTGTCTCATGTGCTATCAAGACAGAAAAGGAATTCTCTAAGTCTTATGACAACAAAGTAAAGCAAGAGAAGAAGAGAACGGTGGAATAAGAGACAGATAAAGGGAAAAAGGGAAAGAAGGATTTTCCATTATGTGATAATTGTGGGAAGAATCACCCTGGTACTTGCCTAAAAGGAATGGGAGTTTGTTATAAATGTGGAGAAAAGGGTCACCAGGCTCGTGATTTCATGGGAAAGAAAGAGGCTATCAAAGTTGAATGCTACAATTGTAGAGAAATGGGTCATTATGCAAATGAATGTCCTAAGCGTTAGGGAAAATTATCTCAGAAAAGGCCAAGGGATCAAGGACAATCTTATGCTGTTACTACAGTTGAAGCAGAATAACGAATGTAATGGTGCTTTTGGACTCATGGATTATATTATGGTTATTAGAATAATGTGATATATATATAAGGATTGTACTGCAGTACTTGTTGATTTCTGTAAGGTTTTAATATGATGAAGGTAATTATATTTTTAGTATGTGACAATAAGAGAAACTTTAATTTGTTTGGGGAATCTGATAAATTGATTTTGGAATTAAGAGACCTTTTAGAGAAAGTCTGGACAGAGGTATTTTGGATAACTATAAAGGTTGGAGTGGATTAAGTTGATCTTTGGACAGTATTGTTTAAGGTTAAAAATTTATGAAGATTATTTTTGAATATTATAATACTATATTTTTAGGAAAAGGACAACCTGCAGGGTGGGGCATAACCCGTCGCATCGGACAAAGCTGCAGGAATCGAACACACAATCATAGTGCGACAAGCCTTTATTTCCTACCACTAGCCTACAGGAAGTCCCTGGTTATTACAAAATAATTTTACTAATCTAAATGGTATGTGTTAACCTTTGGAACCTTATACAATTAGGATAAGTATAATATTTTTGAGTTCTATTATCTTTTTGAGTGAAATATGAGTTGAAGGTTGAAACTCTAATTGTCACGCATAAATATATATATACCTATCTCTTATTCAATGAATAAATTAATTCTTAAACTTTAGTAAAGGGATATTAAAACAAAAAAATGTGTTATCCTAATACCTTATGTCTTGTTGAACTGATGAAATTTAAAATCAACATAGATTGAAGTCTTTGAGGCCCTCAATTTGACAGTTGATTATGATTGATGACCTCAATCACTCCCTACAAATATTTACGTTTTTCCTCCAATTATATGTCTTTAATTTCCACCAATGTTCTCCTAATCGAGATCATAATTGGGTGGTGACTTTTTCATTTCCCTTTCCCTCTTATTAAGGCTAAATTTTATTAATCTTATTTTCGATGTGGGTTTTCCACAAAGGTATTTTATCTTTTCAACCTTTTATTTACAAAGAAAAATTTCAAATTGTGAGGACGCAATTTATTTAAGGAGGGGAGAATGTAACACCCCGAGCTTCCATGATACGCTTCTCATTCAATAATGTAATACCTTGCATTGTACGCAACATCGAGTTCTAAAACACTGCAACTAATCAAAGTAGCCGTTATGAATAGTAATAACCACTTTTTAAATTTATAGAAATTTTATATTTCAAAATGGACTTCATTTTTGTATTCCTAATATTGAAATTAGCCTATGTTTAATTTTTTGTAATTTTCTGAGAACTTCAAAATTTTTATGAATAGTGAAAAATACTTAAAACAACTTTTTTAATCAAAAAAATTTATAGTGATAAGTTATACTATTGAGTGGTTTTAAAGTATAATTAGAATATATTTTTACCATTTTATCCAATGGTGGTCATTAGAATTAATTTTACTTTGAAATTGGACATAAACAATTGTCAGTCTTTTGATATAAATTGTTTCTTAAAAACACGCTATTTGTTGTGACAGCGGGAATTAATTATAAAATTAATTAATGAAAATTATATGTTTGGAATTTCATAAAATAGACATCATTTTTGAATTCGGAATATCAATTATAGCTTAGGGTGAAATTTTGGCATTGTTCTGAAAAACTTCAATTTTTGATGAATAGTGAAACCACTAAGTGGTAGTTAAATAACTGATTTTTCGTTTAAATGAAATATTACCACTTCTGTGATTTTATTTTCAAAAATCCGACATACATGGTTTTCATTAAGAAGTAAAATGTGGTTCAATGAGATTAAAATAATTTTTTGGTGAATAGTAACTTTTAAGTTCTTAATCGCGATTAGAGGTAATTAGTGTAGTTTAAGGTAAAAATAATGTTTTAATAATATGAGATGAGCTTGACACATGTCCTACCCTCATTGGATGTGCCATGGCCGACCAAGACAATCCATGAGTCAACTTGGGGACCCCATGGATCCAATTTAGTTGGAAGATGACATAAATACCTTTTATTTAATGTTAAAGTAAAAAATGACACAAACATGAAATGTTTTACTAAAACAATTTTTACATGGAGTTATACAAGTCATATTTTTGATTATAAATATTAATTGGAAAGATAAAAATATTTCCTACATCATAGTATTTTTTTTAATAATTTTTAGACATTAAATAAATTAAATTATTTATGACATCATGATGATGCAGCGATGACCTCATTATTTAACGATTTAAATAAAATGAGAAGATAATGTAAAATACAAGGCTTAAACTTGTCCAAAGACTATTGGATGAGGATATTTCGAACCCTTATCACCTTAGCCTCGAATTATACAAGTTTGGGACCTTTAGAATCCGAAAATCATTGTATAATAGAATAACATTTCATTACATTCCAAAAGTGCCCCTCCTCTCCACTTATAAAAGGCCCCCACCACTCCCACCTTATTCACACGTTCAAGCCATTTGGCTCGGCCAAAATCTGCCCAAATACTCTCACAACATACCTAAATTACTCCTAGAAGCCTCACATTGGGCATAATTCTTCCCAAGGAAGCCTTTGTCTCAAATAAAAAAGAGTTACCCGATTTTTTAGGTAATGTCTTCTCTAATGTTGTTTTGTTTTATTTTGCTTCTCCAACCCCTTAAACTCTTTTCATTCCTTTATTTTGTAACAAAACCAGTATTTAAAATATACTAGGATGTTGTTATGATAAGTATTTGGTTTACACTTACACACACCTTCATCTAATGGTTAAAGAACATACTGTTTCTGTGGGTGGCGAAATACTACCTCACGAAACGATGATTGTTGAAATTATTTTAACACCTATAATGGTGGACATTTTGATGACACTATTTTCATATATGATATATATATTATGTTTATGTTTTCCTTATGCTTCTGTATTTCTCATTTATGGCATACTTTATGATTTCCATTATGGGTAAACGCGATAATTTCATTTTAGGAAGTACGGACTACCGCCCCCTCAAAGTGATGTGAATCGTTAATTCCATATGTGGGATGTATAAAGGATGGAGTAAATGATATTATATATGATATTATACTGGAACTATATTATACATATATATAATTATGATTTCATTACATTAAATATGAAATCGAAATTAAAGTAGCGTTCATGCGTACGTACGGCTTGCCGTCTCCATGAACGGTGCATTTCATTTCTTACCTCTAAATGTTACGTAATATTATTAATGAATGTATATACTGGATATATATGATATATATGATATCTACATCATGAATATAATTCTGTATATAATGGATATTTCACCACATGAACAACTTGTAATTATAAGAAGGTTATTGTTGACACAAGTACCAAAGATCGACAAAACGACCGTTATTAACTTAAATAATTACATAACGTTCATAACATTGTAATAATTGATATAAAAAGGATAATGAAATTGAAAATTGTTCTTAATAAGGTAGATATTAACTCTAGTTTATTATTCAGGAGGTTAAAGAACGGTTGAGTCAAGTCAGACACGAGGTAAGGGAATTTCTTAACCCAACTTCCATTATTTGGGTTAATCTCCTACTTTCAAATTATGTCATGATATTATTATTTCTTATTTTGTATTCTTTATGTGTACCTATAGTGAATACACATAATAGATCTATTTTATTTTAAAAATTATCTTTTTAAGGACTTCTTCTCAATCTCCTTTCATTGAGGCATATTTGGTTTTATACACAACTTTCTTTTATACGGTGTATAAACCCCTTTGACTTTTACGTTTATTCAAAAGGAATCTTTTTTATACGAAGAGTTTTACTAAACGACAAAAATGGAATGTTTTTCATTCCATACTTATGTGGAGACAACGACTTCTCCGCCGCCGTGACCATTATTTGAGTATTGGCTTCCTCTACAAGCTATCATTTTTTTTAATGAAAAATAAATACAAAGTTTTAACTTTCTTTTATTTTGGTACTGAAAATGGTTTTGAAAGCATTTTTATTATATCAATGTGCTGTATTGATATCTTGTGATTGAAATGTGGAAATGTTATGTTTCCTTTATGCATGTTTTATGTGATACGATTATATTATGGTTAAACCTATTCATATGAGGAATGCATTGGACTTAATAAGTGACGGGTGGAGCCCGCTATAGCTCCTCGATGCATCGGTAGGTCTCATGAGACAACTAGACATGGAATTGGCCGAGGCCATTTCCCAATTTGATTTATGGTTTTGGCCGAGGCCTTAATCATTTTAGATGTCTTGGCCGAGGCCTTGACAAAATGTTTCAGAATTTCTGGCATTATGCATTACATCATTATGAAAATGGTGATTGATATTGCATGGGATTATTCGATTAGTAGAATATCCATGTGAGTAAGTAAATGGCATTATTGAATTTTATTTTTGCCATATTATGCTAAAGTTCAAGTTTAAAAAGGCTTTTGTTTTAGTTATAGATTGCCTTAAATGTTAATGATTATTTATGAAAGCTTCCGCAATATTGTTATCCTTACTGAGCATCTGAGCTCACCCCTTTCAATGTTTTAATATTTTCCAGGATGTGAAGAAGTATTTTATGAATGACCTGCAGGGATAGTCAGAAGAGGATATGAGTGTGGACTATGGAGAATTTGTTATTGTAGTTTTTCACTTTATGATGTAATGTAAGACTTATGAATGTATCTAGTGTTTCCAAGGCTACTAAACTAATCGGTCTTTCGAGACTTGATATTTTGTGATCATGCCAATGTTACGAAGTAATGCACCGAATATGGGTAGCTGGGGTCGCGGCGTTACAACGCAACTCCGAAAGAGGCGTTTCTATGCAAGTACTGGCGCTGCGATTCCATCGGTGCCCTCAGAATTTGATTCCGAGCACAGGTTCAAAAGTTAGAAAAACCCGCTCGTTCGTTCACTAAACATACCCGAGCCAAACTTCGGAAAATGATTCCGGGCACACCGGGCCTCGGAATCAGGTACCGTCAGAAACTGAATTCTTGTAAAATTCCAATGAAAATTAAGAAAAAAATTTCCTTGAATTTTACGGGTCATTACACCATCAGGTTTGGTATGGGATGACTCTGGGAGGGAATTATCTTCCTTCACGTCATCTCCCCCCTATATCATTTTCTGTGAGATCCGTGGTGTTGATGTTTACCATGTTCACTGAGGCATACCTTATTAGGGGTGGTCTACCCGGTGCCGAATGGTAGGAAGGCTTTTTGTTCCATTTGCTGGACTTTCTCCTTCCATTCTGCAGAATTATCTAGGTCTTTTGGCGACAATTGACCTAAAGGAATCCCTAGTTTGACCTCATAATGCAACTTTGTCTCGGAGGGTGTGAACCACAAGAATGGGTGGAATGGGTAACTCCTCGGTCCATCATTCTTCCTAGACTCTGGAAGACATATTTTCACTGTGCGATGATTTGAGGTAAAAATGCCCCCAATACTAGGGGATGGGGTTTTTCCCGTTCACCTACTGATGCACTATGTCTTGGATTTGTTGGTCTTATGAGGAATTTTGATTTAAAAATTCTCCATCCCTTGGGGATGTGGTTGTTCCTATACCTCGGTGATAGTTACTTCTAATGCCACCCTTTAAATTTCTCGAACATTGGAATGAGTGTGAGCTGATTATGATATTGGTTTTACATGGAGTCTATAATCTATTGAATACATGAGCACTACTTTCTATTTGTATTCCCTGAGATGGGAAGCCTGCTTGATTCTTCTTGTCACCTCACTGAGAATATTTTCGATGGATTGATCTCTTTGTCCTTGATGCTATTGAGACTTACTACAATATTGTTTTTGTTGAGTATCAAATCTTCTCAGATTATGGGTTTTAATTGATTATTTTTTCTGGGTGATGACATAGTAGGATGTCATTTTTAATGGGGCCTGCTGAATGGGATGTGGGTGAAGTGAAAGGCTCCATGTTCTCCACAACCCCAAAGGTGAACTCCAGCTGGGGAGTTTCAAATTAGATGACACAACATATGCAGTTCATGGAGGAAAGAATTTTCATGGTTTTTCTTTTTTACATTCTGATTGTTTCTACCTTGCAGATGAGAGGACTTCTAGGTTGATTAGACGGCGGAGCTCCTTTATCGTGCAAACATGGCCCGAACACCCTTTATAGTGTAGGAATTTTCCATTCACCTTCCTAAGAATCGTCCATATGTTGAGACAAATGACATGTGTGCATTCCAACAACAAATCTACTGGTATGTCAATGTGAAAAGTTTCCATAGGCCAATGCATCACTAGTACGTTATCCCTAGATAGTTGTCTTCTCAAAAGCAACATATCATGTTCTTGTTCTTTCGAAGGCTCCTCTAATTTATTTCCCATCTTGACTGCTTCTTATAATTGTTTCCTAAGAAACTTGTCTGGTGGGAGCCTTATTGATTTGCGGACAACACGAGGGTGGCTCGGATGATGAGCATGGCCCCAAGACACATTCTGGTTGAGAAATAATATCAATCGTTATATATGAAGTGCCTGATGTGTATGAATCCTTTTCTAGTGCCTCAGTATAGGAGGTATTTCTCACATTGGTTTTAGAAAGTGGAGGACCTACTTTTCAGCATGGATTTTTGTTCTGAGGAAGAACTTCACAAGTGGTGCTACAATGGCGAGGGTTACCATTGAAACTTGATCCCCGACCGCAGTAATTTTCGCTATGGAATATTCCTTGGGGAGTGTAACACCCCAAGATTTCATAGTGTGTTATTTCTTCAAAATAATTCAATAACTTGCACTACACGCAACACCGAGTTCAATCACACCATGACTTACAAAAAAATGCCATTCAAAAGAGGTTATGAATAGTATTATCTAAATTTTGAACTTTATATAATCCTTATAATTTTAGAATCCATATTATGAGTTTCTTAGATATAATGCAAGAACAAATTCATTTTCAGTATTGCACTTTTATCAACTGTTAATAGTGAACCCTTTTTAAATACAATATTTTAAACTTTTTGACTAAATGGTGACATCAAAAATTTAAAATGAAACATCCCAAGCTTCCACGGTACGTTTCCCTTCGAATAATGCGATAGCGTGTGTTGTACGCAACCTCGAGTTCTAACACACCATAACCAATAAAACTAGCCATTATGAATAGTAATACCTAATTTTTGAAATCATATATATTTTATATTTCAAAATGGACTTCATTTTTGGATTCGGAATATCGAAATTAGCCTAGGGTGAAATTTTGGTACTTTTCGGATAACTTTTATATTTTGATGAATAGTGAAAATTACTAAATTTTAATTAAAAACAACTTTTTTAATCAAAATAATTAATATTGATAAATTATGAATTTTAGTGGTTTTAAAGTATATTTAGAATATATTTTTACCATTTAATATAATTTTGGTCATTGGACATAATTTTACAATTAAACCGAACATAAACAAGTGTCAATCTTTTGATAGTTATTATCTCTTAAAAACACGCTTTTTGTTTTGACAGCGGGGATTAATTTTAAATTAATTTCTTCCACTTATGTGTTTTTAATTTAGGAAAATGGATTCCATATTTGGAATCAGGATGTTCAAATTGTGTAAATAGGTAACTTTTATTTTTAGACATTTTGAATAATTACTGCGGTAAATATTTTATTTACCATGGTTAAGGGTAAATCCGGTAAATAAGGGTTAAAAAATAATATTATAATAATACTAAATTACCCTAAAACGTGTCTTAACCCTATTGGTTGATACATGGTCGACCATGGGCATCTTTGGGTCTATTTTGGGACCCCATGGATCCACTTGTATGTGATAATGACACTTTATTTTAATTAAGTTAAAATGAATACAAAAATGACACAAGCATATATCTTTTAGAAAAACAATTGTTACATAGGGTTATATATGTTGGATTTTAGATTATAAATATTCAATAGAAAGATAAAAAGATTTCCTACATAATGATATTTTAATTATAATTTTTAGACATTAAATAATTTATTTTATTTATGACACAATGATGATGCAGTAATTAATATAATAGTGAAAAATTAAAATAATTGATATTATAAATACCCAAATAGATATAATATGAAACTTTTAATGAATTAAACTAATTTTCTAGGATAATATGATATATTAGGATTGCTTTAATTGACTTTTTTCGAAGTAATCAATCTGTTATGAGTTTCACAAAAATCAACTATTGAATAGTGTCAAAATTGACATAAAAGAGTTTTTAAAACAAATATTATATTATTAATTGATATTAAATTTCTAAAAATATAAGGTTCGGCCAAGAGACTTATATCATGATAGGTGTATCATTAATGGACCACTTGTGGGTCGCTTGTATGTATATGGTATGTTTATTAACCATATAATATAAAAATACAAAGAGACATTGTAAAAGTGAAACTAATTAACTTAGAGTTAATACTTAAAGATAAGGTTAATATAAGTACCCAAACCTGTCTAAATTCTATTGGTTGAATTGTTTTCGACCCATCCCCACCTTAACCTTTGAATAGTCAACTTTGGAGCCATTAGAAACCGAATATGAATTTATTATAAACTAATATTTCTAGCTTTTCCAAAGGTTCCCCTCACCCCTCTTATAAAAGGGCACTCCTCCTTCTTATTTCTTCACACCTTCAAAGCCATTTTGTTCGGCCAAACGCTGCCCAAATACTCTCCCAACTTCCCTAACTACAACCTAGAGGCCTTAGTTTTATCAGAAAGCCAACCTAAGGAGACCTTTTGATCAAATCAAAAGGAAGAACCCGAAGAAGAGGTAATGATTTCACCACCCTTTTCTAAGTTCATTTCTTCTTCCACTTCTTCTTCCTTTGTTGTTACCATTCTAAAATAATAAATCCAGTATCATATATATACTATGATGTTATTATAAATATGGTACAACCATATTCAGTATTCTATCCACCCTTTGAATAACATGTCACCATACGTGCGTACGTACGGCTTACCGTCTCCACGTCGTGGTGTAATTGTTATTCAATATAATATTATTTGGATGGGTATAATAATGATGTGTAACTCATGTAAATAATAAATATAACATTTTAAGGATTCTGTATATATGATATACCATCCATTTATATATTATCTTAATATCAAAAGAATGATATTGTCGCTCGTGCGTACGTACGGACTACCGTCTCCACGAACGCGATGAGATTCATTCTCCATCGTATCCATTCAAGTATAATTATCATTTTATGATTTAAAAATGATGTTAAGGACTTGATATCATTCTGGATATGAATAATATACAACCTATCCTTTACAAAAATGTCTTACGTGACAAAACATATAAAAGAAAACAAGTAAGTTAACACCCGAAACAACGATAATACTAAGATAATATTATCAAATCAATATTAAAAGATTATATATGATATCATATTAATGTATATGATTATTGTATAATTTAATAACAATTATTTCACCATTATACAGGAGGTTAACCTACCCCAACCAAGGAAAAGTACAAGGTAAGGATTTATTTCGCAATCTCTTCATTATCTGAGATTGTTTATACATAATTATCTACTGGGACCTTGTTATCATCCACGTCCATGTTTCTTCAAAATGTATTTCAAAACATTTATAATATTTAAAAGAATATGGGTTAATGTCATTTATACCCTTGTTTGACTTTTTATAAGAGGTTTATAAGGGAACCTTTCCGTCGTTTTCCAAACAAGGTGCTTTTTAACCTTTTCGACAGAATTAAGATAAGAATGTTTTTTTTACTTATACGGCGGGTGCGGTTATTTTCCGCCGTTATAAAATCTTCAATGCTTACCTTACAAGCTTATAAGAACATTTTCAAGAAAATGTTTTATTTTATATGGCCCTTAAATGGTTTCAAAAATAGAAAGAGATATTTCTCTAAAAAGTGTTTTGATTTCATCTATGTCAACATCCTTTGACGGATTTTACGCTTATTTGAAGTTGATTTATTATGATACAAAACTTCCATATTGTAATAAAGTTTTGTGATATGTTTTCCTGTGGATGTGCCATTTGTATAGCATTCATGGTTTATGAGTAAAGTATTGACATTTCGTATGCTAGTTCCAATAAGAATGTTTATGTTATATTTCAACCTTTACTTCATATGAATGTTTTGGACAAGTATGTTCCAGGTTGGGGACTGGTTAAAGTAAGCCCTCCAGGTTGGGGACTGGTAAAAGTAAGCCCTACAGGTTAGGGACTGGTAAAAGTAAGCCCTCCGGTTTGGTCTCCGGTTATTAGAAGGACTCCGGGTTGGTGTCCGGTTATTAGAGGCACTCCGGGTTGGTGTCCGGTTATTAGAGGCACTCCGGGTTGGGTTCCGGTTACATTTAGCCCCAAGGTCTTGGGATGAGGCCTTGACAAAGAAATTAAAGTTCAGCATTATGCATTCCAACATTATGAAAGTGGTTATTGATTTTTTCATGTGATTATTCGATTAGTAGAATATCCATGTGAATAAGTAAATGACATTATTTCATTTTACTTTTTCCATACTATGTTGAAGTTCAAGTTTAAAAGGCTTTTGTTTTAGTAATTCATTGCCTTAAATGTTTATGCTTATTTTTGAATGTTCCGCTATATTGTTATCCTTACTGGGCATTTGAGCTCACCCCTTTTCTATGTTTTTTTTCCCAGGATGTGAAGATGTAAGTTATGAATGACCTTCAGGGATATTATGAGGGGATTATAGTGTGGAATGTGGAAACATTATGTTGTTGTAGTAGTTCTTCATTTTATGATGTAATATAAAACTTATTAATATATCTAGTGTTTCCAAGGCTACTAAACCAATCGGTCTTTCGAGATTTGATCTTTCTTGTGATCATGACAATGTTATGTAATAATGCACCGACTCTGGGTAACTGGGGTCGGGGCGTTACAGTTGGTATCAGAGGAAATTTAGTACAAACCTTGGAAACTAGATTTAGATAAAATCTGATTAGAGCACGTAGACCTAAGATGAACTTTGAGGATTAGTATAGAAGAACTTCCTAGAATTTTGGTATTGTAGAGATTTTGTGAGTTTTCCGAGCAATACATCTCTGTCTGGATACGAGCAGGTAGAGGCGGCTCTGGCACAGATGTACCTAGGGGTAAAACCCGAAAACACCGCTTTGAGCTAGACTCGAACGGGAACTGGTGCACAACAACAGGCCTTGCTGCACTCTTGGTTACGACACTCCCGGGGGATATGCTTAGGATAATTCTCATTTTCTTTACAAACCATTATGAAGGGTTTATGAGTATATACATCCTCAAAGGAGAAATTTTTATGATTATGGATTATATCCATAAATAGTTCAATTTATGTTGAGTGTTTTATAAGTATGGGATTATGTATTTTGATTCATAAACTGATCTAGTTTATGCCATTGTTTAGAAATGGTGCCCAGTAGAAGGAATGAGAACTCCAGAAATGCACATGATCCAAAGAGAAGGAAGGATCATATCTTTCATGGTCTTAAGATAGAATTTATAAGAGAAATAGTCTCCCATGTATTATCAACATATGAAGAAATAATATCATGTGTTGATAAGATAAGTAAAGAGTTTACTGAGTCCTATGGCTTTGAAGGGAAGCAAGAGAAGAAAAGGATGGAAGAGAGAAAGATGGATAAAGGGAAGAGGGAAAAGAAGAATTTTTCCATATGTGGTAACTGTGGAAAGAAACACCCTGGAACTTGCCTGAAAGGAATGGGAGTTTGTTATAAGTGTAGAGGAAAAGGGCACAAAGTACGTGACTGCAAGGGTAAGAAAATGGTTTCAAATGTACAATGCTTCATTTGCAAGGAGTTTGGACACTATGCGAACCTATGTCCCAGTCATCAGAATATGCCGCAAATGATCAAGTTATGATACTACCACAGATGAAGAGGAATGATTAGAGTTCTTATGTTGATTATGTCAATTGAGTGTTGTATCAACAATGTACTTGTTATAATAATTATGGAGTATATAAGGATTGTACTGCAGTATTATTTCATTAAGGACTTGAGATTCTGTGGAACAAAGAAAGGTGACTCAACAGTAGGATAAATTTTTGGAAAATATATGGTTGAGAGAATAATAAACCATAATATAGTTCTGATACCGAGTTAGTGATTTTGGAATAATACATGATTGTTTTGGATAAATTATATTGGATATTCTTGACTACCTTGGAACTGATTAATGATCTGTATATTCCATTATTGTTGGGGTCTAAAACATTTTCGGATTTATGAGGTATATCCAGCATTCTATATGGAATAAGGGAGCATGAATGTAATCAATAAGGAATATGGTAATTCAGGATGTTTCAGTGTATTAAAAGAATACATGATGAAGGTATTCATATGCTATTACGTGGTAAAACGGATCTACATTATGTTTAACTTCCTTATAAATGTTGGACTGGGAGTTTGGTCAGAAATATTTTGGATAAATTCTAGTTTGAGATTAATTTTGGATTGCCATAAAAGGACAACCCGGAGATCGGGCGGCAACCCGTCGCGTCCGGCAAGGCCGCGAGACTTGAACCCGCAACCGAAGGGCGACAAGGGTGTATCACCTACCACTGGCCCAAGAGATGTCCTGGATTAAATAATGTAGTTTTTTTTAAAAGATCTGTTATATGAATTATAAATTCGTTTATTTTGGAACCCTGTACGAATAGTATAAATAAATTTTTTTTACGAGTGAAAGATGAGTTTGTTGTAGAAATTTATTAATGGACAAAACTCTAATTATAAAGTAAGTATATCTCCTTATGATCTTATCCAATCTCATAAATAAATTCCTCAACATTAAGAAAAGGAACTTAGAACAAAAATGTTGTCCTAGATGGTACCTTAAATCATCACTAATTTATGGCTTTGGGATTGTTGGCCTTTTCATAGCCATGTTCTCTACCACTCTCCATCAGATAATTGATGGTTATATTTCTCTTCCATATCCATATTTTCCTACATGGAAACCTAGTATGTGTTATTTTTGGTAATCTTCATACTTTCCACTCTTTATTTTAAATAGAGGCCTCATTAATTCATTTTTCGATGTGGGATTTCAACTAAGATATTTTGAAACGTCAAAAATGTGTTATCCTAATACCCTATATTTTGTTGAACCGATGGTATTTCAAATCATCATAGATTGATGAGTTTAAGGACCTCAATTTTGTACTTGTTTGTGATTGATGACCTCAATCACTACCTATAAATATTTACGTTTTTCCTCCAATTATATGTCTCTAATTGCCACCAATGTTCTCCTAATCGAGATCATAATTTGGTGGTGACCCTTTGATTTCTCTTTTCCTCATATTAAGACTAAATTTTAGTAACCCAATTTCTGATGTGGGTTTTCCCACAAATATATTTTCTACTTTCAACCTTTTATTTTCGAAGAACAATTTCAAATTGCGAGGACGCAATTTATTGAAGGAGGGGAGAATGTAACACCCCAAGATTTCATAGTGTGTTATTTCTTCAAAATAATTCAATAACATGCACTACACGCAACACCGAGTTCAATCACACCATGACTTACAAAAAAAAGCCATTCAAAAGAGGTTATGAATAGTATTATCTAAATTTTGAACTTTATATAATCCTTATAATTTTAGAATCCATATTATGAGTTTCTTAGATATAATGCAAGAACAAATTCATTTTCAGTATTGCACTTTTATCAACTGTTAATAGTGAACCCTTTTTAAATACAATATTTTAAACTTTTTGACTAAATGGTGACATCAAAAATTTAAAATGAAACATCCCAAGCTTCCACGGTACGTTTCCCTTCGAATAATGCGATAGCGTGTGTTGTACGCAACCTCGAGTTCTAACACACCATAACCAATCAAACTAGCCGTTATGAATAGTAATACATACTTTTTGAAATCATATATATTTTATATTTCAAAATGGACTTCATTTTTGGATTCGGAATATCAAAATTAGCCTAGGGTGAAATTTTGGTACTTTTCGAATAACTTTTATATTTTGATGAATAGTGAAAATTACTAAATTTTAATTAAAAACAACTTTTTTAATCAAAATAATTAATAGTGATAAATTATGAATTTTAGTGGTTTTAAATTATATTTAGAATATATTTTTACCATTTAATATAATGTTGGTCATTGGACATAATTTTACAATTAAACCGAACATAAACAAGTGTCAATCTTTTGATAGTTATTATCTCTTAAAAACACGCTTTTTGTTTTGACAGCGGGAATTAATTTTAAATTAATTTCTTCCACTTATGTGTTTTGAATTTAGGAAAATGGATTCCATATTTGGAATCAGGATGTTCAAATTGTGTAAATAGGTAACTTTTATTTTTAGACATTTTGAATAATTACTGCGGTAAATATTTTATTTACCATGGTTAAGGGTAAATCCGGTAAATAAGGGTTAAAAAATAATATTATAATAATAATAAATTACCCTAAAACGTGTCTTAACCCAATTGGTTGATACATGGTCGACCATGGGCATCTTTGGGTCTATTTTGGGACCCCATGGATCCACTTGTAAGTGATAATGACACTTTATTTTAATTAAGTTAAAATGAATACAAAAATGACACAAGCATATATCTTTTAGAAAAACAATTGTTACATAGGGTTATATATGTTGGATTTTAGATTATAAATATTCATTAGAAAGATAAAAATATTTCCTAAATAATGATATTTTAATTATAATTTTTAGACATTAAATAATTTATTTTATTTATGACACAATGATGATGCAGTAATTACTATAATAGTGAAAAATTAAAATAATTGATATTATAAATACCCAAATAGATATAATATGAACTTTTAATGAATTAAACTAATTTTCTAGGATAATATGATATATTAGGATTTATGTAATTGACTTTTTTCTAAGTAATCAATCTGTTATGAGTTTCACAAAAATCAACTATTGAATAGTGTCAAAATTGACATAAAAGAGTTTTTAAAACAAATATTATATTATTAATTGATATTAAATTCCTAAAAATCTAAGGATCGGCCAAGAGACTTATATCATGATAGGTTTATCATTAATGGACCACTTGTGGGTCTCTTGTATGTATATGGTAAGTTTATTAACCATATAATATAAAAATACAAAGAGACATTGTAAAAGTGAAACTAATTAACTTAGAGTTAATACTTAAAGATAAGGTTAATATAAGTACCCAAACCTGTCTAAATTCTATTGGTTGAGTTGTTTTCTACCCATCCACACCTTAACCTTTGAATAGTCAACTTTGGAGCCATTAGAAACCGAATATGAATTTATTATAAACTAATATTTCTAGCTTTTCCAAAGGTGCCCCTCACCCCTCTTATAAAAGGGAACTCCTCCTTCTCATTTCTTCACACCTTCAAAGCCCTTTGGTTCGACCAAACCCTGCCCAAATACTCTCCCAACTTCCCTCACTACAACCTAGAGGCCTTAGTCTGATCAGAAAGCCAACCTAAGGAGACCTTTTGATCAAATCAAAAGGAAGAACCTGAAGAAGAGGTAATGATTTCACCACCCTTTTCTAAGTTCATTTCTTCTTCCACTTCTTCTTCCTTTGTTGTTACCATTATAAAATAATAAATCCTGTATCATATATATACTATGATGTTATTATAAATATGGTACAACCATATTCAGTATTCTATCCACCCTTTGAATAACATGTCACCATACGTGCGTACGTACGGCTTACCGTCTCCACGTCGTGGTGTAATTGTTATTCAATATAATATTATTTGGATGGGTATAATAATGATGTGTAACTCATGTAAATAATAAATATAACATGTTAAGGATTCTTTATATATGACATACCATCCATTTATATATTATCTTAATATTAAAAGAATGATATTGTCGCTCGTGCGTACGTACGGACTACCGTCTCCACGAACGCGATGAGATTCATTCTCCATCGTATCCATTCAAGTATAATTATCATTTGATGATTTAAAAATGATGTTAAGGACTTGATATCATTCTGGATATGAATAATATACAACCTATCCTTTACAAAAATGTCTTACGTGACAAAACATATAAAAGAAAACAAGTAAGTTAACACCCGAAACAACGATAATACTAAGATATTATTATCAAATCAATATTAAAAGATCATATATGATATAATATTAATGTATATGATTATTTTATAATTTAATAACAATTATTTCACCATTATACAGGAGGTTAACCTACCCCAACCAAGGAAAATTACAAGGTAAGGATTTATTTCGCATTCTCTTCATTATCCGAGATTGTTTATACATAATTATCTACTGGGTCCTTGTTATCATCCGCGTCCATGTTTCTTCAAAATGTATTTCAAAACATTTCTAATATTTAAAAGAATATGGGTTAAAGTCATTTATACCCTTGTTTGACTTTTTATAAGAGGGTTATAAGGGAATCTTTCCGTCGTTTTCCAAACAAGGTGCTTTTTAACCTTTTCGACAGAATTAAGATAAGAATGTTTTTTTACTTATACGGCGGGTGCGGTTATTTTCCGCCATTATAAAATCGTCAAAGCTTCCCTTACAAGCTTATAAAAACATTTTCAAGAAAATGTTTTATTTTATATGGCTCTTAAATTGTTTCAAAAATAGAAAGAGATATTTCTCTAAAAAGTGTTTTGATTTCACCTATGTCAACATCCTTTGACGGATTTTACGCTTATTTGAAGTTGATTTATTATGATACAAAACTTCCATATTGTAATAAAGTTTTGTGATATGTTTGCCTGTGGATGTTCCATTTATATAGCATTCATGGTTTATGAGTAAAGTATTGACATTTCGTATGCTAGTTCCAATAAGAATGTTTATGTTATATTTCAACCTTTAATTCATATGAATGTGTTGGACAAGTATGTTCCAGGTTGGGGACTGGTTAAAGTAAGCCCTCTAGGTTGGGGACTGGTAAAAGTAAGCCCTCCAGGTTAGGGACTGGTAAAAGTAAGGCCTCCGGTTTGGTCTCCGGTTATTAGAAGGACTCCGGGTTGGTGTCCCGTTATTAGAGGCACTCCGGGTTGGTGTCCGGTTATTAGAGGCACTCCGGGTTGGGTTCCGGTTACAGTTAGCCCCAAGGTCTTGGGATGAGGCCTTGACAAAGAAATTAAAGTTCAGCATTATGCATTCCAACATTATGAAAGTGGTTATTGATTTTTGCATGTGATTATTCGATTAGTAGAATATCCATGTGAATAAGTAAATGACATTATTTCATTTTACTTTTGCCATACTATGTTGAAGTTCAAGTTTAAAAGGCTTTTGTTTTAGTAATTCATTGCCTTAAATGTTTATACTTATTTTTGAATGTTCCGCTATATTGTTATCCTTACTGGGCATTTGAGCTCACCCCTTTTCTATGTTTTATTTTTTTCCCAGGATGTGAAGATGTATGTTATGAATGACCTTCAGGGATATTATGAGGGGATTATAGTGTGGACTGTGGAAACATTATGTTGTTGTTGTAGTTCTTCATTTTATGATGTAATGTAAAACTTATGAATATATCTAGTGTTTCCAAGGCTACTAAACCAATCAGTCTTTCGAGATTTGATCTTTCTTGTGATCATGCCAATGTTATGCAATAATGCACCGACTCTGGGTAACTGGGGTCGGGGCGTTACAGGGAGGACCTTCCGGGAGGGCCGTAATAAGGGTGGACCTTCTTTATTCTTTATGTCTCTGAGGGGAGGACCTTCACAAAAAATTTCTTTACTGGGAGGCCCTTCACAATGACTGTCATCATGGAAAGGACAACCATCATTACATGATACCTAGCTACTGGGATAATTTCTATAGAGTACATCATGGGGAGGGCCTTTAAGATGTACTGCAATGAGGGGAGGGCCTTCTTGTTTCTTAATGACACTATGGGTAAGACCTTTACAACAACATTAATTACGGGGAGGGCCTTCGAAAATACTGTTATAATGGCGATGAATACCATCATGAATTGACGTCTGATTACAGGGAGAAGCATATCTGTAGAGTATATCTGAGAGAGGAACATTAGGGAGTATGAAATAAATGGGATGACCTTCTTGTTGTATGATCTTTAGGTTGAGGGGAGGGCTACCCTGACACACATTAGGAGATAGGCTTTCATGTTCGATCTTCTTGACCCACGGAGTGGGCCCTTGTGAGTGCTCTATGGTGTCATGACCCGTCCTCGGGGCCCGTGCCGTGACTACCCCAACCCGCCTTCCGTAGGCCAGGGGCTGACGACTACCACCAAAGGCGTAAATCCCTATAAAAAGGGAAGGAATTGCCTTTATAAAAGTAAAGAACACAACAATGTACACAACTGAAGCATGCACTATGTAAACTAAGTACAAACTTAAGTGAAGAAAAGTAAATGGGCCAGTATAAAAACCCAACTGAAAGTATAGTACAACTGAAAAACTAGGGAAACAACAGTAAAGTAAAGCAACAACCACCGGGTCGTCCTCTGGGAATCCAACCTAAAGGGTGGGTACAGACAGTCTCTCCATGCACCACGGGTCCATCCATCTAGTCCGTGTACGTCACAAAAAGTTCTCCACCTCAGGGTATCGTCCTGCTCTACAATCCTCTACCACGATCAGCGGTGTCAATCATCTGCATCCAACACAACGTAGTGTGGGCATAACCCGTGCAGGGGTGAGTATACAATACTCAGTAGGGACCCCGAGACCCCCTATGGTCTCCCAAAATACAAAAAGGATAAACCACAAGTAATGGTACACTCACGAAGAATCAACACACTCTACTTATGTATATGACCATATATATACCTAAGTCATCAATCCTAGATCGGCTCCAACTCTTGAGCCCAGGCACAACCTAGTCCAAACAATTAAGAAGTCAATCACATCGATGATAATGGTTGAAAGTCAAGAATCAGCTCACACAGGTATACACCTTTGTATAGAGATAGAGGTGATCAGATGTAGTCACTGATTCATCTAAGCTGTCGGACCCACACAGGATACAAGACCAACTAAGCTGTCGGACCCACACAGGATACAAGACCAGCTACTCTGTCGGACCCACATAGGATGCATATACAGAGGTCAATACTTACGGACCCATACATGATTCAACAATGGTAGCCATCATCGTCGAACCCACGGAGGATCCCAGTACAGAAGTCTTCGATGTCGAACCCACGGAGGATTCCAATACAGTAGTCGATGCAGTCGCAGCCAGCTCTAGGGTTCCCGCACACAGCACGCTTGATTCCGGGAGGGTCCAATCTTCGAGAAAGGGGGTCGATACATCAACTGTCATGAAGTATAGATTTGATGTATCCCAAAGTTCTGTCTCTTCAAAGGAAACCCAACACGGCAGACGGTGCACCAATCGGACGCCCGATCTGAGAGTTATTGGTTTTTCTGTTCTAGGGACCCGGTTGGTTTTTATGCTAAAACCAACCCGACTATACACCAACATCTTCCAAACCTCATGTGGAGTATTCCAAATGAACCGTATAATCAAAAGGAATACAACTTAGTTGACGGTACGTCAATCGGACTTCCAGGCCTTTAGTTATAATCGTTTCCGCTCCAAGGGCATGGTTGGTTTCGGGTTCGAACCAACCTGGACCTTCCAAAACGTTGTCCAAACATTGAGTGTAATATTCCAAATTGACTAAACTGATCCAAGAATTCCTACGCAACTGACGGTGCATATATCGGAGGTCCGTAGCTCAAGTTATGGGCGGATGACCGAAAACTGTCCGAAGTGGGGGGTTTGGGCCCGGTCCGACCCGGCCCAACCCACCCTGGGTCGGTCCGAACCGGGTCTAGCCCGGCTGGGCCCAGACCGGCCCAGTTGGGCATGGCCTCGTCCGCGTGACCCGCCCCAACCCGGCCAGGGGGGGGGGGGTGCTGGCATGGGCAGCTGGCCAAGCGGGGGAGTGCACCCCCGGTTCCCCGAACGCAGTGCCAGGATGGCGCCACTTGTCTCCCGGATCCCACATGACCTCGGAATCCCCTCCTCGCCGCCGTGGTCGGTGCCAGGGTGGGAATTTGCTGGAGGCACGCATGGGCGCCTCCGACCCGCACCGCCGCTGTCTTCCGCGGGCCATTGGAGTAATTCCGGTGGTCCGTTTTCGCTTCTGTCTGCTCCTGCCGCCGTCTCGGGATCCGAACTCCACTATGAAGGCTCCAAATCGTCGTTGCGATCACGTTTCGTCATCACCAAAATCCCATGCATCATGAACGATAAAGTAATGGGTCTGAGCTTTTTCATTAGTCTATACCCACCGCGTTAGTGGTTCAAATCATCACCCAAAAAATTAAATTCCATGCTTGAGGATATAAATCACATAAATGAAATATACAAATCCCCCTACCTTGTAGTTGATTTCATTCGTTGTCGAGACGTGGAAGACGAGCGTCACAGTAGTCGGGCATCGCATAATAACAGTGTCTTCCCATCAACTATAGAGGACGATTCATTGTTGTTGGCGACGTTATCTCCTTGACGTCGAGGTGCTTCCGAGGAAGAAGTCCTTCACATTCTTCGCCAGGGATGTTCTATGTTGAAGAATGGTGTTCTTCATCGAAAAATATCGCCTCCCTTTTTAATTCTCTAGAGCCTTTCCCCCAAAGTGTTTTTCCAACCCTAAAAAAATAAGGAGGCTAACCAATTAATATAATTTCCATGCAAATCATATTAATTCAAAAGTGGTGCCAATAAATTAACTCTAATATTAATTATACGAATTGGAACAATTTTTTGGAGGAGGGAGGTGGGAAGGTTCCACCATAATAAATGTGTGGTGTTGTCAAAGTAATAAATAAGGGGTATTAATGGGGAGTTGAGGGGTGGTGAAGGGATTGGGTTCGTGTGGCCCCCACCCATAACTTCATCTTGTGAATAAAATATAATAAAATAAAATAACGCACAATAATTATTATTTAATTCATTCTAAATCCCCAAAAAATAAACTTTCAACCCGCATAAAATGCAACTATGGTAAGGGTCCTATTAAGTGAATACGGGTGCTGTGAGTTCATCGGTGTCCTCAGATTTCTATTCTGGGCACCGGTTCGAAAAATAGAAAAACCTACTCATATGTTTACTGAACGTACCCGAACAAAACTTTAACAATTGAATCCGGCCACACCGGGACTCGGAATCAGGTGCCGTCAGAAGACACAGACTCGTAAAATTTCAAAGTATTTAAGAAAACAAAATTCCTTGAAATTTTGGGGTCTTTACATTACTCCCACCTCAGGGATTTACATCCCCGTAAAGTGACAACATACATTAGAGAAACAAGAAGGGGTACTGAGCATGCATCTGAACTTACCGCTCCCATGTGCTCTTCTGAAGGTTCTCATGCTTCCAGAGAACGCGCACCAGAGGAATCGACCATCCACGAAGGACCTGCTCCTGTCGATCCTTGATCTCCATCAGTACCTCCGCAAATGTCGCTCCATCATAAATTTCCAGCTCCCCGTGATCAATGATGTGGGTTAGGTCATGCACATATCTCCTCAGCTATGATACTTAGAAGACGTCAGGCACCCGGTGCAACTCAGGTGGAAGGGATAGGTGGTAGGCCACCTCACCTACCATGCTGTGGACCTGAAAAGGTCCGATGAAATACAGAGATAACTTGAAACCCTGACCAAATCTCCGTATACCTCTTCGAGGTGAGACCCGTAAGAAAACGTGGTTGCCAACCTCAAGCTCCAGTGGTCTCCGTATCCTATTATCATAGGACTTATGTCTGCTCTGTACAGTCCTCATCTGCTCATGGATGATCTACACCTTCTCCGTCATAGCCTGAACCATCTCTGGTCCTATAAGTGCTGACTACCCTGGGTCAGTCCAGCACAGAGGTGATCTGCAAGGTTGGTCGTACAGTGCCTCGTATGGTGCCATCCCGAAGGTGGAGTGGTGACTATTTTTGTACGCAAACTCCACCAAAGATAGGTGATCCCCCAACTGTGACCAAAGTCAAGGAAACATGCACAAATCATGTCCTTGAGTGTCTGAAAGGTCCTCTATGTCTGGCCATCCATTTTAGGATGGAAGGGAGTACTTAGATGCAGCTGCGTCCCAAATGTCTCCTGCAACCCCTTCCAATGCTGAGAAGTAAAAATAGAATCTCTATCGGAGATGATAGATGATGACACACCGTGAATCCATACGATCTACTGAACGCAGAGGTGTCCCAAGCTCTCAACTGAGCCCCGCTATCTGATTAGTAGGAAGTGGGATGACTTGGTGAGTCGGTCGACAATCACCCTGATAGAGTCGTGACCCATGGATGTACGTGGAAGCCCCATCAAAAAATCCATGGATATCCTATCCCACTTCCACTCTAGGACCTCTAAGGGATGTACCAAGCCTGCTGGTACCTGGTGCTCAGCCTTCACTTGCTGACAAGTGAGGCGTCGTGAAATGAACTCTGCTATAGCCTTCTTCATACCCAGCCACCAGTGCTATCATCTGAGGTCCCAATACATCTTTGCCACTCCTAGATGTACCGTTATAGGGGAAGTGTGGAACTCCCTCATCACCTCCTAATGTAGTGAAATTGGTACCATCGTACGTCCCCTGAAGAGGATGACGTGCTCCCCTCCTTCAGAAAATCCATCGGGTGCCACCCCGGAGGATATCTGAGCACACCGTGTCTCCCAGTCATCATCCCCATGTTGTGCCTCTCTAACTCGCTGAAGAAGTGGGGGAGTGACCATGAGACACTGAAGAACTATTTCTCCATCTGTATTCAAAAAGGATATCTGCAACGCAGCTAGCTTCTTTGTTTCCTATCCTAGTAGTTGAATGCTCGATCTCCTACTGAGAGCATCGGCTACAACGTTCCCCTTCCCAGTAGTATAGACTATCTCAAAGTCAAAGTCCTGGAGAAACTAGATCCATATCTACTGTCTCAGGTTCAGTTACTTCTGCGAGAAGATGTACCTAAGACTCTGGTGGTCAGAGTAGACTGTAAAGTGCTTTCCCATCAGATAGTAACACCACATCTTCAAGGTGAAGACCATTACTGCTAAATCAAAGTCATGTGTAGCATAGTTCTGCTCATTCTTTCTCAACTGCAATGAACCATAAGTGATCACCACTCGCTCCTACATCATAACACACCTGAGTCTGATCCCTGATGTGTCGTAGTAAACTACATACCCAACGCCCCCTCTAGTATCCTCAACATGGGCGCACTGGTTAATATCCATCTCATCTCCTGAAGGATTTTCTGGAATATATCAAACCACACGAAGGGTTTTACATTCATTGTCAAGGCTGAAAGAAGTGCCGCAATCCTAGAGAAGTCTGGCACAAATCTCTGATAGTACCTAGCCATACCTTGGAAACTTTGCACCTTCGTCACGCTCCTGGGTGGCTATGAAGTATGTACTACCTTGATCTTCACTGGATACACTGCAACTCTCGCCTCTGAGATAACATGTCACAAGAAGTGAACCTCTTGAATATAGAACTAGAACTTTGATATCTTACCATATAGCTAGTTCTCTCAGAGTTTATCCAGTAAGACCTGCAAGTGGTAGGCATGCTCCTCCTCAGTAGTCGAGTAAATCAGTATGTCTTCAATGAAGAATACGACAAACTGATTAAGGTAAGGATGGATGATCCTATTCATGAGACTCATGAACACTTCTGGAGTGTTGGATACGCCGATGGGCATAACCAAGAACTCGTAGTGGCCATACTGACACATGAAGGTCGTCTTCTACATATCATCATCTGGAACTCTGAGATGGTGATAGCCTGACCTGAGGTCTATCTTCGAGAACCATCGTGCTCCCTTGAGCTAATCGAAGTGGTCTTCAATCCTCGAGAGTGGATACTTGTTCCTCACGGTCACCTGGTTCAGGTGACGGTAGTCGACACACAGTTGCAAGCTCCCATCCACCATCATAGTGAACAAAATCGGAGAAGCCCAGGGTGAACCACTGGGTCGAATAAATCCCTTTCCCTGCAAGTCCTCTAGTTGTACCCACAGCTCACGAAGCACGGTGGGAGCCATCCGATATCCTGGGGTAGATATTGGTGCTGTCCCAGGGTATAGATCTATGTATAAATCTACCTCTCTACGAAGAGGTAGTCCTAAAACATCTTCAGGAAAAAAATCTGCATACTAATCCACCACTACTGGAAAACTCAAACTCCGCATGTCAACTGCTCTGAGGATGAGACTAGCCAACTGATGTGTGATTGGCTACCCTCTCCTTGGCATAAGTCCATACTATGCTGCAAAGGTTCCCTTATCTCCGGTGAAGGTGAACCTGCTCTTATCCATGAATATACATCTCACATTGCACCTAATACAGTCGATCTGAGCATGTACTGTAGATAACCAATCCATACCCAAGATGACGTCGTAAGCCCTCGACGCCGCTATAAGAAGATCCCAGCCGAAGCTCTCACCTCTTAGAGTAAACTCACACTTTCGGCACTAGTGCGTAATCATCGAGTTTACTCTCGTAGGAGTCTCTAGCCGTAAGGATCGAGCCAAAAGCTCCGTCGGAATCTCCGAGATCTGAACAAGGGTAGTTCCAATGAATGAATGACTTGAACCTGTGTCTATAATAACTACAGTAAGGGTGGAGTAAACACATACAATACCTCAAATCATCTCAGGTGCACTGTGGTCATATTCCTTGACTTCCTGGAGCTGAGCCTGCCTCTGTCCGCCAGCTCCCTGTGGTCGCGGTGGACCTCCTAGTGGTGGTAGTGGTAGAGCCTCAAAACGTCGTCCACCACTCGCTGCTTGGACAACTCCTCTGCCTTGTCCGCCTACTCCCTACAAGAATCCATGTTCAAACCTCTGCCTCTGCCTGGAAGGTCGCTCCACTGTCTACTTCTCATCTGCATGGTGGGTCGGGCAGTCCCAAGCCATGTGACCCTACCCGACGCATGCATAACACTATCTGCTTCTTGTAAGGCTGTCATTGTTTCACGTGCCCCGCACAACCGAACCAGAATCCTGAGGTCATCCATCGGATGGACAGGTCCACTTGGAACCCAGTGACATTTGTCTACTTCCGGCTGCAAAAGACTCTGCTCTGTGTCACCCCGTGGTTGGTCTCGCCACTAGTGACTGCTCAACGAGAAAGCTCTCCACTAGAAGGGATCTCTCCAACACCCCTACCTGCGTCAGGATTCGAAGGGGAATCTTCGAAGCCATGATCTAGTGCCTCAGTCCCTGCTAGAAGGTACGGTCCCTGGTGAACGGGTCTCATACCATATCCGTGGAGTAGAATGAGAGGTCATTAAACCTCGATGAGTACTGAGCTGCTATCATGATGCCCTGCAGCAAATGTTGTAACTCCTCAATCCGCACCGCACGGAGGGTGGCTGGAACAAAATCCGAGTGAAAGAGACTTTTGAAGTCTGTCCAAAGAATAGATGCCTCATTATGCACCTGGAGCATCAAGCTCCAACATCTACCTACTGCTGCGTGCATGAGACTCGCAGCAAGGATCACCATAAGTTCAGTTGGTGTGCCTAACAATCTGAAAACTCGAACGATAGCCTACAACAAATCCTCAGTTGCCTAAGGGTCCACATCTCCTTGGAACTTGGGCGGCCTCTGTCACTAAAATTCATGCAACACACTCAGGTGGCGTGCACTCTCTGTCGCTATGGCTGGTAGCATCGGTGGCTCAACGGGTAGTGGTACCGCTGGTGCCTCCGCTATGATGGGGCCCTACACCGAGGCCTCGTCACTCGGTGGGCTTCCATCTCGTATGTAACTCGGAACCCTAGCTAGACGCCTTTGTGGGGCCATCTTGAAAAGAAACAGGTGCACCACGGTCAAACAATATACCTGGTAAGATGACACAAATTAGTCATAATGAAATTTTTTGAAAGGAAACACACAAGCAATTAGTGTTTTCGTGCACTGAGTCGAAAGTCAGAGGCCAGGGTTATGGTGTATGGATACGTCGGCCACCGCACCGAAAATGGACTCCCTGGTATGAAAACCACACTCAATACTCTTAACACTATTTCTTCACAGAAGGGAAGGATCAGAGTCCTACGTTTTGTAGTAGAACCAACTCCTCTAATACCAATTTGTCACGACTCATCCTCGGGGCCCGTGTCAAGACTACCCCAAGCCCGCGTTCCATAGGCCAGGGGCTGGTGACTAGCACCAAAGGCATAAATCCTGATAAAAAGGGACGGAATTGCCCTTATAAAAGTACAGAACACAAAAGAGTACACAATTCAATCATGAACTAAGTAAACTGAGTACAAAGGTAAGTGTTAAAAAGTAAATGGGCCAGTATACAAACCCCACTGAAAGTACAGTACAACTGAAAAAATAGTGCAACAACAGTAAAGTAAAGCAGCAACCACTGATTCATCCACCGAGAATCCCACCTGGAGGTTTGGTACAGACGGTCTCTCCCAGCACCACGGGTCCGTCCGTCTGCTCCTTGTACGTCACACCTAGTGATCCACCTCCGGGCACCATCCAGATCTACGAGCCTCTACCACGATCAGTGTTGTCCATCGTCTGCATCCAACACAATTTAGTGCGGGCATAAATTGTGCAGGGATGAGTATACGATACTCAGTAGGGACCCCGAGACCCCCGATGGTCACCCAGAATCCGCAAAGGATAAACCACAAGGAAAGGTACAATCACGAAGCATCAACCCACTCTACTTAGGTATATGCCCATACATATACCTAAGTCATCAATCCCATATCGGCTCCAACTCTCGAGCCCCAGCACAACCAAGTCCACACAAGGTAGATTTCAATCACATCAATGATAATGATTGAAATCCAAGACTAATCTCATACAGGTATAAACCTTTTTTTATAGCGATAGAGATGATCAGATGTAGTCACTGATTCATCTAAGCTGTCAGACCCACAACAGATACAAGACCAGCTAAGCTGTCGGACCCACACAGGATACAAGCCCAACAACTCTGTCGGACCCACATAGGATACAAGTAAAAAGGTCAATACTTCTGGACCCACATAAGATACAAGAACAGTAGCCATCACCATAAAACCCACGAAGGATCCCAGTTCGGTAGTCACTGCTGTTAAACCCATAGAGGATTCCAGTACAGTAGTTGATGCAGTCGGAACCAACACTAAGCTTCCCACACACAACATGATCGATTCCGGGAGGGTCCGTTCCTCGAGCAAGGGGGTCGATACATCAACTGTAATGAATTCAAGATTTTATGTATTCCAAAGTTTCATATCATCAAAATAAACCAAACGAGACACACGGTGTGTCAATCAGACGCCCGATCAGAGAGTTATTGGCTTTTCCGTTCCAGGGGCCTGGTAGGTTTTTAAGCTAAAACCAACCCAACCATACTCCAACTACATCCAAACCTCAATTGGATAATGCCAAAATAATTGTCTCATCAAAAGGTATCCAACATAGTTGATAGTACGTCAATCAGACGTCCTGTTCTTATGTTATAAGCATTTCAGCTCCAAGGACCCAGTTGGTTTTGGGTTCCAACCAACCTTTCCATATGCATACTTCACCTAAACCTTTATTGTAATATACTGAAATGATAGTTCAGATCCAAGGATTCCTACGCAACTGACGGTGCATCGATCGGAGGTCCGTAGATCATTTTATGGGCATATGACCAAAAACGGTCCGAAGTGGGGGGGGGGGGGGGGGTCTGGGCCCGGTTCGACCAGGCCTAACCCACCCTAGGGCTGCCCAAACGGGGCGACCCGACCCGGGTCCGGGTCCGGCTCGGCAGGGCACGGCCCGGACCGGCTGGGTGCGGTCCGTCCCGGCCGGCGCGGCCCGGTCCGCGTGACATGCCCCGGCCCGGCCGGGGGGGGGGGGGGGGGGGTGTGATGGATCGGCTTGCTGGCCGACCAGGGGAGCGCATCCCCCGGTTCCGCGAACGTGGCACCAGGCTAGTGCCTATTGTCTCTCAGATCCCACGTGGCCGCGGGATCCCCTCCTCGCCGCCGCGGCAGTGCTGCGGCGGGCATCTGCCGGCGGTGCGCCAGGGCTCCGCCGCCGCCTCCGGTCACCAGCGGCGCCGAACTGGCGACCCTCGCTGCCGCGGTCATCCGCGGGACAACATAGTCATTCCGGTGGTCCGTTTTCTCTTCTATCTGCACCTTTAGTTGTCTTGGGATCCGAACTCCACTGCAATGGCTCCAGATCGCCGTTGTGGTCTCGTTTCGTCGTCGCTAACATCCCACACATCAAGAACTATACGACGATGGGTATGTTCTTGTTCGTTAGTCCATACCCACCACTTTAGTAGTTCAAATCAACACCCAACAATTAAAAACCATGCTCGAGGGTATAAATCACATAAATGAAATATATAAATCCCCTTACCTCGTAGTTGATGTCGTTCATCATCGAGCCGTGGAAGATGAGCGTCGCGGTAGTCGGGCGTTGTGGAAGAACGATTTCATCCCTTCTAAGATGGAGGAAGAGTCGTTGTCATAGGCGATGTAGGCTTCATGACGTCGAGGTGTGTCCGAGGAAGAAGTCCCTCGCGTTCTTCACCGGGGATGTTCTTCATTGAAGAACGGTGTTCATCATCGAAGAAATATCTCCCCCCTTTTTAATTCTCTAGAGCCTTTTCCCCAAAAGTGATTTTCCAACCCAAAAGAAATAAGTATTATCACCAATTAATAGAATTTCCATGCAATTCATATTAATTCATAAGCGGTGCCAATAAATTAACAATGATATTAATTATACGAATAGGCACAATTTATGGGAGGAGGGAAGTGGGAAGGTTATCCCATAATAAATACGTTGAGTTGTCAATGTAATAAATAAGGGGTATTAATGGGGAGTTGAGGGGTGGTGAAGGGTTTGGGTTCGTGTAGGCCCCACCCTTAACTTCTTCTTGTAGTAAAATAATATAAAATAAAAATGTGTACCACAATTTGTTTTAATTCATTCTAAATCCCCAAAAAATAAACTTTTAACCAGCATAAAACGCAACTGCAGTAAGGGTCCCCTTAAGCGAATACCGGCGCTGTGAGTTCATCGGTGTCCTCAGATTTCAATTCCAAGCCCCGGTTCAAAAGATAGAAAAACCCACTTTTCCGTTTACTGAACACACCCGAACAAAACTTCAACAATTGATTTCGGGCACACCAGGCCATAGAATCAGGTGCTGTCAGAAGCCACAGACTCGTATAATTTCAATGTATTAATGGAAAACAAATTCCTAGAAATTTCTGGGTCTTTACATATTGGGGACCTTCAGAGTTTTTGGTAGCTACATTGTAGGAAGGATCATTGCGACTGCTACTAAAACTTCCATAATTTGGTAAGGGAACAACAGGGAATAGAATCTTTATCGATATATGTTTGAGGGCATCAAGAACACCTGCTTCCAATAGAGCAGGGTCATGTATGTGCTGTTCATTTTCTGGTCGCCTTTGGTGACAATCAATTTTTGGTTCTCTCTTGTAGGTAACCAGAGCCATATGTTATTGGAAATGGCCTTTATATAAAGGTCCATGTCTTGTTGGGTCCCGTGATGTAAACGGGATATGATAACGGGCATCTTGAGTTCTGGAAAGGATATAGCCCTACGCTAGAGCGACCACCATGATGGATCGACGTCCCCTAGTTGGAACATGTATTTGTTCCTGATCATGTTTTCCATAAATCGTATGATATTATGGTCGAACCTCCTGGAATGGAGAAAGGATGAATAACTTATCAGGAGTAACAAACACATTTTATGAGTGAGTCATTCCGTTCGAGGGAACCGGGTCGTGGGACCAATTTCTCACCTTTACAGCAGATGCAATGCTGTCATGGCATGTTTGGAGGATATGGTCTGGAATTGACATATGATATTCCATCATTTCTAGGAGGTGATGGGATTCAACTTTGGCTGGAATGTGTATGATGTACCATTATGAAGTCAGGGTAGGAGTTTGTGCCTGCTCTTCTCCTCTATTAGTTTCTAGTAGATACTGGATGTCTTCCTATGCCAGGACAGAGGAATGAGTATGTAATCAGTTATCTTCTCTGGTTGCCACCGTATTTGACTAGTGGTCTTCATATTTATAAGTGGGGATTTTCATCTGCTCTCATGTCTCTATATTTTTATCACAAGAATTGTATGAATCTTCATGAATTTGAATCTACTTGTATTTAGTTTCCTCTCAATTTGGATGGCGGGTTGGATGTGCATTAATAGGTACTTGGGCCTACAGATAGCTAGTAACTACCCTATTTAGCTGGTAGGCTCAAAATACATTAGTAGGTATTTGTGAATGCATATAGATGGTTGCATCCCTATTTATTTTTTAGGTTTCTTATGCATAAGTAGATATTTTTTTCTACATATAGACGGTTACCACCGTATTTTGATGGCGTTTCTATTGTGCATCATTCGATATCTACAGATGTCGGTAGCATGCCGCTCTCTCTGCACGACGAGACCAGCGAACCCTAATAGGAACATGCATGTGCTCTTATTGTGACACCATATTTCTATGGTGGGGTTGGGTGGAGAGGTAGGAGTTGTAGGTCCACCCGTTGAATGCTTCCATGTTAGTTTGGTGAAGATTTTCCTCTAGAACTAGGTTGATTGCATGTTACTGATTGTATATTCTCTACCCTTTGCGGGAATACTAAGGGGCCCAAGTCTCCTGGAATTTGGAATGTGCCCTCAATATAAGGTCATCCTTTGAAGAAGGAGGCCTAGTCATCCAGTGTCGGCAGTGACGCTCTCTAGCGGGGGCCCGTGAGTAGGAACCATGTACTATTGAGATGAAGTCATCGATATTGAATCCATCTGCCTCCCTAAAGTAAGGGATGTAGTCATTGTCTTGTTCTGGGGATAAGCTTTGGAAACAGTTTGAGATGACCACTAGGGACTCCAGGTGATGGGGTGCCGACAACAGCTAAAGAGGTGGCTGAAGGACCATTACATACAGGAGGGATTGTTGTCTGGCCTCCAGCATAGGGAGAGTACCATATTGGGTTTACTCATTGATCAGTGTAATGGATACCAAACATTGAAGATTCTAGGTAGGTGGGGGTCCTGCTCGTCGTTGAGGCCCCAACATCCTACGGGATCACTAACGTGCATGTCTTCATGGGTCGTTGGGATGTAATTTGGACCAGAGGTCTCTCTATGAGAACCTTCAATATACATATATGACATACAGACCCCAAAAAATTGTCAAAGTATAATTCCTTTAAACATAAGCATATTTGGCGATTCATCTTGGTACCTTCCCATTTTCTTTTGCTACGGGGCGATGGGGCCTGAGTGGGGTGAGAGTCCACGCTGGATAAGGATTCATGTTGGGTTCACCATTTTTATTATGTCTCCAATTTGGTGCATTTTTCACATACCAAGGTGAACAAAATGGTCAGACGTGCAGTATACTTTTTTATTTAATCATTGGGGTAGAACTTCCACTTTGGTTATGTATTAACGTCGAGTTCACCATTTTTTTCTACCACCATGGTTGTGCATTTTTGACCTATAGTGGAAAAAATGGTCCTATGTGCATTATCCTTTTGTCTTTTATTGTTTGAGTAGAACCGCCACCTTGGTTAAGGATTCATGTCGGGTTCACCATTTTTGTTCCACCTCTGAGGTGGCACATTTTGTGCATACCAGGGTGTAAAAAATGGTCCGACGTGCAGTATCCTATTGTATTTTATCATTTGGGTAGAACTACCACACTGGTTAAGGATTCAAGTCAGGTTTACCATTTTTGTTCTTCCTCTGATGTGGCATGTTTACAAGAGGTGTGGAAATGGCAGACAAAAATCATTACCCATCCCTTTTTTCTGTAGAGGTGGGTTCTCGTCAAATTTACCATTCCTTTATTTCAACCCATTAGGCATGATTATCCAGTAAAATAAGGTTCAACTAACCATGCAGGAGATGTTGGTCCCATAAGCGATTACGTGGGGGGCAAGTAATCATGAAATCGGTCCTTCTGAGATGTGACTTCCTCAGATGGTCTCCAATGGGTTTATTCATGGATCCAAGAATACCCAACGACCCTGATATCCATAATTCATGGAACTTCTTTACAAGGGTAGGTGCTTGTCGACTGACTATTTGGACAATGACACTTAAAGATTCCATTGGTCGATATTATGGGAGGTCAGGCTCATTGCACCCTTCTGGGGGAGGATTGTAGCCTGTTCTGGGACACACTTATATATTTAATTCTTCATCATATGTTCGTGAATCCTTGGTTCATTCCCGAAGAGTGTGTCCATGGGCTACACTGGGTTTTCAAAATCATCGTAAGAATGCATATATTTGATGCTACGTAGGTGATACTGACTTTAGCCATATTATAAGGCGCTATGGAGTTTATCATCATCTAGGTGGGATGGAAGGTGACTTGATGTTGGGATCAGCCCAAAGAGGATAGATTCCAACATATCCTCAGGAGAAGAATTAGAACCCACGTAGTTTGTATTGTGTGGGGCTTACACATGGGAGCTTCCCATTTGGGAAACATGAATTGGTGGACCCCTCATGGGAGGGAGACCATTTGAGCTCGGGCCTTCTAGTAGGTGTTCTAGGTATCCTAGTTAGATATGTAATCATAGTCCTCATAGTTCATATGGTGTGGTTCTTACACATGGGATAATTTCATTGGGGAAACATGATTGGGTGGACCATTAATTGGAGGGATCCCTTTTGAGCTCGAACCTTCTGGTAGGCATCTTACATATCCTGGTTTGTTCAAGAATTATTTATCATAGTTCAAATGGTGTGGAGATTGCACATGGGAGATGCATATTTGGGAAACATGACTAAGTGGACCATTCATGGGAGGGAACCATTATGAACTCGGTCCTTCTGGTAGGCATACTACGTATCCTGTTTTGATCAGGAATCAATGTTCTCATTGTTCGGATGGTGTGGGACTTACGAATTGGAGTTTTCTTATTGGAAAACATGACTAGGTAGACCCTTAATTGGAGTTAACCATTTTGAGATCGAGCCTTCTAGTAGATGTCCTATGTATCTTGGTTTGATCAGGAATTTTAGTTCTCATAGTTCAGATGGTGTGGATATTACACATGGGAGCTGCCCATTTGGGAAACATGACTGGGTGGACACTTCATGGAGGGGAAACCTTTTGAGCTCAGGATTTCTGGTAGGTCTCCTTAGTATCCTAGTTTGATCAGGAATCATAGTTATCGTAGTTCAGATGGCGTGTGGCTTATACATGGGAGCTTCCCATTAGGGAAACATGACTAGATGAAACCTTTATGGGAGGGTACCCTTTTGAGATCAGGCCTTATGGATGGCTTCCTACGTATTCTGGATTGATTATGAACCAGATTTCTCATAGTTCATATTGTGTGGGTCTTACATGTGGGAGCTTCCTGTTTGGGAAACATGATTGGGTGGTCCTTTTATGGGAGAGAACCCTTTTGAACTCATGTCTTCTGGTAGTCATCCTACACATCCTAGTTTGATCAGGAATCAGAGTTCTCATAGTTTATATGGTTTGGATGTTATAATCTTCACATACCCCTAATCCCATGTGGATCATGATCGGTTTGAGAAACAATAGGATTTGAAAGATCCAACAATGAAAATTCCTCCTCCCCTATTGGTGTGGGAGGGAGAGCCTGCAGGGGAAGTGGCTGGGATGACTATGGTTGAGGGAAGAAAGTAACAAACCTTTCTATGTGATATGGAATTAAAGGAAAGGAAGCTCGGTCTTATAGTATTGCTATCATACATAAGTGAGACGGCTGTGAATCATGTTATGGGAAAGGGATGAGTTTCTTCCTCATCAAAGGGGGGAGAGAAAATAACCCTTCAGACTGATCATTATTCCTCATTTAATGGAGAAGAATGTGATCACCCATAGTCTTGAGAACATGGAGGTTCACATCCGCATCCCATGGTTGGGATCTGGGTTACCATGGGAATGTATCATCACATACATTCCCGATCCTACACCTTTGTGGGGAGGGCCTTTGTGAATCCTCTTACCGTGGGTATATAGACTCAATGGGGTGCGCTGATGCACGTGAAGATATGATAATATGGGTCCAGTTTCTTTGGAGGAGGATTTGGCCAAATTCCGGAGGATTGTTTAGTGGACGGACCATGGGTGACTATACGGTAGTGGCGGGGTGAGGTTGTAACTGGTGGGAACTATACCCAAAACACCCCATTCTGCATACTAACTTTTTATGTGGGATGGTGGAGGCTCTGCATACCATAGTTGTATGCGGGAAGAGTGGCCATCTGAGTACCAATGCGGTACACATGCATTGGTATTGGAAACCACATAACATTGTGGTACATAGACCATCACCACACTTTGGGATCCATCTGCTTACTGATGTACTACATGATACAAAGATTAGTCTACGTAGTAGTATGCTACACGGAGCACCATATTGAAGGGGGGTCCTGGGTTCATTGTTCTTAGGGAGTTCATCCATGGGAATCCCTTGGTTTGTGGTTCACCAGTTAGGTTTGAGGTTCCATTATTATTATTCAATTCCACCTTTTTATGGTTCACATCAGATTGTACCTATGGGGGAGTGGTTCGTGGTTCCTACTTCACGGATGAAACTAGACGGAAGCTGGAGTGAAACCTCTAAGTCTTTCTCAGGATTTTGTCATCCATCATTCTCTTTGTCTGTTCCCCACTCCCCTTTTTTTGTACTTCTACTGTGATCCTTTTATAGATCATCAGAGTGATTTTATATATTTGAAATGCAAAACAATTTGAAGAGGCCCATTGAAGAAATATCCTGACCTGTAGAGGACTCAATCAACTGGGGTTTGCAGATGCTTTGGTCCCCAATAATGTTTCGTGGAACCCTACTGGTTCGCTTAATCTACAAACTGATGGGTTTTTAGTATGGTATGCTGACTGGAATTACGCGCACAATGCCATCTGTTGACACGATTTGTGTTTCATCTTTCTCGCTAGCCATCACCTCAAGAGCTAGCGATTCGTGGACCATCTCCCATACCTAGCGGTTCAAAATCCATCTTCTCTGTGTACCTTTTCCCATGATGGAACATGTGCCACTAAAAAGCCTAGAAAACCTGAATTCCATCAAGTTAGTTTAAATTATTTCAACTCAATTTGAGTCCTTCACCTTAATAGACCATTAGAATAACTTTCTTCCTTCTATAAATCTATTGGGGGGGATTTTTTCTACTTGGATGAATTTTCAGGACCCTACAGTTGCGCATTGTACAAAAATTTTAAATTTAATTGTTACCACATTTAAAAAATTAATATTAAAACAAAAAATTATTATTTTATGCTTGAATATCTATATTTACTTTTGGTGACATTTTGGTATCTTTATGGAAAGAATAATTTCATAATTAATAGTGAATATCCCGATTAGTTATAGAATTTTAATTTATGGTTAATAAATAATGTAAAATTAATATATTAATGTTAATTAAATCATAAAAATGTATTATTGAGTATTTTATGTATAATTTAATTCATTCAAACCATATTTAGACTAGATTTCTGAATAATATTTTTTTTTTATAATTTAAAAAACATTTTTCTAAAAATGTGTTTAAAGTGTATAATTTTTAACCATTATAAATATATAATATAAACTATAATTAAGAATTATAGAAAGTAAATTTTGATAATATATATATGTATTTGAATTCATCTAATTATTATTACTTTTCATATAGTTGATATGATATCATCTTTTCCTTAAAAATTTCACTTCTTGAAAAACATTGTTTTTGAATGATCTACATGATTAATTTATAGTTATATTATTTAACAATTGTGAGTTTAATTCCAGAAAATTGGATTCCTTAGTTATAATCATCATAATATGTTGTATTTAGTAAAGTAAAATTAATTTTTTGCACAAATATTTATAAAAAGTGTAAAAATTATTTACAAGGGTTAAGGTAATCATGGCTTACCAGGGGTTTAGAAAAAAAAGATAAGGGTTAATATTGATTTTTTTTATAATTCCTATTTCATAGAAATATTTTAATATTATACATCAAAATTTTGAAAATATGTTAATATTTATTCTTTTTTAATTAATAATAATTTACCAATCTGCAGTCTGTTGAAAAAAATCCATATAGATTCCCAATGGGTTTCTTTCCCCACTTATAAAAACACCTATCTGATCATCTCTAATAAAAAAAGATCTTATAGGTTATTAAAATTAAAAAAACCATTTACTAACATATTTACTCCCATTATTTAGGTATTATATTTATTATTAATCTCTCTTCGGAATTCATTTTAGTGTAAACCACAAAGAGTTCCCCAAAGAAGAGGTATTGACGTTAACTACGAATTTTCATATAATTTATTCCAACATAAAAAATAAATGTTATTAAAATATGATGAAATAATATATTAATTATAAAAATACATACACTATTATTGAGTGGATATTATTAGATGTCGTTGGTTGTGGCCTATTATGTTGTACTCACACATTACTCAGGATTCCTAATCAGTACCTGAAAATACATCATCATTGTGAAAAAGTATAAGGGAAATAGTCATATATTAGATGGATTAGTTGGGATAGTGCATGGATGAGGGAACCAGACATGATTTCATGGCCATATTTGGCTGATGTTAGTATCCTTATTTTGGATTTTTAATATCAACACTTGAGACATGTATGGCATGATCTATCAATTTCTCAGGTTTGGATATTGTATCCATATTTTTCTCATCATTTTATATTGGTTTGGTTTTGGATATTGGTTATATAATTTGGATATTATTGATAATTTCATATATTTTCCTTATTTTATAATGAATATATGGTCTTCCAATTTTAAATATATTATATAATAACTACTATTATGAAACCTCTCAAATACCATGTGATGTGCATGATGTCGCATAACCAACCTTCTCAAGGCACTAGTATGTAGCACATGGGTGATTTTGTTACACAAGGGCCATGATGGACCTACATTAGTATACATGATAGGAATCTAAGAATAGTTGAATTAGTTATCATTAATCCTTTTATCAAACCTCTTCTGTAGGGTAAATTTTTTCCATCTCCAAAAGTATAATAAACACAAAAAGAATCTAACTAGGTTACCCAAATATAAGATGATGATACCAAAAAATTTAGTTGGATTTAGATTCAACTTTCTTGATCTTTATAGTGATAATTGTTAGTGATACACCATCTAGAAACACACAAACACTCCCTGAATCCAATTTCGAGTACACATTTTCTTAATAAAATATTCATTTCAATTCAATAAAATAAATCAAAATTTCATTTCTTATTTGAGAAGGGATAAATTAAATACATCAAAATTTTATTAAATATATAATATATCAAAACTTTATCATTATTCAATGTTATATATTATATTCCTTAATGGTCATGGAAAATATTCCTTCTAATACTGATTAATAACAATTAAAAATAAATTCTATATTATTAGAGATATAATAAAACCAATCATTATGAAAAAAAATATATTGAATCATAAATTTCAATCCTTTTATATTTAAATATTCACTGGAAGATAAAATTCTTCCATATTTAATAAATAATTTGTACAATCATACCATCATTTAACGTATATTTTGACTTAGCTGATTTATCATTGATTATATGTTGTCCTTATACTCTTCCAAGTATGTTATCACTATGATTGTTGGAGGATTATTCTTTGTTTATATTACTTAATTATCAAATTTAAAGTTCTAAATGAGGGTAAAATTTAGAATACTATGATCAAATATCTTATTATATATATTTTAAGTCAACTATGTATCTTTAGTTTGAATGATTAATCCATTAACGTATTTCAATTTTTTGAGCTGAAACCAGGGGGAATGTTTAAATCCTAAATAGAGAGTAGAAAGATAAGATAATAGGAGGATAAATAATTATTTAAAATTTATAGTTTCAGAAATGCATTGATAAATACATAAGTATTCTCTCAGTAATTTTTTATTTCTAGTTATAACGTTTTATTTTTTTGTTTAAATATCTATAAGTACTTTTAGGTTTCTTGAAAACATACCTAGACTGATAAGAAATGGGAATATTTATCTCACAAATTCATTATGGTGTGTGAATTTTCTAGGAAACGAGTGTTTTTTTACTTTTATGGACCTCCAATTCTAAATTTTCATTGAATTAGTTATATATGGGTTCACCTCTATAATGAATATAAGCCTCTAAGACTAAACCATTTGAAATTCACCTTTGAATTTCCACCCTTCATTCAAATAATTTTTTCTTCTCTTATATAATTTAGTATAACATTTTTTTCTATATTAGGATCGTATATTTTGTTTTTACATATTTTAAATTTTTTAAATTTTTTTGGTTAACATGATTTCTATTTCGATGGTATTTCAATTTTATAGAAATACACTATTTTAGTTTTGATTCTAGGTATACATAATGAATTATATTTTCAGAATATATGTATTAAATTGATATATATATTTATAAATTATTCAATAGCAAATTGTGCATGAATAAAATTTGATCCATTGAATATAATAATGAAAAATAAAAAAGATAAGTTATTATAATAGTATTAAACAAAAATTTACTAGAGCATGAAATATTACCATTCAAAAAAAGGAAAATTTAGAATTTAGAAAAAAAAATTGATCATACGAGATCATTTTTAAATTAATTTATATTCAAACACCCTATATTTTATTGAATTATTATTAATAAGAAATGTGAATCATGAATAGAAAAAAATAGAAATAGGGTGCACAAGTGCTATCCTTGAAGAAGATATTCCACTCACTTTTCACAAAAAATATAATAAATGATAAAAAACCAATCCCATAATGGAGAATAATCCGCTGAGTTTGAAAATACAATATAAAATCATCCAATAAACAAGGTGATGAAATTTAGTCATGCACCACCACGTTGTTTACCCATGTCTAAGCCCTATAGTAACAACAAATTAATCAATGACCAATCAACTTTGTCTAAAATGAAAAAACATTAATTTATTAGGGTGATACTTTTTTTGGTTTTTTAACAAATAATAACTTGAATGAAACATAAAATCACTATATATTATTATCATGATAAAGGAATTTAACACCAAATCACTAAATCTACAAATCACGGTTATTAGTAGAGAGACCATGACATAGATCAGAAGGAGTGTGGTTAGGATGGGGTGGTGACATTGATTAATAAAGGATGTGGGTGGATGAATTGATGTATGTATAATAGGAATTGGTAATCTCTATTAAGTCATAAATTTAGAATCTCCAACATGAATTATATATTTTCAAATAACTTATTATATATATATATATCTATGTGTGTGTGTATTTATATGTAAATATAATTTATTTAGTTGTTTAAAAACTATCGATATTATTAAATTATTCATGGTTTAGTAAAATAAATATAAATATTTTACATTAAAAAATAATGTGTTGATATTGATTTATTAATAAATATATTATATTTGTGAAAATAATAATAATAATTGAGTAATATATAAAAAAACAATATTTTCTAATAGTAAACTATTCATTAGTAAATATAATTTAAAATAATTTACTCATTTTTTTGTTTACTGATGTTACCAATTATATGATTCTGTATAATATTTTATAATTATAAGAAGATATGGTTCAATAAAATGATTAATATCAACCTATATGTATATATATATTGGTAAAATAAACAGTTGATAAATAAAATTTGTACCATCAAAACATTATATTGAATGAGATGATTGAGTTTAATAACAAATATATTATATTATACTTTATATTAAAAATATTTATTTTAAATAATTCAATTTTTTTAGTGTGGGGAATCGTTTTCTATTATTACTGGATTCACATATTTCATTCATTCAAAGTCATATAAGGACCTTGTATTTGACATTAAAACATATAGTTTCAATAGAATAGAAATAAATTTCATTCATTAAAATATATTTTTTAGGTTTATAGATTTATTAAACTAGTTCATAGCTATAGAATAATAATCAAATATATCTCTATGTGAATTTTTTTCTTAAAATCCATTTTTTCCTCAATATAAAAGTTTTAAAATGATACATGTTTTATTTTCATAACAAATAATTATAAAATTTAACACTACTTGTTATTTATTCATTATCATCCTTAATCATTTTGAAAATTCCATTAAAAACTATGTATGAGAAGAAACATATAAGGTAAATAAATTTAATAAATATATTAGTATAGTGAATATTTTTTATACCTAATTTTTTTTATTTCTATAAAATAATTTATGTTTTTTTCCAAAAAATTATAACAAAGTGAAAAAATTATTGTTTTCTAAATTAAAAACATTAAAACCCATAACAAAAAATAAATACACTTTTAGAAAATATATATAATTATAATAATTAAAAATATGAAAATAATCTAATTTCTAGTAAAATACATAGGAGAAATATTTTTGGTTACCCCCTCCTAGGATTATAAGATATGTAAAATTAACTGCTGAATTGATATGATATATCAGGATCAATCATCATATAGATATTTCAAGATCGCCTATCATATAAGTTGTATTAGGACCAAAACTCATCATCTATTAGAATAAGGTACCCTATCATGAATTAAAATATATATTATTTCATATTCTCATAAAAAAACCGATGAAATACTATTTTGAACCCATATGCAAAACAATTTTTGATATGAAAACAAACTTTCCATTCAAGAAACCAAGTTTCAAAACTAAAATCCCTAGAATAAAATGAGTATGTTCTTCTCATTGAATAAAAAAGTATATTTTAGTGGATTAAAACCTAAAATATTAGTTTTTCTAGGAAATATATTTACACAGTATACATTAATATTAAACTGTCCTTTTTTCCTATTGTAAATAATATCAAAATATTATTTATTTTTTTTAAAATAATTAATTTTGAAAACATTTGTATGAAAATAAATAGTGATACATAATATACCTTGTTATCATGTTAATTCCACAAAACTATATCCATAAAATATTACTATAAATATATAAATTGTAAGAATTAAATATAAAATAATAATTAAAATAATTAAAATTTTATTATATGATAATCTATCATTTACCTAAAGTCTTACTCATCGAGTATTTTCCTTATCTTCATGAATAATAAAAATATAAAAAATACTCACTTCCAAAAAAATTCACTTTTATTATTTATTTTATTTTATTTATTACCATTTTATGAAAAATTACATTATTAAATAATTTCCTATTGAATATTTTGACGATATTTGACTCACACGTAAAAAATAGATTTGGTATTTTAACAATTCTCAACGAGTTTACAAATAAATAATATAAAGAATAAAAATTGACATATTTTTAATTTAATATATTAATTATAATTTTAAAACTATTCATTAATATGGTTTATGATAAAATAACTACTATACAATCATTGATTTTGTAGTTCGTATGTACATGAGAGAAAATTTTTAAATTTTAAATGATCAATATAGAAGTGTGTAATATTTTATCATTTCAAAATTTTAATTACTTCATAAAATAGAATTTTATCATAATTAATCATATATAACATGCATATTTTTTGGTGATAAAAAATGTATCCCATCACATAGTAGTGGTTATAGTTTACAAGTACACATGAAAGACATTATCATTTTTAATAGAGAGGAAGATATTAAAAAACGAGATTTATTATATTAGGGAATTTTTATTATGAAACAAATATAATATATTTTAATTAAATCAATAATTATAAAAATCTATGAGAGGTTTTGATTGAAGATGAAACACAATTCTTCTTGGATGTGGTAAATAAATGGTAAGCATAATAGATATTTTAACTTCCCTATAGGATGTCAAAGGCGATGAAAATGGGTTTTAACATAATAATAAAATATATTTATGTTTATAATATTTATTTTATAATTAATCATGGATAATGAATATTTGATGGTGGTAGAAGAAAAATTAAATGAAAACTATGGTTTTTGAACTGTACATATTATTCAAGAATCCATTTTAGGATTATACATAAAGCCTTACAATTATGTTTTTTATATCAATAAAAATCATATATTAGGTGGGAGAGATATTTTCTTGATATTTTTATATGTATTGGCTAAAATAAATTGCAATGAATGGTTGAGGATGAGAAGATAAGAGGTTCCCTTTTATAAGTGACGAGACTATAAATATTGGAATTTCTATGATTATTAAATTAATATAACATAATTATCCTTTTCAATTAGTTATAATAGAATTTTTTTTGGAAATATGATTAGCATGGTATAATGTACTCTTATCCAATAATTTTTGAATATATTATTTATTGGATTTTCCAATTTTTTTTATAAAATGTCATTAATATTTTTGATTATTATCACAATTTAATGGGTTGTTTCTATTTAGGGGAAAATGTACAATGGAATGAAAAGTTATCCTTAATTGATCTTAGATGATATTTGAAACCATATCCTATTTACATGGATGGATATTTTATTTTTATGAATAATAAATATTTAAATAAAATATGAATTATAATAAAATATCATTAATGTCATTTTTTGAAAATTTCATTTAACATGATATTTAATACTACAAGGTTGAAAAGGAATTCAAATGTAACCCGTTAATATTTCCAAAATATATTATATTAATATATAATTTTTTTTTCAAATTTCATATCACCCAAGATATATTATTTTACTATTCTTAATATCATTATGTTTATTTTTATACTCATTTCATATGCATTGAATCAGTGCTATATAAGAATTTAAGGTAATTTCATCCCCACTAAATAATATAAATAAATTACCATGAAACAAAAAAATATACGTAAACAAACATCGTTTTTATCCCTCACACAAAATATTATATATATAAAATGGAATAAGGTGACATTTTTCACATTATCTTATACATAAATATTTTATATGTTAAAATAATAGGTAAATGTAACAAAGGGAATATTTATGATGATTGGGTGATTTTTATTGAAATGAAATCATCCAATGAAATAATTTTTTTGAATAAATAAGATTCTTTATTACATGATTTTTTACTTTAATTATCCTAATTTACCTTTATATTACTATGAAAAATATTTTCCATAATTAATATTTATAATGAAGAAATGGAACAATTTAACATGTTTTATCCTTTTAATTCAATATATATAATCCATTTTCACGATTAAATTATATTATGTTTTAGAAAATAATTTAGCATAAAAACATGAGGGAATACAAATAAAGAAAAATACCATGTATTATGAGATTTCTTCCAAATCAAGACATTAAATTGATTCCAATAAATATATTTGGATTATTTATAATATAGTGGATCTTATTTTTCATTTAATCTATTTCATAAAATATAACATTGTATATTCTTGAATGAAAAGATTTTTTTTCAATAAAAATAATTAATTTTCACTATTCATTTATAAATATATCTATTTTATAAAATTATCAATAATTCTCCCTAAAAAATATACTTATAGTGATTTATAAATTGAAATTTTATTTTTCATATTAAAATTATAAAATTTACATTAGGGATTTTAAAATAAATATATTTTAGGAAATGAGTTTTATAAAAAACCCATTTATTTTTTATTTAAAAATCACATAATATTCTAATAATGGAATAAAATCTAATATAAAAAAATGAAAATTAATATGTAATGAAATTGATTTACCAAAAATATTACTTGGGTTTCACCTTCTTCCCAACTTTTAAAAATCTTTTCCATACTGGTTTATTCATTACATAAATTGTTGTGGATATTTTTCCTTCATAACATTCATTGATTCACAGGTTTTTTCTTAAACCATAGGCATTTTCCAAAATACCTTAACATGATGAATAAATCATCTCAATACACTTTTTCTATATGATCAATAATATATAATATCTTTTCCATAGAGTAAATTGTTTCTTCAAACAAGACTACTTCAGGTAAAAAAATGTGGCATGTGTCTAATATATATATTCATAACAAATAAACAAGAAATATAACATGTACATGAGATAGAATCATAGGCATGTACAATCAATTGGAAAATATTCAAAAATTCATTAGGATTTAGTGCTATATAGGGAACAATGGGATTATCATCAATTTTTTTAAAATCACATAAATCTTCACCCTAGGAATATTTTTTAAAAATAAAATCACCTACTTTGAAAAAAAGAAATTTTCTATTGTTATCTAAATAACTTTTATTCTAGAAATGACCTATCATTATAAACTACTTAATCCCATTCGTCTTCACTAAAATTTCATCTAGTAATTCTAGTCAAATAAACATCCTTTAACATTATTTAACCCAACACGCTAGAATCTGACAAAACATTCCATATAATGACTGAAAATTTGTATATATATTCTGGAAGGAAATATTTTATTATTATAAAACTAAAATGATTAATGATACTAATTGAAAATTATCTTTTAGATCTACGATAACTAATAAATCCTTTCTTACATGGCTGGAATTGTTTTCTTATAAGGTCTATTAGATTAATTATGAGAATGTGTACTAAACTTTAATTAATTACCCAATGAATTTTTAAGGCCTATCAAAAAATATGATATGAATAATCAATAATAATCAAATACAACACAGATGCGAATTCCATGTAACCAAAAAATATACATCAGGTATAGTCTTGAAATCTGATATAGTAATATTGTATCTTTAATTAGATGGTAATGTGTAGATTTAAATACATTATCAAAAACGGAACAAATTATATTTTTTTTCAAGATGTATTTGGAAATACCAACATTAAATCCATGGATTTTTTTCCTTGTTTCCACCATACCAATTGAATGGATTAAGAATCCTATTATGTATTTTTCATTTACCTTGAAACTTAAGATAATTTTAAAATTTGTTATTAAAGACAATAATATCTATTTTAATTCTTTCTCAAAAGTAATACTCTCTAATTTATATGTAAATATAAACCATCCATTATTAAAATATAATGGGTAAATAAAATCATTAATCATGAATTTATTTTATTATGGTAATCAGAAGGTATATAAAATCTATTCCAAAATATAATAGCACAATATTCATGAACATTAATATACAGAAACATACAATTGTTAATAGATTTAACATTTTATTATAAAACATTATCTTCATTATAATATTTATAAATCCTTTATAAAAAATATAATTATATTAAAACAATAAATAAAAATGGAGTTCATACATGAAATATTTTTATTTCAACAATCATTAAATAAATTTAAAAAATATCTTATTCCATATAAAACATTCTAAATTATTCATTTTTTCTACGTAATGAATCAAATAATTTGTTTTATGTTCTATGATGGTAATGAATCATGCATTCATAACTTGTATTTGGTCTTAATAATAATATCTACCTAATTTTCACCACTATTATGTTAATAGTTTCCTTAAAAATTTATGATCACTATATATTTCACATTTTAATTTATATAAATGATGTCTCAATTTTTTTTAAAAAATAATACATCCACCAATTAAATTTATTTTATAGCATAATTTATCTACAATTTTTTTCTAATTGATTTTAAGGATATGATTTTAAACAATCATTATTCATTATAAAAAATCCCTTGAAATAATTTTCACTGATGAAGAAAAAATTAGTTTTTCATGAGATAATGGTTATAAATAGAGGTTTCACAATTCATATATTTTAGTTCATGGAAACAATCATCAATGTGTGTTTTATTGATTATTTAACTACTTTTTGAGTTTATCTAGTTAATATTCAAGATAAATAGAAAAATTGTCATCAATTTTTTGGTTTTAACCAACTAATAACTTAAAACAATCAATATATATTATTTTTTTAAAACATCTTCTTTCGTAACCAACATTAGTTTTAGTAACATCAATAGTTGATCAATCATTAGAAAAAATATTCCAATGAAATGAAATCTTATTTATCTAAAGTGATCTTTAACAAAAAATATCATATAACTTCATTTATTACGGGGTTTAAAAAAATCAATTGGAGTATTTCATGACAGTCATGTATTATAGAAAATATATAACGTTCATTGAAATAGACGGCCACAAAGTTATCTATATTTTCTGGGTAAACTACATTCATAAGAAACATGCACAAAATTCGTTCATTATACATACCCAAGTGAACAATGATCATGTCATTATTTATTTATCTATTTTGAAATGCAATATAAACAATATTTTCCTTCTTAATATTTAACTAATGGTAGCCTGACCAATGATCGATCTTCACAAAATATTTTTCACATTGGTGATGATTTAATATATCATTATTATAAGTAAAGTGATACTCATTCTTAAAATATATGTTATTTGAGGCATTATAATCAAGGAAATATCTCATAATACCCTCTCTCTCTATTTAATAAATAAAATAAGAGCATCCCATGGTGATGTGTTGGGAATAATTAAAACCTTATCTGGAAATTTCTGTAACAGGGTTTTCAATTAGAAATATTATACCTGATCCATTTGATAAGGGTGAATTTTAATTATATTAGTATCATGATGAAAGTAAACAACAACAAAAATCCCCAATCTAGAATACCACTATTAAATTATTAATAAAAACATTAATATATTAATTCAATACATCCATATCACTAATATGAAAATTTTATTTTTAACAACTTGAGATAAGTAACATTCAAATCAATTTTTAACTGATTTTTCAGCTCTATGACAGGTTATCAATGACTTGAAATCATTCAATATAACTTATCTAGCTATGAAATCTATCCTAATATGATAAACTAAAATATAATCCATACCAAAAATCATATCATAATTTATTATGGGTTGTCTAATAGGATTTTTCCGAAATACTGACCCCTGAAAATAATAGAATTATCCAAATAAATAGTGTTTTCTTTAATATTTCAACAATTATTTTTCAGCAAAAGTTCTATCTTACTTTCATGGGATGATATTACAATTTTACATGAAAATTTATGAAAATTGATGCAATACGATGATCTAGAATGGAATAGGGAATTATCATATTTCAAATAATCATGTAACATACAAGTCACCACATTATCATATTACCCAACATCAACCTTAGTATTATATAATTATTATACTACACCTTTTTTTAATTAATCTTTTTATTTTCCACATCGAGTAACAAAGACTAGACACAAATTATGAAAATATAAAAAATAATTAAAAATAAAACATCTCTCTGTTGGATGGTTATTTTTATTCCATTAATTGATTGTTCATTACTATTATACAGGAACTAATTACCCCTTTAGAAATAATTATCACACTAAGAACACTTCCTAATCACTATAATAAATTTACATAAAATATTTTCGATCACATTGAACATGATTTAGGATTATATCAGGATTTCTTTATAAACTAATTATTCAATACATGCCACTATGACAGCATATTTATCTAATCATATCAATGAAAATAAGAGTGAGAAAAATCTATATCAACATTCTCATCCCAAAAAATAACTTTATTAAAACAATTTAAATTATTTTTAGGATAAATCACTTTATAAAATTGTTTTTATTCTAGAGATAACCCTTATAAATATTCTATTGTGTTCCCTAATAAAATCTAGTTTTAACTGTCTAATATTGTAAAATTTTCATCATACATATTTAATGAATTATTATCCTATTTCCTAAATACCATTAATTGTTTCTCCATCCAGAGTCAAACACAATTTTGTAAATAATTATACAAAAAATATTCATAAATTTATCCAATTAAATTGAATCAATTTCATCACTATCTTGAGTATTCATACATAATTGACACCATATATAATATTCACCATCAAAATGATAAATTTATGGAGATTCCTTTAGATGTTCTTAAAATCCCAAGACATCAAGTATCTTTTATAATCACTTGATCCATCCAATAGGTACCAATGGAATTCTCAACGATCCACATATTCCACTATGGTAAATTTCATTTCTCTATAAATTGGAAACCACCATAATTTATATCTTATATCAATGAATCCCTCTCTACAAAAAAAATTTAAAAGGAAATTCCAAAAAATCTATTATAAAAATGTGGAAATATATTTTCTTTATTAAATATTCCAACATTAGATATCATATTTAACCTATGGAATAACATTCTGAATATATTTATAAGATGAATTAATATGTTAATATTAAAATTCTATATCATTTCCTCATAACCATAAACTAGAATATCTAAAGGGTAATCCATTAACACTATCAAAACCTCCAATGTTATCTAAATCATTACTATGATACTAAATTTAAAGAAACATCAATAAAATCACATTAAATAGTTTCTTTAGATGAAAATTCACATTCTTACATTCTAAAATGATATTTTTGTATTTAATTTTTGAAAATTATATTAAAACTACTATAAAAAACCTATATATCACAATGTGGAAACATATAGTCGGTAATAAGTTTTCAAACATTAGAAAACATTTTTAATTAACCCCATTTTAATTTCATCAAATGTATCCAACAAATTCGACAATAATTTTTTGTTCTTACTCATCATTAAAACTACTGAAAACCATATAAAAATATAGAATTTGTATAATCACATAGTGATGGACGTACATTCAATAAATATGTTATTACATTGAAATAAAATGAAAATACATGAAAAAATTTCATTTAGCCAAATATTAATTGATGTATTATATAAACTCTAATGATATTTAAAAACCCATTTTTTATCAATGAAATAAACTAAAACCCACAGAAATAAAAAAAATACCATTCTAGGAAACATATATCATTATATTAAAAACCCATGTTAGAAATAACTATGATCAGACCTAAATCCATAGGATAAAAATGCATGGTTAATTTTCTCTTTCATCCCTAAGATGAAAAGAAACATTACCCAAAAACATATAGAGCTATGTTGGGCTCACCCATCAAACAGTCAATATTGGTCTCACATAAAAAATAAGATCTATTGGGGTCACATATCAAATAATTTATTTCGAGATACCCCATTATTATCTATAATATTCATGTAAAATATATTGATTTATCCATTTTATTATTTCACTAATTCATCGTAACAACATTTAAGAACTCAATTGAACCAATATGGAAAACATTTTTTAATATAAAAATACCCATTCCTTTTTAGAAACCATTTTAAAAACTCAAATATCTAGAATAGAGGGAAGATAGGTCTTTCTTTAGTGAAAACCCTATTCCATGTAAAAAAATTAAATAATTAAACAACTACTACAACATCGAGTAGATCTACTGACACATTATAAATCCAAATAGAGCATTCCTTTATTCCTTTTGTAGTAAATATAAAAAAAAATTATATTGTAGAATAAGTAAAAATATTCATTTTAGATCATTTATATTAAGTTAAAAAGAGAAAAAAATTATTTTTTTATTCATTTATGTCTAGAAAAATATATCTATGAAATAACATGAAGAATATGAATATGGGAGAAATCTAAATGGTTGAATGATTATTCATTCCATCCATACCCCATGGGGAAAAGTTCTTTTAAAATGTCAAGGGACATAAAAATGGAATGTGTATGTATTTCCAATGATAAGGAACATGAAGGTGGAGTTTCTAATGAATAGGTGTTTGAATTTTAGGTGATGGAATTTAGAAATAGAAACCATCGTGACTTGTTGTTGGTAGATCTTTCCAACTGTGATACTTCCATTGGGCTGGATGATTAGAAAAGAGAATATGGTAAAGATTATTCACATAATTGTCATCATTGGTACTTATCAACCATTTACGGGAAGAAATTATATAGAAATAATTTATGATTAAGTTATGATAGTGGTTGTTGGCCATATCTCTATGAGATTTATTCTAGTGGATAGAGATAATACACAGTGTGGTTATATCCATAATAAGGACCTTATTCTAACTAGTGGAATTAATGAAAGTATAATAGATGCAGAGGAGTTTATTAGACTATAGGACAAATTGGATTATTGGTTTGATGACTTGATCAAGAATTAAATAGATACAAAGGTGGATGGTCTTAAATTAAAATTATATATTGATAATTCTTCTAATATTTTGAAACATAATTTTAATGGTTTGGATATTTCCTATGGTGCATGATTTGTTGATTTTTTACTTTGTGAGGTTGTCACTTTTTTCATAAAGGGTTTGAAATAATAATGAGGTAATTTTTATCCAGTCAATAAAGAACTTCGTTTAATTAATTAAATAAATAGGAAAAAATTTAAATTTAAATTTTTTCTATTATATAATTTATCACTATTTCGTATTTACTTACATAATACATTATGTTCATGTAGGATTTTTTGATGTTGTTTAGCTCATATATCCAAAATTAAATTAGTATGTTGAGTATAGTAAAAGAGGTAATTATTCCATCATCATAAGTATATGAAAAATCACATAATTATAATTTCAATATATTATTTATAATATAAAAAAAATCATTGATTATGGTCAAAAATGAAATATATTACAATAATAAATACATTATCCATATATACTCTCTAGTAAGATTCCCATTTTTAATGATCATGATGAAAACAAGGTATGTATTGTTTTTTAATTTTGTAATGAAATTTATATCATAAATATAATACTGTATCTTTAAATAATATTTTTATATCATTTTTCTTATTTGTTGGTGAAAAGGAATCACAATACTTCCTAGAGAAGGTAGTTTATAGCTACATTCGAAAGACATTATCATTTCTCAACCTATGTAATGGTATAAAATTAGATTATATACAATCATTGTGGAATTTAAATTATGTCATTGATTTAAAATTTATCATTTAAATCTGTCATATTTAAAATACATTAGAGGTTGTGAGGGAAACAATACATCTTTTTTTAGAGGTAGTAATCTTTATGTTTGTACGAGTGATGATTTCCATTATCATAAGAGTGGATTGAATATGAAGATGGGATTTAAAATAATCTAAATGTATTATATATAAATTTAATATACTCATTTTATTATTTAATAATGGTTATAAATGATGTTATGAAGAAAGAAGACTAACTATAATGATAATGATTCGTTGGGAACCATACCTCTTATTCAAACAACCTATTTAGGTTTATACGTAAATCCTTCCTTGATTGTATTTATGGAAAAATCAAAGAATATATGAAGTATTATGTTATTTTTTGAGATATATTTCAAAGTAATGGTTGAAATAATATTCCAAAATCTTCATGATGACAAGTAAAAAGGAGATTTCTTTTTATATGTTATGTGAGGACAATTATTTGGAATTATTAAAGTATTAAATAAATAAAAATTAATTTTCACATTAAAATGGAATAAAATGTAAATAATTATAATATATATTGAATATATTTTATAATACACTAATAAAATATTATTTGGAAGGTTTATATTATATTTATAGCCCTATATATTTATTTTAAACACATATTTACCCATTTTATATTTATGATGATAGCAATGTTGAATACACCATAGGGGTTATGAAAAATGCTATAAAATGATAAATGACACAAAAATTTTCAATTAAAGATACATTCAATCGTATATCATTCAATTGATTGATGATATTAATTAAATGATAATTTAAAATTTAATAAAATAGTTTTTCTATACAATTATATTAATTTAATGTTATGAACAATTCATTTTTATTTTATATTAAAAAACGCGATTGAAAATGAATTCAAATACAAGCTATTAAAATATCCCTTTTTTTGTATTATCTAAAAAATTAATTTTACATTATAAATAACCAAAATATTATTACATTTAATATTTTAAAATTCATTAATTATTATTTTATACTACACACTAAATAAATAAATCGATGTTGTATAAACATTGATGTTCATTTAATCATCACTAAACAATTATAAAATATAATGACAAAAAATTTATTTCTGATTTTAAATAAGAATTTATATATTAAAATAATTTTTTTACTGCTGTAAAAAAAATACTATAGTTATTAAAACAAGAAATCTCTAATTTTTTAATTTATCTTTTACATTTATATTATAAAGGACTAAATCCCTAAAAATATAAACATAGTCATATTTTTTGTGTACGGATGATTATGGTGTCAATAGTCTCTTTTAATGAAACTATGTATTTTATAATGAATTTTAATATTTATCATATTAGTTAAAATATTATTAAAGAATTTTATATTTATCATAATATGAAAAAAATCCAAATTTACTAATCATAATTTCCTGAGATAAAAGGTTCTTATTTACGAAATTTGATCATTCTAATTCCAAATATGGAATCCATTTTTAATGATTCAAATTTTAAAGTGATAATGATTGATTTACATTATAAATTCAATATTCAATGAATTAGGGTTTTTTGTAATATTAATTTATAAATATTATAATATTTTAATAAAATAATCATCCATAAAATTGATTCTAATGAACATAATTGTACTACTCATAATATAGGTTTTTTAAATTTATATTGAAATAATTTTTTTACTTTGTAAATTATAGAAACAAAATTATTTTTCAATATAAATCTTTACATTGAAAAATTGATTGAAAAATCATACATTTCATAAATTTATAAAAAATTAATCTTATGATCAATTTGATATAATGATTTTAAAAATGAATTTCATATTTTTATAATTAAAAATATAAATTTTATTAATTAATCCTTAAAAGAAATAATTATTTCAGATTTTGGTTAATAATAAAAAAAACGATTTTCTTTTTTATTGATAATGTTTCTAATAATCATATTTTTAATATATATCTCTAAATGAAAAATAAACGTACCAATGCATGTATTGATTGAATATTAAAAATATTATCATTGTTACATGTATGGTTTTTCCTACCATGGTCAGTGATGGTCCCTATCCACCTATAGACCAACCATCAAGAAATATGTTATATGTTACTATATTTCTAGGATGGGTTACATTAGAAAAGGGAACTCACAAGTCCATCCATTCATGGTTGGTTTGTTTTCCCTTAGCCTATAAAATTGTGTCACCTCCTCGGGCTGTAAGATTTATGATGTAAACCTCAAATCCCCCATGGTCATAATCTCATGACCTAAACCTATAAACTGTGGTCCATGATATAAGACCATAAAATCTATACCCCATTTTCCAAATTCTATGACCTCAAATTCTATCTCCATATATTCCTATCCACACAACCCTATTTTATAGTTACAATATTTTTCTTATATGTGTGACCTTAAATTAAAATCAATGGTCTAGATTTCATGATATTAAATGATAAAATCCACATAGTCTAATATATTTTAACATTAACCATTAGATAAATTTTTTATTTTTATTTGAACATTGATGAAAATACATCTAGGTTAATCAATATCCTTCCTGTAACATGGTCCAACTATATTTTATTGACTCTCATTTGGACGACATAATAAATTTTCCACTATCTCACATTTCATCCATCATTTTCGTAGACCACCAAAGAATTTACTTATAAATGATTGTGTTACCATTAGTGTTTATGGAATCTTCTTGTTCATCCTAAGCCCCCATCAATTTACTTTTTGTCTAATTTATTTGAAAAAATATCATGATCTCTCATCTAAAAATGCTTCACTATAGGGATGTTTAATGAAAAACATGTTTAACCATGGATTTATGGAATATTACCTAGAGGGACTATCATTAATTCTAAAAGAACAAACCTATGGTAATGTTTCATGGTCTAAATTATTTATCCACATGTCCAGGTCACATGTATTATATTATAAAATGTCAAAAAAAAAATATTGAATCCCATGTTTCAAAATTGGTCAATGGTTACCATGAAATAATATACCTATTATATTCATTGATATGGAATATTGGGGTTATAATTAAATTTCATACACCATCCCCATGCCTATATCAATTTCTAACAACTATAGAGTTATACCCTCATGTGCCTCAAAAATATTCAAGGAATTCAATACCATGTTTTCACACCAACTAGAATCTCACATTTTTATGATCCTCTAATTATGATCGACATGTTATTTAGATCTGATTAAATCCACTTTCTTTTAAATGCATGAATGATCGAGTATTCTTCTATTGTCATCCTAGATTACATACAGATAATGCTTCATAGGGGATTACAGATATATATTTTGATTTGATATTAATATAACCAAGTGAAAACATTAACAATTTAAATTGGAATGAGAAAATTATATTATGACCCCCAAAATAGTAATGTTATTCCATATAAAGAAACAAATACTTTATTACAGGATACTTTTATATAGAATAGTATATTATATAGACTCCATGATAATTTTAGGTCTCTATTGTGTCAACATAATGAATCGTCGGCCCTAGCCTGTTATATCACCACCTTTAATAGGGATGGAAGAACCTCATCTATTCAATCGTATCTCAAGACACTCCAAAGTAAATTCAAAATGTAATATAATAATCATGCAGGAACATTAATATTCCAAAGGTGAATAATTTAGAATTTATTTCAGTTTATATGGAGAAATAGAACACTTAATTTTACAATAATGTAGTGTCGTAGGAAGCCAAACCCACCAAATACCTAAATAGAATTTCTGAAATTGTGGAAGAAAAAATAGAACAATGCATGGAGCTCATTCAACACTAGAAATAATAAATTCCTTAAGTTTCATTCAACATAAATGATAAAAATAGGAAGGCTGACCAAATATCTGAAATAACAATCCATGTTGAAATGAATGAGCACTAAAGGGTATTGATAAAAAAGGATATCATTTTTTCATGAGTATTAAATTGAAAAAAGATCAATATTGAGGAATAAATGGAAAATTGGTATTATTTGCCTCAAAATTATGAATAAATAAATAAGGAAGAAACAAAAAACAAGATTACTAAATTAAAATTGGGATTATATTGAGTGACTTTAATAATAATATCATCATTATATTCAATGATTTTGTAATGTATTTCTGTGTTAAATGGTCCTTTGTAATTCCCTTCTGCGGTTTCTCACGATACAAAAAATGTTCTTTCAATATAAAAATTAAATTTTCAATCATTATATCCAAAAGTATTGTCTTATATGATCACAATACCATGCTTCTATTTGGGACTTTGTTTGAGGTGGATTTGTATAAATATTAACAATTGATCCTCCATATAGATATTCCTTTAATCATTTCTAGAGAAGATGACCAGTTGTTACCACAAATTCTATTTCAGCCTAGAAAACTCAATCTAAGCCTCCCAATGAGTGGATAAATCAATTTAAATTAACTCAAATCAAGATGTTTCTAGTACCATCCTCTACAATTACACAATATCCAGTTGGAGAAATATGGGTACAATGTGGATTACATTGTAGTACATAATTTTGATCCACATAATGATTATATAATGTTGTAGGGATCCTATTTAGAACCCCAAAATTTCTATTTTTTAGGTGTGAATATGTTTTAACCAATCAATATTCCATACAGAGGCTCACCTTATTAATGATTGAGTTGTTTGACCTTGGGCTGTACATCTATTTTGGTGCATGATTTTATTGTTGAAGGTTTGTGAGTATCTCCACAGTAGTTTTGAACTCAATAAACGAAAGACCAAAATATACATACTAGAGGAGAAAATATTTATCCTCCTATACATATTCCTCTTATATGGTTTCAAATTCCACAAAAAGCACTAAAAATATTATTCTCCTTAAAGGAACTACATTAGATCATTTTATAGTAAGTGATCCTTCATGGACCATATCATACACATAAGATAGGGAAGTTTCAAAAACATTTATTGGTTATAACACAACAATAATCTCCCCATCCATAATGTGTGGGATAACGATAGGGGTTTATAGGGCCTCCATAAGTTGTTCCTCCCCAAGGATCTAATTTACTACTGCAACATCATTAGTAATTCATCCTAGTAACATAACATCAATAATTACTACTATAGATACATTATACACACATGACCTGGAATTTCCCCTTTTGATTGATCATCCGACATAGGTATGACAATAATTTCGAAATACTATCATCAAAATCTAAAAAATATTAACATGAAATGAATTATTTACAGAGATGTACAAATGGATTAATGTTAAGTGAGATTCAATATTTAATCACCTTCATGGGTATCATACCTTAATGATAATAAATGTAAAAACCTTAACATTGGTTTCTTTCTAATAATGTACGATATACCATTCATCATGTTGTGATTCAATTCATTTGAGCATTACTCACTTGCAAAGATCTATCCAATCCAGTGGGAACATGAAGGGAAACCATAGGTTTTACCATCTATGGGGATTAATGTTTTATTAATAATGGAAATCATGTAAATATAGGGTATTTTTAATTCAAGTAATCAATATTAGGAGGATTAAAGGATACCATATAATCCATAAGATAGTTTAATTGTTTTATCCACTAAATGAAGCACCTCACTGGTGGATGGTTGAACACATATAACAACTATATCAGGTTGTGTTACTATGATGACACCTTAGTGGACTAAGAAATTACCTCTATAAATCTGCTAGGGTGGATCTTCAATGATTAGAATAGAATATCATATTCCTCCAACTTTTTATGTTCTATCATATAACCAAGGATAATAGTAAACAAATCTCCTTAGGAAAAATTAATTCAATCCAAAAAAACAAGGTTTATTACCTCATTAATAGTATTATCTTCAACATCATTATTGGAAGGATCTGGATCACCTCACTTGGGATACTCTTAGTGTAATACCTAGTGATTCTAATTGAATATAATTATATTCAATTTAATATTCAACACATAACAACAACATTAAATGAACAATGTCCTAATTTTTTAATGGTGACTATTATAACCCAACTATTATATTGATGGGTTTGAATTGTATAAATACTTTATAAAATATATATAATAATTTATTACACTATATAGATTTATAGGCAAATACCTAGTAAATAATCAATCTATTTTTAGTAAAGTAATTACATTTTTTTAAAAAAAATTTCTTCATGAATGATTTGAATTTTTTTTCTCATAAAATACTATAATTAATTTCTTGGTATTGTAGAAATGAATTTTATTAATGTTAAAATAATTTATTAAATAATAATATAAACATTAACATAGGCTAAAGTTTTTTTATTTTTCATAAATTATTGATTTTTCAGCAAATAAGTGAAATTACAAATATTCATAAAATCAATATCTATCTTCAATAAATTAAGTACATTAAAAGTTCAATTTTTAGTTGAATATTATTTCAGGTAACATAATAATATTTTATTTATATATTCATCAATTAATTAAATTTTAATGAACATTATAATGAATATTAATATATTTTTTTCTGGTATAAATACCAATTTTTCATAAAATAGTTTTAATTTTTTATATTTTTTTATCAATTTTAATAATATAAAACAAAAATTAATGAGAAATTATTTAAATAAAATTTATTTAATATATAAGAATATATATTTTTTAAAATTCATATGATGACGTTTACTATTAATATAATTAATATAAAATCCTAATATTCTTGAGAATACAATTTAGGAGAATTGCTTTTTTCAGGTATATTGTTTTTATTTTAAATTTTGTTCTACCATATCAAATAAAAATATTTGGTAAAATGGATTATATAATTTAAATCCTCCTAATTTATAATATATAATAATCTAAATTTAATTTTTATTATTAATGAATAATATAATAAATAAAAAATAGTGTACCACCGTTAAGGTGAAGAAGGTTTTACCAGCTGTTAACCTAAAACAATAAGGATTTAGATTCCCTAAAAATTGCATATAATATATTATCTGGTAATATTTAGTTCTTATATAATCTAATGATCTATAATATTCATTTTTTTCTTTATGTCACATGAAAAACATGTGTACACATTTTTTTATTCAAAAAATTCGAAGTGCGTCCCCTCCCACACTTATAAAAGGCCGCCCATCTCATCTCCTCTTCACGCATTCAATTCAAATTTTTTATTTCAAAATACCCATCCATATATATTTTTAATTTTCTATCTATGACATATATCCATTATTTTATCTGAAATAAATTATATTATGTCTATTGGTGATAACGTAAGAATGTTTTCTGAAGAAGAGATAATGTACTTAACCAAATGTTTTTATTTTAGTTCATCTTCCAAATTAATAAAATATTATTCAATTATTATGATATAAGAACAAAATTATAACCCATATAAATAAGTTTTTTATTTTAATTTCATAACTGACATTTTCCCCTCTTCCAATAAATGGGCAGCAAATCAATCGTTTACGTGTATAGTGGACAGTCACCTCGCTGACCAGGGTAATTCATTTTCCATCATCACCTCTCACTGTTTGTTACACTATAGGACTATATATATATATTATTTGTAACATATATATTTACTAATATTTACTATATCCCATATTCCTTGTTAATTTTCATTCCTTAGGGGATATGATAACGTCACTTTTTTGTATGGTGGACTACTGTCAAGTGAAGATGTGTGAACATTTTTCAATAAATATTTACTTATATAATAATTGAGATAATGGTAATTAATATATTTGATATATATAAAACTATTATTTTATAAATTATATATTTTTTCATTCTAATTAAGAAATTTATTATTTTGTTTCATACATTTCCAGTTACTGAAAAATGATAACATCATTCATAAGGATGTGTGTACTACTAGATCCACAAAGAGACATGATTCATTTTCCATCCCCATATAACATTAATGATCTATGTAAGTATATTTAAATAAATAATTAGGTATTTATTATATTATTATCATTCCATATTTGTAATATAATTCTTAATTTATTTTCGTAATGTTCGTTCAAAAATTGAAATAATACTAATGAGTATGTATATCCTACCATCTCTATGATTGTAACGTAGATAAATTTTCATAACCATCATTCATGATTGGTTTTAAATATATAATTTATATATAAATAATATTACTATATCATGATTTTTAATTTGTATGTGATGGAATAATAACCTATTTGACCATAGTCAACATGCCAAAAACCATTTTCAAGCAATGAACCAAACACCCTCAAAACAATCGATATAGAGTTAAATGATTAAGTATTTAAAATACCCTTAAAAATAAAAAATATTTTTTTTATTTATATTTTATAATCATATAAAAGGTTTATATTAAATCAAATAGTTGATTTATTTTTATTATATACATGTTAAAGGTAATATATGAGAATTTCTGGGATTGAGGGAAGAGTTTTCAACAAAAATTGTAATTGATCGAGTAACATGTTATTTTTCAAAAATAATTTAATTAAATTGGTTAATAAACTTATAATTAAATATTTTAGAACATGTAGTATTTTTTTAATGTTTTTTAGTTCTAATTCATAATCTTATTCTCTTTCATGTAGGTTTTATTATGATGTTTCATAACCATTAATGTATTTTGTTTAAATTTACATTAATGTTGAAATATTTTAATGTTAGGAACCCATTTTTATTATAGAATATTTAGAAATAATTTTGAATTTAATATCATTATTCCTTCATTATTAATGTTATTTTATGTTTTAATTTGAATTATTCAATCATAATGGATTTCACATTATATTACTACGTAGTAATGAATTTTGCAACTCAATGTCTCTTTATTCAGTTATATTACATATTCTTTGACATTAATATTAGAAAATTATGAATTTATTTAATTCTTATTATCTTATGATGTATCTACAATTTTTTTACTGGATTTACAATTTATGTAAAAACAATTCATTCATTAATACTCACATCAAATTTAAAAACATTATAATAGTTTCTCATCTCAAAATATATCCATGGAAACATATGCTATTTTCTAAAACTATACATTTTTATGTGTATCTGTTGCCCCATTGTTATATTATTTCATGTAGTTTACTATGTTCATGATATTTAATGATTCATTTTATGTTATTATTTCTTGGGGAAAATGATTAAAAAGTCACCAAATCATAAAATTCATAATGATACAATCACCTTTAAATTGGGTATTTCTATGCATGAATCTGTATTGATGGGAATTATTTGATCATTTTATTATAAGCCACATTAATTTTAATCTCATAAATTTATTCAAATTTTTTTAGGTAATATTACTATTTCCTCTTCTTTTAGGTATATAAAATGATTGAGAAAATGTTACTAAGAAATTCAAAATTATCTATATATTCAGGTGAAGCCCATTTGGCTTCTATGATAATCTTTTCTATAAATGTTTTTGTGATTTTTTTAATATTCACTTATAATTGGTAAAATTTTTATTTAAAAATGTTTTAATAAAGAATTTTTAAAAAAAGAAATATTCCAATCATTTTCTTAATAAGGGAAATTTTCAATTTATACCAAAATTGTAAAAGGATTCATTATTTAAACATACATAAAAAGAAATAGAATTTACAATGCCATTATCAATAATTTCTATAAATATGGTTTTTTTAAATGTACATTTTATAAAAATATTTATTTATTGTTTGATATATTTTTTTATTTTAAATAAATTTTCTTTGAATGGAATTAATATTTTTATCAAGGAATGTTAAAAGTGATCTTTCAAAAATCATTTTCTATATATGATGACATACATTAATGTAACTCAAAGTGAAAAGTTTATCTTCCAAAAAAGGAATTTTAATGAGTTTTAAATGTTATTACCATTCATAAACATCAACAACCAAGATTTTAATTATTTTCCATAAGGATATATCAATATGATACCATCTATATTGTTTGTCGAGTGGATTATGTTTGTTTTAGGAGATTATCTTGGAACCATTTAAATTCCCATAGTTTATTTTTTTATGAAAGAAATAATGATTTTATCGAGGATTTTTATAATGAAATGAAAGATTTATGTACTTTATTTCATGTATTTTTTCGTGGAAATTTCATATATGAGGGGTTAAGCATAATTATATTTCATAGCTGAGTAAAATTAAATTATATGATGGGTGAGATGAGATAGTTCCAGGTGAGCCCAATATAGATTGAATGATGAGCTAACATAGATATCACTAGGTGATCTTGATATAGATTATAAAGTTGATGTTATGGGATAGTTCTTCATTTCATTGTCTGTAGAGTTAAAAAATATTGTTATTTGATTTTCATGGGATTTATAAGGGTTCAATAAGGGTTATGTAAATAGGATTTCACAAGTTATAAACTATTTTTCCTTATAATTTATATGTGTTATTAATGATTCTTATGATCATGATTGAAATAAAATTTCTCTTGATTATTTATTATTTTGACTCTTTCCATTTACATTGATTTATTATAATATTCATGATTGATTAACCACGTATTATGGGGTGTTAATATTCTAATCTAATGCTCATTAACATTGATTACATCATCATACATAAATTTCCTTATTATGATAAATGATGAAATTATATTGTTAATATTTATATTTTCCCTAATTTATCATCTAAGCTCACACTTATTTTGTTTCAATTTTCCCAAGATATATAGAATGATGAAAAATTAATAATTCCTATAAGGTTTTAATTTAAATTATGATGATGAACATATATGGACTATGAAAAGATATGTATAGTGGGAAAATGATCCCTTAAATTATTGATTATTTTTTATGTAATAGTTTTCCATTTTTATCTAAAACTATTATCCTAGAATGTCCGAGGAAATTCAAGTGTTGCAATATTGAATTAAGTTTTTCCAATGTTTTTGTGGAAAAAATCTGATTATGATTTTTGGTAAAAAATCAAAAAATGTAATGATTTTTTTTGAAAATAGATCTGGGATTGTAGGTTCGAGGCATTTGTAGTTGGTATCATTAAAAGGATTAGATAAATGTGGATATTAACAAGATTTAGTGGGAGGTAATCTTAAGAGTTATTAATTATATCATTGGATTACATTTATAATATTAATCATTAATTTAATGTCATAAATATCCCTTTTTAGGTTTTTAGCATTACAAGCCTTTGATGATTTTGAATATTTTATGAGACATTTAATTTTGTAACAGTATTTGTCACCCTTATGTTCAAAATGATATATTATATGAGGAATAATACCATTAAAGTTATGGAAATATGTTTACTAGTGTTGGTTACTTTTTGGTTTTAGGAAATTTTTATATTGCGGGTAATAAAAAGTTTTTACTTTTTGAGGAACATTATATTACTAGAGTACATACATTTGTTTATTAGACATTAAAATATTTTAGTTTTATTTAGTGATAAATTTTAATTCATCATTAGAAGAATATGTGACCAAACACATATAATCTTTTTTTATTCAATGTATGGAATATTTTTAAGAAGTATAAGATGATTTATTTTTGGAATGATTGAGTTTGAACATTTTTTATTACTATGTAATTTTGAAATTAGTGTATTATTTCATCATATAAAAGATTATTTATATTGGGAAACATATTACAATGTGATAAATATATATTTTTTGGATAATTTCAAAAAGGTATTTGAAAAATTAAAATGAATATGAACTAGGTGAGGGAGATAATGATTCCATAGTGGATCCTTCCATAAATTTGTGGATGGAGACCAACTAATCTCCAATCTAGGTGATGATGGGCACTACTGTGGTCCCCCACCCACTCTAGATATGTGTTGGACTTGTGTCGTCTCCCCTAGAGTCTCATCATTATGCCTTTATCTCCTTTTTGAACTATGATTCCCTTCCTCCCTTCCCTAATATTATTCTCAACCTAAAAGTTATAATTTTCTATGGTTTCCTAGAACACTTCCTCTCATCGAAATAGTTTGCATACGCCTCATCAATTCTCAATATGATTCTAGTGGATTAATTCATACAACATAATCCTTTAATTGGATCGTTTGATATGTATGTTATCAGGTATTAGGGATTATAGGAATGACGAACAATGGGACTCCTAAACTATAGTTATATCATTATTTTTATTATGTTAGAGAAAGAATTTATCCTAGCCTTGTCTAGATATCTTCATAAATATGACAGTACAAGATTCTACATTTTGAGGTGGTCTTATGAGTTATATATGAAACATGGTGATCTTAATATAATATTATGGGTTAGTAATCAAGAACTCCATATTCTTTTTAAATGTACATTGATCATTATTTTTTTAGGAAATATGGTTGGATGATATCTTTGTTCTGATAGTAGAAGGATATTTATTTTCTATTCTCTCTCCCAATGAACTTACATTGAAGTAAGTGTTTCATGAATTATGATAGTATATGTTTGAATTACTATTTGGGAAGTTTTTTGATAAAATTAAATAGATATATTCAATTCATGGGTGGATTTTTGGTCTTTGTAAAAAAGACTAGGGGATGTGGTTTTAGTGTACCAATACATGTTCAAGATTCATAGATAGATGAATGACACAGGTCTAGGTAGAAAAACTATTATATGTGATAAGGGTTTGATTTTTTTTCACGGTGTAGGACCGAATGATTATGTCTAAAATGGTATTAATTTTTATAGGTCCATTCATGGTTTACAGTTTGAGTGCATTAGGTTCTATGGAACTAAACATAATAATACCAAGTAATTTATCATATTTTGAGGTCATGCGTATTATTTTCCATTAAGAACAAGAAGCACTGATGAATGAATTATGTAAAAAATTTCCTTCTACAATATTTCCTCATATATCCCCAATATAGGAAAACCTGACAATAAATGGGATCTGGGTGGAATCACCATAAAGGATGAGTCCTAGAAGGACAAATATGACATTAATTATATGAAATTTTTTGAACACCTAGATATAAATAATACAATCATTGATAAAGGGGAATAAAATACAGTGGCATCAATAGGTATAACTCAGGATGTTAATATCATGAAATATCCTCCTAAATTGGGGGAACATACTGAATTTCATGGCCTCTATAAAGAATAATATTGTAATGATAGCATAAATACACTATCAATAGTCAATGTTGAGGGAATTCATGGTAACAGACTTCATTTACATCAAAAAAAGAAGGGGTTGAAGGGAAATATGGACTTAGGGATGTGTAATGTAAATAAGGGAATAAATATGAAGATAATAAGAACTATTATAAATTTCATAAACTTATTGAAACATGGTCACACCAAATGGGAGGAACTAATTCCCATTAATGAAAAGCAAGTGAAGGACTGATTTCATGACAAGAGTATTAGGAATCAAGTATAAAATAGAATGGTGGAGTTTTTAATTATTAAGGAAAAATAGTATATTGGTGAATGTTTTAAAGATCCATTTTTGGAATCTGGTCATGTTAGGAAGAGAACTGTAGGAATGGTTTAAGCGGAAAACAAAATATTTGTAGAGGTCATTCTCCAATATGAGTAATAATTACTAGAAAGAATCTTCTAAATAATTCATAAATAGATTTATATTAACATAATTTATGAGATAATGACTTGAGTATATCATACTGTGGAATTAAGGGTGTGTATTATCAAAAAACATTTCATTTTAGCATAAGAGTTCAATAAAAAAAGATAAATTTAGAGTAATATACCGATACATAGGAAAAAATGTCCACTAATTTTGAAGCTGTTTTCAAGGAAGATCCAGATACAAATGTAACTTTACATTAATGGAGGTTATATAAGGTTATTTATTCCACTAATATTAGAATTTACATTAAATATTGCATGACTTATTTCTATTTGCAACACCCTTTTTCAATGAACTTGTGACGATTCACATGTTTTCAAAATAAAATATTCGAATAAAAAGTTTAATTTTCATTCCATTGGAATAGGATGATTATACAATTTATGGATATGTGTTCATTTAAATTTTTTTTAGTGCTTCGCTCATGAGAGATTCATCTTTTATAATTATCATATAGATAAAAATGATATTGTGGTGGAAATTGATTAAAGGATGAAACTAAACATATCAGATTATTATAATTCCTAATTTTCATAGACTAGATGGTAAGGAATTCATAAAATCTAAGAAAATGATATAAAAAATTAAAATTTTATCCTATTACATATTATTCTAATTAAATTACTGTTCTCTTCACAACTACTTGGTGTATGGTTTTGTGGTTGTTGACATTATCATGATCATTAAATTTATTGGGATTAATGTTCTCTATGACTCTCCATAAATATTTGGGAATTAAATTTTTATCCATGTTTATATATTCACTTCCCCAAATTTTTTTATGCATGGACACCTAATTATGATTCATTCTTGATGACCTTTATACATCTCTCTATCATTTATCAAGTTGAGTTGTATTAAGATTTTTTATGATGTAAAATATCAAGAAGTGTATTTAGGAATGATAAACTCTTATTTACTAATATCATATTCAAATATTTCTAATGGAATTTGTTAAATTATGGTGCGAATAATGTGACACTCTACAAATTAAAAATAATAACATTCAATTCGATAAATTATTTGATATGTAGCACTGTGATTAAAGGAACAATGAGAAATTATTTTTTAAATTTGAACATTATAACATAGTCATTAAATTAGATTTTATGAATAATATTATATAATTTATTATATATATATATATATATATATTTCTAACTCAATTAAAATTTAATGATAAAATAATAGTTTATAGAAGATAAATTTTTTAAAGTAATTTTATTCTTAAAAAATAATTCTTCCTAACAAACTGTTTTCATATATATTTGTAAGAAAACATTATAAATAATTTACAATGATTTTAAAAATTAATATGATAAAATAACATTCATTTTGTAAATAATCATGTTATAATTAACATATATTTAATATTTTTTATTTTCAAGATATATTTTTTTTCAATGAAGAGTGGAAAATATCATTTTTTTAATCAATCAAATATCTTCAATATATTATGTAAATAAATCTTGAATTTATCATTAGATTTTATTTCATGTAAAAAATATTATTTAATTTTATTAAATCAATATATTTGTAATTTAATCATATTTATATTGATATTTAATATATATATATATATATATATATATATATATATATATTTTAAAACACATTTTTAAAAACTATTTTAAATTGCCTAATGATTCTTCATTTTAATTAATTAAAATAACAAATTGAGAGTAATGATTTATATTAAAAATATAGTTTATGTATCTTTTAATATTAATTTAAATACATATATTTGATGAATAAATATAATATATTTAATATAAAATCATCATATTCTGGAAAATATACATTTCATGAAAAACTCCATTTCAATCATATCTGTGGGTGTAAATTTAAAAAACAATTCTACTCATTCTATCTATTTAATTTGATAAAATGAATTATATATTTAAAATAATTATAAATTATATTATAAAAAAGTTAAACATTTTTTTCTTTATGAAAAGTAAAATTATTTAATTTACTCTATCACGGTTGAAGATAAAATGAGTTTTTAGATGGGGTTAATATGAAAATGATAATGGTTATAATTTCCTTAATACTATAAAAAATATATTTTTTATGATATAAGTAAAACAAATATCATATAATTCTATTTAATTTTATATTTCAGATATTTTTGGTATGTGAAAAGTGTTGGTACAACTTTTCTAATTTAAAAATTGTTATCTGTCCTCTACCCCACTTATAATAAGCCACCCCTCTCTAGTCCTCTCCATGCCATCAATGTACATTGGACTAGAGAAACAATTTCCCAAATTACATCCTTATTTCAATCCTAAATACCAACATATATTTTTTTGATAAAAAATGTATCCTATTAATTATTCTGATACTCTCAAATGGTGGTTGTCAATAGTATATTTATCATTTTTAACCAATAATATTTATTTTATTTCATCCTGAACCCCCTTCAAATATTAAAATATTATGATAATATAATAACACCATTATCTACCATATGAATATTTTTTATATTTTTATTGAAATAAAAAAAATCATTCCCAATTCAATAAAATGGAAATCAAATCCATCATTCCTGTGTATATTGGACTTTATCTACATAGACCAAGGTTATTTTTCCATAATTTCCTCTCACCACTTTTTATACTGATGTATTTAATATATATATATATGTATACGATATTTGTAACTTATTTATACTTATGAAAATATTATATCACATATTTCATCATACATTCCATTGCATTGAGGATAAAATAATTTCACTCTTGTGTATGGAGTATTACAATGTGGTGAATCAATGTGAATATTTTTTCATGAAGGATTTACGTAGATGTTAATAAGGAAAAATTTAATAAATACATGTGATATATAATACATAATAATGAAATTAATGAAATATTTATCATTCCAAAAAGATAATATGAATTTGTTTTTTACCTTTCCACTCAGTAAAAAATGATGACGTTATTCATGTGCACATGTGGACTATCACCTATATGAAATGATACAAATATTGTTTCATCACCAAATCATATGGATGAAATATATATAGGTATTTATTTATTTTTAAATAAATAATATTTAATATCTCAAATAATTATCATTATTCAATGTTAAAATAATTTAATGAACTTTTTTTCTTTATTACACTTCTATAAATTTTATGAAATATTTTTGAAGCTGTAAGAAAAGCCAAAATGAGATTTTGATGACTGGTGACACCAAAAATGCTATTAAATTTTTTTGAATATATTAACATCATTTGAAAAATTTATTTTCATAAATAATAGAATATATCTTATTTGGAGAATCATATTAAAAAAATTTCAAAATATGTTGAATCTGTAATGTGGTGTTTATCCTAGGTGCCACCTTATGCTGCTTTGAGCTAAAATTTTTGCTAATCTTTCCAATGGAGGAAGGCTTATGTGAATTTATTAATTTAAAAAATTTAGCTATTTTATAAAACTAACATTAAAATATTTATATAAATACATTTTTATGATGATATTCCAAGTGCAATATGCTTTACCCTTTATAAATCTAAGAGGTTGAGTTGATCATTATTCATTGGTTGATTGACATCAGAGAATGAATGGTGATGAGATTGTGGTTGATTGGGTGGTAACAAACACAAAATTTCTTTTTCCATCCCTGGATATTTCATTAATCAGAAACTTTAGATACATAATTGAGTTAGGGATATTAAATTATGGTTCACAACCATGATTAAATGATTGATCATTGATGCTTTATCTTCGTTTTCATTTATATGAGTTTTCACAATCATAAACTTATCTTGTTAGAATATTTGTATTATAAAGTCGATTTATATTTGTTATTCCATAAAATCTCATATAGAATTCCCCATTATATAATCATTATCAAATTAATCACTTTCATCCACATTGGCTATAAGGGTCATGTTTTTTGATTGTCCAGGAGGGATTAAGTGCAATAAAACCCCCATATTCATTGTTGTAAAAAGAATGAAAAGTATATCAATAGATTATGTATATATATTGAAATAAATTGGGATATTAGTGATAGTAATTAGATCCAGTATGTAGAAGAATGATAGGATTATAAAGAAGGATATTGGGGGAATGATTCGTGGTTTTGTGGACTTCATGGCCATTAAAAAAATATTATTTCTAACCATAAGGGGATAGTAATCAATAGATAGGGGAAGTTTCCTCTGAATTTGGGTGGCCAAGAGGGTGGACTCATGATGTGTAGTACGGATCTTGTGAATTCTTGAAGAATATGAAGTTATTCTGAAAACTATACCACATTGTGTGTAGCTTAAGAAAACATTTTCTATAAACCCACCCAACTATTGGGTCTATTATTTCAAGGTAGAAAAGGATCAAAATCCATACGGTTGGGACCATATTCCCTGTGATATTCCTTTGATGGGAAAGTCATCTACTAGTTTCACATGTTCAGGAGCCTATGTGAAAATTTTTTATGTACCCTTGGAGTACATGGGAATGGGCTGGTACCTAGGCGTGACACGATACATGAGAATTTCCCAATGAATATGGGGATAACAAGGAGAACACGAGTGAGTTATGGGTTTTTGAAACATGTATTATGGACCCCTTATAGTTATTGTATAGTGACATGGCCTCATATTCATGTCTGTAGGAGAACAAAACCAAGATGAGGAGTGGGACAATATACCCTATAGACCAGTTACATACTTTTCATTCCAATGAGACACCTCCATCATTCATATCTCTATTAGATGTACTCAGATCATCCCATGAGTATATTATCTTCATCATTTTTTCATATATAACATGATGGTATCCTTTTTTTTCAAGATACAATGTAGAATTTTATGATTGTAAATTTTATTTAAGTGATGCCTAGTGATGGTGGTGGTCAGGAAAGATCATTAGTGATAGATTTCATTAAGGTAATAAGATAATCAAATTAAAAGAAAGATATTACATGAGTATAAATAATGGAATAATATTACAATATTTTTCATCAAGATGGAGAAGATTAGTACGAAGAATGTCAAGAAAGTTAATGTCTTGATTTACTCTTTTGTTAGCAAGGCCATTAACAATCGTATTAGCTTCACAATTGGTATTAGTGATAATGTAGTTCACGCTGAGAAGCGAGTGGGTGAAATACTTCCATCGAGTAGTAATCAGACACGTAAGGTGTGTTACATTTTTCCACATTTCTTGCACCATGGTAGTCGAATAACTTTCAAACCAGAGGTTGGTCTAACCATGATTCCTAGAAAAAGAAACAGCATGTATAAAACCTATCATTTAGGCCTCCAGAGAAGATGAAATGACGTAGTTCCCACGAAAGCATCCAAGGATCTGACCATGGAGATTCTTGAAGATAGCGCCTCAACCTTAAGGACCTAGATTACCTTTTGAGGAACCATCAGCATTGAATTTAATCCAACTAGAAAAGGGAGCATGCCAAAACAATTCAAAGGTACGACGTGGATGACAAAAATTTCTATCAATCTGATGATGTCGTAGAATCATAAAGTCATGAAGAATGATGTTGCAGTGACCCTTTTGCATCAAAGCAGCTTCATGTATGGCAATAAGAATCCGCGTCCGACCAACATTATGATTGATTGATGATTTTTTATATGTAATAGTGTTTCTATCATACCAGATCACATGATGGAGCTCCACAAAAATAGTAAGGAAGAGGTTCTTAATTTTCATAGAGTTTACAATTTCCTTAAATCTCTTTATTTGAGTGTTGACAGAGTCAAGTATCACCCATAGACATTTAAAAATGTCAAAAATATAATTCCAAAGAGTATTGGTAGTATCACAAGAGAGTTAGAGGTGGTTAGTGTCTTCTCTGTATTGACTGAAGTGCATACATTTGGAGCAATGCTGAATACCAAATGATTGAAGGCATCTGTCTATGGGAACTCTGTTGTGGGAAAGATGCCAAATAAGTGTGAATCTTGAGGTCTTTATCCATGGTTTGTTAAAGAATATTAAACAATAAAAATAACTTTCTTAATTATAGAAAAAATTATTGTAAAAGTTTTTTGAATTATGCATACCATTATGGGTAGGTTTCTAAATTAAAAAATCATCAGTGATTGAGAAATTATAGTTTCTAATGATGTTGATAATGTTTTCAGGAAGATGATCATTTTGAGAATTTAGCACATCTCTAATAGAGTAGTTAGAGTTTTTATGGGTTTGGTCAGGATGAATCATAGAAATATGAGGTGTTTTGTCTAGTTATCCAACCAGAAATTTATAGAGGAATCCCTGCTAACCATCCCTCTAGAATCATTAATTATGGTGAAAAAATATTTCTTAATAGATGGATAAATAGAGGAGATGAGGACGTTTAATTTTCCATCCTAATGTTTTCCAAGAAATCTCTTTTTGAGAAAAGTGATAACATATGATTTTTTTTAAAAAAAGGTTCCAAGTGAGTCTAGTTTGAAGGGATTCATGAAAGTATCTAATATTTTTATGCCAATCCCTCCCTTATCAACAATTTTTCAAAAAGTCAACCAGGGGATAGTGATAAGCTTTCTTTCCAATGTACATTCAGTCTAAATGAAAATTTTGATTAAGGTATTCATTTTTTTATAAGCCCAATAGGCCATTTATAAACCATCATGGAGTAAACCATTTTTGAAACAACAATAGATTTGACAAGGCATAAACTTCCTTCCAAAGAAAGGTATTTCCATTTTCCAAGAGGATAGTTGGTTACAAACTTTGTCAATAATGGAAGAAAAGTTAAAAGATTTGGGTCTGCCACAAAAAGTAGGAGTACCAAGGCATGTAAAAGGAAAGGAACCCCCTGGGATGCCTAAATCATTGATAATGTTACCTTTTTGGCTGGGAGGTAATATTTATCCAATGAAGATAAAATATTTTTTCCAACAAATGGTTTGACTAGAGACCTCTTCATAATGAGATAGAAAATTTTTTAGATTACAAATATTTCTTTTATGACCAAGAAAAGAAAGGATGAAATCATCTGCATATAGATGATGGGTGGGAGCATTCACATTCCTAGAAACATGAATGGGTTTGATTTTCGTCTATTACACAATATGATTGAGGATAAAACTAAAATAATCCTCCACAATGGAGAAAATAATGGTAGATAGGGGATCACCATGCCTTCCAGCTTTGGTTCATTTAATGTAGCCCTTGGGAGAACCATTTATTTGGATAGAAACAGAGGCCGAGTTGATAAGGGTTCTGATTGTAGATATATAGGGGTCATTGAAACCAATGCCTTGAAGAACCTTAAAGATGAATCTCCAGTCCATGGTATCAAAAGATTTTTTGATGTCACGTTTAATGAGGATATTACCCCCTCTATTAACATTGTTAAGAGTGTTGAAACACTAAGAGGCAAGAAAAATATAATCTTGTATGGATCTTTCCTTTATAAATCCATATTGGTTCCACAAGACAATTTGGTATATGATGGTTAAAGGCCTATTAGCCATGATTTTGGTGATGATTTTTAAAAGGGTTTTAATGAGTGAAATGTTTCCGAAAAGGTGGATCTCAGAAGAATTTTCCACTTTAAGGATCAAAGAATGAAATGGATCATTCATACCATGAGGAAGGATACCATTGGAGAAGAAATATATGACAAGTATACAAACATAAAAATGTATAACATCCTAATAATGCTGAAATAACCCATCATTAAAACTATCTAGACCTGGGGAAGTATCAGGATTCAAACTAAATACAGTTTCTTTATTTTCATGATCAAGTGGTATGTTTAGAAGTAAAGTGTTATCCTCATCATTAACCACTTTCAAAAGGACCTAAATAATGAGGTCTCTGTTATTTTCAATACCATTGAAAATGGATTCAAAGTAAGAGAAAATATTATTAGCAATATCATCCTCCTTGTCAAAGAGGGTTTCCCCATATTTTTCCAAAGACTGAGGTATGCAAGCTTTCATGACTCTATGAAACAAGTTGTAGAATTTCGTGTTCCTATCACCATCAGATAACCATTTAAATTTAAGAGTCTGTTTCCTCATTCTCTCTTTAATGGTGATAAAATAATTTAGTTTTACCAAAATATTGAGTTCATAATTCAGAAAAGTATTGAAATCAATGCTAGTGTTATTGTTTTGATGTTGACTATGTTCATCCTCAAGAAGAAGAATGTCATAGTTAAACTTTTTGGTAGTATAACTACACCAACATTTGAGAATCTCTTTATGGTTTTTTAACATAATAGTACAAGAAAAGGTATCATTGATGTGTGACATAGAAGACAATTTTTTTTGATAATATCAGTGAAATTATCATTATAAAACCAAAGATTGTTAAATCTGAAATGAAGCGAGGGTTTCCTATTTTTGGTGGAGACATTGACAAGATTTGGGTAATGGTTAGAGTGTAGCTTGTAGAGGGTGATGTTGGAGATAGAGTTCCATTTGTCCAACGTAGGGACATTCGCGAAGGCACGTCCAACTTGGAGGAAAACACCTTATTGTAGTGACTCATATTCCATGTAAACTTGGCACCAGTGAGATTAATTTATACAAGGTTTTTGTCTTCAATATATGGTTTAAATTATCTCATGGAGATGGTACCATGAGTTGGACCACTTTTCCCACTTTTTTTTAAAATAACATTAAAGTCCCCAATCAAAAACCAAGGAGTATTGATATTGGTTCCTAAATAGGTAAGGTCATTCCCTAGTGGTATCTTCTCTTGGTATCTATTTTTAGCATAAATAAAGGATAAAAAGGAGTTAGTGTTATCAATTAAGATGTTTCAAGTAAAGCATTGCTCAGAAACATTAAAGACATTAAAATTTTGAAGGGATGTGTGTGAAAAAACCCATAGGGGTTTAACCTTGGAGAAAGTTTTGGTTGCACCTGAAAAAGAATAATTATGTTGTTATAAGTGGGAATATTTTGTTGGAAAATTATTTTTGGGTTCAGCAATAACAAACTACTTTGGGAAATAAGGGCTGATCATTCATTTTAATATGATAATAGTTTCAAAGATCAAACTACCCTGACAATTCCAGAAGAGAATCATTATTTAGACCTATGTTTGGATCTATAACTCCCATTTTTTTGTTCACTGAGTCTTTTTTTCCAAGAATATATTCTATGTTTTTTTATCATCGCATGGACTGGTATTCTACTTCTTCTTATTTATTGGAGTAGCCAAGGTATTGTTTGTTATCCCCTTATCATTAACCATGGGAATGTCATGCAGGGAGGTATTCACATATGAAACTACATTGTTCTTAGTAGAGGTATCATTATAAACCACATAATGAGTAGAAATTAGATTTAAATAATTTCACCAAAATACCATTATACATGACATAATGAGAAACACTATGAAACTGAGTTATTAATGTAGAAGCCAGAGTAACCTATCCATTAGTTCCCATAGGTGTAGTATCATTCATTGTAGAGTTTGAAGGTAGAACCTATTGACTGTTTGGAGTAGTCAATGGTGTCTCCTTCTGTCCAACCAGTTCATGTCTAGAAGTGGGATCATGTAAACCAGCAGTGAGTCATGTGCCCTTTGTGCCATTAGTGACCTACTGTTCTACATGTTCAAAACCAAAATCTAAAATGTAAAAGGTACCTAGAATGACCAAATAGGGAGGTTTTTAGTCTTGTTTAGATTCAGACTGGTTTCTGAATGTGGGTTCCTATACCACTGAGGAAGTGCTGATTTATTCTAAACAATAAGTTGAAGTGGGGCTTTCAGTATAGGGATTATTGATAGTATTAAAATTCTGTTCCACATACAGCTTAAGACATGAGACAACAATTTTATGTTTTTCATCAGTTTGTTTATCATTACAATACCCCTGAATTAATAAGTCATTAATCGAGTTTTCAATATTAGGAGAAGTAAGAGGAGGACTATGGAGTTCTTCTTGGACAGTACTGTCGAAAAATGATTCCTTTTCCTCACACTGTTAGATTTTTGAGAGGGTCATCATTCATGTGATTAATGATCTCATTGACTAATACTAGAGTATGTGAATTACATTCCAAAATTATAGGGGGTGTTTATACATGATCAATATCCTTCACTTGTTTTCCAAGATGACTAGGAATGGGTGCCAATGTTGTAGCTTCTAAATCTGAGTGAGAGTGACAATGTAATTCCATAACAATTGTTTCAATTTCATTAGTTATACATTGATCTTCGACTTCATTTTCATGTTCCTCTGCTAAATCAGTCCTGGATTTTCCTTCTTCATCATCTAATGAAATCAAGGCATTGAATTTGATAACCCACATTTTAGTGTTCTTTTTAAGGGTTTCGGGTTTATCAACAGAAGGACCTTTATCTTTCTTTGGTTTTTTGGTCTCGTTTCATTCCAAACCACTTGGTTGTGAGTACTATTTGTGAACTATTCTACAGTTTAGTATCGAGTGACATATTATTTTAAAGTACTCACAAAAGGTGTATTTCTCTCATAATCGATCCTTACATCAGCCTTATAATCATTAGCATTAATGGAAATAGAGTGAAACAATTTAGTTTCTAGGTTCACTTCTACCATAATTCTAGAAAATAATCGTAATTCACCATTTAGTTTTCTATGATTGATCTTCACAGGAGTACCAATTCAAGAGGTTAATTCATTTAAGATTGTTGGATGCCAAAAAAACCAATTGATGTTATGTAGTCTAACCAATTCTTTTTCGAAATTCTTTCCATGTGTGTTCGGATTAAAATTAAAGTCCCATTCAGAGATACACAACAGAACAGGTCTGAGTTTCAGATTACCTATCATCTATACCCTATCTAAGTCTTCATGTGAGGAGAACAGAATATGGAAATAATACATACCCCGTGGTACTAGTTTCCAGTTAGAAAAACCACAATGATGAGCAATGCGAGGCATAATATCAAGATACGACCAGGGTTTGTCCCCTTTTAAGTAAGTAATGAGACCCATGATGGAGAACATACCCATTTGAGTTCTCTGTTGAATCACTTCGGGAATGAAGTCCATAGATAATCCTCCATCATCCATTATTTTTAACATGACAGCTTACTTCAATGTTAATTTGGGAATCTCCAATCTGTTTAGAGCCTCAAAGGAAATCCCCCTATGTTTTCCACTCATCGCTTGCCTCAGACCATTCTCCTCACGGATTTTGTTTCCATTCATTTGAGCAGCAACAGAGATAGAGGGGCACTCCCATTCCGGATCGAAGTAGGCTATGAGTCAGATAATTTAGCTAAGAAATATCTAAACATCTTTGATTTCTTTAGATTGGGTAATGGGATTTGAGGGTTTATTGAGCCATTTAGAGAGAAACCCCCTCTTCAAGCTGTCAATCCTCCCTCATCAGGGATAGACAAAATGGTTTGAAAGTCCAAGATTATACATGGGTGTGGTCCTCTATACTCCTCACAATGTTGAGCAGCACCACCCTGATGCACTAGGTAGAGTTTCCTCTATACTATATGTTCCATCCTGAACACACTAGGGTGTGGGTCGTCTATCAACATCTACCAAGTGACACCCCCTTGACACACTACTGTGTGATTCTTATGTACTTTGAGTGGATCCCCCCCCCCCTAAGGTACTATGGTCCTAATAACCTATCGAAATATATTAAATGTAATCCTTGTAACATCCCATGATATTATAAATTTTTATTAATAAATTTAATTTTATAGATACATTATGTTATGTGAGACACTTAGTTTGAATAAAATGTGAAAAATATTAATATTATTATTTAAAAATTTCTATCATTACCCAGTCGTTAGTCATGATAGATTTAATAGAAATAAAACATCTTAAAGGTTATTTATAATTGTTATAATAAATAAATGCATAATAATAATTTTTTTCTAAATATCAGTAATGTTATTATATGATTAAAATAATAATTTTTTTCTGAAAAATGTTTTTATGTCTTTTTGTGAACAAAAATAAAATCAATTTCTAAAAATTATAGATTTTTTTCAAGTACACAATATTTTTAAAATAATTGGGTCAAAATTATATTAGTTTGAATTTTATAGATTTTTGAACAAATTACTCTTGAAATAAATAGTGAAGAATGCTATTTTTTTTTGAAAACTATATATATGTTTCAAGAATGTATAAATTAAATTTTTTAAAAAAATTAATCAAAACATAAATATGTTAAATTATATATTAATTTATTTATTTATTTCATTCTAATAATTATTGTGTTGAATATTTCTAAAAAATCTTGTTAGCCTTTTGAATAATTTCTATTGGGAAAACCACTTTATGATAACCTATATCAGGTTAATATCAAATTAAATTTTCCACATATGTGATGGTGATTTAGAAAAATTGATTAAATATTTTGAAGTAGAATACTTTATATTATATAATATGTTAAATTTAATTTTTGGATAAAATTAGTACTAAAACATTAAAAATTAATTACCTCGATTAATGTTCAAATTGGTTTATCGGGGGGGGGGGGGGTGATAAAGAATAAAAATAATGTGTAAAATCACATAAAACCTTTTGAATCTCTATTTGGTTGTACATATTATAACCTTATATCATATAATTTTAGAGAATTATCCATTTTGGATCCCTTAAGATGGTGAAAAATATGGGTACACAATATTCATTTCAAAAATACAATGTGTATCCTCACCCCACAAATAAAAATCCACCCTTAAATTATCATATTAACTGATTAGAATACCTTTACAATATCCAATAGATACCCAAATGTATTACTTATTTCTATGAAAACATCATATTAGAATTAGTTTTATTTGGAGACCCTCTTATAAATGATTAATGAAGAAACATGATGAGCCTCTCGGAAGAATATTTAAAATCTTAAACTTACATTTTTGTTTTATTTATTATTTAACATCCACCATTTATTATTAAAACAGGATAATATAATAACATTAGTATATTAAAAATATTAATATTATATAATGCTATGGTAATAAACTAAAATTTTAATTTCTTCCATCAAATGGGAAACATTACCACCGCTCGAATGTACTATGGATTACTGCGTCATGAACCGATGATAATCATTTTCCAACACCACCTATAAATAATGGATATAATGATGAATTATATTTTTATATATGATATATATGTTTTTAATTATTATTTCATATATACATTATTACATTATATTCTATGAAAATATAAAAAATTCACTCACGTGTACAAAGGACTATCGAATAACAATGTGATGTTATTCGTTCATACTTTAGTGGGATGTAATAAATATGGTTTTAATGAAATCTATTGATATGTATATAAAAAATTGATCTATTATGGTAATATATTATTTTCTATTCATTGTTTTAATCCTTTTAGAAAATGGAAACAATGTTCATGCATACATACAACTTATTGTATCTAAGAATTGTGCATTTATTTTTATATCTCAACCATTTAATGATTAATAAAAATATTTATATATTGAATATATATAAATTTTATATAATTTTTAATATTATTTACATTATAGAACCATTATCAAAAGTAATTGGTTGAAAAAATAATAAATCAATGCAAACAAAAAAATGTAGTTATTGCCTGAAAGGTGTTGTTGACATGAAAATTTAAATAAAGAGGTAATAAAGGTTCATAAGTAAATTATATATTATATTATATATATGTTTGTGGTTATTTAATATATTTATAATAAATATATATTTATCATACATTATTTTTTAACATCTATGATGGATGTCGAGACATTTGGTGGGATATTTCTATCTCACTTTTTACACCCATGTGATACATTCCATAATCACCACCACATCAATTTATGTATCGTATATACATCCTATTAATGTATTTTATTATTAATTTCTTGCAAATTATATGTATTTAAATACCCATTTGAGTTTCTCACTTTCATGGGGATTATGGTTCCAAAAATACCAATTATCCAATGGATTTTTATCTCAATATGGATTCTTTGAGAATTATGTCATGTTATGCACCTATAATCATCTATGTGGTGTATAAACATTTACTTTTAACATTAATATCATGAATTTATTTATTCTAATTAAATTATAAATGAAATTTTATTTTATTTTATCATTTGGCCCAGCACTAAAAGTAACCAAAGAGACAATGTTTGTATATAAGAATCCCATGATTTATTTTGATTATTCATGAATGTGATTATAATGGGGAAATATTTTGATAAATATATCATTAAAATCATGTTTTTTATTTATAATATGGTTATCTAATGGAGGTATTTTGTTTCTTTCATTTTACTATCTTTATATATGAGAGAGTTCAAAGGCATGGTTTTGGGAAGAAATTTCATTATTTCTATCTTTTGTTAAAAACCCACTTTTCATCCAAAACCATATTTGTTTAAAAAATACTCAAAAATGATTTTATCATTATAAAAATTAATTATTAAATTCATTATTACCCACGTTTTACATTTTTCAAATTTGTTTAATGTAATCTTTATGAAATATTCCAAACATGGCCAATATGTATTTTACCAAAACTATGTATATAGTCATTTTTTTAACATTTACGACATGAATGGAATTTAATTACCCCATGAAAAATATTTTAATCAATGAACCATTTATAATTATTCATGGTAATATTAATGTAAAATTATTTCCATAATAATTTAAAAAAGTTTAATTTGAAAAAACGTATTTTCAATGAAATTATATTTTCCTCAATATAAGTTCCATTTGATTTTTCTCAAAAGATAATTTTTCATAAATGATTACATAATTGGATGTTATTTATTTATTTTGGGGATATTATACAAGGATACCGTTATTTTTGTTTCTTGTTATCATTCATTATTTTGTTGATACAATGTTTGTGGAACCCATTTCTCTTTTATAGGTTATAACATGATAAATAATATTGAAACCAATTATAGTTTACAAGGATTATGATATAATTATATATATAAATAATTACGAAACCTATTTCTTTTACATATGTTATGCTATGATGATATGTTTCCAAAACGATTTTTATTTAATGTTCTCTAAAATTATAAATGTTTTATGATATTATGGAACAAATATATAAAATATTTATTATCTGATGGGTGGGATCTATATCAACATTCAATTTAATAGGTAAATATTTATATATCATGAGATAAACATGACATGAATAGAATGTGATTCCAGATCAATACAAGAATCATTCCACTATGATATTATTGGGAGTGAACCTTGAATTTATGATGGTTTTAACAGGTAACACTTCCACAATAAAGGTATTGGTAATTATATTTGATCTAATAATGAAATGTTTTTCTATTCTTATATGTATTAAAAAATTATATTCCAGATTAAAATGTTATATTCTAATGGTTTATGTTCATTGATTCAATTTTGATTCATGTCTTTTGAAATTGTAAGATAAATTTCATGATTCATGTTTATGTTCTATGATATACATGGTATTATATTTAAATCCTATTCTCATGTTTTCATACCCATATTCCCATGATATGTTTATACCTCCCTTTTTTACCATATCTAAGTATCTATGATTGCACTTTATTATATTTCATTTTACTGGGTTATTTTGAAACATATAATGTATGATGTTTCTAATAAGGGTGACCAATTTTAAGAAGATAGTGGGAGATTCCATATCTCACCTATGAACTAGTTTTTTTACGTGTCTATTTTTTCAAAATCATTATACCTATATTTATATGGAATTGATCATTATTTTATATATGAATTTTCATCTAAAAAGATATAATTTCTATGTATTTAATTTTTTGGGACATTATAGTTATTATAAAAGAAAGGTATAGTTTACCTTTGGAAACCATGATGAATACAATAATTCATATCCCTAAAGATATGTCAAATAATAATTCATTATATTAGTAAAAGAATAGAAAAATGATCGAGAATTTTGTTAAGGAGTTACAAGAGTTGATTCCAAGAAAATACACCCCTTCCGGTATAATATAATAAGACTTTTATATGGGATGGATGTAACTAGGTGTAATAACAAAAAAACATTTTTAAGCCAGAAATGAACATCACCTAGTGAAATACAACATTCTTTTATACACTATGTGTTTGAAATTCATGGGGGATGTTTTTTGTAAAAATAACAATATATATATAAATATAAACCATCATAAATTATTTTAAAATAATACGACTATGAATAATATATCATTATCTAGACATCCAATGTGTTATTTTTCATGGTTATGTTATTTTCCACTATGATTATTGTTTCTTAGGCTGTGCTTATTTCAATTTTGGAAAATTACTAGAACCCGATGTAACCATTTTAATATTGATTTTGGCAGACAAAAAATGATTTTACTCTTTATCAACGAAACATTATTGGTTCTCAAATAAATAATCTCATTTCTATACTCACAAAACATTATCAAGCCATTAGTCATGTTGAGATTCCATATAAGGATAGGAGGGAACAGTGTTCAGTTTTTTCCATTATAAGGCATTGTCCATCTTATTATAGTGTTCCTTCTAATAATCAACATTATGAAAACTAAATCAATAAAACCAAACATATAAGTTACAATATATGGTGTTTAGAACATTAAAAGTTCATTTTGGATGTCTATTATTTGGATGGTGAATTATATCCATGTAAGGCTCTCATCAAGATTATAAGGGAACATGATGAAGGTGACCCCATGGAGTGGGATGAGATTAAGTGTAAAGATACTGACCCTAGTATCCTAAATGAAATTCCTTAACTAATTACATAGGTACAATGGACAAGATATCACATCCCAAAGTAATGAATATTTTAGTATATTTTGAAAACTAGACACAAACATTATTTTTACATTACAAATATGAAATGAAAATAACATATAAACTCTACTGTAAATACCCATAACCTCTTAGGGTATCCTTGAATGTCATTCATAATAAACATATATGTATCTTAGGGTAAAATAAAAAATAAACAAGCGGTGATTTCATAAGCCTAGATTGGGTAATAAAATAGATAAATCTATCAGAAGCATTAAAAATAAGGTAAGGTGATTTACTAAAAACACATTCCTTTAAAACATAATCTTGAGCATAATATGGAAGGAATAAATATTGATCTAATAAAACCATATAAATAATAATATGAGAATTGAATATAACCTTGGATATTATATAAGCTGAATAATCACATGGATTATCAATTAAAAATATCATAATTATGGAATTCATAACTCTAGACATATAAAACATACCCTTGAGGCTTGGTCTAATACATTTGAAAATAAACATGTAAGGCTCCATCCAAATCCCAATCTAGTTTGTCTCATTAGACCTACCCATCCAAAAAAGGATATATATCAGGCACCACCTATCACTTACTAAATCTAATTAATTCCTTATATTAATGGGGTGAAACATAAACAATATATACATAAGAAATGTAAATAACATTTCCCAATAAGTAATCATAGTCACTAACCATTTTCAGTAATGTGTTGAATGGTATAAATATTTCACATCCACATTCAAACTGATCACAAACCTTCTGATAAAATATTATAGTATATATAATAAATTCTAAATCCAAGTTAATCATATGATTCAATATTGTGTTCCTAAATAGTTGAAAATATTCTAAAAAAATCCTCAAGAAATTCATGTGAAAAATATCATTCTTCACTTTGCAATGAATAGTCTTTTTTTGAAAAAAAACAATATTTAGTTTTCATAAAATCATATTCTAAACATGTATCCCCAAAAAATTAAAAGTTATGGATAATTATATTATGTTTTGGGCATAAATGATTCCCAATATGTAAAAATAGTTTTTATGAAACTACAGAATTGGTCCACTCCAGTGTTGTTTAAAGGAAAAATATAAAAGAGCCTTTATATAGAAAATTAGGAGGCATTGTCCATCTCCAATGTGTTATTTTTCATTATTATGTGATTTGACACTATGATTATTGTTTGTTAGACTGTGCTTTTTTCAAATTTTGATAATTACTATAACCTGATGTAACCATTTTAATATTGAGTATGGCAGAAATAAAATGATTTTCCTCTTTATCTACCAAACATTATGGGTTATCAAATAAAAAATCTTATTTCTACACTCACATAACTTTTTCAAGCCATTAGTCATGTTGAGATTCCATATAAGGATTAGAGGGAACATTGTTCAGTTTTTTCCTTTATGAGGCATTTTCCATCTTATTCACGTGGTCATTCTAATAATCTACAGTATGAAAAATGAATCAATAAACCGAAAAAATATAGGATACACTATATGGTGTTTAGAACAATAAAATTTCATTTTGTATTTCTATTATTTTGCAGGTGAATTATATCCGCGTAAGGATTTCATCAAGATTATAAGGGAATGTGACGATGGTGACCCCATGGAGTGGGATGAGATTAAGTGTAAAGATACCGAACCTAATATCCTAGAGGAAATTATATAACTAATTACATAGGTTCAATAAACAAGAGATCGCATCCCAAAGTAATTAATATTTTAGTATATTTTGAAAACTAGACACAAACATTATTTTTTCAATACAAATATGAAAGGAAAATAACATAGAAACTCTACTGGAAATACCTATAAACTCTTAGAGTATCCTTGAATGTCATTCATAATATATATATTTGTATCTCAGGGGAAAATAAGAAATAAACAAGGGGTGATTTCATAAGCCTAGTTGGGGTAAGAAAATAGATAATTATATCATAAGAATTAAAAATAAGGCAAGGTGATTAACTAAAAACCCATTCCTTTAAAACATAATCTTGAGCATAATATGGAAGGAATAAATATTGATTTAATAATACCATATAAATAATAATATGAGAATTGAATATAACCTTGGGTATTATATAAGTTGAATAATCCCATGGATTATCAATTAAAAATATCATAATGATGGAATTCATAACTCAAGACATATAAAACACACCCTCAAGGCCTGGTCTAATACATTTGAAAATAAACGTGTAAGGCCCCATCCAAATCCCAATATAGTTTGTCTCATAAGACCTGCCCATCAATAAAAAGGATATATATCAAGCACCACCTATCACCTACTAAGTCTAATTAATTACTTATATTAATGGGGTGAATCATAAACAATATATACATAAGAAATATAAATAAAATTTCCCAATAAGTAATCATAGTCACTAACCATTTTTAGTAATTTTTGAAGGTTATAAATATTTCACTTCCACATTCAAACTGATCACAAACCATCTGATAGAATATGATAGTAGATATAAGAAATTATAAATCCATGTTAATCATATAATTTAATATAGGGTTCTTAAATAGTTGATAATATTCTAAAAAAATCATCGAGAAATTCATGTGAAAAATATCATTTTTCACTTTGTAATGAATAGTTTTTTAAAGAAACAAAATTTATTTTTCATAAAATCATATTATAAAAACGTATCATCCAAAAATTAAAAGTTATGGATAATTATATAATGTTTCGGGCATAAATGATTTGTAATATGTAATTTTTTTTAAAGAAACTATAGAGTTGGGCCACTCCAGTGCAGTTTAATGGAAAATATAGAAGATCCTTTATATAGAAAAAGTAAAAATTGATTATATAAAAATATAAATTATAAAATATTGTTGTTAATTACAAAAATAATTATTCAAAAAAATATTGGTTTTTAGAAAATACTATTTATGGTACTTGAAAATGAATTCAAAATTGGAATGTTCAAATTAATCGATCATGCTTAACGAGAATAATTGATAAGGGAACCTTATAAAACATGTATTTTTCAATAATATATATATGAACTGATAAAAATTCATGATTTTAGAACATATAAAATTAACTTATACTATTTATATAAAGGTAGGGAACAATTACATTAGGGTAAAGAAATAGAAAGTGTATCCTAAAAGAAAAATGGAGGTTCGAGGAGAAACCTTTACCACATTGCAATCAGTCAAATCGTAATCCAAAAAAAATAATAATCTACAAAAAAATTGATTAATATTAATATTATTTGATTCATTATAATATATTAAAAATGTTAGTATACATACACCACACATAATAAATAGTAGTGAATAAGACATATCTCACAGAAATAAAAGTGAGATTATAAAAACCTTACCTCATGTATGAATGTGTTCCTCACTTTCAATTGATATTCATTACAATGATATTTTATTAATTAATAATATAACTCAGAACCTATTTAATGTTAATATATGTTTATATAATTTTATTATGTTTTTATGGAATTTTTATGAGTTATAAGATTTAATTTCGTCGTTTATGGGTGTTAATTACATGGTTTTCATGATTGGTTCATATGTATACATGAATGAAAGATCATATAAAATGAGAATAGTTATCAAGAATTAAAAATATATTTTATTAAGGAACTTACAAAATATATAATGGTATTATATATAATTTTTTGAAATAATAGGATGATGCATTAGATTAAGAAATAACCGCAACCATTTACATTATTTTTGTGTGTTCTTTTGATCATCACGAATTAGTTTTGTATTATTAATTAATATTATATATATATACGAGTTAAATAACATTAAATATTTGTTATTACAAAACTGATTTTTTATCCATAAAAATATTTTTTTGACTACTCTTGATGGTAGAATAATGAATCTAAAACTCATTGTCGACGAAGGAGGTATATCATCACCACATGGAAAATGGTTTCATTTTCAAAATAAAATGGGAAGACAAAATAATTTATGGTTTATATAACATTAAAAATGTAAAATTATTTTATAAAAAATATAATGGAGTTATTATGTTACATTTTTTAGTGGATGTGAGCGAAGGATAAGAAAATAAAAGAATCTAAAAGAGAGATAGAGAGAAAAGGTTTTACCTCATGAGTTTCACCTCCCTGAGAACCTCCTTATTAAAATTCAGTCATTTTGTGATACCATAAAGACTAGAACATGGGGGAGAGGGTTGCGAGATGAAACAAGAAGAATATAATAATTCTTCAAGGTATTAGAGTTGTGAGTATAAGTTGAGGCGAGGGTGATATTTATAGTGGAGGGTAGGGGTATTGTTTAATTATTTTATTCACTAGTTTATTATTTTCCTTCAGGACTATGAATTTTTTTATTCCCATTACTAAATAATTTTATGATATAAGTATAGTTCAATATTATGGTTCTTAAGCCTACAATGTTTCAATAAATAGTGTATTTAAATTATAATGTTATATACCGTAAATTAATATATTTCACTATTCACACAAAAGTCAACTATTTTAGAAAAATCATAGAAATATACCTTTAAAATTTTCTAAGGTGTTGAATTTAAAAATAGATTCCATTTTTCGAAATTTATTTTTTAAATATGATAAGTTTAATTTTTAATTAAATTCTTCATTTATTCATGAAATACAGATTTTAAAATATTAACTAATTTAATTATACATTGAATAATTAATTAATATCTCATAAAATTATATTATATTCATAAGATTTTTTAATTTTTTAATTTATTTTTTTGAATATTTATTTTCTATTGAATAATTAAATTAATTAATAAATTTTAAATAATCATTAACGATTCACAAAAATATAAATAAAAAATTTATCATTTTTAATACATTTATTTAGTCATTCATTGATATAAATATATCACATTTTCATTTATTGGATACCTAAATATTATCTTTACTTTCTTATATGATATCAAATTCTAACCATAAACATTCCTTAAATATAATGAAATTGGTAGCTTTATAAAAATCTCTATTTTTTACAATTAATTAAAATATAAATATTTTTAGGGGAATGAAAAAAATATAACCCTAAGATAATATTGACATTATGATTTACAAAATGAAGCTTATTTTGTCCAATTGAATTTATAATAGCCTAAGACTTTAATTTTCAAACAAGTGCGCCATTAAAAAGTTTTAAAACCACCTCTAAAAACATAGTCTTTTATGAGTAAAATTTGATTTATTATTATCTAATTATTATAAAAAGCATTGAGATTAATTTCAAAATATATATTTTGTAATGTTTTTAACACTATTCATTTATTCCAATTTAATAGTGTAATTATAATGCTCACATTATAAACATTATATCGTGGTTTCTAAACACAGTGTTTCATGAAACATAAGCTATATAATATTTTAAATTTAAAATAGGAACACTAGAAATTATTTGAGAGTTACATTAATAGATTATATCTTCAATAAGAATATATATAATATTATTAAAAAAATAATTTCGATGCAATTTTTTGAGAAACACACGAAGGATGTTGAATCCTTTGTTAAATGTGAGCTAAATTTAGAAGAACTTATAAGGTATAATTATACCATTATCATCCAATATAAATTTTTGTTTGATTGATTCATTGGATGAATAAAAAAAATTATATAAATGGATTATCCATAAGGTAATTTAGCATATGTAATTAAATCATTCGATGTATTTAGAAGGTGAAAATTGAGAATTTATTTTCCCATCAATCCCATGGTTTCAATAAGAAAATCATAATGGATTTTAGAGTAAACTCTAATACCAAAGAAGATAAAGAGATGGATCTTCAATAAATGTCAAAGTATGGAAGGATACTTTTAATGAAAATTTCATTAAGGGTACTTGTAAATGATCAAGTGAGTAATAAATTTTCACCAGGAAATCAAATGCCTATGTAATATGAAGATGTTGGGTAATGAAGCAAATAGAGAGAATTATTTATAGAATTTACTACCCACAATCAAGTTGTTCAAATAAATGGAGTATGAGAATTATTCTTACAATGGCCCAAATATGACGTTTAATTAAAATTATCAATTTTATAATCCTATTATTCTATGAGAGAAAAGGAAAACTCTTTCTATCACTATTTATGATGATGGGTGAAATAATAGTGGTGTGTAAGGTATAATTTCCATCCACTCTAGAACAAATAATGTCTTATATTATTATGAATATACCCATTCTTTAACATTTGATAAATTTTCTAAGGGTATTAATAGTCCTCCAAAATGATTATATCTATTATTATTTGTGAATTCCCATAATGGAAGGATGATTTCATCCCAAATATATGATTCCTCTATGGTTTATGGTTGTGAGAACATTCTTCCTAAATATCCTTCTCATTTAGCATCTGGTTGAATTTGATGTTATCTTATGAATGGATTTTATTTCATTATATAAATCCCTCACTATTTTTTATTAATGGATGTTAAATTTGATATTCAATAACAATTAATGATCATATATTAGTTCAGTGATAATTTATAACATCCGATGGAAATCATATCCATTTTATGGTTTTGATTCATATTCGTGATACCTGTTTATCTCAGATATTTACAGAGAAACACATCATTAATTATGTTCCTATTTTTTGTGATTTTTTGATATATTTATAGAATATATTCCTATCCTTCCACAAGAACATGAATTTTAGTTATCAATAAAACTCATACCTAGTTCATTCATAAAATCTCTATAGGATAGCCTTGATTGAGTTTCCTAAATGAAAGAAACAAATAAAGTAGAACCTTGAAATGGTATTAATTAATACATGTGTGGATACATGGTGTACAAACATTGTTTTTTTAAATAAGTATGGTTAGATGTTACTCTTCATTGATTGTCAATAACTAAACCAGATCATAATAAAAACAACTATCCTATACCCAGTATAGATAAACTAATTAATCAACTACATGGGGATCAATAATTTTCCATGATTTACCTTCATTTTTTATATCCTATACTAATGGAAAAGATTGGTGATATAACTAGGAAAAATTCCATAAATGGTATGGTCCCGATGAAAATATATTGAGACCATTGAGACATATTAATGGCCCTACTATATTGAGGGATTCAATGAATCATGGATTTAGTAATTATTTTGATTAGTTTGTGGTAGTCCTTATAGTGGATTTTCATAATAATTAAAATATTAAAGAAGATCATAAATATCACATTATAATTAAAAGAAATAAACTATGTAATGATAAAATATGTGACCATTAAAAAAATGTGAATTTTGCAAAAAAGGTATTCATTTTTACATCATAAAATTTCAAGAGTGGGTATATAATTTTATCCAACAAATATGGAGTCATCACACCAATGATTACATTAAATTACATTGGAAAATGGACTTTAATCTATATGGATGTATCTATGAAGGTATTGAGTTTCATTTTTATACAAAATGGTATTGTTATAGATTATACCTCATGAAAATTTATGATTCATTACATATATTTACCAACCCATGATTTGGAGTTAGATATTGTAATTTTTTCACTAAAGAAATGGTGAAATTACTATTGAGGAGATATTTTTGATATATATACAAATTATAAAATGTTATAGAATATAGTCACACATAAAGAGTTAAATATACACCAAATAATTAGGTGGGATATAATTAATGATTATAAATAACCAATATGTTACAACCCATGGACAAAGAACAAGGTGGATAATTCAATCATTCAAAAAGATAATGCTATCTTATCTAACACGAGGATAAGAAAATCTAAATATTCCTGATTTAAAAATTATGGATTAGGAATTTCTGAAGGATGTGGAGAAAACATATCAAGATAAACTTAATATTCAACCATATATCTATGTGATGATTAATGAGGTGAAGATGAGATATATAAAGCTAAAAAAGAAAGTTATAAATAATTGGAGATTATCCTTCACCATGATGTAATGAAAATTTACAGAAACCCTATATGTTTTATATACATACCAAATCTTAAGGAGTTGTAAGAGGAAGATCATAGTTCATCATTCTCTATTCATCATAGAAGTAAAAAAATTATATAGATATTTTTATGATTAATTCTGGTAGTATGTATTGAAGAGAGATACCACATATTTTGTATCAAGGTTCTTGGTATGATATAAATTTAATGAAATAATATACAAGTCTAAGGGGATGTTCCATCCATCACCCAAAACATAATGTAAATGGGGAAACATTACAATTGATTTTACTATTGGAATCCCCAAAACATCGAAATTGTATGATGCTATATAAGTTGTATTCTATTTCTCTAAAACATAATCACACCTCATATTTATAAGATATTATTTCTATCTAGGTCACAATTATGTGACAAGAAAACAATAATTTTTATGATTACATGGAGTACCCCATTATATTATATCATATCAGGATTTGATGTTTACCTCAATGTTCTAGATACATATTTAGTAGGATTTGGATATAGATTTATGTCTCACCACTAAATATCATCCACATATAGATGGATGGGTTTTAAGAAGAATTAAAACCATATTGGATATGTTTATATATGTTTCTATGGATTTTAAATGTGATTGGGTTAAAACCCACCATTCTCTTTTCTTCATAAAATTATAGCTTTCACTTGATTATTTATATGGCTCTCTATGAGGCCATAGATGGAAACAATTATAGAAAAAAATTTAATAGAACAATTTTATATAAATAATGCTATTGGGACATGAGATAGCTGATGAAATGTAAAATAATGTTAGATTTATTCAGCATCACATATTGGAAGCACACAATATGAGGAAAGGATTTGTTGTTAGTCACCATCATGATTAGAAATTTGAATTTGGTGACAATGTTTTTATATGATATTCTCTATGGAATAAGGTAATTTGATTTGTAAATATTGGAAAACTAATCCTTAGTTATATCATTTCCCCTGATATTATTGATCTTATCAGGATGGTAACGAATTTGTCGACACGTCCACCAAACATCTAAAGTTTATTTTGTCTTCTATTTATCTCTCACAAGGAAGAAAATTCCTAACCCCAAACAAATACTAAATGTACAATTCATACTTCTAGTGTAATAAATTTCTTATGAAGAAAACCTGGTAGAGATTATAGTTGGAATATATAATGTTTTATGAAGGAAGACAACTCACCTTGTAATAGTTGTTTGGTGAGACCAATAGTTGGAGGAAGCTATGTAGGAACATTAATATATAATGGGAAAAAGTATCTTCATGTATTTGTATCACAGTGATGTAATTCATAATTAAAAATAAATTTTATGAGGTGTATAATATAAAATCCAAAGATTTTATGAAATATGTTTTTGAATAAATATAATATCACTGATATCTTGTGTTGCACAAAAGACCGAGTTTTAATGAACAACACCAAACTGATAATATTATTATTTAAAAATGACCCTAATTACCTATCCATTAAAATGAGAATAATTAATTGTAATAACCACATTATAAATATTTAGTGTAATTACTTTATATAATCAAATAATATTGATAAAAAGTTCCAAGTTTTCTTTAATAATGTATTTGTTTTGAAAAAAATATTTATATGAACAAGTTTATTTTATTTCTCATTGTAAAAAAAAATAAAATTATTAATTTGAGAAAATTGATTTTGAAAAATAAACATCCTTTTTGAAATCATCGTATCAAAACATTTCAAGGTGGAATATTTTGAATTTTTCAAAAAATATTATTTTTTCAATAAACAGAGAAAAATACATCTGTATTGAAAAATTGATATTTATTTAAATAATTTAATTAGTTTCGTTTTGTTTATTTGTTTTTTGAATGTAAAAATAGTTCAGATATATATAGTTTAATTAAATTGAGTTCATTTGAATAATTTTAAATTTGAAAACTTTTTAATCATTTAAACATTTTCTTTATCCAAAACATCATTCTTGCAACATTTGTAGGATTAATTTAATGATAATTTTTTTCTATTACGTGTCTAGAGTTATGAAACATGGATTAATTTTTTTTATAATAATAATTTTTATTTAATATAGTGGTCAACATAATTATTGGTCAAAATTAATTTTAAAACTAGTAGAAATTAGATATAGTGGCTAATGTTAAAATTGTTTTACTAAAGGTTAGACTAAAATTTTAAGTGATATAATCACCTAAAAAATTATTCAAATAACCTTTTATTTACATAGTATTTACAATAAAATCCATAAGGTTCTTGGAGTAAACCATTTTATATCCTTTAAAATTACGGGTATAAATTATTATTTTAAAAAATACCATGTTTGTCCTCTCCACTATATATAAAAGACTACCCATTATCGTATTCACTTAACACATCCAATGAACATCGTTTCAGCCAATACATACCTAAATACATTCATTATCTACCCATATAAATCATATATTTCGTATTTTGAATGTTAATCCCTCTTATGGTGGCATTAGGTATAATCATAAAGAGGCTCTCCAAAGAAGAGTTAAATTTTTAAACATGTATTTTTGTTTTATTTTTTTTAACCACCATTAAATATTATTAAAAATGATTATATAATAATACAATTATCTACTATATATTTATATGTATTATTATATGAAATTTACTAATATCCATCGATGCTTCCTAGAAAAGGGAAACTATAACATCACTCATGTGTACGGAAGACTAATGCCTTGTGAGATGATGTTATCCATTTTCCATCACAATATATAGAAGATGGATATAATTATTTTTTATAATTTTTATATGATATATATTTAATAATTATACTTAATTATTTTAAATATGACACATACATGTTTACATTCCTTTCTATGGAAATTAGAAAATATCTCTCATGAGTATAATAGACAACCCTACCATGAAGAGGAGTGATTCGTTCATACTTTACCTGGAAGGTAATAAATATGGTTTTAATGATAATATTAGATATATATGAAATATAAATTAATATATAATTAAAATATATTAATTCAATCTATTTATATAAATCCTTAGATTAAATGGAAACAATGTTCTTCCCTACATATGGCCTATTGTCAACATGAATGGTGTATTTCATTTTCAATATCTAACTATTACGGACTAATATAAATACATAAATAATTAAAATATATTATTTTTATATAATCAATTAAATAATGGATATTATGAAACTATGGTCAATTTAAGAATACAAAAAAACTAAAAAAACAAAAACTTACATGAAAATCAATGTAGTTATGACCTAAAACGTGACATTAAAATTGCTTTTTTAAAAAATGGGTATGAAATAGAAATTATTTCATAATATAAAGTATTATGTATTAGTATGGTTCTATAGTATAGTTATAATAACATTATATTTATTAAATATAAGTTTTCAACATGTATAAAAAAAATTCAAGACTTAAGGTCTGAGATTTTCACATCAACTTTTACATCTGTGAGAGACATTCCATATTTATCACTTACTTTTTTTATGTGGTTTATATACTAACCATTAATTATTTTTATGATTTTTATATAAAAATTATTATTATTTATACATCTATTTTTAGATCTATATTTCATTGGGTTTATGGTTGAAAATATACCAAAGGGGTAATTCATTTTTCTCTCAACCTTCCATCTTCCAGATTTTTGGTATTTTATGCACCTATATTATAATATGGAGTGTTTTTATATTCCCATGGAAATGTAATGACATGAATTTATTTATTTTCATGATAATACTAGATTCATTAATTGACAGTTTTTCATGTGGAATTCGATTCAATGTTACCAATGTTTTAAGTGTTTTAGGTTGCAATCTCATCTTTTATCAAGATCATTAAGGATTATACTTACAATGATTAAATTTTATGATATATCTCTCTAGAAACACATTTATTTTATTATAATATGGTCATGTAATGAAAAAACTGTTTTCCATTAATTTTTCTATCTCTATGTACACATGAGTTCAATTGAATGATTTTATTAAAATTCATCTTTATTTTTCTCCTCAGTCAAAAAATTATTTTTCATCCAAAATAATGTTTCTAAAAATGTTTGAATAATGTTATTAAAATTATAAAACTAATTTTTTAATGATATTCATACCCATTTTTTAGTATTTACAAATATTTTTGAATGTAATATTTATGTCATATTCTAATCAAGATAATTTTGGGATTTTTATAAAATGTGAATGAAATACTTATTTTTACATGTATGGAATGAATGTAATATCATGAAACACTGAAAATTATTATTTTTATATTAAATTTTAATATTTAAATTTTATTTAAAATGAAACCGATTTTTAATTTTTTTTGTAATTTTTTAATAAAAAATTTTATTTTCCAAGAAAGAATATTTTCCTCAAGAAAAATTTGATGTAAATTTTATATCAAAATAATTTTACATATTTTATTTCATCCTTTAATTAATTATTAATTACAAGGTATATTATTCAAGGATATCATTGATATTATTTCTTTGAATTTTTTATTCATGTAATAAAAAGATATTTATGAAACCCATTTCTCTTCCATGGGTTATACCTTGATAGAAATTTTATGAAACCCAGTTCATTTTCCAAGGGTTATTATATGAAAAAAACGATAAAATGATTATTAAAGATATTTCCTTTATACATGTTATTCTTTGAATAATTTTTTTGAAAACCATTTGTTTCCATGGGTTCTGATAATATTAATGCGTTGTTATCTCGGGGAACAAATATGTTTTATTTTCATAATGTGATGGCTGCAACCTATATCTTCCTCCAATGAATTGGGTTAATAATGATATATAATAAGATACACATGGCTTTAATGAGTATCGAACCATGTTTATTAATACACTCTATACACTATGATAGTCTTTAGAGTGAATGATGGCTACTATGATTGTTTGGGAGTAAACGTATTCCAATATGAAAGTCATGTAAATATGTCTTGAAATACAATGGAAATTATTTTCTATTCACATGTGTATGAAAAAAATATGCCTTATGAAAATGTTATGTTCTCACTGTCCATGTTCTTTTATTTCGTTGTTATTCAGGTCTCATGAAATTCTATGATAAATTCCATGAATCATGCTTATGATCTATGATATGTAGATTATAGTTTTCAAATTATATTCTAAAGTTATCATAACGTTATGCTTATGATATGTTGACATCTCCTCTATTTTCACATACTTTGCATAATATTTATCCATATATTATGTTTAAATTTCCCAAGATTATATTAAATGTAATATTTATGTTTTAACTAAGAAGTGTTATAGATATAAAGAACATAGTGGGATATTAGGTAGATCACATATACAACATTTTTTTATTTGTACATTTTTACATAGGAACTATACATGAAAAGATTATTGAATGGAACCTTTTTTATGTAATTTGTTTTTATATAAAAATATTTAATATCTATCTATGAGAATTGGGGGTCTATACATTTCTTATATAGTAATAATTCATGTGTCCTCTACCATTATATTGAGTGTAATCCTAAAATTGTATTAGGTTTTGTGTCATCTATTGCTTATTGTGACCCCTCATGTTGGGGAGTAGTGGTGAAGTGTGGGTCCCCCTCACGAATCATCATAAAAAATGTGAGATATTGGGTATCAATGATGGAACATTAGAGCTTCATCCAGCCCCATGGTCTTGGACTGGTATCTGATAGGAAGATCCCTTTTCTATCTCATATGAGTTGTTTTATGAGTATATATATCTATGTTTGTGCGTGTTGGGATCTTTTTCATCTTACTTTGGGTTGAGCTGACTACTTATATGTCAACTTCATTCTCTTCCCATTTGGTTTTTAGGGATTCTTACTAGGTATCTACTTAATCCCCACTTCTAGGGATTTTCATATTCTTTTGGTCTCTTATACAGGTGATCGAAAGATCAACGTGGATTTTATGGATCAAAGAGACACTGTGGTTAATATTCCTCATATAGTGTCTAGTCTTAGATTCCCCAGGCCAGGAACTCCCATCTTTCTATTTTTATAGATATTTTTCAGGTTCATATTTCTACTCCAGTTGGTCATGTATTTTTATATTTTACACATTGGTTTTATTCTATCATAATCTACTATATTAATATAGGTTATTCAAAGAATGGTTTTACTATTGATATTAAAAACCTTTTTATTATCACTATGTAATTTTTAGGGAGATGGTTCGGTTTGTGTATAAAGTTACACTATTAAAAATTAATCCCATTTATATTATGCCTTCTCGGTTCTTGATTCCATCCCATACCCTTTTGGAGAAGGGATTGGGGTTATGGTGGCCTATTCCTGCACCCGCTATGATGGCCCCAATGGATCATGTAATTATAGATTGGTATCATAGGTTGTTCATCCTCATGTCATATGTAGAGTTAGGACCATGGTGAGGATTTGGTTTGGACATAGAGAATTAATGAGGAAGTGTACCGTGATTTTATTTTAGGCCTGGAATACTATGGTTTGTGTGGTGACCGACATATCAATTCCCTAATAATATGACTACCATTTGTAAACTATATATAATAAGAAATTATTTTCAAAGAATAGTGGTATATTATTCAAATAATACCAAGTCATTTGAGTCTATATATTGATTCATCTCTACATATATATATGTATATATATATATATATATATCTATCTATATCCTCATTTATCCATGAAACATATTGATCACTTTTAGGATGAATTCATGAATATAAACATCATATTAATCAATTTAGAATCATGATGAATATCTTATGGGTGATAAGGAAACATTTTAAGTTCCATATTAGAATGTCTATCCTCTGGTATGAAGGTATCATCACCCCAACATTCTATGTGGTATGTAGTACCAATAGGGTTTGATGAGGATCCATAAAGACATTGTTCTCTACTTCAGTTCCTCCACTAGAGTCCACTGAGGTTTTGTGGTGATCCTGACCCTCTAGAAGTAGAGGATTTGATTATGTTTGTTATATGAGTATTTAGGATCTTACATAACATGTTTGATAATATTAATGTATTTGTACCCAAACTTTTCATTGGATTATCTAAGTACTTGGGGTGTATTTTCATGTGTACTCATGATTAGGGGACACTATCATCAATCATCTTCCATCTAATTTTACAAGAGGTTTATTACCCATCATTCATGTGATTAGTTTAGATTTAGGATATTTTGGTCTTATTACATGGACGAATGATAGGATTTTGAGTATTCTATGAGGTTCAATGCCCATACATGGTACTCCCTCAACACGGTTAACGATGGTTAGTTCTGGGAACATAAGATTGAGTAGGGTCTCTAAAGAAACTTCTAGTCTAGTCTAGTTCTCCTTTTTCATTCTCACATATTCTTGATTTCATGATAAGGTGATGGTGATGTAGACCATCCTATCAGATGGAATCTAGGAATCTTGAGCTAGTAGTGGGCATCATGGGTACAGTCTTCAGTAGCAGCTATCAGGAAGTAGTCATTAGGATTTTAGGATAGGAATCCTACTAATGGACTATATAAATCACATCAACATGTTGTTCTTGGACTGTATAAATAACCAAGACATCCATGAGAGGGGTCTTTCTATACATTTCAAAGGATTTTTCACATGGATCTTGATTTACCAACCTGACATGTTGATGAGGGCAAGTAGGAAGTATTTGAACAACGAATACATTGGAAGCACCATGATCTGGATTCTCCTAAGAGTGGACAAGGTGGAACCATATGAAGAAAAGAGGTAATGGGTCTTATAGAATATTTCTTAGGAAAACATGCTAGTGTAGAATGATTCTATGTGCTACATTCACCATTACCACAAAGAAGCTCACGCTAAGCTTCGGGAGAAGGTGTACATGGCTGTTGGAATCTTATCTCCATTGAGGCCTATGAACCAAAAACTCATGAGATGATATGTGGTAAGATATTGGTTTATTAATTACTTTCTCCATTAATTTTTGACACATGTATGAGTCACTACATCATTTATGAATTCATTATGTAGGAGATAGAGCTCCCCAATAAAACCTCTACATGAAATCTTTTTTTAGAGGTTCTTACTAGGTGTGATTATTTAATATCTATTATCTTCTATCAGTGTGATATATCATTTTTCCAAGAGTGATTATCATGTTAAAACACATTCATCAAAATTATACCAATTGACAACATCTTCAATATGGACATGTTTTTCATGGTTCAATCCTTGATCAACTATCATCACATGAAGGTCATATTACATCAAACATATGAGGAAAATTATACTTTTCGGGATAGGGAGATATCATGGGTGAGAAATTTGGCCTTTATAGTAGGAGGATACATCACATCACCCATATCATAGAAAAATAATCCATTTTATTAATAGGGCTATCATGAATCTTAATCCATTTAGTAGAGGGGGAAATCATGGAAGTCATCCTTATAGATGTTCTAGGACTACATATGAGGATGTAGATGAATTTTATATCACTGTACACATTGATACTATACTGATATCTTATTTGTAAAATCAAATTCTCCAATAGAGATGAAAGATAAAAGGGTGTTGTTGGAGGGAATTTTTTGGAAGATATTTTTTAGAACTAGTGTCTCCCCTTCGACATCTCCAATTTTTTCCTGAAAAACAAAAATGGGAGTTTATGGCTTGGTGTTGATTATTTTATATTGAACCATGAAAAAATGAGTAAAAATTACCCCATGTTGTGGATTGATGAAATCTTCAATTGGGTTCAATGTGAGAGTTTATTCTCAAAGAATTATACCAAGTCCAGCTACCGGTAGTTGAGGTTTTGTGACGCTATTATTTGGCCAATAGAATTATGATATCAATAGAGAAACTATGACTTCTTAGTGATTCCTTTTTTTGGAGAATCCATATATATATGTATATGGATTAGATTAATAGTATATTCTAGCCATACATGGAACTATTTTTTGTTGTCTTCGTTGATCAAATATTTTAATTGTATGCTTTATAGAAGGATCATGGGATGATTTTTTGGCCAGTCCAATAATTACTACATGATATAAACCTCTATTTTAACATTTATACGTAAAAAATTAAAACTTATGAGGTTCAATTATTTGGTAATTTCATTTCTATCATTGATTAGTTTTGAACATTGAATAAAATGATATATTTCATTCATGGGAGCCACCCAAGTTTGTGTTGGAGGTGAGATTTTTTCTTGGCATGGAATGGTACTAAAGAATTATTGTGGTGGACTTATACATTATTTTAGCTATAAAATCCCATTACCAATTCATCAGGTAGTCCTTGAACCTCATTATGGTTTCCCCCTCCCTTGATATTGGGAGGATTCCAATAACGATGATGTCAGAGATTGATGGAATTTCACTAATAAATGTTCATTTCAGTAGTCCACAGAGCAGTTACATAACGTGTTACTATGCTACACACAATTTAATGGCTACTAGATGTATGTCGTGAAAGGAAGTATCATGTTTTGAACTAGTACACATCATGAATGCTGATTATACATCATGTATGGTTTTAATGATAGATCTTTAATAATAAGAAGCATATTTTTCAATATATATAAGACATAAACTTTAAAAATCACGAACCTGGGTTACACGGCATATAATAGACTATATACTATTTTTAAAAAACCTGTATAGATTTTCTATTTTAGTGTATTCACCAGTTCTTTGTGGCTCTCAATGTAAATAATTTCCTAGGAGTTTTTAGTGGCTCAACTCCTTCTAGATCGATCTTTTAGACACTCAATCTCTTCAGAAGTTGTGGTGATTCTCTCTGAGTAAGTAAATTTTCGGTTTCATCATTTATTTTGATCATGGTATCATCGTTGGGTGGTGTCTTAGGATTTGTTAGTCTACGATTAGTCAATCTTCTTGGTTTCTTCATAGATCTATCATGTGATATCATTCGTGAGGCCTTTTCTTCTATTGGATGTGGTGTGGTGGGAATTCTTCTTTTAGTTATGTGGTTTTCCTATCTTATTCCAAACCCTTTTATTCTAAATTTAATCAATATTGATGTGGATTTGATTCTAGGTCCTTTATTGACGTTGTGGGGTTTCATAAACATTGGATCCTATCATAGGCATGTGTCACCCGAGTTTTGAGGTTGGTGATTCCATCACTAAATAATGTTTAGGAACCTAGGTTGGTTTCTTTATAAACTATTTTTCACATTGAAATTGTAATTATTGTTTTGTGAGTGTTGGAAAGATGTTTTTAATGAAAAATGGGTTTTCTCAAGTTGTAGATAAATGGATAGAAAATGGGCATTTTCAATGCATTGAAATGGAATATGTGAAGTGGTTTTCAAATGGATTTCATAGCATCAGATTGAATCATGAAAAGAGTATGTAGGTTACCGTGGATACTTAAGTGGAAGTCTTAGCTTAGGACTATCGTCCATTGATTTGTTATTATAAAGGAGGCTTATCTTGGATCATTACTATTTTTTATAGGCCCATTATTTTAGGGTAATGATACTGATATTGGGGGGGGGGGGGGTTAACTCATGGGGTGTTCCTCTGCTTCATAAGAATATGTTCTCAGATAAGAATTTGTGCACTTGATTAATTGATTATGCTACATGTAGTTTGTGCCTTGGACCTATATTATTTTTTGGAGTTTTGATACCAGTGATTTTGTTTTTTATCTATTGGAATTATGATTTATCATTGGTATATATCTTTATGATTGTGGAAAATGATAAGGAATTTGTACATTGATATTTATATTCATACTTTTTCTAGAACTATGGAAAAAGGGAAATGTTTATAGTGTTTTATATAAATATTTTTTACTGTATATCATTCCATTTTTTATTTAAATTTTCCCTACATGGAGTTTTATATAGAGACTGTATATCAAACACCTTGGTGGGGTCCTACTAAGCTTGTTATCTCACAGCCTGCACACCTATTCAGTGGTGCACATAACTTTGTTTATCTTCTAGTGAAAGGAAAAGAAAGAAGATGCAATGTGGCAATGTGGTTTGTGTAATCTATATGGGTATCAGGTGGTGAGATGCTGGGAATCTATCCCTACAATTATTTAGAGAAGCTGTTTGTATTTTAGTCCTTTAATGTTGGATTTTTCATGGAGTTTTTAGATACTTTTTTAGTTTTTAGTTTTCAATATTTTTCATATAGTTATGGAATGTAGGTATTTTTCATATTCCACAATTGTTTCTTGTTATATATATTTATATATGCGATGTGGTTGTTCTGGAAGTGTGTAATCATTCAATCTATTTTGTTGTTTGATTCCTATGTTCTTATTTCCAACCCGTGGGGATTAGGAATTCCCTTCATCTATGTAACAAAATTGGTTAGGATCTATGTTTGAGGGAAACCCGGGTTGGTTTATTATAGTTTTTTATCAGAGGTGGTCAATCCTGTAGATTCCATGTCTTTGGACATCTGTAATATGGGAGATAATAACTTCGGGACTTGAGGGGTATACTGTAATAAATAAATGGACAACTCTTATTGTAATAAGAATTAAGTTTCCATGGTATGTTGGGATGTATGTCTCTAGTATTGGTTTTTTGTTTTAGAAATATCAATTTTTCCTTATTGGTTTCCTAGTTTGGATTGAGATTTGATCTGTTGGTTGATCGTTCTTATGTTTCAGTATATAGTAGTATGCCTCCGACATGTCTTCTACAAGTTCCATAGGAAGGTGTATCTGATGCTCCTTATAGTAACCCACCAATAGGGAAGAATCTCATCAAGACTATCATATGAGCAGTTCGTGCTTTTGATCGAGGTGTACCACGAGTTCAAAATGTAGTTGGTGAGGTACAACCAGGAGATGGATGGGAGGGAGATATATCATGAGATCTCATACATGATACTCCACTATCTATTAATGGAAAAATATAATCTCAAGATGTGGAGGAATGGCTATATTAAATCGATCAAATCTTCAGTTTTATAGAGACACCTAATCACATCAGTGTGAAATGTATAGTATTCTGAATCGAGGGTTCCGACACGTGATGGTAGGATTATATGGTCCAAGAAGGTAGACACGTGGGGTTGGATTATATGGGTTTCAAAATGATGTTCTTTAAGAAATTTTTCCTAGTGTTCATGATGATAGAAAAGTATATAGAGTTCCTATCTTTATAATAGGAAGAGAATTTGTCGTTGGAATACTCCAATCATTTAGATGAGATTGTTCGTTTTTTCTTGCATGTGGTGACTAATGATCAATTGATGGCCTGGAAGTACCTGTAGGGTTTATGATTGGATATCAGATCATAGTTATTTATACTAAAGATTTATACCCATAAAACGATGCTAGATAGAGCTATTATGGATGAAATGAATATAGTTGTAAAGGTTATATTTTCAACATCTTCTCTTCCATCGGGTGGTATCCGGAGTGGCATGTATGGGAAGATATGGTAGTGGAAACATCATCACATGGGTTGTGGAGGTCGGTCTCAATTATAGGCATCCTATGCGCTGTCTGTTATAGTGGGTAATGAGCCTCTAACTTTCTATCAGTGTTGTACAGTAGGAAACACAATAGGATCTTTTCCAATGCCCATGAAGATGTGTAATATCTAATGATGCATTGGTCTCTTGAAGAGCATATATGAGGCTATGAATACACACTAGTATAATCAGGATTTATTAGCTCCAATGACTACTCCATTGCTGTAAAATGATTCAAATACTTCAAGGCTCTATCTAGAGGCCTTAGGAGTGAGGCGTTTTGACACAGAATATGCGTGTCCAGCAAAAGTTAATGTAGGCCCGACAGTAGTGATATGTTCTATCCTTATTGAATATTAAATATAATTTACATTATATGATAAAAAAACATCCCACTAATTTATATATACATTATTTGTTGATGTTACTATACATCCAATGGGACTTATGTACATTATAATGGAGTTATCAACACCTCTTAGTACAAGGATAGAGAAATAGTTCAACTTTCCTTCTAGTTCATTGATAATATCCTATATAGAGTTTGTCTAGGATTTTCTCATTCTTGATTTAGATATATTTGAAATCATTGGTATGGATTTGCTATTCTCTCATCGAGTATAGGTTTATTGTTATCATCCGCGTGTTTTATTTATTGATAACAATAAGAGATATCTTGTCTTTTAGGGGGAGTGGGACCTGAGGTCAAGTCACGGAGGACCTCCCAACCCATAGATCATGAGTTTTTATATGTTATTATGTTTGAGGAAGATGATGTATCTACTATCATTGATTTCCCCTTTTTTGTTCAAGAATTTCCTGATGTTTTTCCAAACAATTTCTCCATCCTTCTTTTAGAGAGAGTGGAAGAGTTTACGATTGATCTCTTTGTAGGTACATATTTGTTATCGATGCCTTCCTATCGAATGGAACCTGTAGAGATGAAAGAACTTATGATTCAGTTGGAAGAACTATTACAAAATGTTTTTTTCTACCCCAACATTTATCCTTGGGTATCCCCGATGCTTTTTCTAATAAAGAAGTTGGTTAACATCATTTATAGGTGTAATATAAAAAATTATAACTGGGTGATGGTTAAGAACAAATATTTATTACCTTGTGTTGGTGATCTATTTTGATATTTAATGTAGGAAAAGTTGTTTTAAAAGATCTTTCTATGATTGGGATATCATCAGCTCAAAGTTCAAGAGTCTCATATACTAAATACAACCTTCAAGATAAGATATTTCCATTATAAATATATTGTTATTTATTTTGGTCTAACTAATTCTCTTATAATTTTTATGGCTATGATGAATCAAAAGTTCCATCAATATCTTGAAACTTTTGTGGTGGTTTTCATGGTTGATATTTTGATTTATTCAATAGTGGAGAGTGATCATGAGACTCATATGAGTTATATTCTTCAAATTTTGAGAAGTCACCATTTGTAAGGAATGATTTTGAAATGTAGTTTCTGGATTCAAGAAGTGTAGTTCGTAGGGCACATAATTTTTGATCATGACTTATATATTGATCCGAAGAAGTCAATGGCTACTTTCTCAAGGAAGGAACCATGAAATGTCATTAAGATAAGAATAATCTTTGGCCCTACATGATACTACCAATAGTTTTTCAAGGAATTATCTAAGATAGCATCACCATTGACTTCTCTTACTAGTGAAGCAATAAAAATCACTTTGAATGCAAATTTTAAAACATATTTCGTTGAAATGAAAATGATTTTGACATCTTCTCCTATACTGATCTTACCTGAGCTTGGTAAGGGATACATAGTGTTTTGAGAAGATTCGAGTGTGGTTTTGGGATGAGTTCTTATAATGGATGACATGGGGTTTATTATAGCTCTTATCATATTTGAACACATGAGAAGAATTACACCACACATGATTTAGAACTTGATACAGTCATGCATACACTTAAGAGTTGGAGGAACTATCATTTCAGGGGAAGGTACTTGATATTATCTGAATAAAAGTGTATAATTTATATATTTTTTTCTAAATTATTTAAATATCATACATAGATGTTGGGTAAAATACCATCAAAATATTTTTTTTGATATCACTTATACCCTAGGAAATGGAAATTTTGTTGCAGAAACTCTTAGTAAGAATTAACTATCACAGGCCATCCAAGAATCAAAGGATTAGTAGAACCTTATATGGATTTTTTCTCTGTTACACCTAGATGCCCAAAAGGATGTTTTAGGCATGGTTATGGATAGTTTTTATATATCATAATCTCTCTTGGAGTATATCATGTTGTGTTAGTAACAAGGTGATGAGTTTCAGAAGACATGATAAATTCTTTCTGGTTGGGAGATTGTTCCAAGTTTGTGTCTTTCTTAACATGGTATGATTCACTTAGGAAAAAGGATGATTATCCTATCATTTTTGCAGAGTTCCATATTTTTTGATTGTCACATGTCTTCAAGGGAAATTTATACAAGAATAATGAAGATGTATTATAGTATTATGCATTGATTCTAATGGCCGGGTATGAAGCGTGACATTGTAGAGTTTGTGTCTAACTATCAACCCTTCCAACGGAAAATGGAAGAGCACTTGAAATAATATAGTTTGTTGCATTATCTTCCAGTGCTGTTTTAGAAATGGGATGAGGTATCCATTGATTTTTTATAGGATTTCCATTTACTACCTAAGGGAAGGATGCTATCTAGGTGGTTGTTGATTAGTTACCAAAGTATTCTCATTTCAATTCGATTAAAGACGCCACTAAGGATGATGATATGGGTAAGCCATGTGTGCAGGAGATTGTGAGGCCACATTGGATTCCTTCTATCGTTGTTTTAGATAGGGATCCTAGGTTGACATCAAGATTATGAAGGATTCTTCCAAAGGTGATAGTAACTAAGGTCATGTTGAGTACATATTACCATCCACAGACAAATGTTAAAATAGATTGAGTAATTTATATCTTGGAATATATGCTTTTTGCCTATGTATTATATTTAAGAAGATCATGCGATAGAAATATGGGACATGTAGATTTTTTATAACAATAGTTATCAGTTGTCAAACAGAATGGGTCCCTTTGAGGTATTGTATATTTACCCATGCAGACAATCCATTATTAGGATGAGGTTGGGGGACCATCATTTTTTGGAAGAATTTTGGTTTAGGAAACGTTTTCCATGATTTAGGATGTACATCGATGTCTGGTCATATCCTAGAGTTGAAAGAAATTATATGTTGATCAATGCCATCAACCATTATATTTTTTCATAGGTGACTATGTTTTTCTGTACATTTCAACTAAGATGGGTCAACATAGACATGGAAGGCTGGGAAAGTTGGATCTGAGATATATTGGACCATTGGAAGTCACTTAGTGGCTCAGACAAGTTTCTTATCAGTTATAATTTTTGGTTCTGTTGTTAGTTATTCATAAATTTTTCAATATATCTTATCTCATAAAATATCACCCTAATCCCAATAACATTCTGAGTTGGGAAGAAATGGAGTTACACCTAGATTTATCAATTCAGGAGAAATCAAATGAGATTGTTGACTATCAAGAGAATGTCTTTCTTGTGAAGTAGATTCCATTGGTCAATGGACTATGGTAATAATGATCATATTCTCACGAGGCTTGGGAATGGGATTTATTGATGATGGAGCTATGGACTCATCTTATTCTAGGGATTACATCTTCCACATTACATCATGGGGATAGAATTTCATCATGATGGGGAATTTTTAAAGTCCCGTTACTAATTCATCTTGTATTATCTTAACCTCATTGTTGTGTTACCCTCCCTTTTGATTAGAAGGATACCTATAATGGTGAAGTCCATGATTATTGTAATTTTACTAATAAATATTAATTTTTATAGTTTATAGAGAAGTTACATGCTATGTAACTATGTTACATTCCTTGTAATGCACACTGGATGTAAGTCGTGAAAGAAAGGATCCTACTGTGAATAGGTACATGTTGTTAATGGTGATTACATGTCATTCAGAGGTTTTGTGAAATATTTTTAATCTGATGCAATTGGATTTTTAGAATATATGGCATATGGATGTAACAAGTTGTGATCTTAAGTTACACATCGTGTAATGTACCAGATAGAGTTTTTAAAAATTACGTGAGACTATTTTGATTCAGTACCTTCACCTGTTCATTATGGCTCTCAAAATAAAGAGGTTATTGGGAATTTTGGAGAGTCTCAACCCCTTCTTGATAGACCTATTTGACACAAAATCTCCATTGTGGTTGGAGTTGTTCCCTTAGATTAAGTAACCATTCTGTTTCTCCATTTCCTTTTATTGTGGAATCCCCATTAGGTGGTGTATTTAGAACTGTTGGTATATTTTTGGTGATTCTTCTTGGTTTATTCTTAGATCCATTGTGTGATCTCGTTCTAGAGGACTTTTCATCTATCAGTTGTGGTGTTCTTGGAATTCTTCTTTGATGTATGTGTGTTTCCTCTCTTCCATGAACCCCTTGTCTTATAAATTAAATCAATATTTATGTTGATTTGATTATATGGCCTCCATTGATGTTGTTGGGTTTTGTTGATTTTCCATACACTTATGGGTGTTTGCGACCCTATGTTTATGGTATGTGTCACCATATCAATTATATGTTGATGAACCTAGGTATTTTTAATTTTAAACTATTTTGAATTTTGAAGTTGGCATTATTTTTTTGTGATAGTTTTTAAGGGTTTTTTAATGAAAAATGGTTTTCCTGGTTATTGATAAATAGAGAGAAAACGGATGTTTGCATAGAATTGAAATGGATTTTTTGAAATGGTTTTGAAATGGGTTTCAAAGAATCATAATTAATTGTGAAAAAGAGGACACAAGTTACCTTGGGAACTTTTGTGGAAGTTTTAGCATGAGGCCATCATCCTTTTTTTATGATTATCAAGGAGGCCTATATTATGTATTTACTCTATTTCCTTGGCCTACAGTTCTAGTGGACCGATATTGACATTTTGTTGGTTTACTTAAGGGTTATTCCTCTTCTTCGAAGGAATATGTACTATGATATAAATTTTTTTCAGATGATTGATTGATTATGGTATGAGTAGTCTATAGACTGAATCATTAGTATTATTTATTGTGATACATACTTTTTTTTGTATTTTATGATAGTTATCCTTGATATATATGTTTATTCTTTTATAAAATGATATGGAAAATGTGGTTTGAAATTGATATACCTGTATTTGTTTAGATCTATGGAAAATGGGAATTTTTTACCATGATTTCTATAACACTACATTACTTTTTATCATGCAGTGTTTTATTAAAAATGTGTATACATGGATTTTTATATAGAGACTATTTATGGAACAATTGGGTGTGATCCTACTGATCATGATAGCTCACACCCTGTTCACCTCTTCCATAGTGTGTAGGCATTTTTTTGTCTTCTAATCCTTGGAAAGATAATGTGATGCAGTGATACAATGAGGATCATGTCATCTAGTTGGGTAGCTGGTGGTGAGATAGTGGGAGTCCATCCCTACCATCATTTGGAATAGCTATTTGGTTTTTATTCCTTTATAGTTGGACTTGTCATGTAGTTTTCAGCTACTTTTTCAGTTCTCTGTTTCTATTATTTTTCATACAGTTATGGAATATTTGTATTCCACTTATTCCTCTACTTTATCTTTATATATATATATATATGCCATGTAGGTTTTCTGGAAAGGAGAAATCATTCCACTTATTATGTTGTTTGATGCTCTGGTGCTTGTTTCCCACTCATGGGGATCAGGAATGCCCTTTGGGTATGTTATGGAATGGGTTGGGTGATGGGTTTGAGGGAAACCAAAAGTATGTTTATTACAGTAGCCCCTTGATATCCCGATGAATTAATGTAAAATTTTTTACCTGGACTGAGTAGTGTTTGAGAGTCTTCATGTTATTGGGGATGTTGTTGACTATAGGTATTATGTCTTGACTACTAGAGAAGGGTGTTTTGTAGATAGTGTATTGTGATTCCTCTAAGTATAGGATCATATACATGTTGATGTAGCAGCATGCAGTGGTTACATATAGTTCATGGAAATTGAGGAACGAAGGGAAATACTACACGTATCATGACATAGAGTTGGCAGTGGTATTATTCCATCTAACTATATGGAGGAACTATGCTATGAAACATCCCTTTTAGTTTTTACTCATAACATCAATGTCTTTGGTATATCTACAAGTGCAAATATCTAAACAAGATATATAAACTCTTGTTACATTTATTGATTTACTATCACTTGGAGACATTCTATACTTTGGGAAGGGAAATGTGGTGGAAGATTCCCTTTGATGGACGTATAATTCTCATTTTTTAGAGGATGCATATGGGATGTTGGATTCATTGTAGCTGATTATGTTGGAGGAGAATGGTGAATCTTATATTAAATTGATGGTGTTGAATCCTAATCACTAGTGTGTGAGGGAGGCTCAGTTGGGAGACATCGACAATGAGATTATTTATGATCATATATCTTATAGATATTGAGCCAATAGATATTCTAAATGAGAGAAACATGTAATCATTTTCAATGGATTAATTGTGGTTCTAGTCGCAATGAGAGAGGAGGTGATGAGGGACTTTATGCATCTCCTTTGGCTATACATTCTATAGTATAAAATATGTATAATTATTTTCTGCGGTTGTTTTGGTTAGATGGAATGAGTTGTAATATAGATGAGTTCATCCCTTGGTATCTTACATACCATGAAATGAAGGATATGCACTAGGTTCTTGTAGGTTTGAAACAATATAATTATATTCTACAATATAAATTCGATGGAATATTCATAAATAATGTGACGAGTTTTCTAAAAATAGTGAAAGTCCCCGATGTATTCTAGGTGATTATTTACCAACTCACATTGTTGAAACACTTATAGTCTATCAAGGAGTCGTTTTTGGTAATTATTTTGGGTATATTTTATGTGTGGAATATTTTCTAACTCTATGGGGAACCCACAATGATTGTATCCAACCATGATGTGTAGTTTAATTCACTATTGTGAAATTTATCTATAGAGGAATTCTGTACCTAGTTATAGATTATTATGGGTTTTTAACCCCATAAAAATTTGTAGACCACACGCACACATCGTGTGTTGGATGATATTCTGAGAGTTTTTGTTTTGGACATCGGTCGGATCCGGTAGGATCACATTATTTTGGTAGAGTTATTATTGTAATATAATTTTCCAATCAACGAGTGGCATATAATCTTTCAAGGTCCATTAAATAATTCATTGTAGGTAGCACGTATAATAGAAAACATTGGAGATGTGTCACTTGTTGGGCTAGAGATGGTGTATGAGATGATGGAGCAAGTTCATGTGATCTGTGAGTATATTGTGAAATACCATAGGTGACACAAATGATAGGGAGATCAACATTATAGGAACTGTGAGACTGATATGGGAGAATATATTTTCATAAAGTCCCCCCATGATTAGGATAATTGAGGATTCTATGGTGTAAAGTTACCCCAGAGGTTTATCAGGCCATTCATGGTCATACATGGGGTTAGAGAGAATTATTGTATCTTAGCCTTACCCCCACTTATGGAGAGAGTACACAATGTCTTCCATGTGTTGTAGGTAATGAGATAAGTTCATGATTCAATTCAAATCATTAATTTGTTTTAGACGAACAATGTGGATAGAGAAACATTTGTACAGATCATCATGGCCATTTAGGATTTATAAGAGACGATCTTTTTAGGATAGACCATTCCTTTGGTTTCTGTACTATTGTAGTGCTAGAGCACGTAGGAGAGATCCTTGGAGTAGGGGAGTATGATTATGGCTCAGTATCCTTAATTTATTTTTTATCATCTAATTTTTATTGATGAAAATAATTTATAGGGGAAATAATGTACTGATCAATTTTTTTAATTTTATAACATTGAAATGTTTGAGTAAATTTTTTTGGAGGATGTAATTAATTTGGAATGAGATTCTGAGAAATGGTGAGCAAATACTTTAATATATATATATATATTAAATATATTAATATCATGAAAAGTAAAATTTTTATAAATAATTGAATAAATATCTTGTATATCCTTAAAACCGAATAAAAATAAAAATATTTAATTCGGAAGAGAGCTTTTACCCTATATGCAACCTAAGGTTGGTTGAGGAAAGAAATTCAGATGAGGTAGCTATTGGAGGAATCATTAATTGAACTAATAACACTTATTTATTTATTTATTTAACATAACCTATAAATCTATCTATAAATACCTTTTCATGAAAATTTACAAGTGTTAGAAACATACACCTTTCATAATCAGAGAGGATTAAGAAAGGATTATTCATTTGTGGATGGACATCAGATAATCAATGATGATATGATCAAGTTGTATTGAGAGGTAGTGAATGTATTGGGTCTTCCCCATCATTGTAGAACACATTCATCATATAAAATTTATCTATAATAGAGTTAGGTATCATCTATTGTGGTTTAAGTGTTTGAATAAATCATTGAGCACATTTTATTCACCTTCTTTATCATTGATATGATTTTTTTAACCCTTCACATGAGGCCATCAAGATAATTGTTTTATTTAATGAGTTATAAGTTGTTATGAAATGATATCTTGCCTATAAATCCCTATTATATAATATTTGTCTAAGAAAACATGGTTAGTTCTTGTCATAATGTTAATTTTCATTTTCACTCTCTATTCATCGTGTTATTCACCATTGGACAACAAGGTAAGGGTTTTCCATTTTCAGGGTGGATTAAAGCGTGATAAATCCCCCATATTTGTTTTTATATTATGAATGACATGAGGATTTATGGATTGAGGGTGTATATATGAAAAAAGAGAAATATGGGTGGTACTCTATTGATCCATGATATGGTTGGGAAACCAGATTATGCAGAAAGGGATAAAAGGCGTAATGAGCCATGTTTTGGTCTATAAGGGAGTAATTAGAATTTGACTTACATCTATCCGATGTTAATAATAAAAAATCAAATATAGTTTCTTCTTAGTTTCAGTTTTCAAGAGAAGCTATTTTTGGTAGGTAGTTCAAATCTTGACAACGTGTGAATATTCTATAGTTTCTATAGAAATATCTACAATATGGTATGTAAGCTATGAAGTAATTATCGATAGACCGACCCATAAGTTGTGAATAGGGTTTTGGGGAAGATAATGATCACATGACATGTCCATGGCCCTAAAAACCATGTGTCCATACCCAAGTGGCTATGTAGTGTGAAACTTACACAAAGAGAGGACCCCATATTAGGGGACACACTATGTAGTCTAGGAGTACATGGTAAATGGATGGTGTCTGGGCCAAAGTAGGTATAAATATGGGTACACTGGCATGGAAAGTAGCACATTATAAGGCCCTAGGTAGTATAGACATGTCATGTGGGCCCCCTTACACACAATTTATGGTGAAATGTATTTTGAACCATATACATATGATAAAACAACTAGGAGGAGGACTAGGACTACAAGGCGTTTTGATAACACACACACACACCATGTACGCTAAAGAAAAACAACCACCATGCATATATAAATCATCTGGACTTGGATTTTGTAAGTTAGCTTCCTATATTGAGAAGTTTTTCATATACAACATGATTGTATTCCATGTTTGGATTTTGAGATATGGTGTGGAATTCATATTGTGTGATTCTTCTTTAGGAATTGTTTGATATTAGAATTGATATGGTAGTATTATTAATGGGAGTGATAGGTGATGGAAACCTCATGTCATACCAAAGTGTGGGCCCCCATACTCTTACATTGGTTGAGTGGAACCTCCGGACATATAAGGTTGTGGGTCCTCCATAATCTAATTTTCCACCACTAATGCACTAGAGTGTGGGTCCTTTATACAATTAGTGAAACCCCTATCATATTAGGGAAAGGATCCTCCATTCATAGATTGGAACCACCGTAACACACTGGTGTGCGGGTCCTCTATCTACATATAATGAGTGGAACCCCCTTGGGGCACTGAGGAATGCATCCTCCAAACATTGTGTGGAACCCACCTGATGTATTAGGAAGTGGGTCCAATATCAACATCTATTGAGTGCAATCCCCTTGTAACATCAGTTTTTGGGTCCTCTATATTTCTATATATTGGAATCCTTCTAATATACTATAGTGAGGGTCGAATATTAGAGATTTTTCCTCCATGGGATATGGTGAAGTAGAGAGGATTGGGTCTTCTATATGATTTCATCAGATAGAAATTTGAGATTCTCAGCCTCGATGATAGAACATTTGAGCAAGAAGATGACCCATTATCCCATTATGTCCTATGATATGAAGATCCCCATTCAATCAATTTTTTCATTTTCTTGTGTATATATGTGTATTTCTATGTTTTTGTGTATGTATGTGTTCGTTGAAATTATTCCATCATTCATTGGGTTGATAACTCTAATATTTTCACATATTCTATTTATCCCCCATTTATTTTCTTGGAATCCTACAAGGAATTTATATACTCTCCCATTAGTGGTCTTCTCCCACATGTTCCATTTCTTATATAGATAATGGATAGTTAAAAAGTTATTTCTTTGAAGCATATGGATAATTGGGTTAATATAATTTTTATGGTGGTCAGGTAAGAAATCAGGAGTTGGGCTCTCCTATTATTCCACTATTCTAGCTATTTCCTGGTTGGTCCATAATTTCTTATTGGGTCTGTATTTTTCCCCATTACAAATTATTTTATTATGTAATACTTAAATGTATTCCCTAAAGGATATTGCATTCAGGGTTATATTCTATATTTTTCAATCTTTTTTATTTTTCCTCTTCACTTTTTCATAGAGAAGGTATGGCGCGTGTGTATAGGTAAAATAGCCTAAGGCTTCACATATATATTTTTCCTTCATGATACGTGGTGTCAACCCTTGGCATATTAGAGGTGGGCTTGGGGTTGTGGATTCCTCACATTACATTTTCCAAGTATACAATTATGTTTTGGGTCATTATAAATAATAATTAAATTATTTCCATAATTAATATTAAAACGTTGGAAATGTTAGTCATGTGTACGTACGGCCTATGCTCTCAATGATTGAAATGTAGTTCAATTTTCATTACTGTATTTCATTAATAGTTTGAAAATTATAAATTATTTACAAATATGATTAATATTTCATTGTTATTATTTTAAACATGATGGAATAGTAACCTATTTGACCATGTTAAGTATACCGAATCCATTTGGAAATATTGAACCGAACGTCCTGAAAACACCCAACGTGCAATTAAATTATTAATTATTTAAATATTTTATTAAAAATAAAGGAAATTAATTATTTATGAATATTTTATTAATCATAAAAAATATAAATAAATAAAATAAAATGTATAAATTTATTATAATGGTGTCAATGAAAATATATAAATCTTGTAGACTTGAGGTAAGGGTCCTCATCACAAAACCACATGTTTTAAGGAAAATATTATTTTTCAAAAAATTCAATTAAATGGTGTAGATATCAACTATTAAAAATTCAAAATAATTTATTATTTAAATTCATATTATTTTAATTTCATATTCTTGTTATCTCTCAATCAAGGGGGTTTTGTTAAGATCATTCTTAAATTGTAAGGGATTTTATCCAAGTTACATTTCTTCAAGATCTAAAGCGTTTTTAATCTTGTAATTTATTTTATATTGTGTATTTACAACCACTTTGACATGTAATATCTTAAATCATTATTTATTTATTTTAATTTAATTTTTAATTTTAATTATTATCATTCTATGGTATTGTTTTGGAAATTAAAATGTGATATATAATTTCGTAACTCAATTTCTATTCCTTATTCATATTACATATTCATTGAATTTAATATTTTATGATTACATGTTTAATGAATTCTGATTACCATATGTTGAATTTTAAAATTTTTATGTGGATTTTTATTTGAAGCATAAGATCGAGTCATTTATTTATTATTATTTAAATGTTATGATAATTATTAGAGTTTCACATTCTCAAATTATATTCTTTGGGACATATGTTATGTTATACACATATATTATTTATTTTATTTAACTAATTATCCATTTATATTTTATATCAATAATATAAAAATATTTAGAATATTTAATGATTTATCATATTTATTTCTATCATAGGGATTGCGGTTGAAAATTTACTATAGTGGAAAAGGATGTATGTTCTGATGATGATAACATAATATGGAATATAAAAAGCTATGGACAGTGGAAAAATACTCTCTTGATGTCTTAATTATTTTTAATGTATGATTTTATCCAAATTATCTTAAACTATAAACATAAATTTTCCATGGGTCTCTATGTGATTAAATATTTCCTTTTCTTTCAGACTTGGATAGAAAAAATAGGTCACCATTTTTATATGAAATCCAGAAATTTGAGATTTTTTGATCACCGAATCCAAGAGTTAATATTCAAGTCTATAATACCTGGTATATTACACTTCTCCATGAATACATTTTTTAAAATCATCCTTTTCATGTCTTTAGTCAACCCAAATCGTAGGTTACCTCGTATGTAAGGAAAGTCCACAAGAACCCATGACTGATTAGTCAGGGGATTCACCCTGCCTCAATAATAGATTAAGATCATTAGGTACTTAAATTATTTCATTGATTCTATATAATGGTCTAGGAAGGATAATTGATCCTGGAATAAGAATATATATTTCATATTATAGCCATTAATGTACTACCATTTTCCAAGGTGGGAGATGAATCCCAAAATGATGTAATTGTTCACCCACACATCATGAAGTTGTTCCTCATTTGGATACTCCGCCTTGTTTCATATTCACATCCCATGGGCTAGAATAGGAACTGATGAAACTAACATGAAATATTAACCACACTCCAAGACTCACTAATTGTAGAGTATTTGTCTACATGGTTAACATATCCTTAGAATAAAACATCTTGGATTTGAAGAGTCTCTTAGAGATGCTATCAACATTCCCACTGTTTTAGTTCATCTTCCTTATTAGTGTGATCCTCCAACGGTAGTAATCCTTCATCCACAATGTCTTAATACCATCCCCACTAAATTATATTGGAATACAATCCATAAAAACAAATCCCTAGTTTAGGTGATCTGAAATTTTTTATCATTAGGATGAAGTAAAAAAAATTCATTGGAAGGTGGGAAGTCAGTTATTTTTTTCATACTTACACATAATCATATTCCAGGACTTCATAAGAATTATGGGATGATTATCTTGAAATAACCCATTTTATACACATTCCATCACCCGATGAAGTATATATAACTGAAGATATAACTAGTACATATATAATGGATCATATAAAACCTTTAGATCAATAACATTCATGAATACACAACCTCGAAAGTCCAATATGAGATATTTATACTCAATTACTCATCAGCCATTATCCTGAGTCACCCTGATTAGGGGGAATAAATATATAAAAATAACCACCCTTGAAATCCTACCCTTGAAACCACCTTGACTCATTCATGTTGTACAGGTCCACTCCCAATGACTTAAAGAAGTGATAGATAATTTGATTGTTGTTTTACAATTTTTGATGGAGTTCAAGAACATAACATCCAAGGTGTGTGGAGAAATACATATAAAAAAAATTGGAATTGGCCACACAAATGAAAGGGATGAATCCCCATAATTATACATGTCATTGGTTTATTATGTCTCAATGAAACCAGACAAATAATGTTAAATAGAAATAGAATTTAAATATTTTCCACCATGATGAATGTTCCTTGAGGTACCCACTAAGGGAATCATTGGTAGGGGGAATTATCTCATAAAGAAATACCATGATGAATATACACATCTTGTGCACGTGTTTGTAGTATTTCATGAGGTAAACTAGTAAATGAAAAAATATTTCCTCCATGAATATCATGTATATGATCTATATTCTATTTTATAGAGCCTCTTGATATTTTCTCTGTATCCTTATATTTTCTTCCTTCTTATGGGTACTAGAAAATATCATTCAATACCCAAAATATCTTGTACATTGTTTCTAATTTATATGAGGGGTTCAATTTTCAAAATCTATTATCTCTTTGGTGATAAGTAGTACCTAATCAAAGTCCTAAAAACATTCTTTTTTGGGAGAAACACATCATACATATTCTCAAGGTTACGAATGATAAAAAATTGGTAGTTATCATAAAAAATAGTTGTTACCTTCCAATAATGAATACATAATTACATTATATCAGGGTAGCACCATCATAGTATCTTTGGTATAATATTTTGGTGATGGAAGTTATGGATCTGGAAAATACAGGATTTTTCATAACCCCAACACATTGGTTCTCCTTAAGGAATTGATCATACAAATGGAATGTCAAGTATTCCAATGCCAATTATCAAGATGTTTTTTGAATTGGTGAAAATATAGTCCTTCTATGGAATCCAAATAACATTTTGGAAGACCCACCATGATAATTATGTTATATTGGAGTATATATGATTCCATGAATGACTCATCTCAATTGATGGTTTTGACGAAATTAAAAATGGTGTGTGGTGGGATTAGGGAACTATCTTTTATAGTGTAAATAAATATACACCTAATAGATAAGTATAAAACCATGAAACACCATAACTAGCAGTTCATTGAATTTTTTTCCATATTCAGGTTTATGACATCACCCTTCTATCAAAATTCATTTACTAGAATCCTTTTACATAGTATGTTGCTCTTCTGATATTATATGAACATGTTGGAGAGAGTGTGATCCTCTGAAAACATTTATAATTTGCCTCTAATTTTGATATTCTCTTTTATATATCCTCTTAATTATATATTATCTTCAGTACCCTCATTGGCCATCTGAAATGGTTCAATAAAAACAACATTTTATTATTATAAAAATATTATATTGTAAAAGATTTTGGTTTCAAAAATGATCCCCATTGTTAAAGATACATGATAAAAAATAGGTTTTATTGATGAATAATAATTGATATCACCTTATCTAAGAAATAAATATCTTGATTTATAATGATTTTGTTTCATGGATCACTAGTTAAAATAAAGGATTCATGAAGAGAGATAAATAAACTGACATTTCAGAAAAATGGTCTCTTTCAGGAGGCCTACCACACTTATAGGTGACAGATATGTGTAGTTTTTAATGAATATGGATTCCTAAATTGATTAATAGTATGTATTATAGCCTCAAATTATTATCTTCCACATCTTCAAACACTCACATTATAATGGGTTATGTGGGATAATTTTTTATACAAAAAATGTTTTCAAGGGAAAAAAAATTAACAATGGACCATCAGTTCAATTAATGGCCCAATAAAAAAGAAAAAACACTATAGGGTATTGATTAATGATGTTCTTGGGTTTCACAGTTGGACATAATCCAACATAAATATATCATAAATCTATTAAACTCAAAATTCCATGAATATTGAGATATTTCCTAAAAAAAACTAATAATTGTCCGGGTGCATAAAAATACCCCATCGACACACATTATAAGGGCATCATTCATTATAAATATAGAACGAGATCCAAATCATGAAAATCTAACCATTACAAAATCAATTATATATGGATTATCATAGGATTTAATGCATCATGAAGTACCTCTTAATGGTCTAAAAAATAATATGATGTTTATGGATAAGAATTTCACAAAATTAGCATCCATAAAGAACCCTGATCAGGCTATAAGTTTATTCTTCATGAAATAGAGGGATATGCAAGAAATATTTCATTCATTAATTCTATTCCATGGAGGCTCGAAATAACACTTATATAAGAAACCCATGACTCATGAATTTTATTTCCTTGGGAAATTCATAAAATTCATGAAACTGAATGCATTACCAATTTCATGATTCCTCCCTTTTGAAAACATACATTATTGAAAAATGAGTCATCCAGAACTATATTTCTATTTAAATGAGTTTCATTCCTAAACACACTACACACAGGACCATTATAGTGTACCATTATACTTAAGTCCATTTCTAAAATAAAAGGTTAGGGAACCTCCTTGCCTCATTCTCCCATGCATAATAAAGCTCCTATCCAGAACTCTATAAGATGACTAAAATAGGTATTAACTATTAATTTTCCATTAAAAAGAATATTTATAAGAACTACTAAGTCCCATGCATGGTATCAATGATGGTATATTACAAGAATTACCCTCATTGAATTCATGATTGGATCCCTGGATTTGTCACTAAACCATTAATAACTAGGATTGGGATACATTATTCATAATAAGCAATAAATTTTGAGCTGTATGAAATTATGATACATATCAAAAATTTCATAGTCTCGTGACATTAAACTATATCACAACATCCTTTACAAAAAAATAATCTCTTTCATTAAACTACTGGATAATCATATGATTACTTGTGTGATGAGAACATGATTCCTCATGATTTGAGAATTATATTCCTTTTGTGATGAGAATAAAATGAACCTAAACCCTCTATGAATATTCTATGATTAATCCCTGCACCATCCATTATTTTTAATCATTTTTGATCTAATCATCATTATTACATGTACTCAAAATGTATTTTATTTTCTATGCATATAAAAACAATCTATGTAGTTATGATATGATAGTTTTGATCAATTAATCATAAAATCTTATTTGAGATGTGTATCCATTTTTCAAGCCTGATATATGAACAACATTCTCCCTCTTTCATGTGTGGAGAGTCAGAGGTGACATCCTGATATCAAAAATAATCAATCCCATTTACATATCACCTCCACCCAGGGTGATGATGATACTAAATCATAATCATCATTTGGGATTATAGAGAACAACCCATCATATAAATCGATTCTCCCAATATAAATTGGTGTTACCAATCGATGTTAAATTGTTTCTAAGCAAGTATGTTGTTATCATCAATGGGAAGTATTCCTCCAATAGATATTAAAACTGTATGTGCTCCCTATTAGTCCCTACATAGTGAGCTCCCTCACTATTATATAATTTTTTTATTATCCTAGTATAAGATGATTTTATATCTGAAGCATCCCACCACTTGAATATATATATATATATATATATATATATGAATGACCCCACTAGTCATTAATCTCTAACCTCCCCCACTTGGTATATAATGAGAGAATATGGGAGAGTCCCTTGATAGATTTTAAATTAATGAGTTAAATCAATTAGATTTAAACATAAGAAATCTACAATTATATAAACAACACAACCTTTGTTTACAAGATTATTATTCTATGTTTGATGAGTCGATGAATAAAATATGATGATCATATGATATATTCCCCATCTATTATGCAGATGATTCAATGATTCTTCATAATGTCCATATAATGATATTCCTTATGTGACACTCATTAGAAGCCTATATAATGAGTATATAATCACTATTACCTCCCCCTATGTGATGGGTGTATATTCATATCTATTATAATGGGCACATGATTCCCTAGATGGTGATCCATCGAAGACTTATGTGTAGAGCATAAGCTTATTTGTGTGGTGTGACTGAGATTCCATATAAATCAAATTCTATCCTCCATTTTGATGATCACAGGATGTATAATTTGAACATACATAGACTCTAAATGTTGTAAATGAATGTTTACTCATGAAGATCTTGGAATAAATCAGGTATTTGACATGATAGGACTTATGTAATGAGTAAAATATATTATCACAACCTCTGATGAGGATGATATTTATAGATTTTCTACAATCCCAACATCATCATCATCTCAAAAAGTATGTATCCAAAAATTTATGGAATAATGTGCCATAATTAAATTGTATATACTATAAGATTACCCCAGGAACAGAATTTAATAATAATATTATATTAATAATGGATACTAAGACTATTTAATAAATTCCAAGGAAAAATCCATAGAATGAAAAGATAAAACCCCTATATCCCATTATTATCATGGATTGAACATAAAAACCCCTTTAAATAGTTTCATAACATTAGTGTATTATAAATTTGGGAAATAATATCCTGAATAGATCAATGAATCATTATGATGATTAATGATCACTCTAGTTCATGCATCAAAATATATTATTCCTAGAATATGTATGAGTAAATATTAGTAAAGGTATAAAATAAGACTGAAATTTATATTTTTTTGGGATAAATAAGTGTAAAATATTATCAAAGGAAATACATAAGTAGGATATTCCTAGATAGATAATGGTTCCGTAGATATATATATATTTGTGTGTTTTAGGAAATTTTTAATTTAGATAATTGTGTATAAACATTTTGATATGTAAGGATATGATAAATAATTACTAGTATATTACTTATTGAAGGTAAGTGTTAATAAATTGCAATTTATTTACATATAAAATTAAAAATTTAATACATATGGGATATCTAATATTTAAAGGCAGTAAAAATGATATATTGATGATATATTTGGGAATCTACCACATATATAAGGCACCAAAACTTTTGTGTTTCAAAAAATAGTGGTAAGACTAATTTTTAATTTTGATTAAAAGTGTTCAATGGTCCCTATAAATGATATATAAGGATAACATATGAAATGTTCCACCCCTAATAGACCTATGGTTTTTGATTTTTTTGGGTTAAATGGAATGGTTGGTGATACCTAAGGTTATATAGGGTGGATATTTAAGGGTCCCATATATAAGGGACACCAAGATAAATGGTTTTATGGATTTGAAAATAAAATATACAATGAAATTTTAAAAAATTATAATTATATTTTTTATTAATTATAGTAAGGAATATTTTTACAATTATATTAGAATATAGTCAGTGTGACGTTGAATTTAATTTTATTCATTTATTTGTCCTGTTTTAAGATCTTTAATATTTTTTTATTATATTGTTTATTTTGGTGTGTATTCAAGGGTATGGGGACCTTTCTATTAGTGTTTACTATTGTTTTCTCTCAACATTTTATTTTTTTCTAATAATTATTCTCCAAATGTGGGATTTCATTTACATTTTATACTTTTATTTTAATTGAGTAGGATATATTTATATTTCAATTTCAATACAATATTACTAACAGTCAGTTATTGGATCCATACTATTTTATATATATTATATGTGTCTATGAAAACATTTTTAAATAATTATGGGTAGGTGCATATTGCTGAAAATAAAAAATACCACTGGTGTTTTGTGTTATTTATAAGAGATAATGATGGGCATTGTAATGTATTATTTGTAGGTTATAATATGTATTAGGTTTCATATAATGTTCGTGGTTTCTTGATATGCGGGGAAGAATGTTATTTTATGTAAATATGTTATTCTAGGGATGCAATGATTTAATTGGTTTATTTGTCATGTTAGTATTGTAACCCATGTGACTATGTGTGATTTTGACCATTTTGATAGGTCTAAATAGAGATTCACTAATTTCAGGGGATTATGTTTTTACACACCTATATTTTTTATTCCATTCTTTGTTTGAAGTCCTCTTTTTTGTTCGTAGATTTCTCTTCGTTTCCGGGTGTTCTGGGTTTAAAATTTTTGTGCCTCTTATGTTATTTATATATTACATTTGTCTTGGGGGTATTGTATGGTACTTTGACTCCTATTTTCTAATATGGATGGTATGAGGTTGAAGTGGTTTAGATTTTTATTTGTAACACTCCTAGTGGGACCACTTGCGGGGTATGTTTTTGAGGTGGTTCTAACTGATGAGATGGATGAGTTTTTAGGTGAAAAGAGTGATTTGTTTTGGTAAATTTTCTCCACTATACTTTTACTATCATTACTATTGGTTTCCGCCATGTACCCCTTAAAATTGGAGAATAATGTCATGGATTTGGGTGTCTAGAACATGTCGTATAGTTTGGTCACACAGTTTACTAAACCGTGCAAACAAACCATGAAAGTTGTCTAACACATTAAAATTTATATGTTTTGACCTTTTTTCCCTTCCATAAATAATCTAAATCCTCCCTTTTATTCCACATTTAGTTCCCTTCCTCCATGGAAATCCTACAAGGTCTCTTACCCTCCCTTGGAACTCAATTTCTTAGGGAAATTTGATGGGGGAAACTTCAAAATCATACATGTAATTATTCCTACTTTGATTTCCTACTTCTCCATAGAGTTTAATCCACGTTTTCAAGAGGTTATAAAATTTCAAAAATCAAGGGTTCTTATATAGGATTTAACCTTTTGTCTTTTCGGTTAAATCTTCTGGTTTTATGTTGGATTTCACTTCATTGTGGTGTGGTTGTTGTTTTTCACTACAGTTTGGAGTTTTTAACAGAAATGATTAGTGATTCCATGTGTAAACATTATTTGATGAGTTAGTTTTTCATGATTTATATTTTTAAGATGATTATCTTCCATTATGTGTGGTTTGAATATTATTTTTGGTATCATTTATTAATCATTTGGTATTTAAGTGGGAAAGTAATGAAAAAATGATTGTTTTCATATGTATTTACTATTAATCAAGTGGGGTTCTTCTATGATTCTTGAAATAGTTTTATTAAAAGGTTTTAGGGTCTGTAATTATAATTTTATGTTATATTATAATGACTATAGACACAAAAGAGGGGTTTTTGAATGGTTTTATGTAATAAACATGGTCACACTCCATGGAATTGTTTTGGTATGGTTTTAAATGGTTTCTTGATTTTTGTAAGAGGTGAAACTATGTTGCAAAACTGTTATGGTTACAGTGTAATTTTGAAATAGACTATTTTAATAAGAAAGGGTAGTTATGTGAGGTGTAATATTCTGTAAGGGTTTTAATATATTCTTTAAAGGATTTGTTAAAGTGCGAAAGAGAGGTGAAATGTGTTGTGGGCTGTTTTTGGGTGAGTATGATTTCCAAAATGAATTTTAATGTAAAAGAGGATAATGTGAAATGTGTGGGGACTATTTTGTGTGTATGTGAATTGGTAGTGTTATTTTGATGTTGAAATTGTATTTCATGGCTTGTGTAACTTGTTTGAAGACAACAGGGAAACCCATGAATCTAGGTGGGTGGACATGTACCATTATGCTGGTGATCTGGTGGGGTTTGACCCCTGTTTCACATATCATGTTTGATGATGAAAACACTAAATAAACTATGATTATGATGATGATGTGTTTGGGAAAACTAGGTTATGGGTATGATCCCTACTTATGGATCATGTTCACAAGAATATATATTTTTATGGTTACTTTCACCGAGATATGAGGTACCTGGGACCCACAACGATCTAGTGCCTTGGGGTTACTTCCCGTTGTTAATGCTCATTGTATATTTTAAACAAACTATTGACATATGGTTTATTTGGATGAAAAAAATCAGTATCTTTTTCATTCTATTTAAATGTTTTGATTATTTAAATTATCCCACAAGAAAGCTATTTTTATTTAATGCTGCATATTTCAGAAATTATTATTAGCATTTCTTGTTTATGAAACTTTCAAGATTTTTTTAGTATAATGATTATCACATGGAATAATTTTGTAGTGGTATCCTACTGGGATTTTGGTCACACCCTACTTAAACATTTAGGTGTATGAATACTTGGTTATTTTGTCGCAGGTTTGGGTGAAGCTTTTAGTGCCAATGTAACGGGTTTCTAGCAGTCCTTCATGGTACAGTGTCGTAGAGATGGCTTGAGGGAAGTACCCCTTTCATTGAGAATCATCTTGAGATTTTCTTTTCAACTATTTTGGGTTTTTATAGTCATTGATTTTTGTTCTAAATTTTGTAATTAAATTTTGAATTTTTGTAAAAGATGATTTAGTTTAAGAAATCAACATTTGGTTTAATATATTTGTTTGTTTTTTTATGTTTATAAACTCGTGTAATTCATTTAAAAATTTTATTTTTTATACCTGAGCACTTGTGCCTAATCGTGGGGATTAAGAAATCCCTTTGTGTATTTCTACTGGCTGGGTTTGGTGTTGGGTTTGATGGAAACCACATCTAGTTGATGACAAAATGGTATCAGAGTGTCAAGATCACTCATTGGGTCATGTTATTTGGGGAAGTGTCAGAATAGTCTAGAGCTTGGATTGTTAGTACATCACATTCTGGTTATGAGTAGTGTGCCTACCCATCACACAACATATCGAGATTCATGTCTCCAGGGGATGTCGGGTTTTATCTGAGACCATTGGTTTTCTTCGTTTGGTGATGATTTGGGGAAATGAAAAGAGAGTTGGGATAATGGTCTCAGTGATCTCGTAGGGCCTGTAAATCCATGTGGGGCCATAGATATTTCCCTAACACACTCTCTGTGATGGTGGAGTGATTCAGGTATGGCCTCCAACCATATGTCCAAGTCACCCACCGAAACTAGTTTCTTATTTCAATGTCTTATATCTCTTCATGTTGAAATATTAGAACATGTTTTTAAAGAAAAAACAACTTGATTTAAGAAATGTGAACTTCTAAAAAGTGATTTATCAGTAATGAGGAAGTGGGTTTATTTTCTAAATCGTATAACTGAATGATTATAATTGTTTTTAAATGAAAAAGGGTTTGTTTACACCTATTTTTAAAGTAGTAACAACGTTAAATTAGGTTTTTAAAAAGTGTTTACAATAGATTTTTCTAATCTATTGAAATGTTTTTTAATGGAATTGAACTTTTTTAGGTCATATGTGGAGTTTTTAAATGGATTTTTATTTGATAACTAGATATCATTTGATAATTTTTATGAAATTTTGTAATCTTGATTTTAAATGAGAATATTTTTTTTCCAAATTTATATAGAATTTATGAAATGGAGTTTTTCATGAAATTATAAGTGTTTTAAAATGGGTCAAAATGTTTTGAAATTAATGTACATGAATTGAAAGTGATTTTTTATTGAATAATTGGATTCTAATGTTTTATAAGATGTAAATTCTGTTCTGATTCCATGTTTAGCAGTCTTTAGAAAAAAAATCATTGGGTGACTGTTTTGATATTTAATAGTTGAAAGAATTTTTGTTTTAACCTTTTTTATTTTCATGAGCGGCCACATGCATGGGGTTATAAAGAATGATGGGTGGTTAATGGCATGACTGGATGAGTTCTAGGGTGGATATGAGGAGGGTTCCTGGTGTGACATGTAAACATGCATGTGTGTGACCCATGGGATAGAATTGGTGGATACACCAACCACCGACCCATTTCATTTCAATAAAGTGATTTATTTTATAAGAAAACATAATGTTTTGTTGACCGGTTTGGGTGGTTCATCTTATATGTTTTTGGAAATGTTGTTTTTTTGGGTTGTTTTGAGTCCAAGAACCCCTCTTGTTTGAAGGGTGTTTTGGGTTTGTTTTTGGTCGGTAAGCTGGGTTGAATGGAAAGTTAGTGGTATCCTTAGGAGAAATGTTTTGGGCTACATTTATGGTGGTTCCATTCATATGATTGGATATGGTTTTTGGTATGTCTAGAAAAATAGACCCTCTTGGTAGTTTCCTTGCGTTCTCTCATTGGATAAGGCACACATCCATTATGGGTTAGCAAAAAACTAATGTGAAACCAGGATTGTTTCTCCATTGGAAGATCCACCAGTTGGTCAATATAAGGAATCATTTTCTCGATATTTGGAGATTGAGTCTACACCAATTTCCTTTCTTGGTTTTTTGGATCGTCTTGTAGCGGTAGAGTGGAAGAGAGAGGTTGGAAGAGACCTTAGTATCTTTATTTACTTTATTCGTTGAAGGTGAATGTAGTATGGAGTTGTTAGTGTGGATGGAGTCTAAGAGGGAATCTGGGTTCATCCTAGTCTCTTCGAAGTAGGAGTTCATGTTAAACCACCATTGTAGGAAATATGTTCAAGAGAGGCTGTTATGGCCACTTTATAGAATTGAGTGTTGTCTGGGGACATGAAATAAGATCTGTCTCCATGTATTGTTTCTATCATTATAAATGGCCATGTTTGGTGGTGCCTTGGGATGTAATGTTCTCATTTTAAATTAAAGGTGAAGTTGTTCAATATTTTATGAGCCATTTTTTTCCAGAAGTATGTCTCCTTTTTGGAAATCTCGACATCCTTTGTTTAGAGGAAGGTGTCTCTAGATTTCATTACCTCTTTCTGTTTCTCATTCGAATTAACAAGGGGTGATGTTTGTTTGTCTTCTAAGAACACGTTTCAATGAAATTTCAGGATAACGTATAGTGAGTTTGGAATGTGTTTTGTATTGGTAACCCCATTAGGGATCTAGGTATAGTGATCATGGAACCGAAAAGAGAAGTTCTTTTTGGGTGGTTTCCAAAGCCTACCTGCGAGGGCAAAGACACTTCCATCATTTGAGATCCAGCCATAGGTCCAGGAGTGATGTCGGCTCATAGTCTAGGGATATCCTAGGATCATTCCTACCATTGTAAAAAGTCCTATCCTATGTATGAAATATGAAAATAGTTTAAAACATTTGTGTCATCATCTTTATTTTGTTGTTCACGTTTGGTGGAAATAGGTTGGAGGGCCTCATGTCCATGTTAACGCCCAATGTCATTCATTACCCATTTGGTTTCTATTGAGTTTTTTGACAATGTATTGAAATTTTCTAGATAGGTTGAGCGTACGGTTTTCAAACTGTTAGTAATAATCATGCCATAAAAAACCATGCTGATAGAAGGATCCACATGGTTAGCGCACGGTTTCCCAAATGGTGCAGAATAACCATAAGGTCATACCAATTCATTACATTTTGGGGGATTTTTGTGCTGGATCAGGTTGGTCAGTTATGTTGGTTAGTTTTCAGGGTGGTGATACCCAATATGGGTGTCATGTAATTTCTTTTGGAATAATATAATGATATTATACCCCTTATGCCAAAGAGTCTATTCAAGCCTCCCCCTATTAGTGTCCTGATTCTATCTCGAGAAACATTAAGTTGTCTTTTATAGTGGGGAGCCCATTTTTGTCACCATGTATTAGTAACTTATATTTGTTTGTGGTATTATAATGGTGATAGGTAGACTCGTTTAAAGCTATACAACTACCAAATTCTTTTGTGGGTAAATGTTGGGATTGGAGAGTGCCTAACAGTTTAGTTAAAGTAAGGAAAGTGTAACCTTGTTCGATATTGTTGTTCTTTTGGGTAAATTTCTTGAGTCTTGTTCTAGTTGTGTTGGAGGTGTTTCAATTTAGGATGAATTCTGAATGTTCTTGATAATTTTAGGAATGTAGTGTAATTTTTGGATTGTGAGAGTATTCCTTCATTTATTGATTAACTGGAGATATCTTACCCTTTTTCGTGGTGAATGAAACATGGAGAAATAGTACATATTGGTTTATCAGTTGGGTTTCATTTTTTTCTTTAGGCCATGTTGTGTCTTTCTGATGGCGGAATTTTTTATGGTGGGGAGAATTGTAACATCCAGATTTATGATTCCATGCTTTGTTCGAAGTCCTCTTTTGGTTCTTAGCTTTCTCTTAGTTTCTGGGTGTTCTGGGTTTAAAAGTTTGGTGCATATTTTCTTATTGATATATGAAATTAGTATTGGGGGTATTGTATGGTACTTGGGATCTTATTTTTTCAATGGTATGGTTTGAGGTTGAGGTGGTTTGGAGTTGTATTTGGGACACTCATAGTGGAACCACTTTTGTGGCAGGTTGTTGAGGTGGCTTGTACCCATGAGTTGGATGCGTTTGAGGGTGAAAAGAGTTATTTTTTTGGGAATGTTTCTCCCCTATATTTGGAATATATTTCCCCTAGATTTTCCCGATGTAACCCCTTAAAATTGGACGAGAATTGAATGGTTTTGGGTGGCAGAACAGGCCACATGGTTTACTAAATTGTGAAACCAAACCGTGCAACGTGTCCAACACATTAAAATTTTATGTCATTTGACCCTTGTTACCTAATGTAATTAAACAAGATACTCCACTTTCACCCCAATTTAATTCTATACCTTTATGAATATCCTCCATGATTTCTCACCCTCCCTTGTAACTCATTTTTAAAGGAGATTTGATAGGGGAAACTATACAATCATGATAAGTATGCCTTCCTCTCTTTGATTTATCCCTTCTTCTTATGGTTTAATCCACCTTTTCATGAGGTTATAAAATGTCCAAAAGCTAGGGTTCATACCTAGGGTTTAACCTTGTGTCTTTTTGGTGAAATCTTATTGTATTAGCTTTGTTTTCACTTATTTGTGGTGCGGTGACGACATAGTTGATGTTTTACAGAACAGTTTGGAGTTTTTAGCACAATTGGTAGGCGATTCCATGTGTATGAATTATTCGATGAGTTAGTTTTGATTGATTTATATTTTTAGCATGATTCTATATAATTTTCTTGTGCTGTGAAAATTATATTTGGTATCATTTGTTAAGAGTTTGGTTTTAAATTGGAAACTTTATGAAAAAATTATTGGTTTTCACATGTAGTTTATATTGCATCAAGTGGGGTTGTTCTGTGATTCCTGAAATGGTTTTATTAAAAATTTTTAGGGATTACAATTCCTTTTTTATGTTATATTTTAATTCCTTTTTACTATAAATTGGGTTTTTGAAAGTGTTTTATGTGTAAAACATGGTTACACTACTTGGAATTATTTTTTCAAGGTTGTAAATGGTTTATTCATTTATATAAGAGGTTAAACTATGTTGCAATCCTGTTTTGGTTGGAGTGTGCTTTTAAAATGGTATATTTTAATGTGAAAGGGCTGTTATGTGAGGTGTACTATCATGGAAGGTTTTTTATAAAAAAATTTAAAGTATTTTTTGAAGTGTGAAAGGGAGGTGAAAAGTGTTATGGGCTATTTTGGTGTGATTATGATTTATCAAATGAATTTGAATGAAAAAGGAATCATGTTACACATGTGTGGGATGTTTGGTGTATTTGTGAATTGGAAGTGGTATTGTCTTATGAAAATTTTATTTCATGGATTGTGGAACTTTGTTGAGCACAAGAGGTAAAGCTCGGTTATCTAGTTGGGTGGATGTGTACTAGTATTCTAGTGATCCGGTAGGGTTTAGCTTTCGTTTCACGTGGCATGTTTGAGGATGAATCCACTAAATAAAGTATGATCATGATGATTATGATGTTGGGGGACCACTAGGTTATGGGTATAATTCTTAACTGTGGATCGTGTGCACAAGACCATATATTTGTACGGTTACTTTCATCGATATTCAAGGTACCTGGGACCCACATCGAGCTATTTCCTTGGAGTTATTTCTTATTGTTAGTGCTCATTGGATATTTAGAACATACCATAAGCATATAGTATGTTTGGTTGGAAATATTCACTATCTTTTTCATTCTATTTAAATGCAATGAATCTTTAATGTATCCCACTGAAAGATGTTTTTATTTACCGTTGAATCTTTTAGAAATTGTTACTATCATTTCTTGATTACAAAACATGAAATATTTTTGTCTTATAATGATTATCACATGGATTCTTTTCATGGTGGTATCTTATTGGGATTTTTCTCACACCCTACTTACACCTTTGGGTGTATGTAGACATGGTTATTTTTTTGTTGGTTTGGGTGAATCTTTTAGTGCCAATGGTACGGTTTTCTCATGGTCTTCATGGTGGAGTGTCATGGAGATGGCTAGGGGCTATGCCCCTTTCCATCAAAAGGTTCTTGGGCTGTCCTTTTTGACATTGATCCATTGTTATTGTCTTTGAATTTTCTTCTAAATTATGATATTCAATTCTGAATTTTTGTAAATGATTTATTGGATTAAAAAATACAGATTTATTTGTTTGAAAATATTTGTTGTTTTATGTTTCTAAACTGGGGTTAATCATTTCCATATTTCTTTTTTATAACCGGGAAATTGTGCCAGCCTATGGGGATTGGGAATACCCATTGGGTATTTCCAGGGTCCAGGTTTGGTGCCAGTTTTGACAACGAACCGATTCAGTTCGTGACATGTTTGATATTAGCTTTGAAAATGATGGATGTTCAATACGTTTTTTCTATTGTATGTTAGTGATACTGCTACCCATGGGGGACTAAAGACATTGAGATAATTTGAAAAGAAATAATGATATTTTTTGGGGTATTTGAACTAGTTTCATTATGGTATCGTTTATTGTATCTGAACAATAGTGTATGATGATAATGTGTGTTGATATAGAGGGTGATGTTATATAGATATCTACAACAAGTGATATGTGATAATAACTTATGAGAGAATATTTCGTGAACTACTCATAATATGTTGGTGATATTGAGGTATACGTAGTAAATGATAAGTGTATTAATTATATTGGTTATGTAGATATATTGAGCATATGGTTGGTGAATAATTTCAGTGCCTTTGTATCATGTAAAATTATATACATGGTTTCTTATTATAAATCATGGTTAAATTAGATGAGCCACATTGTTTACTATTTAAATGTGATACCATATGGTAAAAATTTATACTTAGGATAAAACCCATTATTTTTTATATACTATTGTTGTATCATTCCACTTTAGTATAAACTATGGTAGAAAAATGATCCCTTATTTCAGGTTGGGAATGAGTTAGTCATGTTTGGTGATGTTTTTTTTGTTATAATTACATCATTTTATCACACCATTATATATTTATTTATAATTTAGGGACACAATTTGTGGTTTCATATATAGTGCAGACAAAAAATTTATGTAAACTCTAAGACATGTTTTTAAATTAATAATTATAATTTAGTAATAGTGTAAAGATGTGGTGTGGAGATTCATATAGATTGATGTCCTGATGGGAAATTTGATATTTTTTGTGATTATGATGATTGATCAGGTTTTTCATCGATAGTATATTTGTAGTTTATTTTTATGAAATCATTAATTTAGAAATATTTTTAGATATTTATAGATCCACATAATTTTATATGACTATTCTATCATTTTATATTTTTAAATTAATAATCATATATATATTCTCTGTTAGTATTTTCTGTTATTTTGTAATAATCTCATGAATTGGTGGATTTTTTTGGGAAAGATGAAGATCCAATGATTTGATATTGAATGTTTGTTTTTTATTTGTTGAAAACGATCTTTTGAGGTCCTCATAAATTTCAATGATTTATAATATGTCCTTTTATAAGAATAAAATGGAATTTTTTAGTGGTCGATTGAGAACCTAATATCATGTTTTCAATATGTGTTGATTTAGTTGAGAAAGTTTGGGAGTAAAATAAATATGATATGAGTTAGTTTATAGAATTCAATAATTTTTGAAATCTACATAGAATATAATTTTTTGTTAATATGTAACATATATATTTTTAATAGTCACATATCAAAACATCCAACATAAAAAATTTATTATATATAGGAAAATATTAATTTTTAATTATCAAAATGTTTCATGCATCTAGGTCGCATTTACAATTTGACCACATTGTCGATATATGGAATTAAGATGATTGTCCAATATTGTTTAGTGATGTTCCATGTATTTATAACTACATAAAAAATATAGATTTCTTGGAGATTATTGTGACATATTCGTTTAAACCATGTATCCAAATGATTCTCTTATATAAAAGAATCACATAGTCGAATTCATTACATGGGTGATTGAAGTTGCAAAATAAATTGAAAATAACTATTTAAGACACATATGAGTATAAGGAATAAAATTACCAATTAAAATCTCATAAGAATTTTATACATTAACATAATAAAATGTGTACACTATTATTATTGTACTAAAAACACATTAATTATATATAGGACAAGATAGAGAATTTTCTTATTAAGGGAATTAAAATATAAAAAAAGGAAACAGAAAACATTTGGAGAAACAAATATGAATACATATAAATGTCATTAGTTCAATATATTGAAAACATATGTACACTACTAAATGAAATTTGTAGTAATAATTTAAGAATTGGTGAGAAACATCAAGATTTACTAAATTTTTATGTAGTTGTTGACATGTTTTCCAAATATATATGATCCCAATTATTTTATCAATATGATAAAGAAGATCAAGCACATGATGATTCAAATACAATTCCTAATGCTTTTGAAGTGATGAAACTTATTGTATTGAAGTAGAACAAGAACAATTACATAGATATTGACTCCTTGAGAAAATTGAATTTTGTAAAGGTAATGTTTCTTTAGAAACAATATATTATAATAATGAAGAAAAATATAAAAGAGTTATATATTTCATTTCCCCAATACTAAAAAATGGAAATATTATAAACCATGGTTATTTATCTAGTGGAATTTATAAATTTATTATATTATGATGAAATAAAGATAATATCCTAATGTATAATATAGTAGATTATGAATATATAAATGATCAAAGATAAATGAATTCTTATAGAAGAAAAAATGAAAATGATTATTTAATGGAAGGGGGATGAAATAATACATTTCGATGAAGAAACATTAAATTTATTGACCAATGAATTGAAAACTGATTTGATTACATAAGGAAATTCTGATAAAGAAAAAAATTATACATTTAATAATTAAATAGAGTATATTTGGAAAACCACTAGCTCATCATGTGAGGATGATAACTATTCAAAATAAAGAGTATGAATTCTTGATGAAACATGAATACTTTTTATTTTAGGAGAAAATCACATTTCTCATGATATATAATAAGACATTATTAATAGATAACATGATGTTGGTAGATGAAAATACTGAGAAAGATTTAATGGAATCAACTATTGTATAGGAAAATAAAAATCTCATGTTGAATGTTGTTGAATTTTAGAGGATGATAAATAATCTTGATAAACATATATCTTTGATGGATGGGGAATCATCAATGAAATAATCAAAGTGAATTAACAGTAAGAAATAAATGATGAAGATCAATAAAAAAATAACAATCTCTATTTAACTCAATTACTAATCCTATAAGGATACAATTAAATTTTTTGTAAAATTATAATTAGAAAAATATATTTCCCATTCAATTTGAGCTAAAAAATCAACCATAACTATTATTTATTATCAAATATTTAAAAATATGGATTATTAAAAATTTCCATCCTGGTATTATAATATTAGGAGAGGTTTTTATAACCACTAATTCAAAATCGAAGATAATCTCACCCTGTATATTACACAGATGTCTAATTCTGGGAATAATTTTGTTCATAATTATTAGTTTTTGAGGGAATTTAAATTCAATGTTTATTTATGGTATTTATATATACTTTTTCAGGATGAATATATATGATTCTATACTATTAATTTACATTGAATAAGGAAATAACATATGAGGAGATGTTGTATTGGGAAGTTAAAACATTCTAGCTGAAAGAATATAGGGATGGAAAATGGTTAATATTAGAAAATAAAAAAATTATTGATTATCTTGATGTTATTTATGGAAGGTGTGATTAAAAGGTACATTAATCTAATAAATACATAACAATTATATTCTTTTCAGATATTCAAAATATCTCATATAGACTATATTGGTATCCTTATCATCAAACATCAGATGTTGTGTTGATTGATGGTGATTATTGAGTTGGATGGTATAATGAGATGTAGATATTGGTGACCCATAGTACTGATGAATCAGATTATATAGTACATTCTAAAATAGTTACATGGGCATTATAGATATAAGTTCATTAAGAGTATTTATGAATTTATGTTCAGAGACCACTAATAATTAATTATATAATAATACTTCTCTTGATATCTTAAAAAAATCATCAACAGACTTAGTCTAACCAAATTGGAATTTGATATTAAATTTTGAATGAAATGGAAGCCACTTGTTAGATAATTTATTATTATCACAAAATAGTATCCTGTATATAACGTTTCAAATGTTATACCATGTGAGAGGTTTTTGGAGAAAAAAAATCAAATGTGCTAATTAGAAATCCACACATACATGATAATTAGATTCCATGAGATCTACCACTAGACCTTTAGATTATATTTTAAAATATTTGTAAAAGAATGATATGAAGGGGATAAGAGTAATTAATAGTGTGACTATTATATTTTTCGAGTCTAAAAAATACTACATCATTTTATAGTGTGGTATTAAGACACATCTCATTCATAGTTGATATTATTTTAAGAATCCTTTATCTGGGATTAATAAAACCACATAGGTTTATAAAATTTTTAAAAATTAAAAAGGGGAGATTAAATAATATTAGGTTTTTTTTGTTTTTTTGAAGTGGGTTTGAATATCCCATTGATTTTTTTTCTAGAATACTTGATTTTATTCCTACAATAATCTTTTGAGATGCTCAGTAATTATGATGATTGATGAGAAGATCATCAGATGAATCCAAATATATTTTTTGGATGTTGATGAAGCATTGTTTTCAAAATCATTGAGATATTTTTAAGTGTTTTTAGTGTTTTATACGGAGAGGTCCTATGCTATTTGATATAAGTTGTAACGTCCCGGTTCCAGAAGCCGCCCAGAGACACCTTGTAACTATTCAGTCACATGGCCTCAAGCGCATTTCCCTGAATGCCAGAGGCTGCCAACTAGCAGCAAGGTCCTTGGGTATGATGGTGGGGAAACTATGCCCTCATTGGAAGAGTAACACAGTTGAAGTAAATATAAATACAATAGCGGAAGCAGTAAACATACTAAACTACAATAAAAACGAATGAATGATTAAAGAAACAACTAGAGCACATGTATATATATGATGCATGATACATGTGTCTTGGAAGGCAGCCAAATAAGTCACAATGCTGAAATACAGTACAAAACTAATTACAATGGATATAGATAACAACTACTCAGAATTGTAAGCCTTAGCTTAGCCCCATGCTCTTTAGATCCACATCACTCATGTACCTGAAGTAGAAGGGTTCTTTCCCTTATCTATACATGGAGCAATATAATCTGTTTGGGCCCAAAAGCATGGACCTAATAGGATGTGAGACTAAATCCCAATAGGCAACCACCACAAGATCTATGCCTAACATTCATTGAATATAAGGCAGGTAATAAGAACAAGAAAGCAATAAACAAGGAAGTACTCACCAGTAACCAATTATATAGTTTCAAAGAAATCAGATTCATATATCATGTAAGAAGTTAATCAAGGAGGAAAACACAAACAAGTAACCCTCTATGAACTACTCATAGCCTATCCCCTATGGTATTACCTAGAAACACAAGCAACCCTCTAGGAAGAACACACATTCTACCCCTCCGGTTAAATTAAAAACGATAACAAAGACTCTCTGAGGAAGCTCTCTCACTAAATTCCCCTTATAGTTTAAATAATTATAGACTCTATGAGGAAGCTCACACGGTCAATTCCCCATATTGTAAAATGTTATATAGACTCTCTAAGGAAGCTCACACAGTCAATTCCCTATATATTCAAAAGTGGTGAAAGACTCTCTGATGAAGCTTACATGATCAATTCCCCATATAGACTACTACAACAGGTTTTCACTGCCCTATGTAAGTCAGACGAGCATTGCAATGAAATACGACCAAAGTAAACCTCAAGATCTACTTGGCCAAACAGTCTACAACATATAAAGCATGTCAGATCAAATATTCACTCCATCATATAGTACTAGGAATGGGAAAACATCAAGGAATCCTAACAGTCTAAACATAACCAAACGTTCATAAACCAAACATGTGCGGGAAACACTTCCAAGGAAGAGAAATTAACACAATTCACATCCAATTAACCTCTACTCACTCATACCAGCATTGCAGGAAATTAACAGGGTTAATACAGTAAACACACAACACCTCGTTCAAGGGTATTAGACAAAAATTCACATATAACTCAAGAAAATTCAATGTAAAGGAACAAACCACCTACCATAGTGTTGAGAGATCACTATACATGAACCTCTAGCATTGAATTGCCCAAGAACATGATAGATATAAAAAAATTCTCAAAACATTCAACCGAGGATAAATTGAGAAAGAGGAGGAATCATGAAACGAATCTCTAGAAGACCGAATATCATATAGAGGTGATCCAAACACAATCGACATTGGTTGAATCAGATATTAGATGCTTGGTTGGGGGCTCAGAGAATATTCACAACTGTACAATTCTCTCTTGGATGAACTAGGTCGAGAAGTAGGGAATTCGGTCTGTCAGACATGACCCTAGAACGTTTAATGAAATAAAATAAAATACACGCCTTGTACATTCAGTTTCCGTACTCCACTTTAGGTGTTCTCCAAGTCACCCCCACACGGCTGTGTGTGCAGCTTTTACACGAACATCACCCAGCTTCATGCGGCAACCATGTACACTTCATGTAATCATATAGTACACGACATGTACATCAAAAATTTCTAGAAATTCACCTTTTTCTCAAAAACGACCAGAAAAATAAAAGACATACCTAAAATGAAGATTCTTGTTCTTACAAACATTTCCCCTTAAAGAAATTTGTCCCCAAATTTCTCTAGTAAGGCGCTGTAGAAGGAGAAACCACAAACTGCTCCAACCACTATGATCATACATCCACCTCCCTCTCCCAAGTCTCGTCATACACTCACATGGGCTGTCATAAGACTCACACTAGAGGAGGAGACCGACCATGGAAAACCATCGTACTTCGATGGAAAATCTGGATAGGATGATCCTCAAAAGTTTCCTCCAATTCCAACTCAACCTCCTCGAGTTGGAAGACATGAGATGAGTCTAAGAAGTAACATCGATGATGAGAAAGATGGAAGATTTCATGCATATCCTGATACCTCTGAGGTAACTTTAACTGATAGTCAACCAGACCAACTCACTCCAACACCTTAAATGGCCTGACGTACCTCGGCGAAAGCTTACCCTGTCTCCTAATCCTTCTGTGCCCCAACCATGGTTTGACATGCATGAAAACTTGATCCCCAATCTCGAACTCTAGAGGTCATCTATGCTGATCAACATAAGATTTTTGGCACGACTTTGCGGTAGCCATCCTCTTTCAAATCCACTCTATCTTCTTTGTGGTCTCCTGAACAAGATGAGGTCCCAGTATAGCTGCCTCTCCTACCTCTAAACAACATAATGGTGATCGGCATGAACTTCCGTACAGAGAATCATAAGGTTCCATCTGAATAGTTTCGTGAAAACTATTATTGTAGGAATACTCCCAAAGAAGTATGTGCTTCTTCTAAGAACCTCTAAAATCCAGAATGCATGATCATAGCATGTCCTCAAGCCCCTGAATCGTACGCTTGGATTGACCATCTATCTTGGGATGGTAAGATGTACTCAAAAGCACTAGTGTACCCAAAGCCTTATGAAGCCCCTACCAGACCCGAGAAGTAAAACATAAATCTTTGTCTGAAACAATGGAGTGTGGAACCCCGTGTAGACGTACAATATCTCAGATGTCAAACCATTCAGGATCATCAATACTGATTTTCTCCTTGATTGAAAATATGTGAGAAACCTTCGTGAGTCTGTCAATGACAACCCATACTGCATCATTCCCTCGAGTAAACCTTGGTAAACCTGTCACAAAATCTATCGCGACACCATTCCAATTTTAATCGGTAATGGGTAACTACTGCAGAATCCCTGCTAGTCACTGATGCACCCCCTTCACCTGCGGACAGGTGGAACACTTCATGAAAAAACCAACAACATCTCTTATCATACCAGGCCACCAATAAGAATGGTGTAGATCACGATAAATCTTGATGACACTAGGATGAACTTCCAAAAATAAGGAACGAAAGTCCCACATCCTCTTATTGCGCATGTCTAATGGCATCCACATGTGCGCCTGGAAACGCAAGATCTCATCCTCTCCTATGGTCCATCTAGGAATATGGTCCTCTCTTAACATACTTTCTCGTAGGACGAGTCCTTCAAAATCTGATATCTTCCTCATTTTCACTCGATCATGTAGAGTAGAGGTAACAACTATAGAAAAAAGAAACGTCTGTCCCTATTTGCCATTAAACTTCAAATGCATCTCATAGAACAGTTCAATAAGCTTCCACTCACTACTGGCCTCTTGAACTGCCTATATCTGAGCTCTCCTGCTCAATGCCTCAGCCACGACGTCACCTTTCCCAGGCATATAGGCAAGATCAAAGTCAAAGGACTGATGGTACTCAACCGACCTTCGTTGTATCAAATTTAGGTCACACTAAATGAAGATTCACTTGAGGCTTTTGTAGTTAGTGAAAACCCCAAAATGATCTCCTAGAAGGCAATGTCTCCAACAACGTAAAGCATGAACAATAGTACCCAACTTGAGATCACGCATCGGGTAATCTCTCTCGTGTGGTATCAACTACCGAGACCCGTACGTGGTGACTCTTTCCCCTTGCATAATCTCAGCTCCCAGCCTGATACCTGAAGCATCACAATAAATAGTATATCTCTTGCCCGACTCTAGCAAGACTAGTATCGGTGCTGAAGTCAATCTCCCTGTTATCTCCTGAAAGGTTGACTCACAAGAATCTAACCATGAGAACCTTGAACCCTTCTTAGTCAATCCCGTTAGTGGTGCTTCTAAGCATAAAAAGTCTAGTATGAAACATCTCTAGTAAACAGCCAGCCAAGAAAACTCTTTACCTCAAAGATGTTCTTCAGCTGCTCCCATGAAACTACTACTCAAACTTTCTCTGGGTTGATCTATACTTATAACACTGAGATAACATGGCCCAAGAAGTGAATCTCATCCTTCCAAAAATGGAATTTTGAGAAAATTACATATAACTGACGCTCTATCATTGTACTCAGAATGATCTCAGGATGGGTAGCATTGCCATGTTGAGTGTGAGAGTACACTAAGATATCATCCACAAAGACCTCCCTGAATGAATCCAAGTATGGATGGAACACTCGGTTCATCAGTTCCATGAAGACTATAGGTGAGTTTGTGAGACCAAACAACATAACCACATACTCGTATTGACCACACCTGCTCCAAAATGATGTATGAGGTATATCATATGGTCTAACTTCTTGAGCTTATATTACTTTGGTTTATCCATACTATAAGTAGTAATGGACAGCAGTTCCACCCCTGGAACATGCTCAAAAGAAAAATAAACCTCTCTATCCAGATAAAAATTTGAAAACTCCTTTGAAAATAAGACACTGAAATGATCCACCATGGAGGATAGTCTAACGGTGAAGTCCCCTGGTCATCCAGATATAGACAAGTAATTTGGGATGTAAATCCTCCAAACCCATGATGCTCGGGTACCTCTCTACTCCCCTTGACATCCCATTCTCCCTTATGAAGAAACGATCTTCCCTCCGGTGACATGAAACACACCCATGCGGTGATAGAAATCGATGACTTCCAGGAAAGGAACTAACCAGTCCATTCTAAGAATGACATCAAAGCCTATCATCTCTAGGTCATAGAGGTCCTATAAGTAGTGAAACCCACCAAACATAAGAGAGAACTCCTTTCACTGACGTACACTAGCCGTTCTAGTCCCCAACGGAGCGTCTAAAATCAAGATATCATCAGAACGAATGATGCAGAGCCCATGAAACTCCAAAACTGCAATAGAAATAAAGTCATGGGAAGACCCTATATCAAAAAGAGAAAAAGATAAAACTGAGGCAAAAAGGATCGTACCATGAGCTGTAGAGGGTCTGTGATCCTACTCTTGCTAGGTCCGCTTCACTGCAAAAGTGTTACCTACACCGCGACCCTATGACCCTACCTGACCACTCTGAACTGATCCACCCTACTGTCGCTGGAAGCATGGAAACTGACTACGATGGCCTTTTCCTCCACCTTAGCATGAATGGATGGAAGAGCTACAGTTCCCAGACTTGTGAAAAAATGGTGTTGCTTCTCCTACATGAGGAGTCATAAGTGAACCCCTATCACCAGCTGTTGGTGAGAAGAACTAACAGAAACAAGGAAGATGACCCATCTTTCCATAATATCAACACTCCACTGGGTCTCTTGGGAAATTTGGACTCATATACCCACTATTCCCACACTATAAGCACAACACCTGGCTACCAGAAGATGCATCCCACCTACTCTGATCTCCCAGTGCAACCTCCCTACCCGCACTTCCTGCTACCAACTGGCGAAACACTGACCCTGGATATTGAAACGCCTTGGCTCACAGCTCCAGAATCCCTCAAATTATGCTCCGTGATCAGAACCATGTTTACTATAGAGGATATCAATGTCAACCTGAAGATGTTCACCTGGAATCATATATCATTCTTGAGGCCGTCCTCAAACTTCCATGCAAGGTAAAAAACATCTCCCCCTAGAAATGGTGTAAAGCATTGAAACTCAGGGAAGCAAGAGGAATACTTCAGAACATGAAGAGTAACCTGATCCAAACTCATGAACTCTTACGTTCGATCATCCCTTAAGGTCAATATATAGAAGTAATCATAGAAGGTGCACTGAAACTCATCCCAAACCATTTTATGTTGTAATCATGCCTATGAGATCACATCCCACCACCTATTGGTGGAATCTTGAAGCATATACATAGCGAGTTTCACCCTCCTCTCTAGAGGAGTCTCCAGATGCTCAAAGATCGTCACCATGGATTCAACCTATGACTCTGCAGCCTGGGATCCTCCATCCCCTACGAAGATGGGATGCTGCTGCTGCTGGAAGACCCATGTCAATTCATCCATTGACAGGGAAGTGGGAAGTGCTCCCTTGAAGGTCTCTATCATACTCAATAATCCCTCCTTAAACTATGTGTCGCACCTATGTCACATATAACTGCTGGTGCCAAGACTGGAACAACTGGATGATCTTCAGGTAGTCCCTGATCAGCCATTTCCGGTGTCTGATCACCACCTTATAACTGGCGTACAACCAGAGGACGTCTCAGTGGCATGAATCTCCAAGGTCAAGCACACACCGTAGATCAAGATTGATTGGGAATGAAACCTAGATGTGTAATAAGGGAATAATAGAAAGAAATCATTACAGTTTTACAAAACATTGATACATGGCAAGTATAATTCCTATACAGCGTGTTCCCATAATCCTTTTACATGGTAGTGTATTTTTACAAACCCAGGCTGTGTAACACCCCATACACACGACGTGTTGTCCTAACACACGATGTGTACTTGACTTCTCTTTCCCTTCATGAGTCCTTCTGCACGACTAAGCTACACGATTATCCAAGAAAGAATACTACATGGTGCATTCTATACAGACATTGCGTGTACTAGACAAGCTTCACCGACCAGTGTTGTTAGTGACACGACCGGATACATGACTCACACTACACAGTGTGTTCCAGAAGGACACAATGTGTATTATAAGAGACTCAACTCACTCGTGTTGTTAGTGACACTACCAGTTTACACGGTCTAAAATGCGGCATGTACATCCTGTACACGACGTGTTATACCAAATATTTCTAAACCACATGTCCCTGCCCACATAGTCTGAGAAATAGTTAGAGGCTACACGGTGTGTACATGTTGTACACGATATGTACTTAAGAAAATCAGTTTCTTCCCAAACAGAAGAACACATGTCATATATTCAAAACTACACGGCGTATACTATGGGTTTTTCCACACCATAAGTCTCAGAAACTACTCTGGATCCCATAATAACACTGAATCGAACATTAAAAGTGCCAAATCTTGATCCTTGATGGTCAATACTACCCACGAATCGAATCTTGGTATCATATAAATGTCATATACAAGGAAAACCAGTCAATGATCCACCAAATTCTGGTCCAAGAGGGCCCATAACACCTCAATAACCAAATTTTGGTGTTCATTCAAATAAACATTGCACAAAAGACACACTATCAAACTGCAGGTATTTTATCAAGGAATCTATCATTGAAACATGCATATATATCAGAACACCTGTCACAACAACATGAAATCGCTAATGAATCCTAAATGGCGTGGAAAGAATGCCTGAAATGTGATTTCTATAAAGTGCCTATATGATGCATGAGATGGTATAACCTCATCTCATCGGGGTGTGAGAGAAATTGAACCTCAATAAAATCAATGATAACAACAAGAAACTTGTGAAACACTCATGGTGAAATCAAATCAACTGTAAAATTGAAAACCGGAAAAAAATTGCAATAAATTAGTTAGATTTGATTTTTCCTATAAACAGGTTATCTACTCCCGAGCACAAATGATTACCAAGTACCTCTTTCGTCCTATCCCTGGCTATAGGCTCAAAATAGTAATTCAAGAAGAAAAGAATAATTTGATACCACTTTGTAACTTCATGGTTCTAGGAGCCGCCTAGAGACGTCCCGTACCCGGTTGGTCACATGGCCTTAAGAGCATTTCCCCAAACACCAGAGGCTGTCGACTAGCAGTGAGGGCCTTGGGTGTGATAGTGGAGAAACTATTCCCTCATTGAAATAGTAACACAACAGAAGTAAAAAAAATATACAATAGCCGATGCAGTAAACATACTAAACAATAGTAACAGCAGAAGGCTGATGAAAGAAACAATTGGAGCACACACATATATATGATTCATGATACATGTGTCTTGGAATGTAGCCAAACAAGTCAAAATGCTGAAATAAAGTACAAAACCAAGTACAATGAAAACAAATAACAACTCCTCAGCATCTCAAGCCTCATATTGGTTCCATGCTCTCCATCTCCACAACACTCTAGTACCTGAAGTTGAAGGGTGCTTGAAATTATCATTACCTGCAACGATATAATCAGTTTAGGCCTAAAAGCATTGCCCAAATAGGGTGTGATACTAAATACCATTATGAAACCAACACAAGATCTATTACTAATAGTCAGTGAATATATGGAAGGTAATAAGAAAAATAAGGTAGTAAACCTGGAAGCAATCAACAGTAACCAATCCTATAGTTTCAAAGCATTCCGTTTCATATATCAAGTAAGCAGCTAATCAAGTAGGAAAAGACAAACAGGTAACCCTATACGAAGTACTCATAGCATATCCCCTCTATTCATACTTATCAACATAAGAAACCCTGTAGGGAAGAACACATAGTCTACCCCTCTGGATCAATTACAAGGATAACAAAAACTCTCTGAGGAAGCTCTCTCATTCACTTCACCTTATAGTTTAATGCATTAAATACTCTTTGAGGAAGCTCACATGGTCAATTCCCCTTATAGTAAAATGTGATAAAGACTGTATGAGGAATGTTACATGTTAAATTCCCCATATAGTCAAAATTGGTCAATGACTCTCTATGGAAGCTCACACGGTAAATTCCCCTTAAAGACTACAACACCGGGTTCTCACGGCCCTGTGTAAGTCAAAAGATCCTAGAAATGAAATACGGAGAAAGTAAACCTCAATAACTACTTGGCTAAATAGTCTAATGTATATCAAGCATGTCAAGTCAAATATCCACTCCATCCTACATTAAAAGGCATGGGAGAACATCAAGGAAGCCTAACAGGATAAATAAGACTAAATGGTCATGAACAGAACATGCATGGGAAAACAATTCCAAGGCATCGTAATCAACACTATTCACATCCAATTAACCTCTACTCATGCATACCTGTATAGTAGAAAATTAACATGGTTAAAACGGTAAACAAGCAATACCTCGTTGAAGGTATTGGAAGAAATTGCATATATAACTCAAGAATGTTCAATGGAAAGGCACAAATCACCTTCCTAGGTGTTGGGAGATCTCTATACGTAAATCCCAAGCCTTGAATCACCAAAGAACATGATAGATCTACAAAAAATGATCAAAACATTCAACAGAGGATAACTTGAGATAGAGGAGGAATCCTGAAACGAAGCTCTAGAAGAATGAACAGAGTACCTAGGCGATCCCAATGTAGTTGACATTGGTCAAATCGGTCATTAGATGCTTATTCGGGGACTCGGAGAAGATTTTCATCCATACAATTCTCTCTCAGATGAAATAGGTCAAGAAGCAGGGCATCCTGTCCGTCAGACGTGACCCCGGTATGATTAATGACAAAAAAGAAAATACGCATTGTGTACTTTGGAAGTACATGGCGTGTACTTTTTGTTTACATACTCTGCTTTAGGCGGTCTCTAGGTCACCCCAAACGGCTGTGTGTGCGGCTATTACATGACCAACACATGTCTTCATGCAGCAATGGCGTACATGTCGGGTAATCATAAAGTAAACCACATATACATCAAAAATATCTAGAATTTTCACTTTTTCTCAAAAACGATTAGAAAAGGAAAACATATCGGAGAAAAAGATCATGGTTCTTAAATTATATATAATTATTTACATCAATGTAGAAATATGACATATATGAATCTAGTACATATTTTTATTTTATAGAAATATATAGATGAACCTCACACCTCCCCAATTTCAATTACATAGCTAAAGTTTTCCATTTATATTTATGAATAATGGATTAAATGGGAAATAAAGAGATGATACTTTTCTTGTAGTTGATTTTAATATATATCCATTAGAATATAAACCAATTTAAATATATGTAATGAAATATTTTTTTATAGGAGATTCTTGTGAAATATCTGATATGAACAAATAACCAAATTATTCTCATTGATAAAGTGTTATGTGGAATAACTAATTAATCATAAATTACTACTAAATATGAAACAACAAGGTGAATATTAGAATGAATCATACCAATGATGAATAATATATAAAATTATTGCGTCATGGGAATTTTCAAAATTTATGTAGACAAATGATGCTCCTTTGAGTTCATGTATATAAATGATATTTTTCATAAGTTATGGTTGGAATTATATAGGTTTAAGATTTAAAATCTTAGTTAAAGAAAAAATTTAGCAAAATTCTTGTATGATCTACATTGAACAAACATTTTGATTGATCTTGTAATCAAGAACCAATTACATAATTAATAATGACTACTTCAGAGAAGTTTTCTGATATTGAGGATGGATATACTACCCAAGACGAATGTCCATATAAGAGTGTTTTATTTATCAGAAGGATGATATTTTTTGAATAATATCCAACTAAAAAGATTTTACATAATTAGAAGAATATTAAATTCCTACTATGTGATTAAATAAAATGAAATGGTGAGTACACTAATAATTTTTGAAATATGAGACAAGATTCATTAGGAGTAGTAAAAAATATATGAATGAGAATTCAAAATAGATTAAATGTGGAATTTATTAGGAATCTATTTGATGATTTATATTTGGAAATATCACTAATTAATGTAATGTATTTTTGGTATATTTTTATGAATATATGTTTTTTTTGACTATTTACTTATTGTCAGTAAAAAACCATTTCAATATTGAATATACATTATATTTTCGGTTAAAACAAAAGAAAACATAGATTCTATATAATGAACCATAGTTTTTATACAATGAAATTATATATTACTTCATGGATATTCATTTTATAATATAATTTTTGACATAAGAATCTTGTTGGTGTATTCCCTTTAGAAACTTTTATTCATGATCAACATGTTCAAAAGTGAACTACAACATCTCAAACTATGTTTTTCATAATAAGAACACTTAATATAAATGTCATACATAAATAATTTAATCTTGAGATGGGGAAAACAGAAGAAAAGGTTATATTAGAAGCTCAGTAAGGTTAAAAAAGGAAGACATCATCATAAGATTAGAATATGGGATTGAAAAAACAAGCTTAATGTTTGAAAACAATACATTGTGAAACAAATATGATAATGATGTGATATTTAATAAATATTTTTATGTAATAAGACATGAATCATAATGTAATTAGTGGATATAATCCATGAGATCATTATATTGGAATAATAAATAGATTCTAGGCATACATATACGAATATAAAATCATTTCCATATTAATCTCGGATCATCTCAAGGTCTATTATAGTGGAATGGTTTCAATCAACAAACCATCATAATATTAATGGTTCACTCCCAATATGATTAGTTTCAATATATTTCCTTACTAAATGTTGTTCAATCCCTATTACAATCCTATTTATCCCATGAGATATTAATCATTACCCAATTAATGAGATAGATATATAAATATCTACACAAAAATAACAAAATGAATATCTTAAAAACCTGTTTCACAAGATCATAAAACATTTATCTGACCATAACCCATTAAAATAAAATAGGCTTAATTAACATTTCTTCATATCATAACCCTTGGAAATGAAATAAGTTTCATATTAATTACATCAATTAATCATAACCCATGGGAAAAGGAATGTGATTATTAGAAATATTTTTCTGATATTCATAAACTATAAAGAAAAAAATTATGCATGGAATCACTAGATCCTAAAGTCTTTATATAATGAGTATAATATGTTGTAGTTATCATTGATGAGTAGAAATACAATGAAAAAATCATTAAAACATTCTTGGGGGAACATACCCTTTACAAAATTAAAAGAACAATTTTAAATTTTATTATTAAAAAAATAGTAAATAAAAAATTTTACTTCAAAATGTACATAGAACCATGTAAAAATATAATTAAATTACTGATCATTCATGAAGGAAGGAAATAAACATCAATTAGTACTTAGTGAAATAATAATTTTTTTAACATTTTCATTAAAATGTGAAAAACACAACAAAAAAACATGAAGATTATTATTTTAACATTTTATATAAACATTAAATAGACAAAAATTAGTTAAACCAATAATTATATAAAATTAAAATATTTTTTAAATATTTTATAAAAAACATGGATATAGAAGAGGAATGATTTTTGTCATAACATGAAAATAATATAAAATTTAATTAAAAACATTCTTTCATTATCTTGAGCACATAACAAGTGTAAAGTAAAAAAACCTATATTATCTAAAAATACAAAATGACGATGAAAATTAATGAGGTTATTTAGATATATATTATAACATTTCATCATCAATAGAATTATTATATACAATCCCAATAAGAATTGATATTGTAACATAAAAAACTTAACACATTTGATTCATTTGAATCATAAGGCCAATGAATGAAATAAAGTTAAATTGATATGTAAATCAGCATAATTTTCATAAAAAGAATCATAAAATACATTCATTGTAATTATATTAACAACATAAAGAAAAAAAGTGGTGAATATTTCATTTGTTTCATATATATTAAATTGAGGTGAGAATCACATACCTTAAGTATCAACTTTAATTGTACATGTTTGAACATCCAATATAATAATTATATGTTTATTATAATATTTTTTAGAAATATTATAATATTTATAATACCATATTTGATTAAATAAAAAATTTTACCACCCATTTATTAGTAATTTGTTTTTATAATCACTATTTATGGTGATAACTACCTTAGTTTGTAGGTTTTTTGTTTCGCTAGTTATGGTATATGTACTTTGATTATGGTTCAATAATATACATGATTACAATCAAGATACAAGTAACATTAAATTCATTATATATATATTTACTTAATTTTATAAATTTTAGATATAAAAAAATAAATCAAACCATCTATAGAGATAGTAGGTCATAGGTACGCATGCAGATTTTTTTTTAATTTTTCGAAGGATGGATCATGTAAAACCCCTGAATTTTAAATTACAAAAATCATGGTGTATAGTGTATATGACAGAAAACCAAATTATTAAAATATTATTTAACACCACTATAATTTATAATGTATTGTGTTTAAAATAAATTCATCCTCATCTATTTCTCATGAGGCACACAACGTCATGTTAAAATGAAATGAGATACTATATATTTGAATATAAAAAATTAACCGTATAAATTAGCCGTTAAATTGGTGGGTAAGAATATGGATAAATAAAATATGAAAATTAATTTTATATCTTTTATAAAATATCATCAATAGTTATCTATTTATTATAAAAAAATAAAAACCATTTAAAGAAGAAAGAAATGTTTTTTGGAAAATAATATTTCACTAAATGTGGGATTAATCATGAATTATTCACATAATTGAAAATTATGTTTTGTGAATTTTATAAAATTTATTTGAAAAAAATATATTCTAAATTTTCAATATATATTTCAAAATTATCTGTTGGTAAATATTTGATAATTTTCAAAAAATATTTATTTTTCAATGAATAGTGAAAAATAACGATTTTCTTTTAAAACATCTATTTAGTTTAAATTATTTAAATTATTTAATTATATTATAAATTTTTTATTATGTAAAATATGTATAATTATATTAATATTTAACTAATTAATTTCCGTATAATCAATTTTATTTTGAATTATGATATAAAAACAATTTATATTTTTGAATCCTTTCCTTTGGAAGAACCATATTTTAAACAAATCTAATAGTTAAATTTTAAATTATATTCAAAATATTATATAAATTTCAATTATTAAATTTTATATAAAATTTCTATTCATCTTAAATTATTTTATCCACATAGTTGAAATTATTTTTTGGGAACAATGAATATGGAAAAGAAATATTTATCATGACTTAGAAAAAAAATGGTTTTATCAATTGTTAAACTACAATGATAATACTTTAAAATGACAAAACCATTTATAATTAACATGTTATTGTAAAATATAGATAATATATATTCTATGGTTCAAAAAATGGTCAATTTTGGTTCCTTGTGTCATGAAAAAATGTTGTTGGAAATGTTTCCTTAATATAATTCCAATTATATCCTCTCCCCCACTTTAAAAAGAATCCTCCTCTAAAATACATTAAATACTACGAAAACCCATTTTATTTTCCAATACATTATCAAATAACTCACATAAATTACTATCCTCATCATAGAATACAATTTTTAATAAACCAACTATATAAGGATTTTTTACAAACTAAAAGATGTTATCCGAAAAAGTGGTAACTTCCTTAGTTATCTTTTTTATTTTAATTATTCTTAACCCCCATAAATTATTATTAAAAATACATAGTATATTATATATAGTAATTTTTTATGTTATTTTGTTGAACAAATACCATATTCTTTCCATCAAATGTGAAATGAAATTATTTATCGTGTGTACAACCAACTACCGCCTTATGAATCAAAATAATTTGTTTTCCATCACCACTTATCTCATCCTGATATAATGATATATTAAATGTCTATATATCATTTTAATTATATAATAATGAATATGTAACTATAATGTCACATATAATATCTTACACTCCACTTCGTAGAAAATACGATAACATCTCTCAAGTGTATGGCAGACTACCACCTCCTGAATCAATGTGATTCAATTTTAGCATATGATATTCATGGATGGTGATTAGGATTAATTTAATGTTAACTATAATCATGAAATATTAAAAATTTTGGAAAATTAAAATTTCATAAAATTTATAACCTTAACATTCATCCAAAATTATAACGCCATTCCTGTGCACAGTTTCTATAGTCATGTTTAGAGATGTGATTCATTTTTTTAATAATATTTTTATCACATAAAATTGATGGTACATGATAGTATATTTAAGGAAATTTTTTTTATTATATAATTATCATCCTATAGTTATTAAATAAAATATACCGTCATTTAATCATTATATTCTAAAAATGGAAGAGTTACTTATTCGTACGTTTGGCCTACCATCTCAAATATTGTAACATAGTTCATTTTTAATAAATATATTCCGTTTTCGGAGAAAAGGTATAATTTAGTTATAAATATTATAATTATTTCATGTTAAAAAATTTATATATGATTACATAATATTCTATTCACCTATAGTCAACTTACAATTGAGATTTTGGACCTATGATCCATTTTTCATTAAAACAAATGATATGGGATTAATTTTTTATGTAATTGAAAATACCCAAATACAAATTAAAAATAAATATGTAATACACTATTAAATGGTTCTTAATTAAGTAAATAATTTTCTTATTTATATTATTAAGGGAGATAGTGAACTCACATGACAAAACATGCTCATGGTATGGAATACATCAAAACTAGCATTTATCTAACAATATGAACATTCTCTATCTAACACACTTTATCTATATCCTAATGTAATGTAATACTTTTAAATTTGATATATATGTCTCTATTATATGTACCTATATTATTCTACCTTAATTTAACTGGTTAATACATTCCTTATGATCATTTCTCAAAGGATTCATTATGAGATTACATTATTTATAATATAAAGTATGATTATGAAACCCATTTTCATTCCATAGGTAATTATTATGTCATTACTGATGATTAATTCATTATAATTGAACACAAAAATCATGAAAATTTATTGATGGGTTCCCCTATATTACACTCAAATTTATTGGTTGAAGCTTTAGTCTCATGAGGTGCCATGTTTAAGGTATGGGAGTAATCCTAATCCATTATGAGACTTTTCCAAACATGTGATATTTTTATGCAGTTACAATTGAATCTTGTTTTTTTGGGTTATAATATTCTTTCAAATATCCGATAATTCCATGTTCTTGTGATACCATGTCTGTTTCGTTATGAATTTATGTGATTACTCTTATGTAATCTCTTTTATGATATCATGTTGTACACTTGAATTACATATCAGGTTTTCTTATAATGTTTCTAGGATATTATAACCAATTTATTTAAATATTCCCAATATTATCCCTTATAGATTTAGACTATATATTAGTTATTTAGATCTCACTATGGGAAGTAAAATGAGGAAGTTATTTTTAACTCACTTTGACATTATTCATCCAATGACACTATGAATTTAACATCCTTATGTGTTATTAAAGATTATTTTGGTTTATGTATCAGGTAATTATATTTGTAAAAGGGATGGTTCATAAGAGTTGGTATTATACGAATGTTTAAGTTAATATTTAAATATAGGCTGTGAAAACATTAATGATAACCCTGGGAATAATACTAACCTTAGGAAAATATCATGCAGTCATGGTGAAATTTAGATTTTTTTTGTTTTGATACATTACATCCATGTTTGGATAATACATATTGATGTGTTTCTGGAACGGATGTTCCTAGGGGTGATAACACTAAAAACGTGTATTGGAAATGACTTGAGGGTTATCTAGTATATGAAAATAGGCCTTACTAATGAACTATTTTAACACTCCCATGAGATATTCTTTCAAAATTGAAAAAGCATTTGGGACCCAGTATGAATGATTTGAATAAATGGTGATCCCGAATGACCTTGGTTAAACCTATGGTGATGTAGATTTAAATGAAGATGTCATGATATAAAAAAATTATAAATAATTTTTCACGATTATGTTTTTTCACACTACGATAACTGTTCATCAGAATAATATTTATAATTTATGTAAATGGAAAGAAGAATAAGGACATAGGTTAACTTTTAATGTGATAGAAAAAGGGTTGATGAGAAACTAAAGGATATGATAACTGTAGTGATGGATATTGTTATTATTATTAATTACGTATCATGATATATGATAAAAAACCATTACCATTACAAATTATTCTACTCACCAATGATGAGAAGGATGGAGTTTAATGAGCCCTAAATGTTGGATACTATAGGGGAATGAAGAATAAGTTCCCTTTTTCCAATAATGTTGAAATAAAAACCCATGTTAATGTATCATATGAATGTGATGATGTTTTTGGTGTTGAAACTAATGACACATATCATGAAACTTATAAGGAGAGTGAAATGTTTAATTAACACAATATATGATAATAATGGACTTAATCAAGTTTCATTAATGTTAATGTGTTTTCAACGTGGAATGTATACATGTTATGAAAATTTATGTCTTTTTGGAAAAGTATAAGAAGAAGATCAAAATGGTTTATGGGGAATAGGTTCTCTATTAATGATGAGGAGACTAAAAGTTTAATTTCAATGCCATGCTGTATAATAGAATAAGATGATATTTAAAATTTATTGGTTTTAGAATGATATGGAATAATTGAGAAGTGTATGTTCTAGAATTCATGAATTATGTAAATCATGAATAATATAAATAAGGAATTTTATTAAGAAGATATGAATTATTGATTTCGATAATATAATGAATTTCTTAGAAATGAGATTTAATTTAATGTTGATATGATATGTAAAAACCCATAATTGGAAAAAAATATTATATTGTAGATGTTCTTGATGTTTATGTAATTAGTTTATTAGTTTAAAGTTAGTAGATGTATAGATAATTGTAGTGGTTAAAAAAAGAAATTTGAAGACAATTGTTATTTTTAAATATGATCATTATATTATCGAGAACATTTTTGGATAATTTTTAATTATTAATATGATCATAAAAGTATTTTTTAAAATGCATTATGAAAAGGAAAAAACACAAACGTGGAAAAAATATATCACATATGGCAAGGCTGTGGGGCATGAACCCACAACCGAAGGGAAATAAAGAGTAACATCTTCAACTAGACTATGTGATGTAATGGTTAGTATAAAATATTTTCTAATACTATTTATATCATAAATATTATGTTTATTTTAAAAAACATATTACTTGATCAAGTAAAATGATTTTGGGGTGACTAATGATATTTCTAGAGATGTTTTATTAGGTGTAAGTAAATAGAACTTTTTTGTTTAAAGTAAATGATTTTTTTAGAATAATGATATTTTTTAGAGATGTATGTTATATAAGTATGATATAACCTCTGAGGTTATAATTATATTTTTTGATGACATTTTGAGGTTATTTGGGATATTTGGTTATTTATTTATGACATTTTCTATGATAAACATTTGTTTTTAGGGTTTCATTTTTTAGATTAATATATTTATATTTATATTTATATTATTTATTATCATTCCTTGTGGGGACCATTTTGGTTTTAATAAGTATTATAAGAATAGATTGTCACACATTTATGGATCTTTTGATATGTTAAATTTAATTTTTTGAGGTTTAAAAAAGGAAATCTTGTAAGATATTCATTTACATGTAGTAATATGTAATGTGTGTTGAGTGAAATGTTTTAATTATGACTTTGATATTCCTTTTGTTATTGAAATGAAAACAAAATCTTAAATAAAAAATTACTACATCCTTTTTTCCACAGTAGTTTTAGAATATTTTTGTATAAAACATAATCTTTTACCATAAATTGAATTAGCTTCATGAATATGAAGTAATATTATTCATTATGATTATCATAATGAGTACAAATCCAATAAAAATAAGATGCACATATATTCGATTAGATTTAAGAAATTCTGTCTTGTCTTAATACTTAAAAAAATTATAATCATACTGATGTCAGAGTAAATAAATATTGAATTAACACTAATAAAAATCATCCAAATGAAATTTGTATGGAATTCTATCAGACTGATTTTGTTTAAATTCTCAATACAAAAAAATAATTTCCAATATAATGAAATCATTTTTACATAGTCGTAGTGTAAGACAAATAGAATATTAGACAATATATTATAATATAGCCATCAATGTTCCAGTTGTCCAAGTCATTATAAAAATATTAGATTAATATGACTTTTTGATGATTGTGATGACACACATAGGTTCACCTATAAATACCCATTCACTCGAAGAGTTAGGGGAATATATCTGAATCATTTTTACAATTTATCACTTTTGTGAGAGATCTGAAGGTTAACAAGAAAGAATAGATTTTTATTATTCTTCTGTAAATGTTTTAGTGTTTTGTATTCTTGTAGGACCTTGTCATGTTTTTCCTTTAAGAATACTTTTTCATTTTAATTTCAAATCCAATATATGATTACAATTGAGGGATTATGAGGTTACAAATATGGATAATCTGATCATCATATTGATTTATGGATTACAGGGTATAAATATAGAGATGATCCACTTCATCTAGGAAACCTGAGGCTAGGTAGACAAAGAATATGATATTTGTATCGATGATTTTTTTGTTGATTAATGAAATACATTCCTTTAACTATAAAACAAGGGATACAATTATTCATGGTTTGTGGATACCTTACTCTTAATGACAATGTAGAACTTTTTAATTTAAATTAGTATAAGAAATTTTTATCTATAGAATTTTTTTACTCATTTATAAGAATTACTATATTCTATTGTGATTACATGAATTAGTTTTATCATAATGATTCCAAATATAATAAACATACTATGTACTATCAATCTGACTTAATAATAATCTGATACACTATGTTATAACCATATTAAGTATAATTCAATATTATATTATATGATTATGATTAATTAAGATCTGATATTATCAGAATTATCCTGATTATGATAATTTGGTAAACAGACTAAGGGCCAAGTCTGAATCCAAACATTTTTACTAAATGTGGATTGTGAATTGTATTAGTATAAATTGTTTAATATGATTTTTTAAAACTAAAATTCACTCCCATATTGTAATGGAGTCATTTAGAACATATAAATTCTTTTATAATATCAAAATAACTAATATTGATATCGAGAAATTGGTATCATAGTAATATTCCCCAACTCAAATATTTTCTATCTTTTTACTGTATTTAAATATGTAAGTTTAATAATTTTTATAAAATTTTTGTTTATATATCTTTAGTACACTAATGTGTTTGTGGAAACTAATTTTTTATTTTTATATAAAAGTTTTAAATATCAGAACCATTAATAATATCATCCATAATAGACAAAATATTTTTTATTGTGATGATTATGATTATTGTAGATAATGAATATATACTTTTGTAATCAACACTAGAGTTGATAAAATTGTGATTTTTGCTGCAAGTTATAATATTCTTGATAAGGAGGTTTCATCCATTACTAATTAGTAAAATAATGTTTAAAAACTAAACTAAAATGTAAGAAATACATTGTTATATTCCATGATGAGAATCAAATATAATTAAATATCATCTTGTGAAGAAAGAAATTGCATTTGGAAGAAGTTATAGGGTACACATTTTGGTATATAAATGGGTTTTGAAATAATAAACTAAATTAGAAGAGATAACTATAATGATTTATATTTCTTACTGAGTTAATCAGTTACTAAGATGCATGAAATGTTTATGACAATCATAAATACTCTACAGGATATTGGTGAAACATAATTACTATATGAAATCATTAATGTGGAATCTATTGATATAATTTCTAATTAATTTGAGTTTTTAAAATTGTTGTTGATGACAAAAAGAAAAGTTAGTAGTCTTACTCTAAATGATAAAATTGGATATTTGATGTATTATGAGAGTTGATTTAGAAGAGATATTGAAAAATCAAAATAGATAAATGGCGGTGATTCCTTTTCTATAGAATCTACCTTACCCCTTAATATTATGTTTTTTGATAAAATAGTGAAATCAACTAGAAAAAATAAGTTATTATACAATCAGTTTCAAGTTAATAAAAAACATTCTAAAAGTTAACTGACAAATATTGCATAGAGGATTAAAACTTTTTTTGGTAAGAAATATTTTTTCTATTATTATATGAAATTTAATAATTAATAAAGTGATAAGAAATTTAAATTTTCTTATTACAAATGCATGAATGTAGGATATATCAGACCAGATTGTCCAATGTTGAAAAGGTAAGATAGAAAGTAAATACATTCTAAAAGAAATAAAAAAAAGGCTTTATAATTCAATATGAAAGAATGTATATAATTTTAATTATTCTTGTTGTTCAAATGGATAATATTTCTCAAATAAATCTTCTGATAATAATATTTATGGATAAAATAACATCAGTATTCCTTCCATAGTACCTAATGAAAATCATTTTGTTATAGCCAAGGTATGCACTGTTGAGAACTGTACAAATTCATCTATAAATTATAATTTTCATAAAGATAATAATTCAATATCCATGGATGAATAATCATCATAAGAATAATTTAATACACTTCATTATTATGATGATGTATCCCACTTTGTAATATTATTAGAATAAGAGAATTGAAAAGTTAGTAAACATATGATAAGAAAAATACATGAATACTAAATTTAACAAAAGAAATATTAGATCCTTCCAAATAACATTATAATTGTAATTTTAATAATAAATTTTCTTCAAATGATTTAGAAAATTCGATTTCTAAGAATGATTTTTTACAAACTCCTTTTGATAAAATCATTTTTTATACAATCACTAAAGTGGATAAGAATTTAGTTATAAAAATAAAATAAGAAATTTTTTTCCATAACGAAACATTTTTTAAAACATTACATCTAGTAAAGAATAATTTGAACATGGATTAAATAATTCATCCTCAGGTTACTAATTCCCGAACGGGGTCTACACATATAAAACTTGTTTTCACTAACAATTATTTTTTCCAAAAAGTAACCCTTTTGTAATAAATGTTAATGTGTTGTAAATTGAATGAAAAATTATTATCATAATAATAATGAGTCTTTAAGTTTCCACAGAGCCAATTTTTTTTTAAAAAATAGTATTCAATAAATTGTTTTCTAACATAATTGGTCGCAAGAATATTTGGGTTCCTAATGTCAAAAAATTTTCTTTTCGGAAAACAACAAATGTATCAATAATAAGAATATTTGTTATATGGATAGTAAAGGTTCCCAACATACGAATGGTAAAAAAATTGTTTAAAGTAGATAATAAAATGAAAAGGTGGAATTGTTAAATTATGAGATAATGCTCCCAGAGATATTATTGGTATCAGTTGCATTGTTCTTCTTAGTAAAACATTAATCTAAAATGTTTTATTTGTCAAAGGTCCTAAGAGAATAATTATAAGAAGATTTAATTTATGTGATGAAGGTTTCCTTTTGAGATTTATATATGATAAATGTATAGAACCCAATTCAAACCAAGAATGAATTATTAATTTCCGTCAACATCAGAATGTTTATATGGTTAACTTAGACACCTTACAATCCAAGGCTTACTCTTCCATACAACAATGGAAGTTAAATATTGGTTATGGAATATACGGTTATGAAACTAAAACCTTAAAAAATTATCCATGCTGACTATTTAATGACTTTTTTAGAATCAATTAGAACATAGGTTTGATTCTCTGAAGTCTATGACCCTTTTCAATATAGTAATAAAGATTTTTCTAATGTTGAATCTATTAGTAATGTATCGACCATTGAAGATTTACTGTTAGGGAACATTGAATTATATTTTCCTACATAAACTAGGATTATTGGTGAAAATAAAATGTATATTTTTTGGTTTATTATTACACTAGCAATACATGGGTATATTTTCTTTAAAATAAATCTGAATCTTTTTTTTTTATTTCAAATTTTTTTTATCCAAAGAAAAATAAAATAAAAATATTCTCTGGGTTAGTAATCATATTTTTCATAATGGGTAATTTGAAAATTCTGATTTGGAAACATTTTATTGTAAGAAAAGAATAAAAAAATATTCATCTCAATGAAACCCTAATCCAAATGGTTTTTCTTAAAGAAGAAATTGTATTCTTAAATAAATAACTAGAACCATGTTGAGTGAATACTCAATATATGTACATTTTTGGGATGATGCAGTTATTAGTTCCTATTATAATATTAATTGAGATTTAATTTTCCCTTTTATTCATAAAATTATTAATGAGTTTTGAACTAATTAAAAACCAAAGGTTTCTTATTTGAGGGTATTTGGAGGTAATGTATTCATATTGAATATAATTTACATCAAACATAAATTTTCTCCCAAATATGTTAAAGAATTATTTTTATATTAATCCCCTAATTCTAAGGCATAACAAGTTAATAAAAAATTTATCTTATTATTGAGGAAACATTTCATGTTAAATTTTATAAAACCAACCCTTTGGGTTTCAAATAATCTCAACCAACATCCCCTTATGATATTTAAAAGACTAATTTTCATCCTATGTGAGAAATTTTATCTTATAAATATTTAACTCATGAAATTTATTCTCATGTCATTCTTAAGGATTATTTTTAACTATATGTTGAAGAACATCCTTTTATAGACCTATAATGTTAGTTTTTTCTTAGGAATCATCATAGTGATAGTATAATTAGTGATGTTAATAAAACTATGACGACTATAAGTTATTATTGAAATGAAATTGAATATCTATATATTCTTTCCCAAATTGAACCCAAGAATAATATTGAGGATTTAGTTTATTTGTATTAGATCAAGGTTATGCATGATGAGCTAACTGAATTCGAGAGGAACAAAGTCTAGACCATGAATAAATGAACTTTAGAATAATCTTTAATTGTTGTAAAGTGAGTTTTTATAAAAAATGTGACGAAAATGGAATTTTTAATATATATAAATGAATATTTTCTAATAAGGGTTATTAATAACAAGATGCAACAGACTATGAAGTAACATTTTCATCGGTATCTAGATGTGAATATATTTTAAATCTACTAGACTTTTCAACATTCGTTAATTTAAAACATTATAAAATGGATACGAAGTGTGATTTCCTTGAGGTATATGTATATGAGGAAGTTTATATTGAAAAACCATAAGGTTTTTAAATTAAAAAACATCCTTAATACTTTGATAAAATCAAAAAAGCTTTATATATAATCAAACAATCCCTTGGAGCATGGTATGATAGATTAATTGGATTTTTGTGAAAAAAACATTCTGTCTAAAAATCTACTAATAAAAATATTTTTATAAAGAAACATAATTAAAATATTTTTATTTAAATTTTTTTTGTTGTTGACATTATATTCAGATAAAGTCAAAAATCATTGACATAATAATTTGTGAATCTTATGAAATTTTAGTTTGAAATGAGTATGATGGGTGAGATGAAAACTTTTCTTTGATTTAATATCTCACAAAATCCAAATAGAACAAATATATTTCAATATAATTATATCAATGATCTTATTAAAATGTTTTTATATTAAAATAATATACCTATAAGTACTCACAAGAGTACCTAAAATAAACTTGATCGTAATAGTGATAGAAAATATTTGATTAAATAATTTTTATATGTATTATATTAATTCTATTTTACTTGATACCAAGTAATTCTAATATAATGTTTTCTATGTAATTGTGTGAAATATATCATGCTAATCCAAAGGAATACCATCATAAAGGAATAAAACAAAATTTTATTTATTCTATAGGAATATGGAATTTAGAAGTTTTCTCTTCTTTGGGAAATGTTATAAAGTTAATGTGTTTTTTAGATGATGAATTTGGTGGTTATTTAATGGATGGGAAAATCAAATATAATACAACTCCTTTCCTTGGATACATGTTACATTCTTGTTCATATAATAAACAACACTCAAAAACACGTTCAGCTACTAATGGAGAATATGTAGCATGTCGAAGTTGTTGTGCTCAAGTCTTGTGGATACAATAGACAGAAACTTAGCATTTCATGAGTTTTACTAAAACATAAATACTAGGAGATAATACTAGTTCTCCTGCATTTATTATGAATTCATAAAATTACACCCATAAAACACAATGATATTAAATAACACATTATTAGTGATTACACACTTAAAATAAATATCATTTTAAAATTCATAAAAATGAAAGATGAACATTTTGATATATTTACAGAACTAGTACCATTTGATAAAGAGAATGTAAAAGTATTTGAACATGTAATAAGTCACCCACAAATCCTTAAAATTTATTTAGTGTAATCAGACTTGGTTTATACAATAAGAGTTTAAGGTGTTGATTATATAAGTCAGGATTTATAAAGTCTCGAAGGATCAATTCCATTCATTCCCAGACTTCATGCTACAGTAGAACTGATTCATTAAAAAAAACAGAAAAAAACAAGGTCACTATTTTTTTTAATAGAAATGATGATTCAGAATTTGTCTGGACTCAATGTTTATAGGAAAGATCACAGTATCACAAAAATCATGGAATAAGGTTGTGAAATAGTCCCATAATATTGAAGCTGGTGTGGAGATTGTTAATTGGATTCTTGAATACAAAAATAAACTTATGAATGAATTTGATGAAGCCTTCAAAATGTTATCAAATGATATAGATGCTATGGTAAAATTCATGGTACAGATCAAAGCTTCAACTGATAGCCAGACCTAAGAAGGGAAAAATTTAAATGGTAATAAAAAATATATATATATACAGATGAAATTTTAAATAATGAAACATTAAAAAGATTAAATTATTGATCTAAAAATAATAATGAAGAATTGACTGGATGATATTGGAGTCCGGATGATAAAATCCTCTCTCATGGTGAAAATATAAAAAATCATGATAAAGACATAAATGAGTTAAATAAAATGAAGACCATTGTGTGATCCATGATATATATTGATTAAAATATTATTCTTATTATACTATTGTTGAAAAGGTATTTTGAAAACTTGTATATACATTAATGGCTTCTTAATCTCATTACAATTTGTTTAAATGTTTTCCAATTATTATTGTTTTAACATTCATTCATACTTATTATAGATGAATGTTCAGTTCAATTTTTAATATTTTTTTTCTATTCTTTCCATGAAACTCAAGACATTTCCACAATATTTTTTAATTTCATGAATGTAGAGAAATATAAATAAGTGTATAATCTAATACAGAGGTGTAGAAATTCAATGAAAAGGGTGAATATCACAAAGGTAATGAAAACGATCAATAGGGGGATCTTTTATTCTAAGGGAGAGTTATTTGTATTTACCATTGTATTTAATGAGTTATAAACTCATAGTGAGATAAGGATTATTTTTCAATTCAAAATATAATGTACATAAATTTAAATAGACTATGTGTTTTAAAAGTTAATTTCATTTTAATTTATTGTTTAGTGATTTATAAAAAGGGGGTATTATTGAGTCAAAATATTTAATTATAAGTTTTCCATAACTTTTGTTTTGGAATCATAAAATAATTCATAAATACTTTATTAGAAGCTCATTATATTAAATAATATTTTAGAATGTTTTATAGAAAACATAAATGTTTACCATACTTGGAATTAGTTTTATGAGTATTCATTAATATAAACTATCATTATCTATTATTATTATCATAATGAGTATGCATCTAATAAAAATTGAATTTACCTTTATCAGATCATATTTAAGACTTTATGTCTTCACATTCCAATGAAAAAGTATTTATTATCTAAATAATGGTGTAAGTGATAACTATTAGATTCAAACTCAAAAAAGTCAAATAATAACATTTGTATGTTCATAGGACTGATAATGTTAAAAATCTAAATGTACAAAACAGATTTATAGTATAAGGAAAAAATTTGACACTGTAATAGTATGAAACCAATGTGACATTATATAATATGTTATAATATATATATTAATGTTCCAACTATTCAAGTAGTTTGATGAATCATAGAGAAATATGATTTTTGGAAGATCAAGATGACTATTGGAGGATAACCTATAAATACCCACCCATTTTGAGAGTTTTGGGAAGATATCAATTTTTTTTCAATTTCTCACTTGTGCGAGAGATATGAAGATTACAAATAATTAATGTATTGTTTATCATCTTTTGAAATTATATATCTTTGTTTTCATATTGGATAATTATTGGGTAATCCCTGTATGAATACTTTGGAAATGTAATTTGTCACCTGATATTTGATTATGACAATGGGAATGTGAGGATATAAAGAACTAGAATAGGATCATTGCATTGATTGAGATATTGGGGGATATCAAGACATAGTTGATCCATCAGATCAAGTGTTAATGAGGATAGGTTGATAGGGAGTCCAATTTTCATATCAATGGATTTCCTTACCAAGGAATGACAAACATTTTTAAATGTATAAAACAATGAATACCTTTAGCTATGGTTTGTGGATACCTTATTCTAAGGGTAAAATAGATCTATTCATTTTAAATCACTGTAATTCATTATTACATTATTATTATTGGTTTACTTGTTTGGTTACATGTTCTATATTCTGATGTTCCTACATCTATTAGTTATATTGTGACGATACCAAATATGATAAACACTATCTGTAAAGTTAATTGGATCGATTGAGAATCCTATTATAAGTTATATAATATTATACAATCATATTTAACATGATATTTTATTATTATGGTTATTTAAACTCTAATATTATTGAAAGCATCCTAATTACGATACATTAGTAATCAGACTAAAGGGTAAGACTAAATCCATCCATTTTTACATAAATAGGTCTGTGAATTTGTTTAGTTTGAATCCTTTTAAACAAAATTTCATTAAACTATAATTCACCCATTTGATTAATTGCAATGGATTCATAAAGAACATATTCTATCAATCCTAATATCAATGCAACTCATATTGATATCCAATAAAGTTGAAATTTATCTATACCAAATGATAGGAAAATTTTTTATCAAATAAAAATATATCATTTAAGTATATTTTCTAGATATATATTTATTGATAGAAATGTAATCACTCATATCAATTTAGAAGATATTGAAAAAAATGTAATTCTATTATCTTCACCTATGATGAATAAATTATATTTTAATTCATCATAAATTTATGGTCTTGGATGATGGATTTATAATGATAATTCTCTATATTATGGTCACTGATCTCTACCGTTTTCCATATTCATGTATGCTTTTCTCCCATTTAGATATTTTAAATTCCCACTAATGCTATCAAAATTTCCACACAATATATGTTTCATTCTAGATAACCTCTAAATTTTAATTTTACTTTTAAGATGATGTTTTATCAAACTATATTATGGTCTCTATTTGGTCAAAAATTTATTTCAAAATGTCAAAACCCTGATTTTGGAGATCAATATTAAATTGTGGGGAAACACTTTATTTAAGGGGTACATAATTTTAATCCATGAGATTTTTAAAGGGGAATGTCATGTAGGATTGATTATATAATATGAAACACCATGATTATAAGATAATACAACACACCATGACATTAAAATATATTTCTTTAAAAATTAATTCATCTTCTTCAATATTTTGGGATGCAGACCACAGTGGGATTAAAAAAAATAATACTCTATATTATTATTTAAACATGACCATTATAAAATTTCAATAAAAAGGGAGGATATGAATATTGAAATATAAATTACGAAACATATATTTAGAAAAAAGTTTAAAAAAAATTCAATGGTTATATATTCATTAAAAATAAAACAATAAACATTTGAAAGAGAAAGAAATTGTTTACTGAAAAAAATATTTTTTTAGAAAGGGGGATTAGTCGTTCTTTTCACTAATATTTAATTTTTTATCCTTTTTTATAAAATTTTCATCAAAAAATAATCAAACTTTTTTAAATATATATTTCAAAATTATCATTGCGTTAATATTTGTTAACTTTTTAATTTTTTTTAACAAATAGTAAAAATGCTAAATTTTATTAGAACATCATATGTTTATAAAAAAATTAAAAATTTAAATTATATTAAAAAATTTTATAAATTCAAATATATTAAAAACAATCTTATTAATTTCATATTAGTCAGTTTCATATTTAATTCTCATATAAATTCTTTTTAATTCATTTAAGATTAATTGTTAGGATAAATTTTTTAAACATGTCTACTGGTTTAATTTTATATTAATTTTTTTCATATTTATAATTTCATTTTCAATAAATAGATTACATTTTTTAATCATAATTATTTATATGATCTTAAAATAGGTATGTAATTTTTTACCATAAATAATAGTGAAAAGAGTAAAAATTATTTATCACGGTTAAGTAAAAAAATGTTAATTAAGGGTTAATCAAAATATATAATTGATAAAAAAGGAAGAACATTTATAATTCTTATTTTATGGTCATATTTACGCATTATCACTTATAATTATATAAAATAATCTAATTTTGGGCATTATTTTAGTAGAAGTATGTGAGATGAATTCTTTCTTTCCAAAAATTTCATATGTGTCATCTCCCCCACTAATAAATGGACACTCCCAATAAAATCCATTAATTTCACCCCAAACCCTTTGATATGGAAAATAACTATCTAAATTGATTCCATGCACCCCTCCCCTCAACATAGAATCATTATGTTTGTTATAAATTCAACCGAAGAAGTTTTTCCCTATAAAAAATGATGTTTTTAGAATAAGAAGTAACGTCCTTAATCGATAATTTTATTTTATTTATTATTCAACATCCAAAAAATATGTATAAACAATGATTATAGAAAAAATAATTACCTATAATACAATTATATTTTTTAATGTTATCATAATAACATACAACCATATCTGTCTCCCTCAAGTGGGAAACAAATCCATTGAACATGTGTACGACGAAAGATGAACTCATGAACAAACATAATTTGATTTCAATCATAGATTGTAAAGAGTGGATTTAATTTTGTTAAATTTTTTCATATTCTAATATTTATATATTTATAAATTTAAAATTATAATATCTCATATAAATTTTTTTACTTTTTATTCCATAGATAATACAACAATGTTTCTCTTGTGTACACCGGACTACCACCTCAAAGTGCGACGTGATTACTTTTTCACATAATCATTACATGAAAGGTAATTAATATAAAATTATTTTAAATGATAATAATAATATATTAGTAATTCTAGAAAAACCATATATCATATACATTCTTACCTTACCATCTACTAAAAATTTTAACATTGTTCATTTGTATGCCAGACTACGACATCACAAAACGATCTGATTATTTTCAATATTGTTATTTCTGGATCACAAGGATCATATGTGAAAGTGTAATAAAATAAATAACATCATATTTAGTATTTATTTATCATACTATAATGATGAAAATCACACTTACCTTCTGTATATTTGGGACTTCTATAAATTGACATGTTACTCATTAGTACATACGACACACCATATTCGTGATTGTAATGTAGTTAATTTCACATAACCATATTTCATGGATAGTATAAACAATATAATTTATTTTAAAAAATTATAATTATTTCCTAGGTACCATTTGGGATATTACTAATTAATAATTTCATTGACCATTGTAAACATATCAATTTTATTTAGGATGTATGAGTTATTTATCATCAAAACCTCTGATGTGGAACAAATTGGTTAATTAAATGAATATGAAAAGGTAAAAATTAAAATAAAAGAGAAAATTCACCTAATAATTCTCTTATGTAATTAAATAAGAATCTTTGGTTTATTATTTATGGAGATAAAAAATAAATATGACAAATCATGCTCCAGGTAGGGGACTCTTTGAAGAACCCTTTCATTTGGGTTATAATAATTACCTATAAAACTCTCTCTATATTTCTATTAATTTTTTTGATGGAGTCTACATTATGTATATATTTCTCTCAAAAATATACATATCTAATTATTTATTCCATTGATTGGGTAATAAATTTATTTTGATAATTCTATTATTAATTTCATTATAAAATATCATTTATTTAAGATATAAATCATGGTTATGCAACCCATTTTCATTCAATGGGATTTTTTTGTTATTCTTTATGAATGATAGATTTTTGTGGCAGACATAGATCATAATAATATTATCATGTGATATCACATATATAATAAAATTGATTGGGTAAATCTTTTTTAGAGACCCAATATTGACATACATGGACATTACATTACTTTTATGGAATACATAATACATAACATAAACCAACACCGAAGGACTATAATAATTTATTGTCTTTAGAAATTCAGAACATAAACTTCTAATCATGGTGAAAGATCTGAAAAATCTCCCATACAGATCTTCCCCTTTTCTTTTCATACCTAATACCTTTCTTTATATCCTGAGGAAAATAAAAAATAAAAAGGGAGAGATCAAATGCTCAGAATAGGTAAACATAGGGAACATAAAAAATCCATAAACATTTGACTGCCAAAATGTGAACATAAAATCTAAACATAAAAATCTTGAGCAAAGTCATTAATCTTGATAGTACGTAAGGCGTATATCATAAATAAACATCAATCATGATAAAATAGCATGAAAATAAAACATTTAAATGTGGAAAACCATTATGCACATGATATGATTTCCATAGTAGCAAAGGCATTGCTACCAAGATCATCTTATTGGAAAAAGTCCCTTTCTGAATCTAGTTCACTCCTCATTCTAGTCCTATATCGCTGAATAGTATTAACTTACCGTTCCAGGCATTTCAATCTCAAGAGATATAAACCTATACCCAATTAATTGGAGGGAGATATAGGTCCCACCCTTCTCATAAAGAAATCATTATTACTTGTGCCACAAAATAAACTTAAAACATTCATCCTAACCTAAAGAATGAAATTGGTTTCATAAACATCATCTCATCACCACATAATCCATATAAAACAAATGGATATTTCATCATAAGAAAAGTGAAACCATCTTAATCATAGAGAAATTATACTTGAAACATACATATATGAAATAATGTCATCATAGATGGAAAATGGTTTTGATAAAATATTTGAAATGAATTCTTGAAGAAAATATCATTTCTTCTTCAAAATAATTTTCTATTCACAAAATTCCTTGAAATTTTAAAAGAAAAATAGTTTTTTGAAAATAGGAATAAAATATTGTAGAGTAAGCTTCATGAAAATGAGTCATTATGAAACCGTAAAAATCCATTCATGTTGTATAAGTTAAAAAAATCATTCTTCTCGTACTGTTTCCAGAAATGTCAAAAAGTACCTCGTATGGTAAACAAAAGAAAGATTCCTTCCATATGATGTGGTAAAACTAAAAAAGGGTAAAAATGACTTTAAACATACATGGAAGAAAAGTAAACATTTTATGAAAACACTTTGAGAACATATGGACATGAATAATAAACATAACCCTAGTAAATACTTATGAATAAACAATCTCAGATAAGAATGAGATTGGAATAATTATCCCTTACCTTATGTCTGATATGCGTCGTATATATTCGAACCTCCTATATAATGATTTAAATAATTTCATTGGCTTATAAAAGAATCATATTAATTTTTATGATATCATATATGGTTCACTTATGACTTTATATTACCCGTTATTTTTTAAATTCCATGTTAAAGCAACGTTTTGGTAAAATCGTTTCATTTATCGTACATGTTTCGACTTTTTGTTCTTGATATTATTACTTATATCCGGGTTTACCTAATTCCAGAATCTAAAACATGATTTATATATAATATATATTCATAATAAACATATATATAATAGATCGATAAATGGAATGAAATACAACGTTCGTGCAGACGGTAGGCCGTACGTACGCATGAACGCTGTTTTTCGTTTCCTTATTGAATTGAATGGAATTAAGTAGATGACATTGTAACACCCTAGGTAAATAAAGAATATGACACTTTCATATTTATCCATATTTGTGAATAAAATATTAATATTACTTTAAAGGGGACGCTATGATCGATGGCGTACCCAATACGCAACAACGAGTTTCTTGGAAATCTTACGTTGTACTCTAATAACAAAATAATATTATTTTAAATGGTAGTTAACGCCTAGCCGTTCTAATGGAAGGAATGAACAAAACTAACTAAAAAATGATTATATATGTTTTTTAAAATATTTTTACTTTTTACAATAAATGTTAGAGGATTCAAAATGCGAATGAATCCAATTTTAAGCGTAAACATTCTAATATTCTTTAAAAGGTCGATTAACCGCCTTTTGATGGAGAACCTCTTTAAAATCCACTTTTTGAAAATTTTATGTGTTATATTTGACAAAATAAATTTCTTCTATAGAATAGGGACCTCAAAATTTACTTTGTGTAAATTTTTGGTATTTTTTCGATAAAGTTTATTTTTTAATGAATAGTGAAAGATGTTTTATTTTAATTCAAAACCTCTTTTTAATATATTTTGTTTATATGATTAGATAATCTTTTGAATTGTTTTTAAAGTGAAATTAGAATATATTATTACCATTTAATCCAATATTAGTCATTGGAATTAATTTCACTTTGAAATTGGACTTAAACTAGTGTCAATCTTTTAATAGATATTTTTTCTTAAAAACACACTATTTGTTTTGACAGTGGGAATTAATTATTAAATTAATTAATGAAACTTATATATTTTTAATTTTGTAAAATAGAAATCATTTTTGAATTTGGAATATCAAATATAGCTTAGGGTGAATTTTTGATATTTTTCAGAAAAACTTCAATTTTTGATGAATAGTGAAACCACTAAGTGGTAGTTTAAAAACTAATTTTTCATTTAACTGAAACATTACCACATCTGTGATTTGAATTTCAAAAATTCGACATACATGGTTGTCATTAGGATGCAAAATTTTGTTCAATGGGATTAAAATAAGTTTTTGGTGAATAGTAACTTTTATGTTTTTAATCGCGATTAGAGGTAATTAGTGTAATTTAAGGTAAAAATAACGTTTTAATAATATTAAATGACCTATAGACATGTCCTACCTTCATTGGATGTGTCATGGCCGACCATGAAAATCCATGGGTCAACTTGGGGTCCCCATGGAGCCACATTGGTAGGAAAATGACATAAAAAACTTTTTATTTAAAGTAAAAATAAAAATGTCACAAGCATGAGTTGTTTTACTGAAACAATTTTTAATGGGGTTATACAAGTAATATTCTTTATTATAAATATTAATTAGAAATATAAACATATTTCCTACATCTTGATATTTTTTTTATAATTTTTAATCATTATATAAATTAAATTATTTATGACATCATGATGATGCAACAATTACCTCATTAATAAAGTATTTAAATAAAATGAAAAAATAATGTTAAAACTCTAACTTACACTTGTCAAAAACCTATTGGATTAGTATATTTCGAACCCTTACCACATTATCCTAGAAATACATCAATGTGGGACCTTTAAAATCCGAAACTCATTTGAAAATATAGTAACATTTTGTAACTTTCCAGGAGTGCCCCTCCTCTCGTCTTATAAAAGGCCTCCACCCCTACCACCATAACCACGCCTATAAAGCCTTTGGATCGGCCAACCCCTGCTCATTTTGACTCTCCAAATCCCTATCTTACTCCTAGAAGCCTCACTTTGGGCATAAGTCTTCCCAAAGAATCCTTTGAGCTCAAATCTAAGAGAGATACCCGATTTTAAGGTAATGTATTCACTTGTGTTCTTTTGTTTTATTTTGATTCTACAACCCCCTAAACACTTTATATTAATTTATTTTGTAACAACTTAAGTATATTCAATATACTGGGATGTTTTTATAAGAATTATTCTACCTACACTTACACACACCTACATATAATGGTTAAAGAACATACTGTTTCTATGGATGGTGAATTTCTGTCTCACGAAATGATGATTGTTCAATATTCTTTTAACACCCTCAAAGGTGGACATTAAGATGTCAGCATATTTATATATGATATATAATATTTTTATGTTTTACTTAAGCTTCTATATTTTTCATTTAGGGAATACCTTTATGGTTTCCATTATATTTAAACACGATATCTTCATTTTGGGAAGTGCGGACTACCGCCCCCTCAAAGTGATTTGATTCATTAATACCATATGTGGTACTTATAAAGGATAGATTTAATTATATTATATATTATACCACACTAGAATTATAATACTATTATGTATAATTATGTTTTAATTCCATTATATAAGAAATAGAAATGGAAGTAGCGTTCATACGTATGTATGACTTACCATCTCCATGAAAGGTGCATTTCATTTCTTACCTCTAAATGTTATGTAATAATATAAATGCATGTATATAATGGATATATAATATATATATGTTATATACATAATTAATATAATTCTGGATATAATATATATTTTACCACATGAACAAATTGTAATTATAAAGACTTTATTTTTGACTCAAGTAGTAATGATCTACAAAACGACCATTATTAACTTAAATAATTACATAGTGTTCATAGCATGGTATTAAGTGATATAAAAGGAATAATGAACTTGAAAAAGGTTCTTATGCATGTATAAATTAACTCAAGTTTATTATTTAGGAGGTTAAAGAACGATCGAGTCAAGTTGGACTCGAGGTAAGGGAACCTACCCCTCTCTTTCTTTTTAAGTACACTATTTTATGTAATTCCTTTTAAGCTCATATTTCTTTTTATTGGTATGTTATTTTATATTCCTCTTGCTGTAAATTTTATTTTAATATGATGAGATACCCTCTTTGATCTCATCAATCCATTTTTGAAAGTTTTAAGTGGCATCGTTCGGCTGCCGAGTTTGTGTAAGGGATTTTTCATCTCACTTTTATTCCCGTGAGATTTATGCTACTTTTACCACCATATCCTTTGGGTGGTATATGTAATACCCATTATTCTACTCTTTGTGTAACATAATTTTATTTTTGATTATTTACATCAATGTTGTATTGTCCTTCTTTCATGGTGTGTATATTTTGAAAGATACCCAAGTCGGTAAGGGAACTTTTCACCTTCCTCTTTTAAAAGACTTCTTTTGTTGGGTCTTTTAATTTAGATATTGTAATGTTGGGATATTTTCTTCTATATCCTTATTGATATAAATTTTATGTACAAGTGATGAGATACCCTTTTTATCTCTCATCAACTCATTTTCTGATGTTTGAAGTGACACCGTTAGGCTCTTGAATTTTTGAAAGGGAATTTCTTAACCCAATTTTGATTCTTTGGGATAAATTTGTACTCCTTGAATATGTGGTTCTATGAATATGTGTGACTGACCGATGATTGTTTTACACTTAATATCCACTTATATTAGGTGTATTCATTTGTCACACATAATTATGTAATTGATGTATCCTTAATCCAAGGATACTGTCATTGTATGGGACTTCGTCTCAATATCCATTCATTAAGGCTTAATTTGTTTTATACACAACATTATTTTATATGGTGTATAAACCCCTTTGACTTTTACTTTTATCCGAAAGGAATATTTTTTTTATACAAAGCGTTTTACCAAACGACAAAAGGGAATTTTTTTGTCGTACGTATGCAGTGACAACGACTTCTCCGCCGTCGTGACCATTATTTCAGTTTCGGCTTCCTCTACAAGCCATACCTTTTTTTAAAATGAAAAATAAATAACATGTTTTACTTTTCTTTTATTTTGGTATTGAAAATGTTTTTCATAATGTTTTTATATCAATGCGTTGTATTGATATCTTGTGATTGAAAAGTGGAAATGTTTTGTTTTCTTTATGCATGTTTTATGTGATACGATTATGTTATGTTTCTTGGGAATTATTTTGAAGACTGGTGGTTCTGTGAAAAACTAAGGGTAGGTGAGCCTGATATAGCTCTCTAATGCATTGGGTAACGCGAAGGAGTTAAACATTAAGGTTTCTCCGAAGAGATTTAGGGAATATACTGTGATGGGTATTCCAAAGGTAACCAATAGGGTTACTCCCTATGTAAGAATGTTATGAATGCCTCAAGTTACCTTTATGCCTTATGATTTCTATGATTTATTCATGATTTGATGAGGTATGTTAAAATGATTATGTTTTATGAGTAATGTATGATTTCATACATGGACTAATGTTTTCTTTTCGTACTTTTATATCCATTAATGAGATTTTTATGCTCATCCCAAGTTTTATAAATGTTTTTCATAGGTCAAGGGAAAGGTGCATGTTATGAAGATAGTGTCAAGGAAGTGTCAAGAAAGAATCCATGTTTTATTTTAAATATATTTCCGTTGATGGGGAAAAACGAATACTATCTTTATGTAACCACTTTGTTTAAATGTGGAATGTAATTCATGATTTATGATCTAATTCTATAAAACTCTAAACCTGAAATGATCCTCGATGTGAATTATTCATTTAATTCAATATTAAGTAAGGTTTAAGGCTGGGGCCTTATAGTTGGTATTAGAGGTCAGTTTAGATAACTTTAGGGGTTAGAGTGTTGTTTAAGAAAAAGTGACAAGTTGTGAATAACCACAATGGTTAGTATATTAGATGGACTGATATTTTTTTTTGAAAGTTAGAATGAGTTTGAGATAACTTGGATAAGTATATCTTGGTGTTTATCTTCCTCTTTTTTATTTGATGATTTTACTGATATACTCACACTGAACTTTTTACTTTTAGTAAATGGTTGGATCTAGCAGGAACCAAAGTAACAGTGGATTTGAAGAAAACTTTGACAGTTTTATGAAAGAACAACTGGATGATATGGGAGCTGTAATGATAACACTTGAGGTTATCCTCAACCGACTATCTGGAGTCATGATTTACCATTTTAACCTTCGTGATTTTTATAAGGCATCGTATATGCGAGAAACAAATCCCTATAGAAGTTTAGGTAATAATTATAAAGGTATGTATGTTCAAAAACCTATGTGTCAAATCTGTTGAAAGAAACACATAGGAAAATGTTTCAGAGCGACAGAAAGATGCTATAGATGTGGAAATAAAGGTCATAAAGCAATAACCTTCCATGGAAAAATGAAGCATCTAGTTGACTCTAGAAAAGGGAAAGAAGTTCCCTCTGAAGGATTAATTGAATGTTTTAAATGTGGTGTGCATGTTCGTTATGAAAACACATGTACTATGAAGAAGTTTTGGGAATGGGGTCACCAGGATCGTACAAATATTAATTTACCAATACCTAATTCCATTCCGATTGAGGATGAAGAAACTGACAATGAAGAGTAAAAGGTATGGATTATTTCTTAACATATGTTTTCCTATTATTGGAATCTTAGGATATGATTCATGATTTTGTTTGTAGGAAAGAAGTATTCCAGAATAAGTTAACATGGAATGGCTAATGGATCATGAAGAATGTTCAATGAGTAAGAAGTCATCATATAAGGGATTCAAGAGTTATGGTAGATTTTAGTATGGTAAAATTCTTAGATGTATTAAGACTCTTTTGATGATGGGGTTACATTAGAATACTTTTTATAGTAACCCTGATGTTTGATATACGAAAATTTTATTCAGGGAATAATTATCCTTTCTTTTGTGGATATAGTTATAAAGAACCATTTGGGTTTATATGAACCTTGAATTTGACGCAATTCCTGGTTAATACATTTTGGGTTGCAAAATTGAAGTTATCAGATAACCTTTGGGGTTAAAATATGTTATGGTAATTTTTGATGAATTTATCTCTTTTTGAGGAATGTTATAAAATTATATAGTTTTTGAAAAGGGACAACACGCAGACCATGTGACAACCCATCGCGTCAGATGAAGCTGCAGGAATCAAACCCACAACCAAAGTGCAACTGGTATTTATCGCCTACCACTGGACTACGTGAAGTACCTGGTTAGTTTGAATTATTATTAATAGTTAGATGATTTTATGAATTAAGAGTAAGTTTTTTTGGGTTATCAATTTAAATGATTAGCCTATCATGGAGGTTATGTGATTAGGTTAATTACTTTTCAGTATGAGACTATAAGAGTAATTGATGTTATTTTGGAGAAAAATGTTAAACTTTATCTTAGGAGACTATGTGATTAAATCCTTCAGAGAATTAGTTTTCAATTTTAGTTTGGTTTACTTTGTATAATCTTATGGATAGATGTTTATTTAATGGACTTTATTGATCTTTGGGTTTTTTTTGAGAAATTTTGGAGATTAAGAATAAATTTTTTTATAAAGGATTATCCTTTTTGGGTATTATCTGATCTCATACTAAACTTTTTGGTTTTAGTTTTGGTTAAGGACTAAAGACATGGGAAGTATATAGTTCCGTTTTTTGGATTAGTTGATTCTCTAGAAGTTGATTATAGCTCTCTTAATGTGAACAAGTCATCCCAAATACTCATCTTTTGGAGAAAATATGGGTTCGTGTAAGAAATCTAGTAAAATTTGAAAGTCAACATGACAATTAAGTATGCTTACTTATGTTTTAGTTAAGCTCATGAATAAATTCTTCAATTAAAAGTAACATTAAACAAAAATGTTGTCTATTATTTTTTCCTACTGGGAAATCAAATACCGTTTAACCCATCACAAGTTTGTGATTTTCTTGCTGTAAACCTTCTCCTAGACATGTTTACTATCACTTTCCATCAGAACATGACCCTTTGTTTTTTCCTCCATATCCATATTTTCATACATGGAATCATAGTATGTGTTAACTCGAGTGACAATTGTAATTCTCTCCCATTCTTTTAATGTGATAGTTTTACTGACTCTTGTTCCGATCTGGGATTTTCAATGAAGCTTCCAAGCCCACTTTTAAAATTGTGAGGACGCAATTCCCAAAAGGGGGGAAGGATGTAACACCCCAGGTAAATAAAGAATATGACATTCTCATATTTATCCATATTTTTGAAAAAAATATTAATATTACTTTAAAGGGGACACTATGCTCGATGGCTTACCCAAGACGCAACAATGAGTTTCATGGGAATCTTACGTTGCAATCTAATAACAAAATAATATTATTTTAAATGGTAGTTAACGCCTAGCTGTTGTAATGGCGGGAATGAACAGAACTAACTAAAAAATGATTATATATGTTTGTCAAATATTTTTACTTTTTACAATAAATGTTAGGGGATTAAAAATGCGAATGAATCCAATTTTAAGCGTAAACAATCTAATATTCTTTAAAAGGTCGATTAATAGCCTTTTGATGGTGAACCTATTTTAAATCCACTTTTTTATAATTTTATGTGTTATATTTAACAATATAAATTTCTTCTTTCGGATAGGGACCTCAAAATTTACTTTGTGTAATTTTTTGGTATTTTTCCGATAAAGTTCATTTTTTAATGAATAGTAATAAATGTTGTATTTTTATTCAACACCACTTTTTAATCTAATTTATTTATATGATTACATCATATTTTTAATTTTTTTAAAGTGAAATTAGAATATATTTTTACCATTTAATCCAATATTGGTCATTGAAATTAATTTCACTATGAAATTGGACTTAAACTAGTGTCAATCTTTTAATGGATATTGTTTCTTAAAAACAAGCTATTTGTTTTGACAGCGGGAATTAATTATTAAATTAAATAATGAAACATATATGTTTTAAATTTTTTAAAATAGACATCATTTTTGAATTCGGAATATCAAATCTAGCTTAGGGTGAATTTTTGGTATTTTTCTGAAAAACTTCAATTTTTGATGAATAGTGAAACCACTAAGTGGTAGATTAAAAACTGATTTTTCGTTTAAATGATACTTTAACACTTCTATGATTTGAATTTCAAAAATCCGACATAAATGGCTGTCATTAATATGTAAAATGTGGTTCAATGGGATTAAAATAATTTTTTGGTGAATAGTAACTTTTAAGTTTTTAATCGCGATTAGAGGTAATTAGTGTAATTTAAGGTAAAAATAATGTTTTAATAATATGAAATGACCTAGAAACATGTCCTACCCTCATTGGATGTTTCATGGACGACCAAGAAAATCCATGGGTCATCTTGGGGACCCTATGGAGAAACCTTGGTAGGAAAATGACATAAATAACTTTTTATTTAAAGTTAAAATAAAAATGTCACAAGCATGAGTTATTTTACTAAAACAATTTTTAAATGGGGTTATACAAGTCATATGTTTGACTATAAATATTCATTAGAAATCTAAAATGATTTCCTACATCATGATAGTTTTTGTATAATTTTTAAGCATTAAATAAAATAAATTATTTATGACATCATTATAAACAACGATTACCTCATTAATAAATGATTTAAATAAAATGAAAATATAATGTTAAAACTTTAACTTACACTTGTCAAAAACCTATTGTATGAGTATATTTAGAACCCTTACCACATTATCCTCTTAATACACCAATTTGGGACCTTTAAAATACGAAACACATTTGAAAATAAACTAACATTTTGTAACTTTCCAAGAGTGCCCCTCCTCTCCTCTTATAAGAGGCCCCCACCTCTACCACCTTACCCACACCTCTCAATCCTTTGGCTCAGCCAAACCCAGCTCATTTTGTCTCTCCAAATCCCTATATTACTTCTAGATGCCTCAATGTGGGCAGAATTCTTCCCAAGGAAGCCTTTGACCTCAAATCAAAGAGAGATACTCGATTTTAAGGTAATGTCTTCACTTGTGTATTTTGTTTTATTTTTCTTCTCCAACCCCATAAAATCTTTTTATTCATTTATTATGTAACAACTCCAGTATCTTAAAAATACTAAGATGTTGTTATAAAAAAATTAGTGCTATACTTACACACACCTACATCTAATGGTTAAAGAATATACTGTTTCTGTGGATGGTGAATTTCTGCCTCACGAAACGATGATTGTTCAATATTCTTTTAACACCTTCAAAGTTGGACATTAAGATGTCACTAAATTTATATATGATATATAATATGTTTATTTTTTTACTTAAGCTTCTGTATTTTTCATTTATTCCATACCTTTATGATTTCTATTATGGTTAAACGTGATATCTTCATTTTAGGAAGTGCGGACTACCGCCCCCTCAAATTGATTTGATTCGTTAATACCATATGTGGTATGTATAAAGGATATATTTAATGATATTATATATGATACCATACTGGAATTATAATACTATTATGTATCATTATGTTTTAATTCAATTAAATAAGAAATAGAAATAGAAGTAGCGTTCATGGGTACGTACGGCTTACCGTCTCTATGAACGGTGCACTTCATTTCTTACCTCTAAATGTAATATAATATTATAAATGAATGTATATAATGGATATATATTATATATATTATATCTAAATAATTAATATAATTCTGGATATAATATATATTTTACCACATGAACAACTTGTAATTATAAAGAGTTTATTTTTGACTCAAGTAGCAAAGATCTACAAAACGACCATTATTAACTTAAATAATTACATAGTGTTCATAGAATTGTATAAGGTGATATAAAAGGAATAATGAACTTGAAATATTATCTTAGGCAATTAGAAATTAACTCAAGTTTATTATTTAGGAGGTTAAATAACGATCAAGTCAAGTCGGACCCGAGGTAAGAGAACCTACCCCTCTCTTTCTTTTTATGTACACTCTTTTATGTCATTCCTTTTAAGATCATCTTTATTATGATTGGGATGTTCTTTTATATTCATCTTGCTGTAAATTTTATGTTAATATGATGAGATACCCTATTTGATCTCATCAATCCATTTTTGGAAGCATTAAGTGGCGTTGTTCGGCTGCCGAGTTTTTGTAAGGGATTTTTCATCTCACTTTTATTCCCGTGAGATTTATGATACTTTTACCACCATATCCTTTGGGTGGTATATGTACTAACCATTATTCTACTATTTGTGTAACATAATTTATTTTATGATTATTTACATAAATGTTGTATTGTCCTTCTTTCATGGGGTGTATGTTTCGAAAGATACCCAAGTCGGTAAGGGAACTTTTCACCCTCCTCTTTTTAAAAGTCTTCTTTTGTTGGGTCTTTTAATTTACATATTGTAATGTTGGGATATGTTATTCTATATAATTATTGATGTAAATTTTATGTCCAAGTGATGAGATACACTTTGTACTTCTCATCAACTCATTTTCTGATGTTTGAAGTGAAACCGTTAGGCTATCGAATTTTTGAAAGGGAACTTCTTAACCCAATTTTGATTCTTTGGGATAAACTTGTACTCCTTGAATATGTGGTTCTATGAATATGTGTGAATGACCTCTGATTTTTTTACACTTAATATCCACTAATATTATGTGTATTCATTTGTCACACATAATTATGTAATTGATTTATCCTTAATCCAAGGATACCTTCTTTGTATGGGACTTCGTCTCAATCTCCATTCATTGAGGCATAATTTGTTTTATACACAACTTTATTTTATATTCTATATAAACCCCTTTGACTTTTACTTTTATCCAAAAGGAATATTTTTTTATAAAAAACGTTTTACCAAACGACAAAAGGGAATGTTTTTATTGTACGTTTGCGGGGACAACGACTTCTCCGCAGCCGTTATCATTATTTGAGTTTCGGCTTCCTCTACAAGCCATACCTTTTTTAAATGAAAAATAAATTCCATGTTTTACTTTTCTATTATTTTGGTATTAAAAATGGATTTAATTATGTTTATATATCAATTTGTTGTATTGATATCTTGTGATTGAAAAGGGGAAATGTTATGTTTCCTTTATGAATGTTTTATGTGATACGATTTTGTTATGGTTCTTGGGAATTATTATGAAGATGGGTGGTTCCGTGAGAAAATAAGGGCGGGTGAGCCCGATATATCTCTCCAATGAATTGGGTAACGTGAAGGAGTTAAACGTTAAGGTTTCTCTGAAGAGATTTAGGGAATATACTGTGATGGGTATTCCAAACGTAACCAAGAAGATTAATCCCTACGTAAGAATGTTATGAATGCCTCAAGTTACCTTTATGCCTTATGATTTCTATGATTTACTCATGATTTGATGAGGCATGTTAAAATTATTATGTTTTATGAGTAAAGTATGATTTCATACATGGAATAATGTTTTTTTTCTTACTTTTATATCCCTTACTGAGCTTTTTATGCTCGTCCCAAGTTTTTGAAATGTTTTTCACAGGTTAAGGGAAAGGTGCATGTTGTGATGATAGTGTCATGGAAGTGTCAAGTAAGAATCCATGTTTTATTTTAAATATGTTTCCATTGATGGTGAAAAAACTAATACTACCTTTTATGTAACCACTTTGTTTAAATGTGGAATGTAATTCATGATTTATGATCTAATTCTCTAAAACTCTAAACCTGAAAAGATCCTTAATGTGAAATATTCATTTAATTCAATATTAAGTAAGGTTTAAGGTCGAGGCATTATAGACACACATATATATACATTAATAAAGTAACATTTTTATGTCATATATTTCATGATTACTTATTATATATACTTTATAATCATTCTTGAATTGTTAACATGGAAAATGAATCTCATCGCGTCATGTAGACGGTAATCCGTACGTACGCACGAGCGATGATATCATTCCCATATTTATTGAATGGTATTGGAGTGGATGATATAATATCATAGAGTCATTATAATGTTATAATAATTATATATAGTTATTCTTTACAACATTATACCCATCCAAGTAAGGTAGTGGTGGAAAAACGGATTACACCACAGCATGGAGACGATATTCCGTATGTACGCACACGTGGTGATTTCGTTTTTCATAGGATGGATAGAAGGTGAAATAGGGCTGTTTAATATTTATAATAACATATCAGTATATATGTAATACTGATGCTATTACTTTATAATGAAACAACTAAAGAAGAGGATGTATATGAAGATAGAAACTTGAAAGAGTCGGAAGAAGAGATTACCTCTTCCTCAACGCACCTCCTTTAAACTTCTTCTTAGGGCACTAGAGTTGTTCTTTTGAGAAGACTGAAGCCTCTATGATATAAATAAAGTGGTTGAGAAGTGAAATTGGTAGGGGTTGGCTGAGCTTCAAGTCTCAAAAGGGTTTGAAGAGAAGTGGGAAGGGGTGCCCTATTTATAAGGGAGGAGATGGGCATTTTTGGAAAAACCTAAAATATCATTTTATAATAAAGCCATATTCGGTTTATAATAGCTAAATATTGATTTATTTTGAAGATAATGTGGGGATTGGTCGATATACTCTCAACCAAAAGGTTTTATAGACGTTTAGGTTAATATTTAAACCTTATCATTTAGATTAAACACTAAGTTAAATAATTTAACTTTTACCGCGTCTTCTTGATTTCTTACACTATATGGTTAATAAACATACAATATCAAGCCAAAAGAACCCCATGAGGTTCAGTAGTAATAAATATATTTCTTTATCTACTCATTTTACAGAACCGTATATTTTTATGAATAAAAAACAATTAATAATATAATATTTATTATAAGAACAAATTTTTGTCAATTTTGATACTATTTGGTAATTGATTTTTGTGAAAATAATAACAGAATTATTAAGTCTAAAAAAGTTACTTAAATCCATAATTACATGTCTTATTAACCTATAAAATTAGTGGAATTTATAAAAAGTATCAAATTACATTTATTTGCGTATTTATAACAGCAATTATCTTAATAATTCATTAATAAGGTAATTATTACATCGTCATTGTGTCATAAATAAAATAAAGTATTTAAAGTCTAAAATTGTAAATAAAATACTATTTTGTAGGAAATCTTTTTATATTTATAATTAATATTTATAGTAGAATTTATCTTATGTATATCCCTATATTAAAAATGTTTTATTTATTAAACTTTGATTATAACTATTTTAACTCTTTTTTAAATAAAATAATAATAAATGTCCTAATCTAATCCGAGTGGACCTAAATGATAATATTATATTCCTAAAGTTGTTTTGGGTCTAATTATACTTATCCAATAGAATTAATAAATGTGTTAGGAAAATAATAATATCATTTTTATCCTTAATTACCCTATTTACTTTTAACCGTGGTAAATAAAAGTAAAAAGGTACTATTCACCAAAAAATATTTTTATCTTATTGAACCAAAATTTACTCCTTGATATTAACCGTGTCTCTCGGATTTTCAAAATTACACTCACATAAGCGGTAAAATTCAGTTATATGTAAGTTTTCAAAAAAGCTCCTAGGAGGTAGGTAAAAGACGGTGAACAGATCAATAAATTTTTTTATATATAAAATTATTATAAAATGACTCTAATGAATTACATTGAAATTATATAAGTATTATCTATCGATTTTTACACAAAATAAATTTAAGTAAAATAAATAATTATTTATATAAAAGATTCTGTTTTTAAATAGTTACCTAGGGTTTTCACTATTCATCAAAAATTGAATGTTTTCAGAAAAACCAAAAATTCACACAAGGATAATTTCGATTTTCTGAATCTATAAATGAATTCCATTTTCAAAGATAAAATTTATAAAATTTCAAAAAGTGGATATTACTATTCATAACAGCTAGTTTATATAATATTTTAATAACATATCTTTGTTTAGTGAAACTCGATATTGGGTACAACACACGCTATCCTGATAGGTCATGATTTCGTGTAATGTAAGCCATGTCAGGGTTGCGTGTAGTGAAATACTCATTTGTTGTTGCATATAACAGAATCCAACCATATTTCATCTATAAATTGAATATATATATATATACACTCAATGTGGTGTAGAATAACGACGATCAAACGAACTTTAAATTGTGTGTAACACGATCCAAGAATAGTGTTGCCTATACTGTAAGCTAATATGGCCATGCGTATAGCGCAAGATTATATTGGAGTAGAGTACAACAGAAGATATAAAAGAAATTAAAAAGAATAAATCTCATAAAATCTCTGGGTGTTACATTCTACCCCCCTTAAAATGAATTTCTCCCTCGAAATTCATTGGGGTTATAAATGGATTATTACATGAGATTTTCTTTCATAGAAACCCACATTGTAAAAAGGAATACCAAAAATTATCTTTAAAAACTAAAGTATGAAATGTAAGAGTTACCCAAATTTATTAATCACTGGGTTTTCACAAAGGGTAACACAGGTGAAAATATGGATATGAAGAGAAATATAACCATCAAGTTCTGATGGAGAGTGGTAGAAGACATGGCTATAATAAATCAAATAGTCACAAAGCAATAAATTTGTGCTGATCTAAGGTACCATCTGATTCATCAGATTTGAGGGCAGTATGACAACATTTTTTGTTTTCAAGATCATTTCCCTAATGTTGAATATTTTTTTGAATTAAAATAAATACATAATTTATTTTGGTACAATATCACTGTTGTTTGTTCAATGAACAATTTCCACTTCTTCTCTTAATGAAATGTAGTTGAATTTGTCTTCAGTGAAGTGTTAGCAGATCATACGATAGAATGATAGGTCATTCCATTCATCTCAAACATAAGGTTATAAAAAGTTATCAAATATACGTAAATCCATATACAATGAGATTAATCATATATGGTTCTTAAAATGGACTTATACTTCATATATCATACCGCTTAATATAATAAAACTAGTTTTTACTAACTAGGGACTTCCTGTAGGCCAGTGTTTTACGATAAAGCCCTGTCGCACTTTAGTTGTGGGTTTGATTCCCACAGCCTTGTCCGGTGCGACGGGATGTCACTCGTCCTATGGGCTGTCCTTTTAGTAAAACTATCATATTATAACGTTCCAAAAATAATATCGAAAACAAGTATTATCCTTAAATATTAATATCTGATGTCTAACATAATCCATTACATTCTTGAGGCTTATACAAAAAACATCTGTCCAATCTCATAGTATAAAGAAACAATTACTGAAAAGGTCACATAACAAGCACATGGATACCATCATTTATCCCCCATATATCATAAGATATATCTTATTAATCTCATTGAAAACATGTAAATACCTTAATAATGTATTCTCTTGAAACATAAATTACCATCGAACCTTTGGGAAAACATGATTTCTGTCAAAAGTAAACTCTTTCCACATACCAAAATCCCAAAAAAATATATATACTCAAATCATGATATCACTTTGTTTTTTATCAACCATGAGCTCATGAATACTATCAAACATATTGTTTTATCTTTATCCCTTCATTATGAATATATCATCTTCATTCCAAAAATATCTGAATAACCTTTCATGGTTACCATACCATTCAAAATATACTTTCAAATACATTAAGGAAAACAATAGTTCAAAAATCCTTAGATGTTTCTTTATTCCGTAGTACCATTAAATTACCTATACAACATAACCCTTGATAGATATAAAATCATTCCAATACCTTCTTAAACCATTGACAAAGCTTCAACACTTCTTTCATCTCATATATCATTTGCAGTTTCTTCATCATCATCCACATAAATACTACCAATATAACAATTTTTATTGTCTTCATGAGATTTTCCCTTAGGGAATTGGTTTTCATAATTCCCATACATTCCACATTTAAAACAACTAATCATTGTTGATGTCGTAGCGATACCATTATCCTTCACCATGTTGTTAATTGAACCTTTTCCTTTATACTTACCGGATTTGTGTCCTTCTTTTACACACCAAAAGCATCTTCCAGTTCCTTTGAAACATTCTTCTTGATGTCTCTTCCCACATGATTTACATGAGAGAAATTGAACATTCTTTCCTCTATGATCATCATGAAACTCCATCATTATCTTATTAGTTGTGTCGGGAAACTTTCCAAAGTTGAGATTATTGATCATATTATGAGATTGATGATTAGGCATAATAACGATGTTTGGACTTCCAACTCCCATGTCATTTGGTTACTCATGAATAATATCATTCCATTGTCCATTATATCCTCTATTATCGTGAATCTTCATGTTTCCAGCCATTTTCTAAAACCCAAAAAAGAATAGTGTGGGAGAAAAAAATCATGCTAGAGAAAAAAACATAATAAAGGGGGAGTACCATCAATATATAACATCTTTGGTTAAATTCTATGATAGTTACCTCAATTCGATGACTATAACCTATACGTATACTTATCCTTAGGGACATCCCTAGACATACCTTAGAAATACCTCTAGGGGTTTCACTAAAGTTTTCGCATCCTAGTTTCTCAAGGTTAACTAAAACATTCCTTTGATACCAATTGTAGAGACCCAATCTTGACATACATGGACATTACATTACTTTTGAGGAATAATTAATACATAACAAAAACAAACACTGAAGGACCGTAATAGTTTAGTGTCTTAGGAAACTCGAAACATAATCTTCCAATCATGGTGATTGATCTTCAACATCTCCTATAAATATCTTCCCCTTTTGTTTTCTTACCTAAAAAATTTATTTATATCCTGGGGAGAAGAAAACATAGAAAGGGTGAGCTCAAATGCTCAGTAAGGGTAAACATAGAGAACATAAAACAATCCATAAACATTTGATTTCAAAAACTTGAACATAAAATCTAAACATCAAAATATTGAGGAAAGACATAAATCTTGAAATTATGTAAGGCGTATATCATAAATGAACATCAATCATGATAAAATAGCATGTAAATAAAACATTTAATTGTGGAAAACCATTAATCACATGATATGATTTTCATAGTAGCCAGGGCATTGCTGCCAATACCATCTTAGTGGACAAAGTCCCTTTCTGAATCGAGTTCACTCTTCGTTCCAGTCCTGTATCGCTGAACCAGATTAACTTACCATTCTAGCCATGTCTATCTCATTAGATATAAATATTTACCCAACGTATTGGAGAGATATATAGGTACCACCCATCTCATAATGAAATCAATCTTACTTTTTCCACAAAATAAACATAAAAAATTCATCATAACCTAAAGAATAAAATGGGTTTCATAAACATCATCCCATCATCACATAATCCATATAAAACAAATGTGATATTTCAAAATAAGAAAAGTGAAACCATGTAAATCATAGAGACATTATAAATGAAACATAGACATATAAAATAATGTCATCTTAGATGGAAATGGTTTTTATAAAACATTTGAAATGAATTCATGAGGAAAATATCATTTCTTCTTCAAAATCATTTTCTTTTCACAAAATGACATTCAATTTTAAAAAAGAAGTATTTTTTGAAAATAGTCATAAAATATTGTAGAGTAAGCTTCATGAAAATGAGGTTTTATGAAACTATAAAAATCCATTCATGCCGTATACGTTAAAAAAACATTCTTCTCGTACTTTTCAGGAAGTCAAAAAGTACCTCGTATGGTAAACAAAAGAAATATTCCTTACCTATGATGTTGTAAAAGTAAAAAAAGGGTAAAAATGACATTAAAAATACATGGAAGAAAATTAAATATTTTATGAAAACATTTTGGGAACATATGGACATGGATAATATACATAACCCCAATAAATACATACGAATAAACAATCTCGGATAAGAATGAGATTAGAATAATTATCCATTACCTTATGTCTGATATGCTTCGTATGTATTCGAACCTCCTGTATAATGATTTAAATAATTTCGTTGAATTATTACATAATCATATTAATTTTTATGATGTCATATATGGTTCACTAATGACTTTATATTGCCCGTTCTTTTGTAAATTCCATGTTAAAGCAACGTTTTGGTTAAATCGTTTCATTTATCATATGTGTTTCGACCTGTTTTTCTGGATATTATTACTCATATCCTGATTTAATTAATTCCAGAATGTAAAAAATGATTTATATATAATATATATTCAGAATATACATATATATAATAGATCGATAAATGGAAAGAAATACACCGTTCATGGAGACGGTAGGCTGTACGTACGAATGAACGCTGTTTTTCGTTTCCTTATTGAAGTGAATGGAATTAAGTAGATGAAATTTATATATATATATATACATAAATCTATTAGAATTTTTATGTCATATATTTCATGATTACATATTATATATACTTTATAATCATTCTCGAATTGTTAACATGGAAAATGAATCTCATCGTGTTGTGGAGACGGTAATCTGTTCGTACGCACGAGCGATGATATCGTTCCCATATTTATTTAATGGGATTGGTGTGGATGATAAAATATCATATAATCAGTATGATTTTATAATAATTATATATATTTATTCTTTACACCATTATACCAATCCAAGTAAGGTAGTGGTGCAAAAACCAATTACTCACGGCGTGGAGACGGTATTCCGTACATACGCACACATGGTGATTTCGTTTTCCGTAGGATGGATAGAAGGTGAAATAGGGTTGTTTAGTATTTATAATAACATATCAGTATATAAGTAATAATTATGTTATTACTTTATAATTAAACAACTAATGAAGTGGAAGTATAAGAAGAATGAATCTCGAAAGAGTCGGTAGAAGAGATTACCTCTTCCTCGACACACCTCCTTTAAACATCTTCTTATGGAACTAGAGTAGGTCTTTTGAGAATACCAGATCCTCTATGATATAAATATATAGGTTGAGAAGAGTAATTAGCAGGGTCTGGCCAAGCATAAAGGCTTAAAAGGGTGTGAAGAGAATAGGGAAGGGGTGCCCTTTTTATAAGGGAGGAGAGGGGCATCTATGGACAAACATAAAATATTATTTTATAATAAAGTCATATTCAGATTATAATAGCTCCAAAATGATTTATTTCTAAGATAAAGTGGTTATAGGTCTAAATCCTCTTAAAAATAGGCTTTAGACAAGTTTAGGTTACTATTTTAACCTTATCATTTAGATTTAACACTAAGTTAAATAATTTAACTTTTACGGTGTCTTCTTGTTTTCTTACACTATATGGTTACTAAACATAATATAAAAAGCCAAAATAACCCCACGTGGTTCATTATATATATATATATCCTTATATAAGTTATTTGGCTGAACCTTAGGCTTTTAGGAATAAAATAACAATTAATAATATAATATTTGTTTTATGAAATATTTTATGTCAATTGTGACACTATTTGGTAATTGATTTTTGTGAAAAGTATAACAACATGATTTGTTCGACAAAAGTTACTAAAATCAATAATAACATGTCATATTAACCTAGAAAAATATTTTAATTCATAAAAAGTCTCAAATTACATTTATTTTGGTATTTTTAACATCAATTATGTTAATATTTCATTAATAAGGTAATTACTGCATCACCATTGTGTCATAAATAAAATAAATTATTTAATTTCTAGAAATTATAAATAAAATACCATTATGTAGGAAATATTTTTATCTTTCTAATTAATACTTATAGTCGAATTTATCTTATGTATAACCCTATATTAAAAATGATTTAGTTATTAAACATTGATTTTAACTATTTTAACTCTTTCTTTAAATAAAATATTAATAAATGTCCTAATCTAATCCAAGTGGAACTAAATGATAATATTATATTACTAAGGATGTTTTTGGTATCCAATAGAAACAGGACATGTGTTAGGGTAATAATAATATCATTTTTACCCTTAATTACCGTATTTACTTTTAACAGTGGTAAATAAATGTAAAAAGTTACAATTCACCAATTTTTTTTTTATCATATTGAAACAAATTTTACACCTTGATATTAACCGTGTCTCTCGGATTTTCGAAATTCCACTCACAGAAGCGGTAAAATTATGTTTTATGTAAGTTTTCAAAAAACTCCTAGGAGGTAGGTAAAAGACGGGGAAAAGTTCAATAAACTTTATATATATATAATTATTATAAAATGACTCCAATAAATTACATTGAACTTATATTGGAATTATGTATCAATTTTCACCTAAAATAAATTTAAATAATATCAATAATTATTTAAATAAAAAATCGATTTTTAAATAGTAACCCAGTGTTTTCACTATTCATAAAAAATTCAATGTTTTCAGAAAAAACCCAAAATTCACCCTAGGCTAATTTCGATATTCCGAATCTAAAAATGAAGTCCATTTTGAAAGTTAAAATTTATAAAATTTCCAAAAGTGGTTATTACTATTTATAACTACTAGTTTATATAATATTTTAAAAACATATTATTGTTTAGTGAAACTCTATATTGAGTACAACACACACTATCGTGAAAGGTCGCGATTTCGGGTAATGTAAGCCTAGTCGGGGTTGCATGTAGTGAAATATACCTTTGGTGTTTCGTATAAGAGAATCCAACCATATTTCATTTATACATTGAATATATATATATATATATATATACACTCAATGTGGTGTAGAATAAAAACTATCAAACGAACTTGAAATTATGTATAACACGATCCAAGAATACTATTGCGTATACTGCAAGATAATACAGACATGCGTATAGTTCATGATAATATTAGTGTAGCGTACAACAGAAGATATGAATGAAATTAAAAAGAATAAATCTCATAAAATCTCAGGGTGTTACATCTATAGTCAAGTGAGGTATCATTTACGGGATTCTAGAGTAAACCAAATCCATTAAAAGACAATGTTCCCCATAAGATATTATCTAGGAAGTTTTCCATGAATAATTTTTATGTATGTATTATATTTCTTACTAAATTACTATTATTCCATGATCTTATGATAACATGTTATTTATGTAATGCTTATATGTGATTACTATTGTTCCTTAACATTAATGATATCATGCAATTACATTAGATCACATGGTATGTTTCATTTCAATCTTTATTTCCTTAATGTATTTTTTAGCTCACAACATCCTAGTTTTTATTCTCCAGGCTATCTAATTCATATTTTGGATCTCTATTTGATTTTTAGAATCTCACCATGGAAAATGAAATAATTACCCAATATTTTATATATTAACAACTTCAGAATACATGAACAATAGGACGTTATGAACCATATGTTGTATTATTGGTTATTTATGTTTAAAAATAAAGTAATACTAGAATCAATGGTTTGTTTCATTATAGGTCAAATTCAAGGAATAAATATTTTAATCATTAGAACTGGGATGATAAAACATTTTTCAGAAACCTAGGTCTGGCTCTATGAATAAAATTATGTATATAAAAAATATTATAGAATATAGGTGATGTATAGAGAAACTTCTTTCTAAGAAAGTTCATCCCTATCAGGATAATAAAAATAAATATTGTTATAGAACATATGTACTGAGCGGTAATAAATTTGAAAATGGCATGTTGGAATTGACTCAAGTATTACTTGGTATATGATAATGATCCATTCTTCACACCTAGTGTAAAAATCTCAAAGGACTTTCTCTGGAAATTAAAAATCTCTTTATGAACCATCATGAATGATTTTAATTGATGATCATCATGAATAGACTAGGTTTACCATATTGAGTATTAGAATTAAATGAAGGTTTCATGATTTAGAAATCATATAACTAATTATTAATGATTATGTTGTTTCCCAGAATATATATTATTCCACACCGTAGGATTTATGGTTTTAGTGAATGATTGGATGTATAAGGAACTAGGATAACGTTTAATGTTTAAAAAATATGTTTATGAGAATCCTAAAGGGATTATGAATATTGTGATGGATATTGGAATTTCAAATAATAAATTATCATCATATATGATTAAAAACATGTTCTATAACAAAAACATGGGAACACTAAAGATGATAATGATTGAATTTGCTGATATATGGGGTGGTGAACCCGTAAAGGGAAAATAATTCAGTTTTTTATATGTTAAGAATGTGTGATAAAACACCCATGTGTATACATCTGTGGAATCAAAAGTTGTTTTGGGTGTGTAATAGAAAAAACAGAGTGTAATGATTGAGGAAAAACCAAAAATCTTGTTAACGTAATGGATGAGAATAATGGTAATTCAAAGGTATCATCAACTTTTTAATGTTCTAAATTGAGAATTTATAAGCATAATTAAATTCAATGTCATTGGGGGAATGATCAATAAGATGGAAAAAACACATTACGATTAATGGTATTTCTATTGACGATGAAGAGAGGAAAAATAAAATATGACAGTATGGAGGTATTACGATGTAATTTGATAAATAATAATTAATTGTTTTAGAATGAAGTGGAATGAAAGAAATGTTTATTTAATATAATTTAATAATTATGTGTATCATGATATATATATATGGAATAATCTATAGAAGTTTTTCTTATAGATTTTCATAAATATATAGAATGAATTTAATGTTTGGCTTAATGGAAAAATTATTCACTATTTAAAAAAATAAATAAGGAATATATAGTTTTGAAGGTGTTCTTATTATTGGGGTAATTTGTTAGTATTTTTAGAAAATAATTATCTATATTGAAATCCATGGTTTTAAAAAAATGTGGTTTGATGAATATTTCCATTTTAAATGAGGATAATAATACTGTTGAAAATATAATAGGATCACATAAATTTATGAATATAATAATCACATAGGTTTAGTAAAAGTTTTTAAAAATGGAAATGATGAAGTTTTGGGGAAAACCCATCCCATCATGAAAGGATGCGGGTATTAAGACTATAACCTAATAGATATAAGGTGTAAGTGCCTACCACCGGACTATGTTATTTATTGGTTAGTATTATATTATTATTACATAGATGGTTTGAGTGGTGATATTAATTTAGTTTTTAGAAAAATATTATAGGATCACATTATTGGATTTTTGGGTGACTAATGATATTTTGGGAGAGGTTGGTTTAGGTTGAAGTATAAATAATGTTCATTTTTAACAAAAAAATTATTTGTAAATAATTCTATTTTGTTTCATGATATGTAATATGAAAGGGAATGATATTACATTTGAGGTTAAAATACTATTTCTTATTGATGTAATTAATGTTATTTGGGATATGTGGTTATTTATTTAATAAATGAAATAGGATATTCCTTTGTCTTCATTGTTGAAATTTTAATATTAATATATTAATATTAATTTTGTTTATTATCTTACCATGTTCAAATCATTTGTGTTTCAATACGTAATTTTGGAATAGGTTATTACATATTTATCTCCCTTAAGGAAAGCTAAAATTTGGTTTTAGTGCTTCAAGAATTATGTATTAATAATTTATATTGGATATTAATTTCCATAAAGTAAAAAGTATATTGAAAATGGATCGAAGAAAAACAAAAAGATGAAATTGGTTTGATGAAATAATATAATATTATGTAATTATATGTTTTGGTGTTTTCTATCTCGATAAGAAATAATCCTTAAATTATAGGAGTGTATTTTAAAAAAAAATTATTACCATATTACCAAAACATCCAATGTATCAACTGCCTTTTATTTTTTTTTAGATTTATGATCATGTTATTTTGAAACTATCATGATCATTAACATTCATTTGATAAACGACTTATAACACTACCCCTAATTATTTACACTTTTCTTCTATATATATATTTTTAATTATCACCAATGTATTCTAATATATAACCCTAGTTATTTAATATTATAGATATACATGATATTTTTTATTCGTTAATTTTAATAAAATTTTATATTAACCATTTTTATGATGTCTATTTCCAAAAACATGTTTTTTAAAATATCAACCCCTTTATTCTTAAAAACATGATTAAAATTTATTGATAAAATTTATTTATTGGTGGTAGTATGTGACACTCATTGATTTTAAAAGAGGTACATCATGTTTTATAAAGTATATAAAATTAATAAAAAATATTAGATGATAATGTAACACCTTAATACTTTATGATTCATTCATTTTCAAAAACATAGATCTCTTTGAAGGATTTTTATTCATGATACAACCATTTCAAATGAATCTTAATACTCTATATTATTCTTTAAACAAAACAATTATAAGTTTGATGTTAAATAAGAAGTTATGAATAAAAATGACTATATAATTAAACTATTGTTTTTAACATAAATTAAATAAATTCAACAATTATATATTGATTATAAATAAAATTAGAAGCATTTCAATGAAAAATAAATTATTTCGTTAAAAAACAATTATTAGAATGGTTGATTAGTAGTATTATACAGAAACAATTAATTGTTATACCAATTTGTTTTTCAAAAATAACAAAATTAAATTCATTTATTAAATATACATGTAAAATTTACATTTGTGTGAATTTTTGAATTTTCAGAGATGAGTTATTTTCGGATGACCAGTCATAATTACTTATTTGTAACAAAAACTGCCAATTCATTGAAATTATTTATGAGGGTAAATTATATTTGAATTTTTTTAATATATTATTTGTTCAACAATATTAAAATTTGAAAAATTTAGGTCATTGTAATCAAATTTTAGATCGTGATATGATACAAAGAAGTAATAATTTTAACTTTTTTCATGAGAAACACTATTTTTACCATACATATGTGGGTGTAACATTATATTATATTTATACTCATTAGTTAAATGAATTTGAAAAAATCGTTCCAATATTTTGAATTAGAATAATATTTTTTATCTAATATGGTAAAATTTATTTTTGATCATCATAAATAGGGAAAACATTACAAATTATTTAATGCTATTAATGTAAAAACATGTTTTCTTGACAGTTACAATAAATCCATAAGCGTTAAAAAACTCGAAACTACGATAATTAAAAATGGATTTTCATATTTAGAGAAGATATATTTTATAGTTCTAAAAATTTCCAGTTTTATTAGTTTTCATGATAAAAATTCCCATAAAAGTATTATTCTAAATAATTCCAAGTGTTTCCTCACCCCCACATATAATGGGATCCAATTACCTTCTCATTTCAAAAAAAAAACATTTAATTAGATAATATCAACCCAAATAAAATATTATATTCCATCACATAATACATGAATCCTTCTTTTTCTTATAAAGACTTACTACGAAATATTTTATTGCAACCCAAACTATTTTTTTCTGAATAATAGGTTACAACCATAATTGAGGGTTTTATTTTATTTATTCTTACAGATAAATAAAATATTTTTAATTGAGGATGATATAATAACCTATTTTTTATTCATATGCTAATATGTTTTTATGTTACAGAATCACCACCGAATATCTCTTCCTCCCTCAAATTGGTAACGAAACAATCATCATGTGTGTAGAAGACTAATGCCTCATGAAATTATATAAATAGTATTCCTAACCACTTAAAATGGATGGATATAAGGATTTAAATAAATTTAATTATTATTTTACCCATATAATTATACCCTTATAATTATAATATATAATATAACTTCTTACTTTTTATTTTTTAGGTATTATGGTAACCTCAATCATGTGTGCGGTGTGCGACCTCCATGTGAAGCGATGTGATTCATTTTTTACTTATTATATACATGAAAGTTAATAAGGATTAATTCAATTTTTAGGATAATTGATAAATATTATTCTTTTAAAAAAATATAATATATAATATAAGATAATACCTTACCATCCATTTAATATGATTTCATCGTTCATCTATATGAGAGACTACATCCTCATGAAGTGATATGATTTGTTTGTTTTAATTTTATTATTACTGAATCACATGAATTGTATGTGTAAGTTAATTAAAAGAAATAATATTATATTAATTATATAATTATCAGCATGGAATTAGAAAATAGCACTTACCTACCTTCCATCATGATTGTCAAATAATGGAACTGTAATTCGTTTATACATATGGGCTACAATCTCTAAGATTGTATCATTTTTCTTTTCTCATATAAATAGATCTATGTTTGTGTAAAAAATTATAATTTATGTATAATAATAATAATTATATGATATTTTCCATTATGTATATGATTAATTAAAAATATATTTGACTTTCATCATCTTTCAAAAGTTAGTTTGGACATTTGATCCATTTATCAATAGAACATCCAATTTGGAATTAATTAGTTATGTAATTGAATATGACATTGTAAAATTCAATATAAAAATATTCATAAACACGAAAAAGTTTCTAAATAAACTAAATAATAAACATAAGTTCATTATTTATGTTGATAAATGATGTATGTGAAAAATCATGCTCAAGGTTAGAGATATCTCTATACCAGTGTTTCCTTCGTGTTAAGAACATTATCTATTTAACTGACTTTATATCCACCATAATGTAATGTTTGTATATATATATATATATCACATATATAAATATCGTATTTTCTCATCCGTTTATGTTGTACTACATGCATTATGATCATTCCTAAAATTCTTTCAGTTTGAAATTTCCATAGTTTATGATATGATGTGAGATTATGAATACCATTTTATTTTCATAGATAATTAATATGTTATTACTTATGATTGATTCATTTATGTGGATCAAAAATAACTTAGGCATGATATGACATGAGTTCTTTGATATCACTCTAATGCATTGGGAAAAAAATTAGTCTCTTTAAGGACCATGTATGACATTCATGAGTAACCCTAATACATTACGTACATTTTTCGACCTTATGATTTTTTTCTAAGAAGCTATCCTTTACTCTTTTTTACATCATGTTTTATATTGATTCCATATTTCCTATGATTCAATGATCTTATGATACCATGTTAGTTTTTTTATTCTTCTTCCTGATTACTCATGTGACTTATATCATGATATACATTTGACTCTCATGATATGGTACCTTATCATGTTTATTCCCATAATGGGTGTTATAGATCACCCATTAATTTACATATTCCCTAGGTTATCAAATGTATATTTTGGATCATGAATTAGTTTTTAGAGATCACTTTGGAAAAAAAATTGGATTCCATTTTATATTAAGAATATATCCTTATAAAAGAAATGGCCTTTATGATCCTTGTGTCATATTAAGGGTTATTAAGATTTAAGAATATTGTAATAAATTGTATAAAAGGATAATATTTTCATATAATTTAATAATAGTAAATATTAATTCAACATTTGTGAATAATTTTTATATAATTTATATCATATATATATATATTATACTAATTACCTTCAATTTTAATATAAAATGAAAAATATTTCACATCACTTCATGGAGGTTGTAGTCCACACGAATGCACTAGAAACAATATTGTATTTCAATAGATTGGATGTTAAGAAGTTATAAGTGACATTATAACTCCTCAGGTATAATAAATTCAAATATATATTATAAATATGTTAAATCCATCATTATATTCATACCTGATAGGTGGTGATAGAAAATAATTACATTTACTCATGTGGCAGTAGGTTTCCGTACCCACAATGGATGGTTTTAGTTCCCATTTTTTTGTAAGGGGAGAAAAATGTAGGTTATTATAGTAATATAATGACATGTTTTTATATGTGAGATCTCGATATTAATATATTACTATAATTGAATAATATTTTAAGGAGGATTAAGAAGATGTAAAATATAGATACTCAGTTATGAATGGTACCTCTTGTTCAGAAAACATCCTTAGGTTATAACCAATTTTATTAATATTAGGGTTTTATAATATTAATATGGTATATTGTATGTTTATAGGGAATTATCGAGGGGATATGAATATCTATGTTTTCAATGGAAATCCCTTAGATGTTTATAGTTAAGATTAGTGGGGGATCTCTTTTTTAATTCGGGGATGAGACATAAATGATTATTTTGAAAATAAAAATATATAATCATGTTTTTACATGTAAAGGGTTTAAATACAACTTATTCTAGATCTATGGATGGTATAAGGTAAAATCTTTCTAGATAATTTTATTTGGATAGTTTTTATGTCATTTTAAACGATATTTTTTAGGTTTAAACCTAGAAAAATATGTTTTATTCTTAACCACAACAACTAATTACTATTATTTATACTACTCATAATAAAAAAAATAATATTAAATTATAATATAATATTAATAATTTTTATTCCACATATTGAATCTATTTTACCATATTCAATTCAATGATGTGGTGTAATTAAATTTGTAATTAAACCCATAGATTCAAGGAAAATGACGTTTTTGGGTATTTGTTTCCATAAATATATATTTTTTATAAAACATCACCATGATTATTGAATAAAATAAAATAATTAGGATAAATAATAAAATAATTAATATAATTTTACCATTTAATTTTTTTTACATGATTAACATTTTAAATTTATTTAAAAGGAGATGCAATTTTTAGGAAAAATCAGTATTTTTTACTATTTATCATAAAAAAATCATTTTCTAAAATTAGAAAACAATCACTATAAATTAATTTAGATTTTCTGATTTAAAAATGAAATTAATTATTTAAAATATTATTTACAAAAGTTGTATAAAATAATTTATATGTTAGTGTAAAAAACACAAGGAAACAACTTATAAGAAAAATATCATTTTTATCATAAAAATGATTTATTATTATTCCATAACTATAGAAATGTTAGATGAATGATAAATAAATCTATTTAACATATAATATATAAGTTTATTTAAATTAATTAACAAATAGATATTAATTTTATTTATTTTGGAAAAAACCCATTTGGAGCCGAATTTTTTTTTTAAGAATACAATTTATTTTACAATTAAATGAATCGTATTTTCATTGAAAAATAATTAATAATCAATGAATATGTTTTATGAAGGTTTAAACCATATATTAATCTCATTTTAGTAATTTATACTAATTAATTCCAACTTATAATGTATCTAATAAGTGTCTTATTATTTAATAACTTTTCTATATAATGTCATGGTTCGTTTAAACTCAATCATGTGTGTACTGCAAGCTATTAAATAAATTAAAATTATTTGAAAATAAATTTTCATAAAATATTAGGGGGTTACATCATAAACCCCCCCAAAAAAATTTTTTTCCATCAAAATTCCATCACTCTTATACAAAAAATAGGTTATATCTTCTTCATCACATCATTATATTCCCATGTAGCTTCTTCAAGTTGGTGGTTTCACCACAAAATATAGACCTAGTGTGATATCATGTTTTATTGAACTTTTAATATATGATTAAAAACCACCACATGTTTTTATTTATAGGAGACATTATTCTCCATTGGTACGACCTCTTTTTTTTTACATATTAAGGATTAGTTTTTACTTTTTATGAGATATATAAAAACACATTGTAAACATGAGTGTAGTTTTTGTGGAAGATCTATGAGATAAAATACGATACCTACTCGATTAAGAATCTATACAGGGAAAATATACCTAGGGATGTTCTTTACCTTCATTCCAAATCTCAAAAAAAATTAGTCCATGAGAACTTCATATACACACCTTCTCACCATCATCAAACTACATGTCATGTCACAAATTTCAGTAATTAAATTTCCATCAACTATCAACTAACTTGATGCTCTTTTGATTGTAATATACATTCTATAACATTTCCAAAGTTACATCTGGACCTAATAATTTCCATTTATCTGCATTATAGGATAACATTATAGTTCTACATTTCATTTCATATTTTAATTCATAAGGATCCATATAAATGTTTGAGGGGTTGATATTGTAGTAAGAAAGATAGACTAGATGATGGTGTTGATTCTATCCATATTTTAAATCTATAGAAAAATATATTTGAATATCTTTAATGTTTTGAATTGTTATCAAAATATAAACAACGGTTTGAATATGATAAACTACATGGAAAATAAATTATGTACCAAGGTCTTGCTCATGAATTTTCTTGAATATCAAGGTAAAACACATATCCCAATCAGATACAACAGAATTTGGTACTCCATACAACATTACAACATCTTAAATGTATATTTAGAATAGGTGATAAATAGATAAATTTTTTATAGTGATGAAGTTCACTGATTTCATATGAACATTGACTAAAACCCATATAAAATAATACATTTTGATTATTTGGGTGTTAAATTACAAAATCATGGATGATGTATTCCCATTTCAATATTGGTATTGGTAATGAGCATGACATCCCAATAGATTTTTGTCTTCCATCCATATATTCCTAACATAAAAATCATAAATAAACACTAAAATATGTATCTTGTTTTAGTCCATAAAAAACTATATCCAATATTAATAAATATATTTAATCCTATGATTAATATAGAATGAATAACTTTGAGATTAATCAATTAGATCCTTCTTGAAATTTGGTATAGATTAAACACATACATCATTCATAAAAAATATTATTTTATCATAATCAATTTCAATATTAAGAACATTTATGACCATCTTCTACAGATCTAAATTTTCATTCTATGCCTCTTTAATCTTTACATGGATAGATTGTTAAACACTCATTTCCAAAAGAATCAATTTCTATGATTACATTATGATTTCTAGATCAATCCATTGAAAACATAGAAACAGTGGTTCCTTTTTTATCCTTATCATATATAAGCTAGCATGATCCTATTAAATAAAATCATAAGACACATTTTTATCCTTTAAATTGTGGGAATGTATTTGGTAGTCATAATCATTAATTAGCTCAAAATATTATATATTAACCACATTCAATGTGTTCTCTGTGAATATATACATTAATCATTTATGATCTCTACATATATCAAATTATTCTATGTGACGATAATGATTCCCAATATATAATCTAAAAATTACAAATGAAAATCAAAATCAAGAGTTGGGTAATATTTTTTAGGGACCACCAATATTTATAATGCACAATCTATCACCATATCAGTCTACATGAGAAAAAATCCTTATCCCTTATTTAATGAATCACTATAGTTCAAAAACAACCTCCACTTTAGTGTAATGTAATAAATAGTTTTCTAAATATATTTACTTTCAATTAATTAATATATTCATCACATAAATCTTTATATAGAATTTTTTCTCCCATTAGATTAATCTTAGTGAGTTGATTAAATAGTCATGAGAAATTATAAACAATCCACTGATAAAAACCATCCATAACATGAAAACATTTTAACATAGTATTAATGGTTTCTTTGGACCAATGCTCTATAACTTTAGTATTTTATAGATTAAAAATATACCATATCTAGAGATTATATAAAATTGAAATTAATATTTTTCTATCCAAAATTCATACTTGGTAAATATTAAATATAACTTATATATAATAGGGTTATTTTTTTAAAAAATCAATTAATATTCTTGTTCTACATTTTCAAATTAATATATTATAATGACACATATACAGACTACTACAAACTAATCAATCTATACTAAAAATTTTGAATTCATTAAAACCATGATGATAATTATGAATTAGTATGAAAAAATTTCTTTAATATATATTCATAGTTTTCATACCTTTTGTTGAATGTTTTTAGGGGTATATATATTTTTTCGACCCTTAAATGATGATGTCCATAACAAAGGACAATATTGAAAAGGTATTGAGCTCAACATAGTTTATCAATCAAGTCATTAATATGGGGTATATGGTAATTTTTTATTGTGATCTTGTTTAGTTAACTTTAATCAATGAATAGTCCCATGAATTCATCATTGTTTATAATGGAAAGGAAATGTTCCCTCAAGGTGACACACTTAGTTGAATCAATCCCATGAAAAAATTATCCTAGAGTTTCTTTTTTAATTTTTGAACTCAATCAGGGACTTTATTTAGTGATTATTTGAAATATGCATATCCCCATGTATATTTTATACTGATAACTAATTTAAATTTTTTTAGTAAAATACTAGGAAACAATTAAATAAATACATCAACACACTCCTACAGAAAAAAATATCCTAGATGTTGAAATTCTCCCCAATGATATAGGATAAAAACAACTTTTATATACAAACCAAGACTTTTATAATGTATGTTATTTCCATTAAAAGTTTATATATATCATCAAACTGATAGAATATTATAGGTTTGTTTTGAATATAAATTTTGGTATCAGATCCATGAAACAAAATATAGAATTTATGTACATAAGTTAAAACCATTAATAAAATCATGTCAACTTAATCAATATAGATAATAACAGGATTTTCACAGTAAAGATTCCCACAAACAATAGCCAAAGAAGATTAATAAACATCACATGTGATCATCATATAATTAAGTGTTTTTACAGGTAATTCAACGTCTTGTTTATGGTTATAGGAATTAACATTTGTAAATACGTTTTATCATATAATTGATATTTTATAACTATTATAATATCATATTATATAATATTTGAGCATATCTATCACCACCCCAACTTCATTGGTTTTTATTAATTCCCTCTATAAAACCAAAATGTTCCACATGGCCATCAAATATATATTCATAGAGTTTTAAATTATTCATTGGATTTCTATATCATGATTAATTATTTTCAAATTATAACACATTATGCTTAACCATGGATATTCATTCTCATCGTATATTGAAATCTGTCATAATAGTTTATAAAGAAAATGTGAGTTATCCATAGATATCCCCTAGTAGTTTCATACCTTTTGTGCATTAAGGGAAAAATCAAGTTCACTAGAATAACAGATGAGTTATTCTTGACTTACCCTTTTTTGGGTTATTACCCATAGATGCATTTTTTCCAAAACCACATGTTGTTGTAGTTTCTATATAGGATGTTTTTTAGATAAATAACTCTTTAATTTACCATAACATTAGTTTTTATCAAATACATAGGATTACCGTAAGGGTTTATACAAAATTGTTACAAATATAACTAAAACGTTCTATGATACTATCTATAGAAACCCACTATTTTTACATATAGATTTAAATCATAGTAGATTAATATTTAATATATTTTACAAAAAACTCCCATGAGGACCATAACGGTGTAGTGTCTTCTGAAACTCGAACACATTAACTACTAGTTCAAATGTAAACTACATAATCTCCCTATATTTTCATCACAATGAAAACCCTTCATAAATATATATTACATAATAAATTTCTTACAAACCTCAGTAACGTAAACATATGAAAGGGGAAGGTCAAATGATAACTTTTGTTAAAAAATAATGATATCATCATAAAAAGATCATAATGGTGTTTGAACATGATATTAAGTTTTAGAAACCATACCCTATATACCAATGATTTCATTATTGTAAAATTTTATTAATCTTGTATGTTTATAGAATGTGAATCATATTGGAATCAGTGAACATAGACATGATATAATGACATTGAATAATTCTTATATTGGTGGTATAATCATAAACATATGAAATCATTTCATTTCTACTCATGGATATTTTACAATACTATCATAGTGGATTGTGTTCATTCCCCTAACTGTTGTAGTAGTCAAGGTTTAATCCCAATACTATCATAGTTGAAAGAGTCCCTTACTAAACTCTGTTCACTACCCATTGTAGTAATTTTATCTCATGAGATATCAATCATTACCCAATAAATTAGATGAATAGATAGTTCATGTAACACCCATCACCAAATTTAAATGATTAAAATGAGATCCATAATATCATAAAACACTCATAAAATAATAACATGCGAAAAATTGGTTTCAAAAAAATTTCATAATATCATAACACATGTAAAAATAAACAAGTTTCATAAAGATCATTACATCATAATCATAAAATGTTTAGGGATGGAATATGAATTGAAAAATTGTATAATATACCAAAAATATAATCAATATAATCAATGTTTTTTTTACTGAATAATAAAAATATAGATAAAATATCATTCAAAATATTCTTGAAGAATACAACCATTCATCATTTTAAACTGTATTTTTAAAATAAAAAAATAATCAATATATTAATGTAAAAATTTTATTTAAAAATTACATTTGAAAATATTAATGGATGATTTAAATCATGAATATGTCATGAAAATATAAAATACCATTCATTCTACACACATTAAAATAGATATTTATTTAACATTTTTAGTGAAAAGGTCAAAAGAACCTCACTCAAAAAGGGAATGGAAGTTTTTTTAAATAATAAATAAAGGCTAATAATGATAATACATAGTCATTATATAATATTAAAAGAAATTTTAAAAATATATTTTGAATAATAGGACTTGTAAGAGAATGTATTTCTTCCCGAAAAGTGAAATAATTTCCTTGTTTGATTAAAATATTCCTTTGGTAACCTGATTATATAAATAGAGGAAATTGTTGGAAAATGTGTATTCATTAGAAATAACCATAACAGTTATAAATTCATGTGATTCATGAGATATTTTTCATAAAAATATATCCTAAAATTCATTTACATGATTAATGATGATAATCAATTATAATATAATATAAAACAATTACCACTTTGTAATACTTTGAATCGTAAGATCCATGAATGAAATTACATTAGATGAATTTATAAATCAAAATTATTTTCATATTAATAACCATGAAATTAATAAATTGTCATTAAGATAACAACATAAATTACAAAAGTTGGAAATATGGCATGTGTCTCAGAAAAGTTAATATGAGATTAAAATATCTTACCCCATGTATCATCATTCTTCATACACATTCAGGGCTCATGTTTAAAAAATTTCCTAGAATCAAAAATATATTCCAAAATAATTCACATATATATCATACCATATATGATTATATTATAACCAATTTGTATAATTTTATTAAAAATTATTATGTAAATATACTAGTCCATTTTACACAATATCTATAATTTTAATCAAGATATAAAAATCATAATCATTAATTATATACATGTAGAATCCATCTATAGAATCCACTTAGTGGTACCCTATGACAGTAAGCCACATGACCTATAGTGCTCCCCCTATATGATATAGGCTTTAGACTAGTAGAGAGGGACTTGGGTGTGTCTATAGAGAGACTATTATCTTATATATGAATGTATATTACAACTATATATAGTAAATAGTAGAATAATAACAAAATAGATAACCACAAATTGAGTAATAAATAAACATCCAAAGTAATAAATAGGAAGTCGTTGAATCAATACTATATACAAAATGATGATACTAATCATGTAGCTATAAAAAATATAGAACATGGGACAAAGTAAAATAAGTAATCTACCACATGATAATAATAATAGAAAAATGAAAAAAAGGTTTCTCTACAACCATCATGAGTATCATCTTGGTCCTCTTCCACATACTCCAATCAAGAACTCAGAATCAAGCATAAAAAAGACACTTAAATTTATCTAAACCACTATTCATGAAGTATTTTTTTGTACTAATGGTAGAAAAATATGTTTTTGTTATATAATCAACAGTCCACCACCACAAGTGTCTAGATAAATATAGTTTGTGCAAATAAAATAAATTGTGTTCCGATAGTAGTAAACACATGGAAGTTTATGAATAAATGAATCTGACTGGTTTATGAAAGTGATACCAAAACAAATATTAATACATTCATCATAATCAAGATGTATTCGATCAAAGGTAACCTATTCATGTATGATATAATGTATAATGGGTTTTTGTTAATAATGTTTTAAAAGGTAGAATTTCCCCAAGGAAGTGATTTTATATCGTGGACATGAACATGGAATTTTTATTACACATTCAAATTATTTAATTTAATGGAATCATTTGGATTTAATAAGAGGACTCATGATCCCATCTGAGGAAATCAAGAAGTAATCCCATATGTCGCACTAGGGACACCAAAAATTGACAATACCTTAATAGTACATCATATGTGATCTATAAATGGATCCTATATATCACACTCAGTAGGGCATGAATGAAACACTCTGAGCCCATATCTATAATATCATATAGCTTACCATGTATCAATCCTGATTAGTTGTAAGAATCTAGGTACCATAAATGTCCACAATGTCTCCCCTAGGGAACTGGTATCACTCACATGGTGGAAAGGTAAACAAATGATGATCCAATCCAATAAATACTAAGTATAACTCTTGGTGCATGTATATTTTATACATAAGTTATAATTATAAATATTTGTGTTCCAATCTAAGGAATATTATTAGAATAAACATATCAGTCCTGACCTGGATATAAATTATGTCCTAACTATCAAAAAATTCAATCTAGCCAGGAATTCAATAGATAACATTTTAATCAAGTTAGAAAATATATCTCACATTAAAATTAAACTAGGTATATGGAACATCTTCTAACTCATGGCCAACATCATGATTAATTTAATTAATAAACTAAGAAAAATTTATTATTATGAAAACCGCCCTCAATGGTGGTATACCAATTTCAGGCCATGGGAAATGAGGCCATCGAGGAAAGGCTTAACCTTAGGGACTGACCCATGTCAAGCTAATATACTAAGTGTTGATTCACCACCATCTAGGACCATAGTGGGTATGGAAAACCATTCACAATAATTTATTAAAAAGTTGATTGTTGTCTCTGAAATACTTTGTGATGTGGAAAAAAGGGGGATGATATAATTGTAATGAAAAAAAGGAAAATAATCTAGACCAACTACCATAGGTTTGTAGATCTCTCCTCCTTGAGTGTTGACCCTTGAATCGAGATTGAGTGGGATATATCATAATAATCATCACATGACTTGAAAATAATGAAAATTATGTCACACAAAAATATCATAGAAAATGGAAAATATGTGATACGAATATCCCATGATAGAGGAATAAGGGGGGCTCATTTGTGAGGGATGTTTGTCGAAGGATGTAGACAACTTTAAAGAGGGTTTCAAACCTAAAATGGGAAAATATGCAGATTACCAGATTAAATTTGGGGTTTCACAACTAAAAACAAATATGTGGCCTCCCATATGAACCGAATGACTCACATAGTTAACTCACATGGTTAGTATTAACCAAGCACTAACAATGTAACTCCATCATCATCCTCAAATTTCAAATCATCAAACTTCGAACGAGCCATGAAATCTCATGAATCACTACATAGACCTTTCAATACATTATTATAATAAAAAATACAGGTTTTAATTTTTAATATAATTGTTTTTACCTCTATGAAAAACCATGATGTTGTAATACATATTTAAATTCACCCTTAAAAGGTATAAATAAAAAATTGATTACACAATTTTTTAAGATAGTGAGTTGTAACAACACATAAAAATAGTGTTCATTTTACAATAGATTGAATATAAAAGTGGTGAATATTAATTCACCTTAAAAAAATTAATTCTATATAATATAAAACATATATATTTATGGGATATATCTTTATTACCATCTAAGTTAATGAAAAATTAAAAACCAATGACATATTTTTGTTGTGGTGGTATTGCACACTTACGCACGAGAGATGTTATTGATTTCTCTAATGAATGGATGTTACGAAGGTATATTTGAAATTATAATTCCATAAGTATAAAATTTTAAAAATGACATATAATTTAGTGCAATCCATAATTTTATTCTATAATGATAGGCGATGGGAGAAAATTAATTACATCGGTTCCTGAGGCTATAGTCTACCATACACATGATCGACAATGTAATATATAATTTGATAAAAGAAGATATAGATCTAGGTTATGAAACAAATTTATAGAAATATTAGTATATTGGAGATAAATATATGAATATATGGTCACATATGGAAATTATTTTTGGAAGGTAAAAGAATAAATTAAAAATTACCAGTTAAAAGCGATACATCTTCATCAAAAAACTCATTATCTTAGAACCAATATCTTTCTGAAGGGGGGAGGGGGTTCCATAACAAAATAACTCCTCTAGTAAGTTATACATGATTTTATTATGTTTTTTTTTATTTTTTTATACCCAAATTATTTTTATTTGAAAATAATAGGTGGTAGGGGGTTTCCTTTTATTACTGTGGGTGAGGATGAACATTGAATATTTTAACATAAATTTTTATACCAACATTTTAAACACCCCATAAGGCTCCAAAATTCATCATTATCAAAACAAATTTCATATAATCCTGATAATGTATTTAAAATATGAATTGCTAGTCATTTTAGGACATTTCAACCCATATCATTATAGTTTACCCCTGAGAAACATGTTTTAACCTTAATAGTGGAAATAATTTTAAATTTGTTATCTATTCATGATAAAAATCTACTTTTGTATTTTTATATAATATTAATAACTATAATTTAAAAAATTAAAAACTTTTATAATATTTAGTTAATAGAAGTGGTTTAATATAATTTTTAATTAAACATGTTAATGCGATTGAAAAGATTTTTTCTAGAAAAAATGTTTTCAAAAGTATACATGAGGTTTATTACAAAATATAACATGAAATTTAATCAAATGAAAAAATTGGATTAGTGATGGTATTATTAAACTATAATTTATTTGAACCATTTAAAAATAAGATGTATCTTTATAAATTCTATTAATTAGTTGATAGTTCTTTTAAAAAATAAATATTTGATATTTTTATAAAATACTAATCTTTTAAAAAAAATTCAAAAAGTAACTCCATGATATTATTTAATGGTTTATTTCAAATCATAGTAGAAATTTTGAAAAAAATTTAACAAAAAAATAAATAATTAAATTAAAATTATGGAGAAAAAATCTTATAAAAAAGTTTTTTTGAAAACAAATTAGTTTCTAAACATAAAAAAGGATTTATTCATATCACATTCCTATAATGAATATTAGAAGAATGAAAAAACAATTTATATAATTTATAATATATATTATTTATTAATATCATTCATATATTTATACATATTACATTTATGAAGATAAAAACATAGTACATATCTAAAACATTTTTTAGAGAAACATTTCTTTTACATTGAAAAGATTATATATTATTTTCTAATCTGTTGATATCCAATTACATTATTTTTTATATTTTTAAACAATATATTTTTATAAGACTGTTATTTTAATTAATATTTCTAATATAATGAATATGTTATAAATATTACTTTAAATAATAATAATTTCGTATTTTATTGTGTTTAATTTCAACTTGGTGAATCTTATAACACAAGGTGTCATATAAATTATTTTTACTTTAAAATAAAATTTCATAAAATCTAATGCTGTTATTGTTTGGTGGAAAGGTTGGATATTCATCAATCAACATCTGATGAATCTTATGGTTTTATTCGATCTTATTTGAGTATGATATTATTTGGAAAGTTCAATTAATGTTTTTATAGTGGGAAATTAATTCTTTCTTGTTATAAAATCTCTTAAAAGTTTATCCTTATCATTTTTTTATCAAGGAAACTTGTAATATTTGGGGAATATCATCTTATTTTATTCATTATATTTTTATGTAGAGTGACTCTATAATGTTGGTTAAGACAGCTTCCATGTTTTGAACCAATTGACATAAATTCTTATAATTGAAACAAACTTGTTCTTATAGTTTATAGATGTTATGGGAGTGGAGAAGAACCATCAATGATAAAAAATTAAATTCCAAATTGGATCCAAATAATTTAAAAATAGTGTTCCTTGTTTTTTAATTTCCCTAAATGATATCTAATGATTATATTATTTTATGATAGAGTGAGTTAAACTCTGACAAGTCAAGTAAATAATTTTTTTGAAAATATATTATGAAATATCCATTGTTGATTCATCCCCCTCTTCTGAATTAAGGATAACGATCCTTAAATAAACATAATTTTATAGTTTCATCTATTATTATTTTGTGTAATTATATGTTCTATATAGAGAATATATACTCACCAATGTACCTTATAGACCCTTGTTTCAAGTAGACATATTTTAGTGTACTAGGTTGTTCACCTAAGGTCATGTGGATCTCCAATATAATTTTTTTATATTGAACTATGTTGATATGTTATTAAAATCAACCTATAATGATTCAATACTAAATCTTATTATTGAACTATTTTTATATTCTGGGTAATGTGTTCTTATTGATATTATCATTTTATTTATTTTGGTATGTCCTAAATATTTGTATGGAAAACTCCTTTGTAAAAAAACATGAGTGACAATTTGTGGACAAGATGTGAGTATTAAATTTTGGCATCATTTTCAATTATTCATAATATTTTTGTTATTAATTAATTTTATTTTTAGTTAAATTATAATTCAATGGGAATATATAGTGATTTATTTTTTTGGTTGTTAAATTAGAGAATAAATAGAGGTGCATAGTCACCATTAATGATCTAGAAATCTTTGCAATTCATTGAATGATTGAAAAAATCCATTGAAGTGTTTATGAGATCTGTTTGAATATAATGATTCTAATATTGGTATTCTAATGATGGATGAATGAGTCAATAAAATTTATTTCTCAATGATCATGGATTTAAATATATCAGTTCATTCATTAGGATAGAATCCTCATTGAAATATCCAAAGGAATTCTATAAGGAATGTCACATCAATTTAATACTCTATATGATAGAATGGTTTCACAAATATGGTATACACTATGTAATAATATAGATTTTCATAGAAATATGATCCTACATCATAATTACACAAGTATTAAAATTATTGATATAGATTCCCATAATAATTACACATATTTATTCCATTATATTACGTAAGTAGTTATTCCATTTATAGTATTGAAACCCCAATGTATAGTGTCATTGTGGAATAGCTGCATAAGTAATTTATATTACATCAAAAGATAATATTTATCTATAATTAAGACACGCTATACTCCTTCTATACATCCCTAAATTTATGATTTTATTCATAACTCATAGGAAGGAAAATTGGAATTCGGTGAGCACATATGCTCAAAAAGGATAAACATAATTTATGAAATTAAATTATCATATGTAAGAATATGATTCACATATGAGTATTATAAAACTATATAATATAATTCATACCAAATATATAATAGATTATTAATCATCATATAATGCTTTTCACATCATAAGGAATGAAGAAAAGAGTATGGAATCATGATAAAAAAATGATCCATGAGAGTATTACATAGACATTAGAAAAAGAAATAACCAGTTCCATAATTCAAATACGGAAGAAAAATAAGAATATAAATCATATTTAAATGATACCAACTAATGGATTATACAAATAGTATGCATGGTAAAATAGTATGCATACATTTTTGGGCTTGATATTCTCCTCCCATGTACCCATGGTCATGCAATAAAGTATCCCTTAAGCCCCATAAACTTTGTAAAAACCCCTTGGGTAATCTTGGGATTCATATAAATCATTATTTGTATACTTTAACATGGGATTTATCTTCTGTTTTTCTTTTTTTTCTTGGTATAAGTCCACTCAAGCACTATTTTTATTGAAAAAAATCCTCATGTGTACAGTTTTGAATGGGATAAATCCTCTTACGCACCCTTTGGAGACTACGAAATGAAGACATTATGAATTCATAAGATATTATATAGTAAACCACCAATAAATCATATACACATATTATTCCAATGATTAAAATTAATTATAAACGTTATAAATAATCCATGGAAATAAATACAGGTCTCACAACATTTCTATTATGCATGAAAATTTTTTACTTGAATATTTTTAAAGGTTGATATACTAAAATTAAATTCCACAAAAAGATATTTTATAAGGGAATTTAATGGGTTTTCATGCAAAATATATTATATGGTGTCACAAACACCTCCCCAAAACATATCCATCATTGGTTGATAACGAGTGAGGGAGGAAAATGGCTACCTTAAGCCCACCTCCAATGAGGCAAATGTTGGTGATATAGATTGTTGGTATATAATACATTCAAATGGGAGGCATTGAACACTTTTATAAACAATTGGAAGCGAGATATATTGTATATAAAAAAAATATGGCTCTTATAAAGATAAAATAAATCCCAACTAGGTATATATAATTTCATTTAAGTCTAAATAAATATAATGGAAAACTTCATGTGCCAAAATATACACTCTACAATAAATAGAAAAATCACACATAGCTACTCAAAAACCACAAGCGTGTAAAATCTATCCCAATCCCCAACATTAGTTAGCTATCTTGAAATATTGTTCAAGATTAATAGTTATACACATTATGAACCTTTTTTGAGTATCTCATGTAAAAGGTAATAAAATCCAAATAAATCCTAATGATCAAAATGCGAAGCTATCATGTCACCTAAAGAGGTATACAAATATACTAATATCACTAAGGTTATACATCACAATGTATTATGTAAAATTGATCACATATTTTAGTAATGAATCATTTTTATTCCATTATAGCTTCCCAATTAGAATTCAACTCTTCCCCAATGTCACATGTCTAAATACATCTCTCTCTGATAAAAATTATTCTACATGACACCTAGTCTATATATAAAATCTCACATGTCATATCATCTCATTATCCCATTGACATCACCATATGGTAACAAAGTAGTTTCTAGAAAACCTCATTACTCTAATGTCATTTATCATATATCCGGAATTTACCATAAAGCCATCAGTTCCTTTACACTAATTAATTTACCTTGATCCATCACAATATACACATATCATAACTATAATAATCTATTGGATACAATAATTGTAGATACTTATGTGTGGAAAAACCATAATCTATTACATCCCACTATACATATCCATGAGAAACTAACCATCATGTATACATGCATAAAATATTTTCAAGAGAGGAGAGTATATCTATGGTTATAATCTACACATATGTCTCTCACAAACTAGGTTATAAGGGAAAAAATCCTACCATATTTCACTTGGTGTCTGTAAACCTATAAAATATAATGGGATAGTTTATAATATCACATAAACATAACAGATATAATATATCTCACTAATAATCGATGGTAATAAACTATAACTTTGATTAAATTAACTTACCATCACTCAAAACATTAACTTCCACTCATATAGAATACATATCCTATAAGAAAATGAGCTTTTGAGGACATGAATTAGGTTAATTATTTTAATTCAATATTTCCCTTCATGTTAATTAATTAATCAGCCATAAATTAATATTATTTTTATTACATTTCATTAACCACCCAATTGACTTCCATATCCTCCTGGGGTAACCTAATCAAGTACAAGGTTATCATTAGTAACAAAAAAAATTTCATTCTAAAAAAACATTGTGGGTAAAAATATTTATGAAAAATATACAATTCCATTAATCTGGGTAAACATAGTATAAAACTACGATGCCATTAATATATGAATATCCAAGAACATCAACCTACATCAGGTAGTGGATGAAAGATTTAAGGTCAACAAGAAACATGCATATCAGTCCCCTTTAACTAGATACAAAAAATAATTATGCTAGTAGTTTGGATCATAATAGGCAAAAAATAGATTCCACAATTCCCTTAAATCATTAATATCCCTAAAACAACCATGCATATTAGTATACATCACACCATCCTTGGATTCAACATCTTCCACAACACCAATCCACCCTACTAATATACATTCAGTAATACAAGGATCATAGCCCATCATATAGATTGACTCACATCTAGTGAAATATAGAAGTGAAAAAATAACCAAGAAAGAAAACATGGTTTTTGTCATATATTTCTAGAGGGATCCATTGAGCTAAAACATAATGCTTTTACCCACCATATGAAAACCTCAACTATCAAACCTTAATAATTTTATTTATCTAAAATTCATTTTTATTCCATATTAAATTATGTGATTCAATAATTACATGTTATTACATGGGTAATATAAGAAATGGTCTATAACAAGCTATAATTGTTTCAAATATTACCCCAAGAAACAAGGCTTGTTTCAATAAACTTTGTTATGTAATATTCACATTTATTGGTATTTTTGCATTATCCAAAAAAATCAATTAACCACATGTTATTTAGACATTAATAATATAACATGGAGGAGTTAAATTAATTAAAAATTTATAATACATGAATTTGGTTACCATAAAATTACATGAAAAATGATTTATGTTATAATTCATCTTTTGGCACTTTATCCAAACATAAAATTTACTAGATTTATGTCATTAACATTTTTCATCAAGGAAGATACCAAAACATGAACAAGTAACATGATAAAAAATAATAACATTTATAGAAAAATGTTTATACAATCAAGAGGAAAACCACTACTATGGTGGAATAACATACATGATTACTAATATTAAAAAATTAATTTACTCATCTGGTATGTCTTTTGTTAGGTCCCTTTACACCAATAAAGTAAAAACTAAATCATGTTTATTTAATTATTTTTTGTCATATAAAATACAATAACCAAATTCCCCCCCTCAATATGTTAGTATTATAACATAATAATGAAAAAAACTCGCATATATCTGATGGACACCCCCACTATAAAACTGCATCCTTCCATGGATTCTATGAATAAACCCACTATAAAAATTTTATGAAACTTAATTATAATGGTAAAAATTATTCCATATAACATAATATGATTTAATTCACGTAACCATGATTTAATACAGTAAATAATATAATAAAATAGGTTCAAATCACCTCAGATATCCATAAATAAAACTCAAGATAAATAGGATTAATAAATGTAGAAAGAGGCTTCAGATCCTTGAAAAAGAAATCTATGGAACATATGGTTTAAGAGGATGGAGTGGGAGAATACAAGGATATGATGTTCTGTGTTGTATTTAAAGGTATATGTAATTTTAGAAAAATATGGTTAAACCTTTTTGATCATGTTTCTCAACTTCCATACACAAGGAATATAATGGATCCATGGTTTATAACCCTCTATTAATATTATATTTAAACATAACATTAATATATTCTCTTTGATACTCCTTTGGGAAACTAACACCCCTCAAAAACCAAAAATGATTTGCACCATGATCTAGGTTCTTACATAAGATACATTTCAAACCATTCTCATACTCATGAATTCAAAACCATAGTGGGGAGAACTGAAAAGATATCATCATCTGATATACCACCACACAAGATTCCAATAATGAATATCTTCATCAAAGTATCTCGAACACATCTTCCATATTACACAATAAAAAACACTGAATAAGATAAAATTCCAATACACTCTCCTGATGGATATACATATTAATTTAGAGAAAGGAATCATTATGAATCATTAATAAGAAATCATATATTAAACTATAAATGGTCAAAATTATAGTGTTATTCATTAAAAATGGAGATCTAATAAAAAAATATATTATAGTACAGAGAACATATCTTTGACTCATGTTCATAGGTACACTTCACTATTCCGTGATGTCAACAAAATAAATGAACAAATGGAATAACATGTATTCCCAACACCTTCCATAGGAAGTCTTGGATCTCCACAAGACACTTCTCAAGGGCCATGTTATCATCAAAATAAATCTAGACCTAATCAATGACATGTGAATAATTATTTAGATAAATTTTTTGATGTGAATCATTGTAATATATACTATATCCATCTCATCTACGGTGGGCATGTTATTAGATATATTATGTCCCAAAAATGAGCCAACACCTTGAATGGGCATACAACCCATGGCTAATGAATACTCCCACTGCCAAACCTCCACTAACCTCAATTCGATGTAAAAATTAAATAAAATTATATCTAATGTTCAAATATATAGGTCTCTTGATATGATCAACATAATAATTATAATAATCCTTTAAATATTTCATTCTTTCTTGAATCACATTAACCACTTATTTTATTTTCTACACTCATTCGAGCATTACAAGTGTTGCTTCTTTGACCCCAATCCATCAGAATAGATAACATACTATTCATTCATACAATGATTAAAATCATTATATAAAAATGGGGTAGTGAAAAATATTTTTCTAAGAAAACATGAGAAAAGGTAGGTTCCTCATTAACTAACCTCTAAAATCTGGAGTATTACAACTGAACATTTATTCAAGATTCTCGATAGATTTATCTTTATGATAAGGCATAATTGAGATCCAAAATCATGCTAGGTAAATCTCAACACCATAGAAAAAAGACAAGTATCATCATAATATATGATCATTCCTATGCCTTTTAGAGTCTAACTACCTACAACATATACTGACTCAAAAAACCTCTTATCTTTTATAAAATATCATGGTAAAGTGGATTTATTTCATAAATCGATGCACTATAACACATATAAAATCAAATCCGACATGTTCTATATGTAAAAATATAATAATGTTCAATTTTTTTTCTATATTATGGATGGATAAATACACTAGGAACACAGTTCCCAATTATCTCATTTTGAAGACCCAACATCAAGAAATAAACTCTATAAATACACAATTTAGCATAACAACACTAAAATTGACCTAAGAATGATTGGTAAATATTTTTCAAACTGTGATGATTCAATAATTGTGAGATACAAAACTCATGGAGAAAAATCTAATACATCCTTAATAGAATGACAATCTTTTACGTAAAAAACAGCTGATGTTTTTTCATCCTCAAACAAACCATTTGGGGCATCACCCACAAAAAACTCATTATCTCTATTCCTATATCATACAATACCATAGAAAGGACTCATCCACCTGATGCACTAGGAATGAATGTACTGTCATAAAAAAAATACTAGCTTCAAACCTCTCTCATATCACGAGGCATCACTATGTGATCATCGATCACTCTTCAGAAAAATTATGATACAAGTACAACATAACTAGGTTACTTTATATGCATCACATCAACTAAAACATTTTCCACACCTCGTGTATATGAAATATCAAAGTCATAATAAATTATGAATTCTATCAACTTTCACTGATTATATTTCATTTTATATTGTGAGATGACAAAACTCATACCCTTATGATCATTAAAAACTACAAAATTCTTATTTATAATGTTTTTATATACAATCAAGGAAAAGAGAAATATCACCAGATTGAGATCATGGATGTAAAAATAATTTTGATTGGGATGTAATTGTTGATACCTACCAGTAAAAAATTTATCTCATTATCATCAAAAAACAGTATAACCCATATTGTATAGAATAATGGAGATTATCAAATTGAACTCCCTCTATGGATAAAAAATGATTAGAGTACTAAAAAACAACTCCTTTGGGATCAAAAAATATATCTATAATTATTTAGTCTATAATAATAGATTATACTTTATTTTTAGTGATGTTATAGGATCCACTAAGAGAGAGAAATTGTTTGCGAACATCATACAATACCTATAATGTCTAAGGAAACATTTCACCACCACAACTGGATTTTTGGCTATCTATAAAATTGATGACTCAATATTACAATATCAAATTAATCTCTATTTTGGGACATGGAATTCCATATGAATTGATCTTATTCATCCTATATATTACACATATAAAACATTGTGAATATTTTTCAATGACTAAAAACTCCTAAATCAACACATGGATATTCTGCATGCGTCTTCTCAAACTAAGTGTAAAAAAGTATGCCATCAATAAAAAATCCTATGATAATATCAAGAAATAATATGAGTGATGAATTAATAAATCCATTTTAAATGGATAGAGTATTAGTAACACCAAAATAATTAATAATAGACTCGTAATTCCCATAATCATATCTGGAAGTCGTCCTCATAACGACCTCATCCTTTAGCCACACCTCATGATTTCCAAATCACGTGTCGATTATTAAGAACAAATTAAGTCCTTTAATCTATTAAAATAAATAATATTTATATTCAATATGATATTGTTTATTCAATGATATTTTTTCTAGGATTTTATAATTAATAAATAGACACAAACTTCAATTAGAAATCTTTATGAATAATATGGGTCATCCTATGTTGAAAAGTTGGTCTGAATAAAACAATATTGAAAAATATCATTGACTGCTACTAAAATCTATTGTAACTCGAAAGGTTTCATCCCATACAAAAAAATAAATATTTTAAAAACACGATGTTATATATAAATTCCAAACTAAATCTCTCAATGAGGGTAATGGCCACAACCTTCCTAGGAAAGTCATCATGTTACTATTCTACAACACTATGAATCACCATCAGTTGAACCCTGGATGAAATATTTAACATATCACATTTATAATAGGATAAGGTATATACACACCTCTATCACTTATATGGGTATATATAAATGATGAAATCATTAGGATCACCACTAAAATAAAAAAAACTTTTCCCTTGATGCAATCCACAACATCCTTCGCTGAATAAATCTGATACGTACCATGAATTATGTCCTATGTATATTACCATAAACATATTAATTTTAACCAATATAGGTGTTTCCCCACCACTATATCATATTATCTATATATTTAATAAATATATTCATGACCCCAAAATAGAGTATTAACATAAAAGGGGAAATATGTCTATCCACCTCATGTTGTAAATCATTGACTGGGGCTGGTGAAATGAAAGAGTTTGTTTATCTTGAATTAAAAAATGTTTCCAACATTTATAAAACAAGAACATTGGACCTAAAATGAAATTAAGATATCCAAACATAGAAAAATACTTATAATTAATCCTAATTCAACTTATTCAATGGACACTCTAAACTTAGTGAAAACCACCTCCTCATTCACTCTATAATCTTTGAGTTCGAGAAAATTCATATGGTTATCGTCATTATACCATGTACCTAATTAAATAATACCATGATGGAGCATCCAATTGTTATTTACTTGTGTAAAACAGCCTCATCAATTGAAACGGATGTCAAACCCCTTGTGGAATCTACCAATTCAATAATTATAGAGGCTCTCTCTACTAATAACCTTGATCTCGAAAAGAGAATCACTAATGTGTTTTATAGGGAAATTTTAATGTTCTACCTCACTAATAAAAGTGAGATTATGAGGGATGTGACCTAAACCAAGATATAATAATTCCCTTCAATTGAGAAAATTGGAAACAATAGAGAATAATACATCATTTCCAATGTGTCCTAACTATCAACCAATCTTAGTGATCTGGTTTTTTCTAGCATCCTCTTTACATATTCATCTCTTTTGAGAAGCTTGAGATTAATTGAATACATGAATGAGGTGACCAGATTATTGATATATATATATAAATACAAATAAAAAGTCATCACAATATTTTCCAAATATTGAAACCAGTCTAAATAATATACGAGAAGCATCCTAAAATGGATCCTAAACACTCGAACATTGCAACACCCCAACCTAAGGATTAAAAAATCCTATCTATTGGACTTATTCATGGTAGATGAAATAAAATAATTATTTAAATAATCCATTAACATCTCCAATGAATCCACTAGATTCTAATATCCTATAGGATCATGATCAACCTCATCCTCTCCTATTTGTGCGACAACATTATAGACAATAATAACTAGAAACCCTTCTGAGCGTAGACCAAAATGAAATATATATCATTCTCTATCTACGAGCATTCTATACAACGATCATATGGAACATCCTATTGAACAACAACATTGTGAACCTGATAATGACGTCGACCTACAACCATAGATAAAAATGACCAATTGTTTAGACACATAAACTGTTCATATGAAATGCATAACATTAATTAATTAATTATTTAATATTTTAATGTTTATCTTAATCCCAAGTCCACCCAATTTAAAGCAATGGAATAAAGAATAATGAAGAATGGTTCTTTTTTAGTCCCCTACATCACAACCAGTATCACATAACATAGTTGGATTAGTAAACATAAAGGTATATGTATCAGATCATATGGGTACCAAAATACCCAATAATAACCATGTCATCCATGTTTCTATGTCTTACTAAACATATATTACACCATTTCCCAACTAACCTCTATAGTCTTCACCAGTTCCAAAATCCAAATATTATTGTATACCACAAGATGATTCTATGATACCACTATATCCCACCCCTTGTATCCCAAGGTACAATCCAAGGTCATTAATGACATAATGATGATGGTGACTACTCGAAGACCACCTTTAATAGTATAATTTGTGTAAATAATAACTAAGGTTCTGTTATACCTAAAACTGGGAGGCATTACATTATAAGGGAATCACGTAGAAGAGGGAGTTGATAATGATAAATAATTGAAATAATTGTGATAAGGATAAATTAAATCCCAAGTACATGAATAAAATTTCATTCAATACAATATAGCAGGAAAGAAATAAATTAAGTAAAAATATATAAGACTAGAATAAACCATGAGACTCAAATTGTTCTGGGAAAACCTCTAAATAGTAAAATCAAACCCAATATCCAAAATATTCCTACTAACTATAAATAAATATGTGTAGGGTTTCCCTAATATGTATACTTAATATGATCCTTCACAAAGTATGTCATGAAATAGATAAATAAATAACACTAAACCGTAATGAAAAATAAGTGAAGCTAACCCATCTCTTAAACATATATAATAAATTCCTATCCTCACTAATGATATCATTCATAATATATCTCATAATAGAGATCATATATAATAGTAATGACATAAGGATTCCCTAATAAAATTTCCTTATTAGTTTCCCACTCTTCCCCAATACTACACATCCTAAGGCATCTCAGTCAAAAATATTCCTTCTAGATGACACCAAGGCTATTTATCACGACATGATTTTCATGAATAAAATTATCTCATCATTTCATCCTCATTTACTAGTATTAACTATGTTGTTTTATGGGGAGGCAAAATATTTTATGTCTTGTATTATACACTAGGTATTATCCCTCCTGAAATAATTTCCCATAAAATTAGTGTTGTACCTTGATCCATGGAATTCAATACAGTTCAAACCTATAATAATCCTTTGGATAGAATATTTTGAGATACATGTTCTTGAAATAACCACAAGATATTATAGACCTATAAATACTTAAATGGGAAATTAAACTCTACAAATACCAGAAATAGTGGTGTTTCCAAAGAAATCACTATATAATAATGGATATATTATAGCTCACTAAAAAATATGTTCGTAACATATTCCTAGGAACAAAATTATCTATCATCACTAAGACACCAAAGTACAATTTCGTAGGACATGACATCATATAATCAAAAAATAATTTATGAATTCCTATATTAAGTTTATTATTTTCATTTAACATTTCACTTCATCTTAATTAAATATTTAATCATTAATTAAAATTATTATGTTTAAATTTATGACAGTATAAAAGTGAATTTAATTCCCTATAGGTATAATCCCATCATTCCCATAGTTATTAAGAGTAGCATCAAAATTTTCATTCAATAAAAACCTAATCTCCATGGTTTAAAACATTTATTAAACATTTACCATTTAATAAATGAAAGTTCTCCATGAATTGGAATATGCCTCCATCATGATATTACTAACCAAGATCATCTATCTTCATAAATTAGAGGTGAATAGAATTTAGATAGAAAAGAAAATCATATGTACAACCCATTTAATCAATTATTAGTATCATGAATTTCATATTTCTGCATCATAATGTTTAAGCCTAGATTCATCCCATTATATCATCCAAATTCTATACATAGAACCATAGTTCACAACACAATATATTTCACCTTCATAGTCATCAATTTAATCTAAAAACTCATTCTCCCTGACCATATTGCACAAACCATAATAGGCTCATATCATATCTCATAACAAGTCTCGCATCTAGTACAACAGAGAAGGAAGATATCAAAAAGGAACATCATTAGGGAAACTTGTACCAATACATGGTAGTTATCCATTACAATAAAATGGAAACATATGGTCTTGTGCCCATGAAATTAATCCTCCATGAGAAAATAGATACTATTTACCATGGAAAATAGTTACCATTTCGATTATATTTATCGAAAAAAATTATTATTTCATATTTAATTAACTGATTAATTTAATATAAGTTATGAGTATGGGTAACCTTAGTCATAGATTATTACATGATTTAATTTATTTGAACATTAAACATTCCATGCAATCTTGTTTTATCAAAATTTGAAAATTACATTTCTCATTTTCCATTGTATTTATAATTATCAACAACTGGAATTGTAGATTGGGTTATTTAGAAAAATATATTATTAAATAAATGAATTTATTTTTTAAAACCATACTCATTCATAAATAGTATCATAATAAAAGTACATTGGAAATTATTTTATAAAAATGAGAAATTATTTTCCATAGTAAAACAACAATATTTCTATATTAATGTTCAATGACAAATTTCATCGAACAAAATTCAAATCCTTCCATAACAGGCTTTCTACACACAACATAACACTGGTAAAAAACTGTAAAGAAATTATAAAGGTAAATAGTTATCATAATTAAAAAATATATATGATCTCAAAACATAAAAAAATAATTAATTAATTTGGTGTAACATTTTTATGCATAAATCCACATATTACAAAAAATATAATTCCAAATTACATTATGATTTAATAAATTAAATAAGATAAGAATGAAATTATCATCCTCTTAATGTAAAAATTCTTTACATGGGAATAAGAAAATGTGTAAATCCCTAGTCACCTATCCATAATGGAAAGTTCATCCTTTCTAGGAATTTTTAACACTAATAATCATTAATAAAATCCATATGAATATTGGATTAAATCCACATAACATAGAAATATGAAAAGAAATGATAAAATATTTAACAGTGGAGAAACCACATAAAAAAATAGAAACTCACCTCAGATATCCATAGATAAAAGATGCAATTTTTTGGATTATTACCTATTGAAAAGGGATTGAAATCCCTGTAAAGGTAATATAAAGAACTAAGGGTTCAAGATGACTAAGTTAGAGAAATGTTGGATTATATGTTCTTGTAGGTATATATAAGAAGAATTAATTTTAGAGGTCTTTACATATTACATAGAACCTAGACATCGAACCAAATGAAATATGGAATAACATGGGACAATATATGTATGGAATATTTCCTTTTTGTACATAACGTTCAATTTCCTTTTACAAACATAGGATCTTTAAAGACTAGTGTCTTGGAAATCATGATCATAATACATGAAAAATTAAAACACTCTTATAAATACCCTTTAAAAAAAGATTATTGAAATTTTCATCCTATGTAAAATTACTACATATCAAAAACTAGAGACATACATCAAAGGAATGGGTGAGTAGATGGCCTAGTAAGGGGAGCATGAGAATTAATTTACTTGTAATATCAATAAGAACATGATGAAAAACATAATGACACAATCGATAGATGTAGAGGAATATAATAATTAAAAGAACATGAATCAAAACATCAATATATGTCAACAACATTAAATTTATACATTCATGAACATATCACTAAGGTTTATCCCTAAGGTGTCATTAAAATTAACAGGGTTATTCATGAATGAATCATGAAACATGTCATCTCAAGAGATTAAATTATTTACTGAATTCCTTGGAGATCTATTTGAGTGAAACCTTAATATTTATTTATTTTCATGCAGGCCACATATATCATAAATATGAATTTCATAAAGAACCCAAAAAATCAAATAAATGAGTTTCATTTCAAAATTGGGACGTTTAAAAGTGCTCTAAAGACATGATCGTTATGTCATTTACAACCTCTATAAAAGGAATGAGGGTTTTATGTATGTAAATTAAAGAATAAAATATATCATATTTTTGTATTTATGAATACCCCTAGAAACTAAATGGGTTTGAGTATTAATATTAATAAAATAAAATAATTTCTTGAGAAAAATAGAGGGATATTTTGAGACGAAATATCTACAGCATAAGAAATGTATAACATGGTTTATGAAAACATTAAAAAGTGAGGTACAGGGGTAAAACACTCATAAATAACTCATAATACAATATAAGGATAGAATAAAATTTAAATAAGATCATGGTATTGCTGTTTTAATGAAATACCACATAAAACTGAAACATGAAAGAAAAGAGAAGATGTGATGTCTTTTATGAAACTTCAGCAGCCTAACAACCTCAATTAAAAATTTGGAAAATTATTTGATGAGGTAAGAAAGCGTATCTAATAAATTGGACATGAAATGGATAGTAATAAGGATGTATAGGAACATACCCCAACAAAATAAAATGGAAAATAGAAGATTTAACATAAAAGAAGTCATGACTTAAAAGAGGTGTGTTAAAGGTTCTGTTACCTTGAAGATAAACTTCAAAAACATAAAGGTTGTGACCTTGGGGGGGGGGGGGGTTGAGGGAACCTTTTATGGAATACATGGGATGTAAAAGACCAAATTATTTGTTTGGGATGAATTTTTAATGAATGGAATGAAGGAATGGGTTCATATTTATAAGAAAAATGAGGGAATATAATATTAATTTTCAATGGACACCTCAGTGGTTGTATTGAAAAAACCATGGGGCTACCCATTGTATTTGCAATGATATTGGACACATGGTACAAAAAATAACATATTATACTATTCAAAAGTATACCCGAGTTTCTAAATAATTATAACATCATTAATGATGTCATTAATCACACCGAAACTCAAAACTATATTTTTACTATTCACCGAAAAACAAAACATTTTAAAAAATATCATTAAATCACCCTAACATAATATCGATGATCCTAATTCAAAAATGAACTCTATTTTATGAAATTTTTTTTTCTTATTATGAGATATTTAATTTTAATGTAAAAACACAATTTACCTGAAAAAAATACTTATACATAACTAATAATTTTTTAAATAGTTATTTACTTATGAGATTATATCACATCACCATTAAAGATGCCTATATTATATTTATACTTTCTTTAGTGAGGTTACTCTTCCATTGGTAACATTACTATTCATAAGGATAATATAACTATTCATACATTAATATTCACTAAAAGTTAAATTTATCTTTTTAGACTCTAAATTTCTTACTGATCACAACTATAGATGAACATTTTTTTGAAAATAATTTCACATTATTAATTATATAAAATATACAAAAAATTTAAAATATCATTTTTCCAAAATTTCAACAATAATATGGAACTCCTAAAAATTCAACCTATATTTATCTACACATTTTAAATACGAAAATTTTACCAAAAAAATAAATAACAACTTTACTTATACAAAAGGATTACACAATGTAACCAAGCCATTATTACATATCCCCTTATTACACCTGCATAGGACCTCAGAATAAGGTGTTCTATTGTGATATAATCTTGGGAGGGTCAGACAACATTTCCTGAGTGGTGATTTCTATCAGCTTGAACTTCTCCCTTAGCTGATTCTATTCAAGCTTCAATTGTTAAAGCTTATATTGGGCTTAGTCCAATGTAAAATCAAGTGATGAAACCTCCTTCCCATGCTTTAATAAATGGGCTTCGTATGTCCTAATCCTACTGAATGAGGCCATCTACTCTTCCTTGTGTATTAATTAACCATGCTAACTTGAATTTATAAATAACAATCATAATGTTATAAATTTAGTTTCTAACAATCATATTGACCAACGACTATATAACTCTCAAAAACCAGTGGTATTATTTTAATTATACTCACTTAATTAATTAAATGATATAGTTATTTGGATTATAAAATAAATTAATACAAAAATTCTAGAAAAAAGAATTATTCAAATGTTTTGGTCATTATATTCTTCCCTTCATAAGAAATTTCATCCTCAAAATTTCATCTAGTACCCTTAGAATAAAAAAGGTGTGGGTACTTCTACCACATAGTGTCCTCTGGTTCTCACATGGTTTTTTCTTATTTGTAGTTTCTCCACAACACCTTAACAATGTGGGTAGTCTTGTTGCGTATAACCTTACCTCTACGATCCAAGATCTCCATCAGTTCATCCTTATAAGAGTGGTCATGTTCCAGATGTACCATCTCTAGATTTAGTACATGTGAAGGGTTAGTTATGTACTTACTCAAGAGGGATACATGGAAGACATCATGAACTTGTGATAGATTTGGAGGAAGTTCTAGCTGATAGGCCACTACTCTTACACGATCAAGGATTTCATAGGGGCCAATGTACCTAGGGTTGAGATTCCCTTTATTTCCAAACCACATCAATCTCTTCTAAGGTGAAATTCGAAGGAAGAATTTGTCACCAACATCAATCTCCAAGTCCCTTTGATGTTTTTCAGCATATCTCTCTTACCGACTCTGAGCAGCCATAATGTGTTGCTGGATGGTATTTACAATTTTTGTTATCTCTTGCACAAGATCAGGCCCAAGGAGAAATCCATCAACATTTTCATCCCATCAAGTTAGTTTTCCACATCAATTCCCATATATAGATTCATAGGGTTCCATTTTAATGATCAAGTGGAAGCTATTTTTGTAAGATAACTCAACTAATGGGTGATGTTCACTAGTGCATATAAAGTTTTTTATGTCAGTTATTTTTCATTTTTTACGTCGGTTTTTAGCCGAAGTTAATACGGACGATGTTATAAATATTGTTTTTTACGTTGGTTATTTTCAAACCGCTGTAAAAACAAAACATCACGTCGTTTATTACGTCAGTTATTAATTATCAAATGTGCAAAAACCAGGGGGTACAGTTTATCACGTCGGTTATTAGATAACTGAAGTGATAAAATAGTGCGGGGGTGTTTATCACATTGGTTATATAATAACCAACGTGATAAACCATTTCTCTGGCCTTTATCACGTCGGTTATGTAATAACTGATGTGATAAACCGGTCTGGGGGCCTTTTATTATGTCAGTTATTGAATTAAGGACGTGATAAAAGGCTCGGTAAATGGTTTATCAGGTTGGTTATTACATAACCGGTGTGAAAAACTAGTCCGGGGGACTTTTCTCACGTCAGTTATTGAATAACCGATGTGATAAAAGGCCTGGGAAATGGTTTATCACGTTGGTTATTATATAACCGATGTGATAAACCACTCAGGGGGCCTTTTATCAGGTCAGTTATAAAATAACCGACGTGAAAGACCATTTTTTTAAAATTAAATGCGCTGCACTCCCCAGAAACAACCTGATACCAAATCAAGAATTCGTACCACAAAAGCAGAAGTAGACCAAAACAAGAACCGAAGAAAAATTAAGCATTTACCCCATTGGACAGCCCCCATCACACCCCTGGACTGCCCCTGACCCACTAGATAGACCCCAACACACCCCTGGACTGCCCCTCGACCCCCTGGATAGCCCCAAACACCCCGGGACAACCCCCACACCCTGGAAAACACTCCCACACCCCTGGATAGCTCCCACACCACCGGACAACCCCCACCCCCCGGACAACCACCCACACTCTTAGACAGCCCCCCACACCCTCTCGGACACCCCCAACCCTGAACATCCCCTCACCACCCTCCCGGACACCCCCCCCCCACACCTCTGGACAACCCCCCACACCCTCACGGACACCCCCCACACCCCTGGACACCCACACCCTCCTGGACACCCCCAGCCCACCAGACAACCCTCCCACACCCCCAGACACCCCCACACCCCTGGATAGCCCCCACACCCCTGGATATCCCCCCACCCACTGGACAGCCCCCACACCCTTGGATGCCACCACCCTCCAAGACACCCCCCACACCCCTAGACACCCCCACACCCCTGGACATCTCCCACCCCTGGACAACCCCCACACCCGTGGACAGCCCCCACACCCCCGGACACCCCCCACACCACTAGACACCTCCACTCTCCTGGACACCCCCACCCCATTGGATAGTCCTCCCACACCCCTGGACACCCCCTCACCCCTAGACAGCCCCGACACCCTTGGACAGCCCCCACCCCCTAGACAGCCCCCACACCCCTGGACGACCCCCACACCCCTAGACACCCCCCACACCCCAAAACACTCCACCCTCCTAGACACCCCCACCCCACTGGACAACCCTCCCACACCCCTAGAAACCCCCACCCCATTGAACACCCCACACCCTTGGAACCCCTCCCCAACAGACGAAAATCCATACCATAAAACCCATCATAAGTAGACCAAAACAAGAAGTAGAGAAAAATTAAACATTCACATATATAAAATTCAAAACACACACTTTCAAATATTAAAAAAACTAAATCCAACCTAAACGGCTACCAAATAAACAATTACAGCAACAATAATCAAAAATTCATTTTACACTACAAACAACTAAAATTCAATCAAACATATAAAATAATTTGACCACTCCATTTGTAAGTGTTTGATTTCTTGAGCAGTATAGGTTTGAGGGTCATAAAATAGATACAAATGAAAAGTATAGTAGTTAAGGTGTATAATTAATAAATCAAATTGAAATATTATGGAAAATTATAAAAGGAAATCTTTCCAGGTCAAAGTTCACAACTATCCCAGTTGATATTATTTCATACATATATCTTAACATATAATATCCACATTCGATGATTCCTTGTTCTTCATGATAATTATGTTTTAATGAGTGTAAATTCAATATTTTATTTTTATATAATAAATCAAAAAGTACAAATTATAAATGGATATTTACCTTCACATTTACATATTTGATCTTTTCACTCCTTTTCATTGTGTTTTATCTAAAGTAGACTCATGCCCTGTTAGAAAATAAAATGAATGGGGTAAATTTAAAATCCATTATAATATACAAAACTATTGAGAAATTGAAACTTACTTTTCAAATATATTCATAAAACTTTCTTGCACATCATCATGGACAGAGAATTTACAATAAAGTGTTTTCTCCCATGGGAAAAAAACCCTAACAGACAATGACCACTGATAAATGAAGATTTAAGGTTAGTGGTTTTTTATGGTAAAATATAATGACCTATTTGAGAGAGATGTGTTTCATACCTCTCAAAAAAGGCATCATCCAAAATTTCGTGACTATATTCTATTCAAGTCATTCAGAAATATAAATCATTCCTTGTTCCTCATTCAATTCTCATGCTTCAGGGGAAATCATTTGTGGTTCCATGAATCCATATACATCTGTCAGCTCATTCCTCTCACAAATGTTATAATGATACCTAATACAAAATAGACATAAGTATACATTTTTATAAATATAACACATGAAAAATGTATTAAGACTTTTATGGAAATAATTCACAGCATGTTGATGCCCAACTTATCTCCAGTAACAAGCTCCATGATATCAGTTTTCATAATCTCCATAGTTATTGCATGCCCCCAAACATGATCTTCCATTAGAAACTCACAATGAACTACCAACAAATTTGAATATCTTGACAATCTGTCAAGACTACTAGAATCTGTATCTGATTTCATAGCCATTTGTCTGTGTTGTTGTCTATAACATATTTATTTACCTTTGAATTATTCCTCTAAAAATAAATAGAAAAATATATTAGTTTTTAAATGATAAAACAACATTAATAAAAAATAAAATACAAGATATAACATTCCTACCTCTATGGTAATGTGTCGAAGAAGTCTGGATGGCCAAATTATAAAATGGCATATACTATGTCCAACTGTCGTCACCTCATCTGTAGGTAATGGTACTCGAGCTGATCTATCAATAATATCCTGTACAGTGACCCTCTGATTCTCTACCTCTAATTGTTGATGATGAACTGTATCTCCTATACAATATACCATCCCATATGCAACTATAAGATGTTGACGATCATCGACATTCAACACGCAATAAATAGGAAGCTGCGGCGGAGGACTAGGAAAAAAAATGGGGTCTGAAGGCTGAGGTGGGGGAGTGGGAGCTACTAGCGGAGGTGGAGGATAAATAATGGGGTCTGCAAGGGGATCTGGAGGAGTGGAAGCTGTAGTTTGAAATTGCCTTTGCATGCCTGAAAACATAGACTACCGACACCCTATTCTTTTCCTCCATCTTTGAATTAATATTATGAACTTTGGCCTCCAAGGATTTTATTTTTTTATGAACACCCTCAACATTATAATTTGAAGAACGTGGAAACACTTTTCTTATCGATACACCTACTGAATATCCTCTTACACGACCAGGATGTTCTGGCTTTCCCAATGCTAAATATAAAATATCTTGCCTCCCAGTAGCTGTAAATTCCCTCTATGTGCGCTACTCCTCAGGAGAGTCTTGTATTAATTAATTGATCATTTCTGTAATGATTGAAATTATATGAAGAAAATAGTTAAATTAAATAAATAATATAGATATCTTACAATCCTCTCAGCTATGATTCTTGATTCTTCCAAAAGATATTTCCCTTTTTTCCCATTCAAGATCTCTACAATTTTTCATGTCTAGATGGAGGGGATGGAGGGGCCACCCCTCCAGAGATTGAAGTCTCGGCTCTTAGTTTTTGAAATTTTTCTACCATCATTTTTTCTTCCATAAATTCATACCCTCCCCGAGATAAATAATGAGGGTATACATTTTTAGATTGGATCTTCTGACGAGATTTCTTTGTTTGCTGTAAATTAAGAATAATAAATCATTAACAAAACATTAATAAGATCATTTATATAATAAAGCTTATAAATGTTTACATTTCCCTTACCAAAAATGATTATTTTCTTCTACTTTAAACGAACTGTCTCCATTTGTCTTCATCTATAAAAGGATTTATATGACATGGATTGCCATAACTCCTATGACCAAAAATGAAATCAGATGTGAGGATTGATTTGAAATCCATGTATCTCCAGGAATCCATCGATAAGAATTTCTTCATGACTCCCCCAATGTCAAAAATATCAAATTTCATCAAATGAATAAGAGGTTAAACATATTATATATACTAGAAACATTTAAAGAATAGTCATACATTAGAAAAATATCTTACCAAAATAGTCTCCCACAACTGAGAGATTTCCACTTTATCCCCACTTCTCCAGTCATAATACAAAATGCTTATTTTTCTCTTAGACTGAGTTGATACAAAACTCTTTAAATATTTTGCATTTGGACCTCTAGGAATATCATCATCATCAAACTCAACTAGTATCCTTTGAACTGCGTACGGGAAAGTGCTAATTTTGGTAAATGTGTGCACCCATATATACCAACTCTTGAACTATTTGTCATAATAAATGCACATGAGGAAGATTGGGGAACATCAAGAGGAGCATTTAAATGTTCCTTTCCAAGGGTATGACCAATATGCTCCTCTCCAGAATCATGTGGTTGATCAACTGAATGATCTTTCATTTTCCATCAAATCAAAAAAACCAACATTATTTCTCAAATATACAAATTCAAATATTTTAATACTACAATAATAAGAAAATTAAAAATTGTACTATGTTATGTAATAGTAAAAAATTTTAATATGGTAAGTATGTTAAACAATTGTAAAGATGGTCAAGATGGTCAAGATGGTTAACATGGTAAACATGGTAAACCTGTTAAACATGGTAAAATAATTGTCCCTGAACAAAAATAATAGATATATAATTCATGTAATGGTTAACATGGTAAAGTAAACTAAACAAACTTACAAAAAACAAAAACATATACTTATTTATTTTAATACATGTTTTAATATAGAAAATACATACAATATCTAACATTTTATGAAAAAAATATATTTAAATAAGAAATAAACATATGTTACCGGTAATTTTAGGAATGTACAAATATATTGTTTCCCAAAATTCTTTCATTGTGATCGTTCCTTATGGCACAATCCATGTCTTCAACAAGCTCATCATTATGTTCTATTGATCTTTCCATGGAATTAGGAATCTCACATAAATCAGCATCTTCATCAATTTCATCAAAAAAAACATACTGTTTTTTCCCTAGTAAAACAACATCCCACTACATATCTGATTGATCTACTACATAGAAAATTTGTTTTGCATGTGTTTACATTATTAAATAATCACTTGTGTCTTCCAATATATTCATATTAACAGGTGTTATTCCAAATTCATCATGTCTGACACTGTTTTTACAGATAAACCATTTACAGTTAAAAAAAGAACATTAATTTTAAAGTAATTAACCTCCCATATATATTCAATCACTCTATAATATGTACTTGATGCAGAAATTTGGTTTTTTTTCTTAGCACTTGAAAAATGTATTGCTTCTACAAACACCAATACACCACTATTCTGAACTGCACTTCTATTGTCCTGAGCCTTTGTATGAAATGTATAGCCATTAATGTCATAACCGGACCATGTTATCACATTTAAACATGGACCACCCAATATCCATTTTAATTTCTCTGATACATCTAATCTACGAAGCAAGGTATTCTTAATCCATGACAGAAATGTTTTGTTGTGATCATTCAAAATCAACATTTCTTTCTTCTTTGGATGACATTGTTTCAACTCATTAATATGCAATCTGATATACAGTTGAGCATCAACTATGTTATTCAAGATGTATGATTCTATCTTATTCATCTGTTCAGCTGACAATGATTTTACTTTCATGCCATGAATCCCATTTCCCTCATTATTAACTCATTCATGGAGAGATGGAGGCAAACCTATGTGTTGCGCCGTAGCCAAGTAGCTCGTACAAAACTCTGCAACCTCCTCAGAAATATACTTTTCAATAATGGAGGCTTCTGGTTGATAGGATTCTTAACATATCCCTTCAATATTTTCATATACCTCTCAAAAGGATATATCCAACCAAGATATAGAGGTCCACAAAGCATTATTTATTGAACCAGATGAATCATTAAATGCACCATTTTATCAAAAAAAATATTGGTGGAAATTACATTTCCAATTGAGAAAGTATAAAAATTGCATCCTTTTGCAAAATTTTCAAATCATTCACATCAATCACTTTATTACAAATGGAATTGAAAAAAAACACAACTTCATTATAGTCTTTTTGACACGGATGGGAAATATTCTATGCAATGCAACTGGAAGAATTTATTGCATCATGACGTGACAATAATATGATTTCATACCTATGAACATCAATTCCTTCAAGGAGATTTTTTTTACAATTAAAGAATAACTTTGAGGAACTTTGATATCATGAAGACACTGAAAAAAGCTAATTTTCTCCCACTTCGAGAATGTATGAAAAGTCGGGGGAAGAAATGTCTGTCTTCCTTTAAGAGTGTGTGCTAACTCCAAATGTATTCCCATTGATAGTAAGTCTAATCTTGAATTCAACACATCTTTTTTCTTTAGTTTAATATCTAACAATGCTCCAATCAAACAATCACAGATATTCTTCTCCACGTGCATGAAATCAATATTATCTTTAACTTCATGATATCTCCAATATGTTAGCTAAAAAAATATGAACTTTTTCTTCCAAATATGTCTTTCATTACCAGATTTCTGTGTCTTTCCCAATGTGACATCAAGGTTTTTCAACCTATCAAAATATATCTTAGGGGATAAAGGTTTTGGAGGAATATTAAATTCCTTTGAGCCATTGAAATCCTTTTTTAGTCTTCTATATAGGTGATCCATAGGCAAAAACTTTTGATGACCCATGTACACTATTTTCCACCCATGATGCAGTTGACAATATGACGTCTGTTGTTCGCAAATTGGACATGCTTTATGCCATTTAACACTATATCCAAAAAAATTTCCCTATGCTGGGAAGTCATTTATAGTAAAAAAAAACACTGCATACAGTTGAAAATATTCCATTTTATAAGAATCATACACCATAATACTATCAGCCCATAAAGGTTTCAAATCATCAATCAACGGTGAAATGTAAACATCAATATCATTGTCGGGTTGCTTCAGACCAGAGATAATTATACTCAACATGAAATATTTGTGCTTCATACCAACATTATGAGAGTTGTTTTGAATTACCAATAAAACAGGTCATGAACTATGTGTGCTACTGAGGGTTTGGTATGGATTCATTCCATTTGTGCACAACCCTAGTCTGATATTTCTAATTTCAATTCCAAATATAGAATACTGCTCATCAATTTTCTTCCATTGTGGACAATCAGCAGGATGACGTATTTTTGAAACACATAACTGCTCATATGCATGCTATCTAAACCTTTTTGAATCATGTGAATTAGAAAATAAACGTTTGAAACGATGAATTATAAGAAGATAACAAAATACCTTTGAAGGGATCTTTGCAATCTCTAAATCAGCCTGTGATTTTTCTTTCACCTTATAGCATGACGTCCCACATTTAGGAAACTCTGACAGAACTTCATATCCCATCCTTTATATAATGCAGTATTTCAGATAGGCATGCATTTTCTTGTATCCCAATCCAATAGGGCATAATATTTTCTTGGCCTTATAATGTGAATCTAGAAGATCGTTATCTTTTAGAAGAATGTCTTTCATCAATTATAGCATCTCTGTAAAACTTCTGTCACTCCATCCATGTTTCTCCATTAGGTTAATCAATCTTAACATCGCCGACCAAACTGGAAAATCTGTATAAATAGGATATAATGTCTTTTCAGCATCACCATATTGATACACAACTCTTGGTTGTATCTCAATTTGTTCTGCTGCAATATCGCGAATCATTTATTCAATTCCATCGGAGTTACCATCTTCTGAATCATCATCATCAGTGACATTCCATCTAGTTTCACCAGGACAAATCCAAGGGCTATAACTCAGATTAAAACCATGAAAAATCAGATGATCTTTTATCTCTCTACTTTTCAACTTCTTCATATTCAATCATTTCAGGCATGGACAAAAACAAATTTCACTACATGGAACATTTTGTTTAGAAAATTCCAGAAAGGAATCAACACGTTCCTCATATTCATCACTCATTTGATGTGATGTAATCTAATTTCTACTCATAATTACATATAACAAATATTTAAATTATGAATCTTTTTAAGATAAGACAAATATATGTTTATATGAAAAAATCATAATTAGAATGTAAAACAATTTTGAAATATAAATCAAATCTATGTGTATTTAAAAAAATGCGTGAATATGATTTTAAAAAGGAAATATAGTTAGATATATCAGTTTTAAATTCCACTGAATCAAAGAAAACCATGGGGCCTCCAATGGACACCCTGGACACACCCAACCCTCTGAACACCACACCCCACCCCATTGGACACCCCTAGACACCACCACCCCCTTGGACAGCCCCACCCCTCTGGAAAGCCCCCCACTCCATGGAAAGCCCCCACCCCTCTAGACAGCACCCCACCCCTCCATGACACCACCCTCCACCCCTATCTCCATGGACACCCCCTGGACAACCCCAACCCTCTGGACAGCCCCCAACCCTCTGGACAGCCCCCCAACCCCCTAGACAGCCCCACCCCTCTATACAGCACCCTCACCCCTCCTGGACACCACCCCACCCCCACCCCCTTAGACCCCCCCTGAACACCCCCTCAACAACCCCCCAACCCTCTAGACAGCCCCCAACCCTCTGTACAGCTCCCCACCCCCTGGATAGCCCCCAGCCCTCTAGATAGCACCCCACCCCTCCTGGACACCACCCCCACCCCATACCCCCTTGGACACCCCCTGGACACCCCCAACCTTCTGGACATCCCCCAACCCCTCGGACAACCCCCAAACCCTCTGGACAGGCACCCACCCCCCTTGGAAAGTCCACCCCACCCCCTTGGACAGCCCCCCACGCCCTTCGACACCCCCACCCCCTTGGACCCACCCACCCCACACACACACCCCTAGAATGCCCCCCCTCACCTACATGGACACCCTAGACACCCCCAACCCTCTAGGCAGCCCCACAAACCCTCTGAACACCACCCCCACCCCTTGGACACCCCCTAGACACCACCACCCCCTCGGACAGCCCCCCACCCCTCTGGATAGCCCCACAGCCCCTGGACAACCTCCACCCCACTCGACAGCACCCCCACCCCTTCTGGACACCACCCTACCCCAACCCCTACGACACCCCCTGGACAACCCCCAACCCTCCGTACAACCCCCCAAACCATCAGGACATGCCCCCACCCCCATGGAACCCCCCCTTGGACAGCCCCCACCCCCTTCGACACCCCCACCCCCTTGGACCCCCCCCCCCCCCACACCCCTGGACTACCCCCTCCCCCAACTCCATGGACACCCTGGACACCCCCAACCCTATGTACAAACCCTTGAACCCTCTAAACACCACCCCCACCCCCCTTAGACACCCCCTGGACACCACCACCTACTTGCCCAACCCTCACCCCTCAGGACATCCTCCCACCCCCTGGATAGCCCCCACCCCTCTAGACAGCACCCCCACCCCTCATGGACAGCACCCCCACCCCCTACCCCCTTGGACACCCCCTAGACACACCATCCCTCTGGACTGCCCCCACCCCTCGGACAACCCCCCAAACCCTCTGGATAGGCCCCCACCCCTTGGACCCCCCCCCCACACACCCCTGGAATGCCCCCCACCTCCAAAGACACCCTGGACAGCCCCCAACCCTCTGGACAGTCCCCAACCCCCTGGAAAGCCACCAACCTTCTTGATATGCCCCCAGAACCATGGAATTTTAACCTCAAGCTACTAGTTTTTGGATTATCTAGGGATTTTAACCTCAAGCTACTAGTTTTGGTATCACGACATTATTCAAAATGAGAACCATGAACTATATCTCCTAATATTCTAAAATTCTCTATTGTGAAATGAATCTGGTCTTAATAGCATATGAAGACTTATAATAGTCCACAAAAATAAGCGACGTAAATAGATTATGGAACTACAAATCGTGATACCCAAAATAGAAACAACCAAGGATCCAAAATAAACATTCCACCATAAAAAAACCATATATACTTATAAAATTAATCACAATGGTACATGGAATAGGTGTATCACAATGATTTACATATAAATTGATGTAATATAGGTGAATGAGATCATTAGTTGTCAATGACAAAAACAATTACCATCAATGTCGGGCATCCACAAAACAAAAATAAACGAAATAGAAGTAGGTGAGGCTTACGTGAATATTGAGAGTCAATCTAATATATATGGTTATAATAAATAAGATGATGATGGAAAAATGAGGTAATAGGGTTTGAAATTTAAGAATCATACCATGTTTAAACAAAAAATTGCAAAACGTAAATATAGACTATCCGGAATAAACGAAGGAAATAAAATCGTGGGAGGCTTACCTGAGTGTTGTGAGTGGAGATGATAGATCCAAGGAGATTAAAGATGATAAATTATTATGGAAAATGAGTTTAACAATACTAGAATGAAGAGTCGATTAGGTTTTTCTGCATGAGAGAGATGAGTCACCAGTCTTTCGATCAAAATATCTGCAATGATAATCCACTAGATGTGTTAATTTTTTAAATGTTTTATAACGTTGGTTATTTAATAACCGACATTATAAAATATTTTTATCACATTTATAACATCAGTTATTATAATAACCGAAGTTATAAATGTATCTGAAAATGCAGTTTTTACATCGGTTATTTCATAACCGATGTAAAAAAATTCAGAAACCACATTTTTTATGTCGATTATTTTATAAATGATGTAAAAACTTCTGGGTGTTTTTTTTGACGTCGGTTATAATATAACCGATGTGAAAAATTCATCAGGTTGGTTTTTTACGTTAGTTATTTGATAACTGATGTCACAAAGGCCTCACATGCCACCTTTTTTACATCGGTTATAAAATAACTGATGTAAAAAATTCATAGGTACCTCATTTTTTACATCGGTTATCAAATAACCAACATGAAAAATGTCATGCTTTGGGTTGTTACATCGTTTATAAAATAACTGATGTAAGAAACCAATGTGCGTGATTTTCGACCTCGGTTATTAAAATAACCGACGTCGAAAATCTATTGTCCATATTTTTTACGTCGGTTATAAAATAACCGACGCAAAAAATCATGTATCACAGATTTTCACATCGGTTATATATAATCGACGTAAACAATGCTGACATTAAAAACGTTTTCTGCAGTAGTGGTTGAACCCATCCACAATTAAATTCTGTTGATCATGTTATCAACATGTCCTTAAGTATTTGAATAGTCCATTTAGATTGTCCATCAGTTTGGGGGTGATTGGCCATACTGAAATTCTATTTGGTACTCAGATCATGTTGAATACTTCTCTAGTATTTTGATTTGAACTTTGGATCAGATTTTGATATGATAGAAATTGGATCTCCATGAAACCTTGTCACTTCTTTTACGTAAATCCAAGCAAGTTGACCAAAAATAAAATCTTCATGAATAGAGATAAAATGGTTAGTTTTGGCGAGGCAGTCCACAATAACCCATATTTAATTATTTCCTTTGGAAGTTCTCGGAAGACCGGTGACAAAGCCCATTGTAATATTTTCCCACTTTGATGTGGAAATGGGAAGTGGTTTCAATACCCCTTGAAGAAGTTGTCACTCTACCTTCACTTACTGACATACCAGGTACCTTGAAGCATTGTCAGCAACTTCCCTTTTCAGATTATCCCACCAATATTGTTCACGAAGTTCTCTATACATTTCCATGATTCCTGGATGTATAGTGAAAGTAGAGCTTTGAGCTTAATCCATAATCTTCTTCCTTATTTACGAAATATATAGAACACAAAGTCTTTTATAAAATTTCAGTACACCTTCTTGATCAATATTGAACTCAGGAAACTTCCCATCCTTCATAGCTTCATACTTATTCTAAAACAAAGGTTCTTCTTTATGGGATTCCTTGATCTTCTCTAGTAATGACAATTGATAAATCATTTGGGTTAGGTAGGATTATTTCCCTTACCTTATAATTCCCATGTACAACTTTATTAGGTCATTGATCAAAGAATCTATTTTAATCATTATCATGGAAATAAAAATTAGGTCTTTCCTGCCTAATGCCTCAACATAATTTTTTTATCTTTCAGGAAAATAATGAATTGAACAATCATAGTCTTTAATAAGTTCTAACCATATGCTTGGGCTCATGTTCAATTCCATTTGTGTGAAAATATACTTCAAACATTGATGGTTTGGGTATATATCACAGTTCTCCCCAAAAAGGTAATGCCTCTATATCTTTATAGAAAAATGACTGAAGACAGCTCCATATCATATGTATGATAGTTCTTCTCACGAGTATTCAATTTTCGAGATGCATAAGTAATGCCTTTTTCATTTTTCATGATGACGTACCCAAGCTCTATTAGAGATAAGTCACTAAAAATAAAGAATCCTTATACACTTTAGGCTAGAGTTAACATGGATTCAGTAACCAATATTTTCGTCAGATATTGGAAACATTCCTCACACACTTTTGTCTAGATGAACTTGACCTCTTTTCGAGTTCACTTTGTTAATGGATTAGAATGTTGTGAATAGTTTTTTATAAAACTCTTATAATATCTTAAAAATCCCAGGAAACAATAAATATCAGTTATTGTTGTAGAATGAGGCCACTCCTCCACAACCTTTGTCTTTGCATGATAAACTATTCTTCCTTCATTGGTTACAATGTGCCCTAAGAAAGCAGCCTGTTGTCACCAAAATTCACATTTTTTGAACATTCAAAAAAGCCTCTCCTTTCATAGAGTTTTCAAAATAACCCTAAGGTAATACTCATTTTCCTTGCGTTATTTGTAATATGATAGAATAACATCAAAAAAAACTACCACAACATTATCAAGGTAGTTCTTAAAGACTCTATTCATCAAATCCTTAAAAATTGAAGGTGTATTAGTCTGTCTGAAGGGAATAACAAAAACTCATAATTCCCATATCTTGATTAGTAGAATGTTTTTTGAGAATATATTCTTTATTAACCCTCAATTGATGATAAAAAGATCGAAGATAAATATTAGAGAATAATTGAGCCCCACAAAATTGGTCGAATAAGTCATCAATTATTGGAAGAGGGTGTTTGTTCTTCACTATGTTCCCATTGAGTTCTCTATAATCAATGCATAACCCCATTGATCCATCCATCTTATTCAAAAAGAGAACTGGTTCTCCCCAAGGAGACACACTTGGATGGATAAACCCCTTCTCCAAAATATCATGGATTTCATTCTTTAATTCTCCTAAGTCCACATTTTCCATTCTATATCGGGTCTTTGATATCCGATGAGATCCAGGTATGAGTTCAATGGAGAACTCTACCACTTTTTTGGGGAGGTCTGGGTAACTAATTATGATATACGTCAATGTATTCCTGGATGATGGGGGCATTTTGTATCCTTATACTCTCATTTTCTTCTTCATCATTAATGATAAACTCCCTAATTTTGGATATAGGAGGTTCTTCTAGAGAAATATTATGTTGATATATATCACCTTGGAAGATAACTACAGGTTTTACAATCAAGACAACTAATATTTCTTTCTATATTTGATCATAGCATTATACTTTGAGAGGTAGTCTATCCTTAGTATAATGTCTAATTATATCATGGGAATGACTACTAGATTTGTGATAATATTATTCTCACTAATTTAAATACAAGAGTTTCTAAACAATGACCTTTCTTGGAAAATCCCAATATAAGTCTTGAATGATAACTATACTTTTAGAAATTTAGGGGTTGATTATAATTTTTTTAAAACTATAGGAAATAAAGGAATTCTTAGAAGTATAATCCAACAATGTAATTTAAATATTTGAGAGAACAACAAGTGTACCTTCCAGAACATCATTTAGTGCTTCAACAACAGCTGTCGTGATAACAAAAGGACAACCTTTCTCCTTAGGCCTTTCCTGAGGCATATGGTTGTTCCTCTCTACTCCCCTTAGATTTGGATAATGATTGGAAAAGTGAACAAGATGTATATACTAATATATTTGGACATCATGTTGGTGAAGCACCATTTTACCTTTGTTGTTAGAGTTTTGGAGTAGAGGATTCACCTCACAGTGAATGTTCCGTGTGACATGTCCATCATTTCCACACTTGTAGATCTTCCCATTCTTGAGTATGAAGTTCCTTGAATGCCTCTTTCATCATTTATTACACTTGGGACGTTTTACTTTCTTTCCTCCTCTTCTATGATCAAAATTACACCTTAATATTGGCTCCATCAATATTTTCTTTTTATTGTATTTATAAGACCACTTCATCTCACCAAACTATAGTTCAACTTTCATCGAACTCCGCACGATGTCCTCATAGTTATCATAGTCTTGGTTGGATATAATCTTATGTAGATGAGGTCTTGGTCCACTAAAGAATCTATTAACCATACAATTTGGATACATGACAAAGCTAGAGGTGTAACATGAAATACTTTTTAAGTTCAACTCTTAGCTTCCCACCTAATAATTTTTCTTCTAATTTAGCTTGATAAAATCTTTCTCCATTATTGTTCTCAAAGAATGAGGGAAATACTTACTGAAGAAAATACCTTTCAAATATTCCCACTCCATAGATTCCAACTCCTTTCATGTCCTCGTGTTTTTAATCCGCTCCCACCACTGTTCAGCTTCTCCCTCTAAGGGTAAACAACCTTGGTGACCTTCCCTTCTTCGGAATATCGGAGTACATAGAAGATCTTCTCGATAGAGGTGATCCAGTATCCAGAAATCAATGGGTCGATAGATCCACTGAAGGAGGTTGTTCATTGATGCATAAATGTCTCAACATAATTTTGTTCCCTTTTTGGTGAGATTGGTCTCTCAGCTTGATAAATTTTATTTCCTATAATTTGAGTCAGTTGGTTCATCATTATCATGAATGTTTCTTTTCTTACTTCCATCGGAGGGCCGTCAGTGCATGGTTCATTGCAGTCACAATTTACATGATTCCTCATATTGCCTGCCATTTTATTAAAGAATAAAACCTTATTTAAGAAGCTTATTTCATTTACTAATCTTTTAACTATAATGGATTTTATGTCTTAAAACATCATGCACAATCATTTACATTTCTCTATAATTCTTTCATAATAATTCATAAAAATATTGTGATTAACCAAAAATTTCTACTAGGAGTGTTAAAACAGTAGTGGAACAATGCCATTTTCGTGTACTAGGATACCACGATTTATGACCAAAACTCCTTGTCATAGAAATCACTCCTAGGTACAGTTGTGCCAGAGAAACATCCACTTGTTTGTATCCCGAATGGTATTAATTTGTTTGGAAACCACATACTTAATATTTCACCAAAATAACCAGAATTGTCCAATATTTAAACATTTATATAAAGTTATTCCTAACGTTTTCATAGACTAATTACCCTAAATAACTGAACGATCCTTTGATACCAAATGTGGAATCCCACCATTTTTTCCATCACTTTTCATTACATTTTACAAACATATGATCTGTAATGTCCAATGTCATGGAAATTAGGAGCATAATACATGAAAACAAAAAACACTCTTATAGATCCCCTTGAAAAAAAGATTCTTGAAAAGCTTATCCTATGTACAAATCCTGCAACTCATAACCTGGAGACATACATCAAAGCTAAGGGTGAGCATAATTCCCAGTAAGGGAAGTAGGGGAATCAGTGTACTTGTGATATCAATATGAACTTGATGAAAAACATAAAGACATAATCAATGGACGTAGAGGCTTATCATAATGAAATGAACATGAATAAAAACATGAATATGTGGCTACAACATTTAGTTTATAAATTCATGAACATATCAAAAAGTTGTATCCCCAAGGTGTCATAAAAATTAACAAGGTTATTCATCAAGGTATCGTGAAACTTGTCATATCTTGAGATTAAATTCATTACCCAATGCATTGGAGTGATATCAGGGTGGAAATATAATATTTATTTATTTTCAAGTGATCTACAGAGATAATAAACATTAATTTTATAAATAACCCAAAAAATAGAATAAATGGGTTTCATTTCAAAATTGGGACGTTTTAAAAGTGCTTAAAAAACATGATCATTTTTTCATTTATAACCCATAGAAAAGGAATTAGGGTTTTTAGTATGTCAATTTCAAAATAAAATAAATCATTTTTATGTATTTATGAATACCCTTAGAAATGAAATGGGTTTGTATATTCATATAAATAAAATAAGACAATTTCATGAGAAAAAGAGACGGAGATTTTGAGACGAAATTTCGGCAGAATAATAGCTATATAACATGGTTTTAAAAATCATTAAAAAGAGAGGGAAATAAGGTCACCCACTCATAAGTAACTCATAATAGAGTATAGGGAAAGAATAAAATTTCAATAAGATCATGTTATGGATATTTTAATGACATACCACATGAAAAGGAAATTTGAATGAAAAGAAAATATTTAGTTTCTTTTATGAAAATTTGGCACCATAACAAAGTCAATTAAAAATTAAGAAAAAATTATTGATGAGAGAAGAATGTGTCGATCATGAGTTGTACATGAAATGGACTATAATAAGGATATAGAAGAACATACCCCAACATTAGAATATAGAAACAATAAGACATAACACAATGTAAGTCATGAATTAAAATAGGAGGGTGAAAGGTTCCCTTACCATGAAAAGTAACTTCAAACAATCGAAGGTTGTAACCATTGGGGGATTGAGGGAACCTTGGAATGGATCCATGGGAGATATAATTACTATATAATCATTGAGTATGAATTCATAATGAATGGAATAAATGAATGGGTTTTTATTTTTAGTATATGTGATTGAATATTTTATTAATTTTCAAGGGACACCTCATTTGGGGTATTTTCAAAACCTTGGGCTTGCCAATGGTATTTACAATGTTATTGGCCACATGGAACACCTCATAACTTATATTACTATTCAAAATTCTACCAGAATTATTACATCATTATTACATCATTAATGATGTCATTAATCACAAAGAAACTCAAAACTATATTTTTACTATTCACTAAAAAACAAAACATTTTAAAAAATAATCACAAATTCACCATAACCGAATATCGATGCTCTGAATTGAAAACTGAATTCTATTTTATGAAAATAATTTTCTAATTGTGAGTTATTTAATTTTTAAGCAAAATAAAATTTACCTGAAAAAATACTAATACATAACTAATAATTTCTGAAACATTTATTTACTTACGCTTTTATTTCACTTCACCATTCAAGATGCCTTAATTATATTTTTTACTTTCTTAAGTTAAGTTACTATTATATTTTTCAAATTACTATTCATAAGAGTAATATTATTTTTCATACTTCACTATTCCATAAATGTTATGCTGATCTTATTAGACTCCAAACATCTTACTAATCACAACTACATAAGACCATTTTTTGAAAATCATTTTACATTATTTATTATTTAAGATATACAAAAATATTTTAAAATACCATTTCTTCAATTTTCATTAATAATATGGAACTTCTATAAATTCATCTTCTATTTACCCAGACATTATAAATACACAAATTTTCCCACAAGAATAAATAACAATGTTAATTATACAAAAAGATTACACAATGTAACGAAGACTTATTACATAGCCCCTTATAACACCTGCATAGGACCTAAGTATAAGGTGTTATATTTTGATAGAATATAGGGGGAAGCAAAGACAACATTTCTCGAGTGGAAATTTTTATCTGCTTCAACTTCTCCCTTAGGTGATTCCGTTCAAGCTTCAAATGTTAAAGCTTAGCTTGGGCTTGGTCTAAAGAAAAGCCTAGTGATGCAACCTCCTTCCCAAGATCTGACATATGGGATTCGTATGGCCCGATCTACTAAATGAGGACATCAAATTTTCCTTCTATATTAATTAACTATGATCACTTGTATTTACTAACAATAATCTTAATGTTATGAATTTATTTTCCAATGGTCATATTGGTCAACGTTCATATAACAATCAAAACCTAGTGGTATTATTTTAATTATACTCAATTCATTAAATAAAGGTTATAATTTTATTGAGTATAAAATAAAATAATAAAAAAATTCAAGGAACACATAATATTAAAAAGTTATTGTCGTTAGAGTAATGGACTGTGTTATTTCATGCATGTTCAATGCATGTGTTCGAGGTGCAAGGTGATGATCTAATTCATAATTTCTTCCCTTAAGGATGATCAATGATAATGAAAAATAAACCCAGCAACCTAACCAATTTTCTAAGAAATGGGAATATTCCACATCCTACTAGCCACATTGCGGCTACCAACCATTTTGAAAGAACCACCACAAACCTTGATGTCTCACTCATGACATTCATGATACAAAAATATGAATACTATAAAAGATCCTATGTCGTTTCCAGTCCTAACTCCAAAGTTATTTCTAAAATCGATGTTCTTTAAAAATCAATTCTCGTGACACTACACTCGGAATATTCAATATACAGTAGATCACCCTAACAAGAAATACAACATAATGATCTAGGACATATAAAACATTTTTTAAGATGATATTACAACTTAGATATTATTTCTACTCCCTGAGTATCCTATAGAATCCTCCCACAACATAATCATAGTATAGGAATGAATACACATACATATAGACTATCAAATTGAAATGAATATGTAAATTTAATGAATAAAATGAAAATAAAGATTTTTTTGATAATTATATTCTAAAAATTAAATCAATTGGGAATTTATGGTTTATTTTGAATATAATTATGTAAAAGAACAACTCTAAAATTTTGAAATGAATTAAATATAAAATTAATTTTTGGAAATAGACTACAATAATTATGAACTGTATATTTAATTGCATTTTCAAAAAATGTGATGGAAAATTTTATTGAATCCATTAATTATTAAATAGAATATTTATCAGTGGATCATTCAAAAAAGAAATGATGGTATTAAATTTTTGATGTGAAATAAGTTTAAAATAACTTAAATATTCATGAATAATTAATATAGATCATTGAAAAATACATAAATTATGCACAAAGATGAAGTGGAAACACTTTGAAAATGTATAATTTTGAAAATTTCTATTAATAATCAATAATTTTAAATGGAATAAAAGGAAAAAAATTGGATTATAATAAATTAGTTTTTAATGAATGGAGTAAATGAAGAATAATTTGTTTTCTAATGAATGATATATGGTATTCTGATAAGATAAGAACTACTTCATAAATCCTAGGAATGTTAAAGAGAATGATTAAAAGTGTTATCCCAAACACTGATTGAAATGATGTGAGGGGATGTGAGGATATGAGTTCCTTTTTATAAGTAAATATGTATAGTAATTTGTTAAATATAAAAATGGTTATAATAATTTTAAATCACTCCCATGTGACGTTACTTGAATGTTTAGAAAAAATGGATAGGATTAGTGATAATAATTTGAATGGACTCAACAAAAAATTCATGATAAATATTGATATCATTTACTATTACATTTTATATAACACCATTTTTGGTTTTATCATAGTAAATAGTATATATTTAAATAAATTATCATATTCAATTAAAAATAAAATTTTTATTTTGATATAATATATAAAAAAATGATTCTAAATATTATAATAATTTTATTATATATATATTAAAAAACTAATAAAAACTATTTTTCAAATACTAAGTTTATAATGTATGAATTTTTTTTGAAACATATAACTTATATTATAAAATGTAAACTATATGTTTGTGAATGTTTCTAAAACATTAAACAAGAATCTTATAAAATACATTTTACGACCCGTCCTTGGGGCTTGTGTCGTGACTACCCCAAGCCCGCCTTCCACAGGCCAGGGGCTGGCGACTAGAACTAAAGGCGTAAATCTCAATAAAAGGGAGGGCATTGCCTTTATAAAGTAAACAAACACCACAAAGTAAGCAAGTTGAGTAAACTCTATGTAAACTGAGTACAAAAGTAACTGCTGAAAAGTAAAGGAGCCAAAATAAAAACCCAATTGAAAGTAAAGTACAACTGAAATGAAGGTACAACAACTGAAAAGTAAAGAATCGAGTCGGAGCCATCCTCTAGAAATCCCACCTGAAGGGTGGGCACAGATAGTCCCCTCTACTCCTTGGCTCCAGATGTCCGCTCTGTGTACATCCCGTCTAGTGATCCACCTTCAGGTACCATCCAGCTCCACGAGCTCCCACCTCGATCAGTGTTGTCTGTTGTCTGCATCCAATAAAACGTTCTGCAGATATAGCCCGTGCAGGGGTGAGTATACGCTACTCCGTAGGGACCCCCGAGTCCCCCGAGGGTCTCCCAGAATCCATGAAGGATAAACCACAAAGAAAAGATAAAATCACGAAGTAACAACCAACTCTACTTAGGTATATGCCCATACATATACCTAATTTATCTATTCCAGCTCGGCTCTAGCACACGAGCCCAAGTTCAACCCAGTCAAGAAAGGAAAGTACAAACCAATCCACACAGGATAGCAAGTCAATCATAAAGAAGTTATTGATTGAAAATCAAGACTCAGCTCACACAGGTATTCACTTCGTAAGTTGATAGAGATGATCAGATGTAACCGCTAATTCATCTAAGCTTTCGGACCCACATAAGATACAAGTGCAACTAAGTTGTCGGACCCACAAAGGATACAAGACTAGCTACTCTTCCAGACCCACATAGGATACAAGTACAGAGGTCAATACTGCCGGACCCACATAGGAGACAAGAATAGTAGTCATCATCGTCAAACCCATAGAAGATTCCAGAATGGTCGTCCTCGCTGTCGAACCCATGGAGGATCCAAGTACAGTTGTCATCACTGCCGAACCCACGTAGGATTCTAGTATAGTCATCATCGTCGTCGCAGACGCAGCCAGCTCTATGGTTCCCGCACACAGCACGCTCGATTCCCGAAGGGTCTGCTCCACGATCCAAGGGGTCGATAAATCAACTATCACAAAGTCTAGAATTGATGTATCACCAAGTTCTGTCTCATCAAAAGGAACTCAACGAGATAGATGGCGCGTCAATCGGACGCTCGGTCTGAGAGTTATTGTCTTTTTTTCTCAGGGACTCGGTTGGTTTTTAAGTAAAAAAGAACCCGACGGTACTCCAGCTCTGCCCAAAACTCGATCGGAGTAATCCAAAAGAACCATCTCACCTATAAGAATCCATCAATGTCGACGACACGTCAATCGGACGTCGGGAGCTTATGTTATAAGCGTTTCCACTTCGAGGGCCTGGTTGGCTTCGTGTCTGAACCAACCAGGCCATACCAAAAGTTCTCCAAATCCTTGAGTGTAATATACCAAAACGACCGTCTTGATCCAAGAATCACAACACAACTGACGGTGCATAGATCGGAGGTCTATAGCCCATGTTATCGGCGTTTGAACGGAACTGTCCGAAAGTAGGGGGTTTGGGCCTGGTCCGACCCGACCCGTAACCCACTGGGTCGACCCGAACCAGGAGGAACCGACCTGGATCTGGGTCCAGCATGGGTGGGCACGACCTGGCCTGGCTGGCGTGGCGTGGGTCGGGCCTGTGCCGGGATCCGGCTCGGCCCGACGCGGGCGTAGCATCCCAGCGCGCGCGGCCTGACCCGGCGCGGGCGGCCCGAACCGGTACGGGCGGCCCGACCCGGTGCGGGCAGCCTGGCCCGCGTGGCTGGTGGCTCGGCCTTCGGCCAAGCGGGATGTCGGGGGGGGGGGGGGGGCTTCCCCCCTTGATTGAGAAACGTCGGCCCCTATTCGGGGGGTGGGGGCCCACCCTTGCCACCTGCCGGGGGTTACAACACCCATACATCCAGAAAACGGTCGGCCGTAATGTCCGGCCGGAGTGTCACGGCGGGACCCCTGTGGGTCCCGCATTCCTATACACCAGTAGTCGGCAGAGTCCGGCTGCCCTCCTCTGCACCGCCGCGACCCCTATCCGACCGGCGCTGCGTGACGACGCCAAGCCCCTCCTCCATGACCCACCCTGGCCGCGACCATCCATAGTGCTCCGGCGCGGTGCGACGGCACCACGCCCCTCCACCGCAACCCTCCCTTGGACACGGCTTCCTTCAGCTTCACCGGTGCGGCGCGACGGCGCCGCACTCCTTTGTCACGGCCAGCTTCGGCCGATGTTCCCTCGTTCCCGCGCGGTACTGATGCACCACATCGCCTCCATCCCAAACCACAACGGTGATCAACATAAAAAGGGGAGGAGGTTCGGCCATGTTCGTGCGGTCCGACCTCCTCCCGTAATATTGATAACAGACGGCCAAAATAAATTAGCGATGGATGTCAAATCAATCTTGAACGTAAAAACAACCCCTACCTCAAAGAAGTTCGCCGAAGCTAGTGTCGTAGAGTATGTCGTTATAGGGTGAGGCTCTGTATATGTCGACGGAGAACGTTTGTGGAAGAAGCGGCATCACCCTTCCTTTGATCTGGAGGGAAGATGGAATAGCGTGACGTCTTTCTTCACGTTCTTCAATGAGGAAGATGAATTTCTTCAAAGTAAACAACTCTCCTTTTCTCAATTCTCCACACAACACAACAACACCAAAATAAAATAAGGCTTTTCCTTATTTTATTTACACATGCCGACATTTTTTTAAAAATTCATAAGTTGAATTCACCTAATTAATGAAACTTGTTTTGTAAAATTTGTTAGGTGTTTAGTTGGCATGCATTAATGTGGAAGAGTTACATAACTCATGTGGAGGGGGTTAGAAGTGTTAGGGAATTTTAAGGGGTGGGGATCGTGTGGGCCCCACCTCAGTAATATCCTATCAAGAGGAGTTAAGATTTTAGTGGGACCCTCCCCAACTCACACACATTGGGTTGAACAACTTATAAGTGAAATAAAATTGTAAGACAATTTTATTTCTCTTTATACTTAATACACAGTTTTTTAAACAACTCATCACGAGAAAACACAACTCTAGAAATTGTATTCTTAAGCAATTACCGGCGATGCAGTTTCATCGGTGCCCTCAGATTTCAATTCCGAGCACCGGTTCAAAAGATAGAAAAACCCACTCGTCCATTCACTGAACGTACCCGAGCTAAAATTTGGAAAATGATTCAGGGAACATCGGGCCTCGAAATCAGGTGCTGTCAAGAACTGCGTACTCTTAAATTCCCAAAAAATTTATGAAAAAAATTTACTTGAAATTTATGTGTCTTTAAATTACTCCCACCTTAGGTCTTTTTTTCCCTATAAAGATACATCACAAACTAGGGAAACAAATGAGGGTACTGAGCATGTATCTGAGCGTCCCGCTCCCAAGTGATCCCCTGGAGGTTCCCGTGAAGCCACTTGATGCGCACTAGAGGAATCGACTGCACGCGTAGGACCCGCTCCTGTCGATCCTCGATCTCCATCAGGACGTCTGCAAAAGTCGCCCCGTCATCAATGTCCAGCTCCCCATGGTCAATGATATGCATCAGGTATTGCACGTATCTCCTCAGCTGAGATACATGGAAGACGTCATGCACCTGCTGCAAATGAGGTGGTAGATCCAGTAGATAAGACACTTCACCTATCCTGCTAAGAACCTGGAATGGTCCGATGAATCATGGAGATAACTTGCTGCCCTGGCCAAATCTCTTTAATCCACGTCGAGGTGAGACCCATAAAAAGATGTGGTCTCCATCATCGAATTCTTGTTGTCATATCCTCCTATCAGCATAAGACTTATGTCAACTCTATGTAGTCCTCATCCGCTCTTGGATGATCTGCACCTTCTCTGTCATGGCCTGGACCATCTCTGGTCCAACAAGTGCTGACTCCCCAAGGTCTGTACAGCACAGAGGTGATCTATAAGGTCGGCCGTACAATTCCTTGTATGGTTCCATCCCGATGGTGGAGTGGTAGTTGTTGTTGTACGCAAAATCCACCAAAGGAAGATGATCCTCCCAGCTGCGACCAAAATTGAGGACACATGGACGGAGCATGTCCTCGAGAGTCTGAATGGTCCTCTCTGTCTGACAATCCATCTGTGGATGAAAGGCCGTGCTCAGGCGTAGCTACATCCCAAATTCCTCCTATAACCCCTTCCAAATCCAATAAGTAAAGCGAGCATCTTGATCGTAGAAGATAGATGATGGCCCACCATGAAGTCGTATGATCTCCGAAACATAGAGACGTCCCAATCTATCCACTGATCCCTGCTCTCTGATACGTAAGAAGTGGGCCGACTTGGTGAGTCGGTCGACAATCAACCAAATGGAGTCCTGTCCTCTGTAAGTACGTGGAAGTCCAGTTAGGAAATCCATAGATATCACATCCCACTTTAACTCTGGGACCTCCAATGGCTATACCATGCCTGGTGGTACCTGGTGCTCCGCCTTCACCTACTGGCAGGTGAGGCATTGAGAAATGAATTCTTCCACAACCTTCATCATACCCAGCCACCAGTGTTGTCGTCTGAGATCCTTGTACATCTTTTCTACCCCTGGATGTTCCACCAAAGGGGAATTATGAAACACCCTCAGCACCTCCCCTTGCAAAGCAGAAAGTACCCTGGTACGTCCTCTGAAAAGGATGATGTGCTCTTCTCCAATAGAGAATCCATCAGGTGCCTATCCTGAGGAAATCTATGCACGACGCGTCTCACAGTCAATGTCCCGACTCTGTGCCTCTTTGACCCACTGAAGAAGTGGAGGTGTGACTGTGAGTGACTTTAGAAAGGATTCCCCATCTCTATCAATGAAGGATATCTTCAACGCAATAAAACTGCTATGTCGCCTCTCCAAGAAGCTGGATGCCCATCCTCTTACTGAGAGCATCGGCTACTATGTTCCCCCTTCCAGGAGTATAGAATATATCAATGTAATAGTCCTGGAGGAAATAAAGCCATAACCGCTATCTCAAGTTTAGGTCCTTCTGCGAGAATATGTACGTGAGACTCAGGTGGTCACAATAGACTGTAAAGCGTTCACCCATCAGATAGTGCTTCCACATTTTCAGAGTGAAGACCACTGCTGCTAACCTCAGGTCATGGGTAGTGTAGTTCTGCTCGTGCTGCCTTAACTATCATGATCCATAGGTGATTACTGCTCACTCCTGCATCATGACTCACCTGAGTCCGGTCCCTGATGCATCACACAAAAATATGTACCCCTCTCTCTCCTCCGGTAGCCTCAAGATTGGTGCACTAGTCAATATCTGTCTCAGCTCCTGGAAGCTCTGCTGACATCTATCTGACCACATGAAGGGTTCCCCCTTCTTCGTCAAAGCTGAAAGTGGTGCTGCAACTATTGAGAAATCTGGCACAAATCTCCGGTAGTACCCAGCAAAACCTAGGAAACTCCGCACCTCTGTCACGCTCCTGTGTGGCTCCCAAGCTAGCACTGCCTCGATCGTCATAGGATCCACCGCAACTCCCACCTCAAGGATGACTAGTCCCAAGAAGTGGACCTCACGTATCCATAACTGACACTTTGAGAGCTTACCATAAAGCTGGTGCTCTCAGAGTGTGTCCTGTACAACCCGTATGTGGTAGGCGTGCTCCCCCTCAGTGGTCGAGTATATCAATATGTCTTCGATGAAGACTATGAAAAATAGATCTCGGTAAGGCTGGAATATACTATTCATGAGACTCATGAACACTTTTGGAGCATTGGTAATTCCAAAAGGCAGAACCAAGAACTCAATGTGGCCATACCAACACCTGAAGGCCGTCTTCTGCACATCCTCGTCTCGAACACTGAGCTGATGATAGCCTGACCTGAGGTCTATCTTCGAGAACCATCGTGCTACCTTGAGCTGATCGAAGAGGTCTCCAATCCTCAGAAGTGGATAATTTTTCTTAAAGGTCACCTGGTTCAGGAGACGGTAATTGACACACAATCGCAAGCTCCCGTCCGCCTTCCTGGCAAACAATATCGGGGAAGCCCATGGTGAAACACTGGGTCGAATGAATCCCTTACCCTAAAAGTCCTCCAGCTGTAGCCGTAGCTCTCGAAGCCCAGCGGGATCCATCCAATATGTTGGAGTAGATATCAGGGTTGTCCCTGGGTATAGGTCTATATAGAAGTCTACCTCTGTGCAAGGAGGTAGTCCGGGAACGTCGTAAGAAAAAGCGTCTTTATAAAGATCCACCACAACAGGAAAACTCAGACTCCGCACGTACAGTACTCCTAGGATGAGGCTAGCCAAATGATGAGTGATCGGCTGTCCTCTTCTCTACGTGAGTCCATTCTGCACTGCAAAGGCTCCCTTCTCTCCGGTGAAGGTGAACCTGCTCCCATTGGTGAGAACACAATACACCTTGCACCTAATACAGTCGATCTGAGCATGGAATGCAGATAACCAATCCATGCCCAAGATGACTTCGTAAGGCCTTGATGCCACTACAAGAATATCCCAGCGAATTCTCTCACCTCCTAGAGTAAACTCACACTGCCGGCACCAGTGGGTAATCATCGAGTATTCTCCCGTAGGAGTCTATAGCCATAAGGATCGAGCCAACAGCTCTGTCGGAATCTCTGAGCTCCGAACAAGGGCAGCGGAAATGAAAGAATGACTCTCTCCGGTGTCTATAAGAACTGCAGCAAGGGTGGAGTATACATATATAGTACCTTGAATCATCTCTGGTGCGCTGTGGTCGTAGGAATCCACTACCTGATGCTGACCCTGCCTCTGTCCGCCAGCTCCCTGTGGTCGGGGTGGACATCTTGGTGGTGGTGGTGGTGGAGCCTCAAAACGTCATCCACCACCTGCACTAGGCCAGCTCCTCTGCCTCGTCCGACTACTCCCTATGGACCGCCATAGTCGAAACTCTTCCTCTGCCTGGGTGGTCCCTCAACCGTTTGCTGCTCCTCTACATGGCAGGTCGGGCAGTCACGAGCCATGTGGCCTTGCCCGCCACATGCATAACACTGTCTGCTCCTCAAAAGGCTGGCTCTGCGCCGTGTACCCCGCACCTCTGAGCCAGTATCCTGAGGTCGTCCACCAGGTGGTCTGGTCTGCTTAGACCCATGTGACATCCATCGAATTCTAGCCACAAAAGACTCCACTATGTGTCGCCCTGCGGAAGGTCTTGCTACTGGTGTAGGCACAGTAAAAAAGATCTCTACAATAAGGGATCGCTCTAGTACTCATGTCTGCTTCAGAATGCTGAGGGAGATCATCGATGCTCTGATCTCATGCCTCAGTCCCTGTTCAAAGGTCTGGGCCTGGATGAATGAGTCCTAGAATATGTCCGTGGAGTCGCGCGAGAATTCGGTTAACCTTGCCGAGTACTGGGCCACATTCATGCTGCCCTGCCGCAGCTGTACTAGCTCCTGAATGCACACCGCACAGAGGGTGGATGGAACGAACATCGAGTAGAAGAGGCTCTCAAAGTCCATCTAAAGAAGAGATGCCTCATCGTGCACCTGGAGCATCAAGCTCCACCATCTACCTACTTCTGCGTGCATGAGACTGGCCACTAGGATCACCATGAGGTAAGCTAGTGTCCCTACAAACCTGAAGACTTGAATGACAGCCTCCAGCCAATCCTCGGCTGCCTGAGGGTCCGTCTCACATTGGAACTTGGGCCGTATCTAATGCTGAAACTCATGCAGTGCACTCAGGCGACATGTGCTCTCATCATCTGGGGTGGGTGGCATCAGTGGCTCGGTGGGTAGAGGTACTGCTGGTGCCTACGTTGTAATGGGACCCTGCACCGAGGCCTCGTCACTCTGTGGGCTGTCGTCTCGCACAAAGCTTGGAACCCTAGCTGGCTGCCATCGTGGGGCCATCCTAAAAAGAGACAGTTGCGCACCGGTCAATACAGTATACCTAGTGAGATGACACAGTGTAATCACAAAGAAAACATTTGAAACACACATGCAATCAATGTTTTCGTGCATTGAGTCGGAAATCAGAAGCCAGGGTCCTGGTGTACGGATATGTTAGCCACCACACCGACACTGGACTCCCTGAACTGATAACCACACTCAATACCCAAAACACTATTGCTTCACACATAAGAAATTATCTGAGTCCTGAGTTCTATAGTTGAACCGAAACCTTTAATAACAATTTGTCATGACCCGTCTTTAGGGCCCGTGCCGTGACTACCCCAAGCCCACCTTCCATAGGCCAGAGGCTAGAGACTAGTAACAAAGGCGTAAATCTCGATTAAAGGTAAGACATTGCCTTTATAATGTAAATAGACACCACAGAGTACGCAAGCTGAGTACACACTAAGTAAATTGAGTACAAAAGTAAGTGCTGAAAAGTAAATGGGCCAGAATACAAACCCAACTGAAAGTAAAGTAAAACTAAAATGAAAGTACCGTAACTGAAATGTAAAGAAACAAGTTTGAGCTGTCCTCTGGAAATCCCACCTGAAGGGAGGGTAAAGACTGTCCCCTCTGCTCCTCGGCTCCGGTTGTCCGCTCTGTTTACGTCCCATCCAGTGATCCACCTCTAGGTACCGTCTAGCTCCACGAGCTCCCACCTCGATCAGCGCTTTCTGTCATCTGCATCCAACACAACGTAGTGCAGACATAGCCCATGCAGGGGTGAGTATACGCTACTCAGTAGGGACCCCGAGACCCCCGATGGTCTCCCAGAATCTACAAAGGATAAACCACAAAGGAATGATACAATAATGATGTAGCAACAAACTATACTTAGGTATATGTCCATACATATACCTAAGTCATATATTCTAGCTCGGCACCAGCACACTTGCCCAAGTTCAACCTAGTCCACACAGGAAAGTACAACCCAATCCACACAGGATAACATGTCAATCATTAAAAAGTTATTGATTGAAAATCAAGACTCAGCTCACACATGTATACACATCGTAAGGTGATAGAGATGATCAGATGTAGCTACTGATTCATCTAAGCTGTCAGACCCACATAGGATACAAGACCAGCTAAGATGTCAGACCCACAAAGGATACAAGACCAGCTACTCTGCCAGAGCCTCATAGGATACAAGTACAGAGGTCAATACTGTCAGACCCACATAAGATACAAGAACATTAGTCATCGTCGTCATACCCACAGAGGATTCCTGTACAGTTTTCGTCGCTGCTGAACCCATGGAGGATCCAAGTACAGTCGTTATCACTGCTGAACCCACATAGGATTATAGTACAGTCGTCATCGTCCTCGCAGACGCAGCCAGCTCTAGGGTTTTCGCACACATCACGCTCGATTATAGGAGGGTCTGCTCCACGAGCCAAGGGGCCGATACATTTACTGTCACGAAGTCCAGAGTTGATGTATAACCAAGTTTTGTATCATCAAAAAGAACTCAACGAGATAGACAACGCGTCTATCGGATGCCTGGTCTGAGAGTTATTGGCTTTTTCGTCCTAGGGGCCCGGTTGGTTTTTAAGTTAAAAACAACCCGACCATACACCAGCTGTGCCCAATCCTCAAGTAGAGTAATCCAAAAGAACCGTCTCACTTAGAGAAATCCAATAAAGTCAACGACACATCAATCAGAAGTCTGGAGATTAATTTATAAGTGTTTCCGCTTCGAGGGCCCGATTGACTTCGTGTCCAAACCAACCCGGCTATACCCAAAGTTCTCCAAAACCTTGAGTGTAATATACCAAAATGACCAGCTCTATCCAAGTATCCCAACACAATTGAAGGTGTATCGATCGGAGGTCTGTATCCCATGTTATGGGAATTTGAACGGAACTGTCTGAAAGTAGGGGGTTTGGGCCTGGTCCGACCTGACCCATTACCCCCTGGGTCAACCCGAACTGGGTCCAAGGCCGGCCCGGTTGGGTGCAACCCAGCGCTGCTAGCGCGGCCCGGCCCGACGCGGGGGTTCGGCCCAACACGGGCGGCCCGGCCTGGTGCGTGCGGTCCGGCCCGGTGCGGGTGGCCCGACCCGCGTGGTCGGCGACTCATCCTTCGGCCAGGCAAGATGCGGGGGGGGGGGGGGGCTTCCCCCTTGATTGAGAAACAGAGGCCCCTTCTGGGTGGGGTGCTTTCCACCTACCGGGGGTAATGACCCCCGGACATCCGGAAAACAGCCGGCCGTAATGGTCGGCCGGTTTGCCACCGTGGGACCCCCACGGGTCCCGCCTTCCGATGCACCGGAGGCCGGAGGAGTCCGACTGCCCTCCTCTGCACTGCTGCGACTATAGGCCGTGACCCCTGTCCAACCGGCATGGCGCGACAGCGCCGCATCCCTCCTCCACAGCCTGCCCCGGCCGCGGCCCTCCATGGTGCTCTAGCGCAGTGCGACGGCACCGCGCCCCTCCGCCGCGACCTTCCTTTGGCCGCGGCTTCCTTCGGCTTCACCGACGCGGCGTGACGGTGCCATGCTCCTTCGCCACGGCCCGCTTCGGTCGCAGTTCCCTCGTTCCTGCATAGTGCCGATGCACATCGCCGCCTCCATCCCAAACCACAACGGTGATCAACATAAAAAGGGGAGGAGGTTTGTCCCTGTTCGTGCGGTCCGACCTCCTCCTGTAATATTGATAATTGGCGGAAAAATGAAATTAAAGATGAATGTCAAATCAATATCGAACGTAAAAACAACCCCTACCTCAAAGAAGTTCATGGAAGATAATGTCGCGGAGTACAACGTCGCGGGGTGAGGCTCTGTATACATCGACAGAGAACGTCCATGGAAGAAGCGGTATCTCCATTCCTTTGATGCGGAGGGAATATGGAATGGCGTGATGACGTTCTACACGTTCTTCAACGAGGAAGATGAAGCTCTTAAAAGTAAAGAACTATCCTTCTCTAAATTCTCCACACAAAACAAAAACCCAAAAATAAAATAAGGCTTTGACTTATTTTATTTAAACATGCAACCATTTTTTAAAAATTCAAAAGTTGAATTCACCTAATTAATTAAACTTGTGTTGTAAAAGTAATTAGGTGTTTAGTTGGAATACATTAATGTGGAAGAGTTACATAACTCATGTGGAGTGGGATAGAGGTGTTAGGGAATTTAAAGGGGTGGGGCTCGTATGGGCCCCACCTCAGTAATATCCTATCAAGAGGAGTTAGGATTTCAGTGGGTCCCTCCCCAGCTCCCACACATGGAGTTTAACCACTTATAAGTGAAATAAAATTATAACACAATTTTATTTCTCATTAAACATAATCCACATTTTTTAAACAACTCATCACGAGCAAACACAACTCTAGAAAAGGTCTTCTTAAGAAATTATCGGCGCTGTAGTTTCATTGGTGCCCTCAGATATTAATTCCGAGCACAGATTCAAAAGTTAGAAAAACCGACTTGTCCGTTCATTGAACATACCCGAGATAAACTTCAGAAAATGATTCCAGGCACACCGGGCATCAGAATCAGGTGCCGCCAGAAACTGCATACTCGTTAATTCCCAAAGAATTTAATAAAAAGTTTTTCCCTTGAAATTTACGGGTCTTTACAATACATATTTCTTTATAAAAAATTTCTCTATAATTTATAAGACATACATATATACTACTAATACATAAAATTCATGTTATATCGAAAAACTATATATTTCAGTATTCACCAAAAACTAAATCTATTAACAATAACTATATAAATTAAACTAAATATAATTTGTACATTATAAATTCAAAAGAATTTATTGTCATCAAAATTGAGAAAAAAAATCATATATTTAGTTATTTATGTAAAATAACAACACATAATGAGAAATAATTTTTATTGAAAAATAAATTCATTAACATCATGTGTCCTTATTCATATTTTATATAAATTTCAAAATAATTGTATTTTGAAATGAATTTCTAAAAAAATAAATATTACGTATTATAAAAAACATCAAAGTGTGGTCAATTTAATTTGTTATATTAAAATATTATACCACTATCTTAAAATAGATGATTGAAAATCACACATTTCTTAAAATATTAATAAAAAAATATCATTTAGATATATTAATTTATTAATATCACTTTTCTAGTAGTGATTATATTCTTCATGTAATTTTATTATATCTCAGTTTTTTTATTTTAGATGTAGAGATAGTTCGATATTTTATGTTACAAGATCCATTTAAGATGTAATTATATTAAAGGATCTGAAATCCTGGGTCACTAAATTCTATTAGACATAAACTAATTGGGACATCGAAATTTTAATTATCAGATAATAATGAATGTAGTTAAGGGTATTCATATAATATTAGTCATTCAATATATAACATCTAGTTTGGAATCTACCATACCTTGATAGTCTATATCAAGTTTCATATCTTTCCTCATACAATAGTAATCATTCAAACAATAATGTACCCTAGTATATATATATCAAAATAATATAATATATATACCAAACCAATCAAATAACTAATTGAATCTAAAATTCAATAATCCATAGAGAATTCATTTAATACTTCAATAGTTAAATACATATTTAACATAGTGATTTCTTAAGAAAACTATTTATAAGGTAAAACCCACGTAAATATATATGATAACATGTAAAATGATATAATATTCCCTAAAAATATCACGAATCATATTTTTTCAGGAAATAAATAATCCATTATATAGTTATCAAAACTAGGTAACTCTACCTTCTCAAAACTAATCAACCATTTATCACCATAAAAACAATCAAATATTCAACTTGAATCTTTTCTATATATTAATCATGGGTTCTACGATAGTTATCTGAAAAAATATATCTTCATCATAAAAACCCATTCCAAGGTTATTAATACCATTTAATAAATGATTCCAATATATTAATGATTGAATACTAATGAATAATAAATACATGTTTCAAATTTTCCTCATAAAATTTAAAAATTAATAGAAATTTTATAGAAAAATATTAATATGAAATAGAAATATCTATGATTATCATGATAAAATTATTATTAAGTTTAAAACCTGATTACGATAGTAAATAAAACTAAATAGAATGTATTTCATCATGAAAAGAATATACTAAAATACTCTACATATATATATATATATTATCTATTATTGAGGTAGAATAAAAATTGTTATCTTGTAATATAACTTTGTATACATAATATTCATGATCAATATATAACCAAATACTAATACCACAAATAGTTATCTTAATTCCAAATAAAATTAATCTAAATGACTATATGTGCAAGAATGAAAAATCCCAAGATGTTTCCTAAAAAAAATTATTCCTTTCCATGAGAGATATTTTTATTTTATAAATATCACATATTTTTCATTTATTAACTCTCATGGTTCTACATAAGAAGCATTAAGTAATTTTCTATTATAAGTGATAAATGATTTTGTTAATGTATTTTGGTTGTAATTTCATTCAATAGTTCATAATGAGAATGTGATTTACTAGTTCATATTCCCCATAAGTCTCTATAATGGTGCTCCCATTTATAACCACATATATTTCTCAATACTGAACCCCAATCCAATTCCTTGATAGCCATAATTTGGGAGATTTCCACTATGGTAATATGTAAAATTAATATAAACACATTCTAGAATACATAGAGGGATTCAATTTCTAAGATAACCACATGATCACTACTTACCAAATATTTCGGATTTTATCCAATGCATATTTTTATCCCTTAGAAATATACTAAGTGTTTTCAATAGTTTTATCTTTTCATACTCCCCAAAATCACTACACTAATCCTAAAAATTACTAAACCATACTTTTTAACAACTATATAGTTCCATGAAAAACAAATTCAATTATTCCATTATTTTTCATGTTTAATTATTCAATTCAACAAATAGGTTCACAAATAATAGAATCAAATGTTTATTCTTCAAATATAATGTCTACATATTTAATTTACCTAACATACCTGTTAAAATTTTATGATAATTGATCCACATGTGTCTCATTATATTCACCTCATAAATTATACATTTCTTCATATCATAGGGATTTGAGAATTATAAATGATGTGATCTTTGATCCCAATTATGTGTAGACATAAGCAATAAAAATAAATATCATAAGTGTTCATAATATGAGAATGTGGGTATAATAAAATTTTGTAAAACATTTCATACATAATTAATCATATATAATAAATCATGGAATATAACTTGGAATATATTAATTAATGAATCCAATGAGTGTGGAAACCTTATAAATAATCATGTCCAAGGGGGTTATAATATAGTAATAAGTGTAATTTTAGAAGGATGACATTATTCATATATATAACTAACATAATCATAGAAATCATAGGATAATACTCCACAATAAGTCATTCAACAGATATTAATATTAGTCTAGTCAACATTTGTTTATACTTTATCGTTGCATAGTCCTCACATGTACTCTAGGGTATGGGATAAATAATTACATAAATCCCATTTATTTTCCAATAAATCCTACCATGTTGACATGTTCATGGGTTAAATAAGCATATTTACAGATTTTTCGTGGTATAAATCCTATCATATACATTTTGGACTGGGAGAATAATCAATTGTACCCCATGGTATGGGATAAATCATATTTTTACCCCATTTTATTTGATGATATATTAACATTTCAAAATAATTTTAAGGATTTATAAGTCCCCACCAGTCAAAGACCCGTATAAATAGTTCTATATAAATAAATTTGATTAAACACACAATAATTAACCCATGAAGAATGAATTTCAATACAATTATAAATGTTAAAATAAAAATGTACCTCATATTATAAATATTTAATATCCAAAAATTAATTTCCTTTAATTTTTATTTTATATATTCATTTAGTTAGTGGTTTATAGAGAATAACATCTATAAAAATACATTCCCTTTAGGATAATTGAAAAAATGATAAAATAATAGAATTTTGAGAAATAATTTCCATTATTTTGATAACATGATAATTTATTGGAAATTTTGAAAAGTATTTTTGTAGTGGGAGATTTTTTAAAAAATTCAAGAAACAAATTTTTTTAAATTTTTTTTTGAAATAAATATTAATTTTGAATCATTTAGGAATAAATATTTTTTTCAAAAAGGAGATGTAATATTTTTTACAAAAGTAATTTTTAATTAGAATCTTAAATATTGAAACACTAAAATTACACAATATATTCTAGAATCTGATGTATTTTATTAAAAAATCAAATGTTTCTAAAAGTATAATTAATATATGATACATCGTAAAGAAATAATAATTTTAAAATAGTGATGTGAAAACTCATTGAGAAATGATACATTTAAAATTTATTTGGAATAATATTAAATTAATGTAATTAGTTTAAAAGTAATATGGAGTATAATAAAACAATATTTTATGAAATTATTTCCTGAATAATCCTAATTATCTAAATTGTGGTATTTTAGAAAAATTTTCTTATGACATTGATAACCCTTGAATCAATAGATATTTATTATTATCATTTTATATGTCTCTTAAAATTCTAAAAACTACATTATTATGATAAAAAAATTCATCAAAATGTAATCACACCATTTAATATATTTCATGATAAAAAAGTTGAAAAATGAATAATGAAAATAAATTTGTGATAGGAAAATATTACCTTGAATTCCCTCTTTATTGGTCACACCCCCATCCTCATTTCATATATTACATCCTTTGAAAAGGGTGTTAATCCACTAAGGGTTATATGAGGAAATAAGAATTTATTAAAGGTGTCTATGAGTTTTTTTTGAGGTTTGGGAAAATTTCATGATGAACTAAGAGTTTTTTGGTGCAATAATAAGTGAGGATAAGTGTTCCCATCATTAATTTGAAACGTGTTTTCATTTTTATAAATATCATAAATAATGAATCGTGTTATTTTACTCTAAAAGATAGTGTATCTAGAATTCAAAAATAATGTATATGGGACATTACAATGTCAATAAAGGCCCCCAAAAAACACCCACCCATATTTAAAACATATTCATGGTCATTTTACCATAGATTGTTTCTTTTACACTTCAATGTTGATTTATATTAAATAAATTATTCAATATGTATAAAAATTAAAAAATTAATTTAATTTCAAATGGTACCACTAATTAAAATTCTTCAATCTATTTTATGAAATAAATATTTTAATATGGGTAAAATTTAATTAATAAAAAATGTATCATTTATTAGATATAATGTTTTTAAAAAATATATATTATATAATAAAATATCAAATATGGATTTTGAAATTGAAAACCATTATTTTAAAGTTATAAATTATTTTTAAATATATATATCTCTTCTTATAATTTTTTTAATTTTTTTCCTACCCAAACTTATATATGAATATTTTAATGAAAGTAGTGTTATTTTTAAAAAGACTATTTTCACTATTTACCAAAAGTGAATCTCTTTATAAAAGTCCAAAAAATAAAAAATAAGTTAATAATGAAATTATAAAATCATAAATGAAGCTCCGAATATGAAATTAAAAATATAATATTTGTACAGTTTTAAATTTTAAAAAATTTTAAAAATATAATAAAAAATATTTTTGTAGAAACATGTATTAATAATCATGATGATTATTTATATTAATTCATATAAACATTTAAATTATTTTTTAAGGAAACAATAGATTATAAAATATATATCTTATTATAATAATTTTTTAAATATGATAGGAAAAATTTATTATGGTAATAGACTACGCTTCCAATTGTAAAATTTTTCTTTAAATGACATTGTTATTTTAAAGTATTAAATAAAACAATAATATTCTTAAATTTTAGTTGATTGTTATATTTCTAAATTTTGTTGATTATATTCTTCATGTAATTTTAATATATCTTAGTTAATTTCAATCAGATGGTTTGGTAGTTTTTATATTCACGTGACACAAGATATTGAAGATAATAATCATCTAATGGATATAAAATATTAGTTTATTACAATTTATTTGTTGATACATCATATAATAATGGGCTATATAAGGTCCCCATGTTTCATAGAAATATTATTCCATATGATTTTCAGAAAAATATAATAACACACTCACAAATATTTATATCTAGAATCCTTACCACACTACATATTTATACATTATCATAAAAATGTTTCACTGTATTTTTTAAAATTTATATAATATAATACTAACCTTCAATGTTATTGTTTTACTAAAAAGGGTAAACTATGAGAAAACATGATAAATGCTTGATATAAATAGCCCAATTAAGGAATAAAAAGTATAACAATATAAAAAATAGGAGTCATGAAGAATAAAATAATGATAAATAATATGTATATTATATATTTTCACAATGAATAATCTCATCAATGATATATTACCATAAGGTCAGGGGATCATTATAAAATGTGAAAAATATAAAAAATTTCATCGTAAATATATTTATTGGAATACTACTATAATACCCAACATAGTGAGGTAACCTAGTTAAATGAGCACCATACATTGTATCTTCTAAGATGAAGGAATTACCAAATTCATCGGGGGGTAACAATTCAATTTTCACCCATCACATTATAACATGTACATTTTAATTTGTTCTACATAAGGAAATGAATTCATATAAAAGAATACTCATTAGAAAACCCAATAAAAAAATGTATAAAATTGAATTTTGAAAAAGAATAACTAAATGTTTTATCATATGTATTCAAAATAAAATATTTCATTAATATATTTTAGAGATTTATAATTGAGTAAATAATCCATGTTCAAGAAATTAATGTTAATTTAAGAAAAAGATATATGAATGGTGTATAAAAATAGTTCTGAAAATAAAAATCAATGATGTTGTATTAATAAATGAGTAAAGAGGATTTTAAAATCGTAAACAGATTGTTGTTTAAATAATTTCAATAGGGATATTGAATATAATCTCAATTAAATAGTTTTTACATTTGCAAATAGTGATTGAAAAAATACAATAAATGGTTACATTTGAAATGGAAGAATGATTATTAATGTAATAATTAATTGATTATTAATTAATTCAATAATTGTTAACAAATATTAGAAAATATGTAAATACCAAGAAAATAATATTGTGCATACAAAAAATATATGAAAGGGAAGAAATTATGAAAATAATGGAGTAAAATTTTATATAAATATTGAGTTAATGATATAATAAAGGGTAAATTATAACTAAAAAATAAATGAGTGTGGGTATGGAGTTTTTTTTCCACGGGTAATGGCTCAATTCGAATTTTAATATAACATCTAAAGTAATCAAACTAAATTTCTTTTATTATTAATTCAACAAATTATTCTTTCATATTTTATTTTCAAAATTTCATATATTATCATATTTAGAAAAATTACAATATAGTTTTACTACACTCTGAACACATAGACTTTTTAGGGTAATATATCCAGAACTATATTATTATATCCATAATTTTAAAGGTATCATAAATTTTCTAAATTATCTCAATTATTATATAGTTATAAATAATTTATTATATTAGTTTATTAAAATATATACATTTTAATAGAGGGTAAAATTAGTTTCAACTTTATAGAAGATTCTTTATAAATCTATTTTAGAATTCTACAATGTTTCTAACCATTTATCACTAATACCACAGATATAATTCTGAATTTATACATACAGATTATTAATATTGTATTAGTATTATATTTATTAATTAATTCACATTATAAATGTATATATTATATGAAATAACTTTTTTTAAACATAAGTAATAAATATAGTAAAAACTAACTATGTTGGGATGTTTTTCATAAAAAAGGTATGAATTATATGAAAATATATATTATAATGTGGATTATTTATATTCTAAATTTATTTTATTGAAATTAATGATCCAAATAATTAGAAAGCGTATGTATAAGGATTATGGAATGACATTTAGTTGCATATGAAATAGAAAAATTATATTATCACACTTATGAGGATCCATTACATTACCCCTTATGCCATTATAGATTAATATTTTCATGATACCAAAACATTTTGGACATATTATTGAGGTTAGGAGGGAATATTTTATAGATATTTTGAAACTTATGATGATTAAAATGTTAATAGAAACTAGTTGAAGAGGGTTTCATTTATAATAGCATGAGATGAGTATTTTAGAAAAATAATTAAGATAAAATAATATATATTAAAATAGGGATCAATATTTTCATTTTATAAAATTGATATTAAATAGTAAATTGAATATTAAAACTCCCATATAACATCTAGAAACCACAAAAAATTATTCATACAAGCTTATAAAAAATAGAGTAAATATCAAAGATTTTTTGTATTCAGCCATATAATTTACTATTAATGAAACCAAAAAAATTAATTTATATTTTATGATTCTGTAAATGATAATTATTTTATATTAATGTTTTTATAAATAGAAGTAATATAATTTTTTTAAAATATCTTTATTTTTTGAAAAATTTTAATTTCTATAAGCCTTCTCATTTTGTTTCCCCTAGAAAATGTTTTTTTAATTACAATATATTATATAAATAATTATATAAAAAAAAATTTATTTTAAACAACTATTAAAATATATGTTCATATCATAATTATCTATTTATTAAAAACAACACATATAAATATTAAAAAAATATGGCTTTTGTGTATATCTTATAACACTTATATAATTTACTTATGTCATCATTTCCATATATTTTTCATTCATGGGATATAAATTTTTTAAATTATCCCAAATGTTTGGTTAATATTCCTAATAGTTAAGATACTATTCCAAAAATAATATTTCTAATGGTCATAATTGTTTTATACTATTAATTAATATTTTTACTTTCAACCATTTATTATCTACTTTAATCACTGTAATTTTATTTTCATCATTATTTTTATTTTATCAAAATAATAATTGTTTTTCTTAATTATAGTTCAATTTGTTTGTCAGATTATTCTAGGGGTCTAAAGGGAAAAACAATTTCATATTCTGGCTATTTTTGTGTATTGTACCAATGTATTTTTTAATTTTTCATGGGTATCTCTATATCAAAATAAATTATTTAAAATTAATATATTGATATATCACTAAAATTATTATGTGGGGTATATTCCACATTGCACTCATTTATTAGACACACATGTTCATTCAAAGAAAATCCTATATAATGTTCTAGATTATAACCTTTTTCTAACATTAGAAATTTAATGTTATGGAATTAATTTAAGACCATAAGTTAAAACCATATGAGGATACATCTATTTCATTATATTCTATGACTTCATGGCCACCTCTTTATATATATATATATAGACTCTCCACATCTAATTTACGTGGTGATTAATCATGATGAGTTGAATTTTTCTCTATGGTCTAATGTATTTAGGGAAAACCACCTCTTAAAAAATTCATTCTCTAATTGTAACACCTATAAATTTAATACACGTGAAGGATTTGTTATGGACATAATCAATAGGGATACATGGAATATCTAATGAAATTTATAAAACTTTGGACATAATTCTAGTGGATTGTTCAGAGATTTGATGTTATCTAGTATCATTGAGTGTATAATATTTCATAGAATTATATTTCCATTGCTTTTTTTCTCATGAATCATTTATATATAAGTATTTTACAGAACACATTATCTATAACATGAATCCCTAGGTCATATAACTGATTATCCTTACATTTTATTTTTTAATATTTTTTCTTCTCCAAAATGTTTTGGATTGAAATTGAACTTCTATTTCATTTATTATACCATTTAAATTTTTTTATAGATTACGTTCTCTAATATCATCCCACTATGAATAAGTTTTATATAGGGACACAAAATAATACATAAAAATGATGGATTGTAAATTATTAACCCATGATAACTAAGTTAGAGAAAATTATATTTCATGTATTCCTTCGATGTCCAAAGAGAAGGATCTCATCACATTCCCATATGTATAGATACACCCTTAATATTAGCCATATGTATAATGGAGATATTTCATATTGATTTTCCACTTTATTTAAAAAGAGTTCTAATTAATTTTACGAAATTTTGAAGTGATTATAAGATCCCAATTAGTTTAAATTTTTACTACTCTTACTTGATTCCTAAATAACTATATAACTTTTAACTCTTAATGTTGATTTTCAGAAAGGATATATTGAATAGTTATGAATTTTTCCATATTTTTATTATTATCGACTATAATCCATAATGATTTATTTCAAATATCTTAATACTTAAGACCCATGATAGTATTCATGATTATATTATTTCATTTTCATATGTCTATATGTATTGGATTCAAATTTCCCCCAAACTATTAACTTTCTTCCATGAAATTCTATCATTACATGAATTTTTATATAAACACAACATCATCTATTAGAATATTTCCCAACAGAAATTTCTCATGTAGTTTCCTATAAATTAGTATTCACCCTTGCTTCATAGAAAATAATGACCAATAACAATTATTCAATATGTACTTATTTATATTTAGATGTATTTTAAAATATACTCATGTCCCAAATATACCAAATCTATCATTATCAATGTTGGAATCTGATGCAATCTCTTTTCATATTTAAACAAATTTACTTGTAATCTATATTTTTTTTATAATTCATTATCCTAAAAAAATAAACATTTTAGAATAAATTTATATAATGTATAAAATTGTTATTTGAATTATTTTTCATTTATATATAAATTTAATTTCTATGTTCATGGGATCCATATGGATCCACATCATATATAATGTTGAATGTACGTTATATCATATAGAATCTACAAAATTATTTCATTTTTGGAGATGGACTGGAATGGTGTAATTATGATCCTTGATTACCAATAACAATATATTCATAATACATTCAGATTTCACTTAATATGGATATATTATTTAAGATGTTTTAATTTTTATATTTATGAAACCACCTACTAAATAGAAAATTTAACTAAATCAATATTGAAAATATTTTTGAAACCATGTCCAATTCATTTATTTTTTAATTATTCTCATCAACCATCATCTAAGTTGCATCGTGTGCTATTACATTATAATTTTTTAGGATTATACACGAAAACCACCTTATTGACACATAAATATATATATATATATATAACAAATCCATCCATGTTTGAGGTCAGTTTTAGTGTATGTGTAATAATTACCCTCTTCATTAAATCATTGAAGACCTCTTCCAAATTATAATCCAAGAAAAAAATATAACATTCGGTGTTATCATGGTATGTTGAGTTGAGAAACATGATATGTTACTATAAAATCATCAATATTACAATGTGTATCTAAATATACTAAGGATATATATTTCAAATATTATTCCAGTGAACTCGTAATTATATTTTTTATTTTATATATCCATAGATTTCCCCATTAATGTGATAATAATCCAAATGAATGTGAACTGATCGAATAAAAGAATATATTTTTATTACTTTTAAAATAACTCATCCTTTATCAAATCATTTATCATATTACTCAAATACTATTATTTTTTTCGTGTTTTAATCTATATCATAATATCATACAGACTGAAAACCAATTATTTTTCAAGGTAATCTAAAAATGATATATTAATTATGTAAATGAATATTACAAGATCATTATTGATTCAAAATGAGTTTATTATGAAAATACAATGTATGTACATTAATAAAAATTTAGTATAGAGAATATCAACCATTACAAAATTAAATTTCATAATTCTACACTGATAATACATTGATAAATATGGGGTTTAATGTGGTGTTTTGAATAATCCATTAATATTTGGAAGGTTATATATTTTTATTATCAAGAAATTATTAAATTAAAAAAATAATCAATATAGAGATGAATTATTGAACCTTTATTCATGATAACTAGGATGTGTGGACCACATTGTTATTAACATTCGAAAATGAAACACTTTTCTAGATTTACTAATAATTTCTTATTTTTTTCATCAAATTAAATGGGTTTCATTATTTATAAAATTATCGATATGTGAATAGATCATAATAAATCTTCAATTGAGAATTCAATTTCATAATAATTTCATTGAAAATGAATTCCATAGGGACCAAATTATTATATTCCCATAGAATACGAATTTTATCACGGATGATCCTCCCCTATGACCCCATCATTTGAAGTTGAAATTCATAATACTAGAGAAATTATGTCAATTAATGATTAGGAGTTTATAATAACGATTCATCATTCTAATGTCTGATGCTTTGAATAAGAGAGTGATTTTTAAATGGAATGTGATTACCCTTTCCATTATGTTATGTTTTTTAAATTTAGTTATAGTTAATCCATTTAAATTATAACAATAAATTAATGAAAATAGAGTAAAAAATTCATTTATTATAATTTTTCCTCAAAAAGGTAAATGTAATAAGACATATGTACATGAGATACAAAAAACGTACCAAAATGAATTTTTAATTATAGCTTGATGAAAATTTCATGTAGTGGGGTACAAATATTGAAAACAAGCATACAAGATATTAATGAATTCATCAAACCAAAATTATATAAGAAACTTTATATTAATGAATGATAATAAGTTTTCCAATCAACACAATATTTTACATATCCACTTCAATAGTGTTGATAGACCAATGTCATTCATTTTCTGTTGGTCTAGGAGGTTGATTTTTTCTGATATACATAGAAAATATCTTTTGATTAAGTTGATATGAATATTTTTTTATTACATGATATTTAAATAGTATATTAGTGTGGTGTATTAATTAGAACCACTCATCATTCCATCATAACTTATAGGTTCTTCGTCTATATTAAAAATTAATTAGAATAATGCCAATCCCATTATTCAATTAATACATCAATTTTTCCTCTAAATTTAATGTATCTGATGATTCATCAAACCCTTATGAATTGTGGAAATTTTCATTACATTCCCACATTAAACTTTTTCCATCAATAATATGTAATTATATAATTATATAATATTTTTTTCTTTTATCTCATTGGGAATCACTAATATCTCTCACCTATAAGTTCATAAGGTACTATTTTCATATTGTGGTCATTGTCATATATTGATAATTGTTTTGTAAAGAGATCAATTAATCTAATACATAAGTGGAAATACATTATTTTTTGACCAATGATTATGAAATAGAATTAAATTACTTTCCCATTGATGCTTTCATCATGAAATATAATTGGTTCAATAGACATTTAATTGAGTCCAAGGCAATTCCTCACGTTTTTAATATGAAAAATTTAATAAAATTATTTATTGAAAATTATTTTCTTGAATTCAACCAACATAATTTATTATATTACACACAAGTGTTTTTTATACTTGATCAATACCCGACACAGAACAAATTAACCCGTCATGTTTTTTATGGCCAATATATAATTGTCTTAATATGATTATTAATGGATAGAGAATATATTCTCAATGAATTTAAGGTATTTATCTATAGTTGGGGGATCATATAATCCTTCGAATGATTATGTTATTTTACAGATAAATGGAATGACCATTATTTTATCCATTTATGGAATATTGGATTTTCCACATTATTAATGTTATAGTTAATTACATGATTAAATTGAGAAAATATTATATAAATATTATAAAATGTCCCCCCAATCATAATAGATATAAAATTTAGAAGCCCATTTGATTAACCATTACATTTTTTGTTAATATAGTTTTAGTTTTTTAAGCTATTTCCTAAAATAATTGAAATTATGGTTAATAATACTCAAATTAAAATTCATATAAAAGGTGACACAAAAAATATATAATGAATAACTGGTAAATGACATGTATTTACTATCATATGACTTCATGGATTTTATATAAATTATTCATGTTCTATATTTTGTTGGGATCTCTATCATAATACAAATAAAGTAACTAGAAAAATACCTATTACAAATAATATACACATGAGCTCTAAAACACATATACTTATGAAATTTTAAACATAAATATTTGTAATTAAAATTATATAAATCAATATATCAAGTTTAATTAGGATATTTGATACAAAAATAAAAAAATTAATAATATAATACCTCATCTGTTTTTAGATATTTATATTTTCTCCTAAGTAATTTTGTTCATTTATAACTATAAAAGATACCGTCAAGACATAAATAATAAATAAGGACTTCTATGAATACCAATAATATAAATATAATTATAATTAAATGACACATATGAGTCATGTGAAAATTTGTATTTCATTTAAGTGAATGATAATATTTATTCACTTGGAATCATGGAATAAAGTTTAAAATATCATAATATAAATGAATCATGAGAACATGGATAAAATAGAAGACATTACATCATAACAATATGTTATGGTATATTGGGAGGAATTCAAAACTTAGTGTACTTGATTTAGTTCATGTTTACCATGTATGATTAGGCACGAGTTGATATCCCTACCCAATATATTGAGATAAAAATTAATTCAATGACCAAAACTCTTATAATAATATTTAAATTTATATATATTCATATTCAGAAATGAAATAATATATAATTTATTTGAATGTGTAATCACTTGAGAAGTAAATGGGTGTCAAAATATTATTGAAATTCATTACTATATTATATATCCTAATGACTATAATCCAATGTATTGAATAAATTTAGACAATTATAAATTATTATATTATAAAATTACATGAATATAGTGTAATATAAAATAAAATATTAATAAGATACGTCTATGAAATTAGCTAAGAGAAAATATAATCTAACAATATATTTGATAAATGTGTAAAGTTTACTAAATGAATACAGGTGGAATGTGTTTTCTATAAAACTAGAAATAATTCAGATTATATTTATTTACATATTTGATATTAAAATTGAAAACCACCAAGAAAAAAACTTATATGATTGATATATTAAATTGATTAAGTAATATAAAATATAACATTAATAATGATTTATATAATAAAAAAATGATTATGGAATATGAAAAAATTTTAAATTTCAAATGATGAAAAGAAAGAAAATAAAGTTTTTCTCTGTTTCCTGAAAAAATGTGTTGGTAAGACCCAATCATTTGTCGTGGTTTACTGCATGTGGTGAAAAAAACCATATTAATTTGGTTTAACATTTTTTACCTCTAACAAAAACTCCCAATTAATCTTATATACATAATGACCATTGTGTTTTCCTTCCAATTGAATGAATTTGATGGGAATTTAATTCCACTTATTATTAGGGATTACCTTTTTGAGAGGATGAGAGTTTGAGCTTATTTCACACTTTTGGGTAGAATTATTTCCTACTTCAGAAATATATTATATATTTTTTATATGTTCATGAATACAACCTATACCAACTATGGGATTGGTTACCCTTATTCCAAGTAAATGATCAAAAGCATGTCATAATGAGAAAAACTATGTGTAATATTGATTCTAAATTATTAACATCTATATTTAAAATTCTATTATTTATAAACATATTCAAGAACTTTAGAGTTTATCATCATCTATGGAGGATCTTTTTTAGGGGATATTTAACCTCCCTGTGGTGTCCTACATATCATGTCATAATATGAATCAAAAACCAAATTGTTTGTTGGATTATTTTCAATGAATTTTGGGTAAATAAAGGAATTTCTTTGGAAGAAAGAATATAATGCTTTCCTAATCATATTCACTAAGAATATTTCCATCTAAAGGAAAATGAGATATAATAAAACATACATCTAAATGGGTGATTATATTGGGGAAGTTAATTCATGCTGACATTAAAATTTTAGTTTATCTATAATCCAACATGTGTCATTTTTTGTGTGAGAAAAAAGAGGTATTAAATGATTAGCCACGTTAAATGAAACATAATGTTGAACTGGTGAATGGTTTAGACAATATGGCCACCCTTATATTTTATTAAATGTGACTATGATAATGATGTATTAAGCTCAAGAGATAATAATATATCAAATATATCTTATTAATAATAGTATTCACATTTCTAAAAGTTATTTTTGAACCAGACCATATATGATTAAGTCATAGTGGATTCCCATATATGAACCTACTTCTTATCTATTAATATAAAAGGATATATGATATACTCATAGGATATTTTTTCCCATTAGATTGGATAGTTTTAATACATAAGGAAATATACCAATATTAATAGTCAACTCACATATTACATCTTTATCCACTAACATATGAATAGATATAGCGTACATGAATGATATTCCAAATATATTTATGTAAAACATAGTAAATTTTGAGGGAATGGTATGAATAAAGTTTATTGAGTTTGTAAGACTAGAACATTACATGCACTCCCAGTATGTAAGGTCTTATTGGATTAATAATCATTTTTATAGGTTTAAAATGTTTGAGCATGTACATCTATGACATCCTTCAAGAAAAAGATGTAATTGTTTAGGTTTTCTTTTTAGAAAATATAAAATTTCCATGTTTTTCCACATGAAAATGTCCAAAAGTCATTTGGTTACTTTCTAGAAAGGAGGACTTGTCCAATGTGTCTATATTACAAGGTCATAATTTCCCATGGTGTCTTTATCATGAGGTTTACATATCAGAGGGTTTCTTCCATACATGGTTGGAGTGTCTAAGGGGTTATTCATGAAAAGGATAAAATATCCCAGGGAGTCATGCATACAAGGTTGACATGTAAGATTATGTATTTCTTAAATGGTAGACATGTCCAAGGTTGTAATCCTAACAAGGTTTCCATTTCCACAGGTGATTCCTGGCATGTTTGACTTGACTAAGGGTGTCAGCCTAACAAGGTGAACATGTACAATGATACAGTCATGTGATTAGGCCAACATGACCATGGATGTCTGTGGGTAATTTTTACATGTGAAAATTGCCTTGAAATGATCAATAATATATGTGAAAGTGATTTTTAATGGCCAATAAGACATGTTAAATGTATTTCATAAGATCAATATAACATGTATAATGTATTGAATATAATAAGAACTACTGTTGAAAGAGGTATACCTAACATGGATTAAATGTTTAAAGGTCCTTCGTATGATCAAGACAATATATTCAAGGTAAAATGTCATATACCACATGGAAAACAACTGAGAAGGCCAAAAAAATAATGAATCATATGAAAAAGAGGATCATGAGATCTTGTGGTTGGAATATGTTCAAGTGATCATAAGTGATTTAATGTCATAGTGATTATTGATAGTGATTTACATGAATTTTTTTTTAAAAGGAAGCAAGTGTATATCCTTGGGTATTTATTCCAAATGAAATGAATGTTCATATGTTTAAAGGATAATGGGGGTTCATGTACATGGATTTTCCATGCTTAGGGGGTTTATTTCCAGGGGTTCAAATGCCAATGGTGGTGGGAAGTGCAACTCCATGTGTTCAAAATCATTTCAAGGAAACATGTCATGGTATTCTCATGTTAAGGAAATATTAATGGCATCACAAGATTGAATTTCATGATTTCATCATATATACCGGTGTCTGTGGGGAATCTCATGTCAGTATCACAAGACAATGTACTACATGCCATTGTTGTATAAACTTATCACATAATATATGTCTATCATTATGTTATATCATTATGCATTCACACCATATTAATGTAATCACGTGATGGACTCTTGCGATGGTATTTCATGATGGGTTCTCATAGCTTGGTCTCATTGTTACCGGTATAAATTTTGTGAAGGTAAAATCCATAATACTCAAATATTTCCCCATATATCTTTCTATCAACCCATCCTATTATGCATAATTCAAGTTTTTTTGGAAGTGGATGGAAGGGGTTTTATAGGAAATAATACATGGTAATTTTGCTTCATTACATGGTGATGGAGCCATATATACCATATTGAGGTTGTGGGTGTCTTTTCATTAAGGGATTGAATATCTCGATGTTCATCATTTATATGTGATAATAAGGTGGATACGTGATCACATGATCACATCACACTGTATTTCATTGTCCATCCATGATGGAGTCAATGGATTGACATGACCAACATCCATGGATTCAGAATATATTTTTTAGGGAATGGGATTATTACTCGACATGTTAGTCGAAAAAATCTTGGAATTTATTGAGGCATTAAAATGGTATAATGATATAAATTAATTATTGTTATTTTGATTAAAAATATGATGTTTTTTACACAGTGTCATAGTTTTGTCAGCATATGTTCTAGTGATGGTCATCACTAGTTTGTGTAAACCATTGTACTTCATAAGATATGTCTATGTGGATAACATGTTCAGCTACACATGGTCATATAATGGCATGCTTGATCATCCAATTTAAATATAAAATACTTTGAATGATCTTAATGTTTATTAATAACGTATGAAACAAATCCTTGTTAATATTGAAGGATGAAGATGGAAGATATTTTTATATTTTCATGGATTCATATAATCTACAACATTCATATAATGTATAGATGAATACACCACTCATGGAATCCATATTATTCAATTGAACACTTCATGGGATGGAGCATGACCGCACAATTATAATAACATCATTTGAAACAATTTTTCAATGTGCGGAAATATATTATGATGGATCTATTATTTATTTAATGGAAAACTTCAAAGATGAAGATGGATATATTTAATTGGTGTGTCAGACATGATTCTTTGATAATGGGATTGATCATTTAAAATAGCCATCATCATGCGTGGCTCATGATATATAACTAGTGGCTTCAAGTACTGTGGTGGATGAGAAAAAGATGAAAATGGCAGGATTTAGTGATCAGAATTCTCAGATTTGTTTGATCATGAGTAAGGGATTATATAGAAATATTTAAAATGTGTGGATAGTGTCATGTGCTTTTGCGACCGCATGTCAGCTTCCTGCTTGGTTGAGAACTTCATAATATTTTTTACTCCATCTATCATGATGACCGTAAGGTTTAGCACCACCAACAAATTAAATAATCCATGATTAGAAAATTTATACCCATATGTGGTCCCCCTATTCACCACATGTTCACTACAGGTACACCCACAGGGTGTTATTATCATATATCCTCATGCCATAGGGATAGCTATCTATGATTGATCATAATAATGGTTGTGGCAACTCTTATTTTACGTTTGAGTTGGGTGGAAGATTTTATGGCCAATGAAATATATAATAATTCATGAATAAAAAACTACATGAAATCAGCGAATTGGGGACCAATATGTTTTCCCTTAGAATATGAATCCCAATCCATTATTCTCAAAATACTATTAACATGTCCTTCATGGGAAACATATAAACGAATTTTTATTTCATAATAACTACTCAAATTATATATTGAAATGTTCACGAAACATAGTTATGGGTGTAAAAAATATGTAAGGACCATATATATATATAATTTCTATAAATTACATTTAAATTAATTATACTTAATTATGGGTAATTAAAAATAATTAATACACCTAATGAAAAATGGTTTTTTTTCTAGTTTGAATACCTCTTGTCATGAGTCACCAGATATGTGCAAGAATAATCTTAAATAGAAAAATAAATTTAGTAATTACCCCCTTAGGAACCATTTTCATATATATATATATAATTATAATTTTCATTTATTACCATATTTCATTTATTTATTATTTTTTTTTTCTCACACAAGACACATATAGATATTCAGTTATCCTCTCTAGAAGATCATTAGTATATTAATCATAGTGAAATGTTATGTCAAATAACTCCAAGATCTCCACGTAATTATATATATTATTCATAATTATTTTATAAAATAGGCTATATAAGGAAATATATGGTCCAAAATATTTTCATATTCGGGGAAGTGTCTCATTACACTTGATTGGTATTTTTAAATTTTCAAATATCATTTATTAAAAATTTAATTGATATAAATAAACATTTAACATCATTCATATTTTGTATTAACACTAATTATATATTAATTAATTAATTAAATTTTAAAAAATAATTAATGGTGGTAATAGTAATTTATATCAGTGTACAGACAGTCAATTAAAACTTTTGTTTTTGTAATTAATTATATTAAAAATATCATTAATTTATTATTTTATTTATAATATGATATAATAATTATTAGAGGGAACCATATTTATGAAAATATTTTGAATATATTATTTATGATTAATATAATATTTTTTTTCAATAATGATATGAAATTAAAGTTTATAAGTAGTAGAAAAAATACTCTTTTACCATTAGTTAGCTTCTTTAGAATTTAATATAAGTTATAATATTTTAGTGTTTTCAAAAAACCAAAACATATAAGACATGACTAAGAGATATGAATTTATAATTTGAAAGTGTTCAAGAAATGAATTATTATCTAAAATTCAATATTATATTGATTAAAATTCATCATAATATAAGACATTAAGATATATAAAAAATTTATATAAACAAATTTTTTTATAAATAAAACAACAAATATTGCACCCAAACTAAATATTTCTATTTACCCACTAATTTTAATATTTATTAAAATAAAAAAACTACTATAACTAGTTTTTATGTTATTATTTTAAAAATATATTTAATTATTTAAATTTATTATTTAAATTAGGGACATGTTTTCTCAATAAAATCCTTGTTTGATAAAAAATATTATTTTTTAGCAAACAAATTTGGAACTTTTCAAAAATTTATTCTCATTAAACAACATTATATTTTATTTTTCTTTCAAATAAATATTAAAAAAAATAATTTAAGGAAATTATGAATATTTGTCAATATTATTAAACTATATAAGTAAAATCATTTTAGTTTTCTATTTTTTTTAAAATGGTTCGTTTTTAATATACATATTTGTTCAAAATTATTTAATTATATTTTGAAATAAATTTAAAATATTTTTTATAAGATACCAAAATATTTATTTAGTATTATAATGATCATATTATAATTACTAATGTTTATGATATGTTCCTAATAGTGATAAATGTTTTATAATTTAAATAAGTAAATCATTTTTATTTCCTTCATTTCATACAACATTTAATATTAAGTTATTATTCATCAAGTTGATTAAATTAATATAACATATTTCTTGTTTGTTTTCTATTATGTTTGACTTGGCTCTGATTATTCAAGGAAGAAAAAGTGATAAAAAATATCCCATTTCAGCTATTTTATAAATTTTTATATATTAACTAACTATATCATTATCAATTTTTTTGATGTTTTTTATTCTTCCAAATTTAATTTTAAAACATTATATAAAATTTATATTTTATTTTTTTATTTTCTTCTTGTGTTATTCCATAGTATAAAATATGGTAAAAATTATTTTTCTAGAAGGAAATATATATATATAATTCTGCATTATTATAGGATATGCCATATTTTAATTCACCAGATATAAATTAATACATTATTAGGATGGTTATTATGGGGAATGGATCATGTCATGAATAAGAACATAATACTATTATAAAATCAATATTATTTAGAAAAATATAGTTATTTTCCAAATAGAATTTTAGAAAAATTTGACAAGTATTTTGTGTGATCTAGTCTATGAAAGTTGATAGTGAATCTAGGATATTCAATGGTGGGTTATTCCATAGTTAGACTACTAGTTTCATAGTGTAGAAGGAACAATATTCAGTATTCTACATTGAATAATAGGATTACAGGGTGGAAGGAGGGACATGCCATATTAAATTATTCAATAGAGAACCTAGATATTTTCCTAACGTTTTTATTTTCATGGTGAAAGCCATTATATATGGATATAACTATTTTCCATCCTTATGTATTATGTTGTGGAATAATGATACATGAGGAGTTTGCATCTTAGATTTGAGATTCTAATGTAGACTAAGGATATAGGCATGATGTTAATTCATAATCTATGATGTAAATTTCAAAGATATCTATATAATAAAATCTTATTATTTAGGATGCATATCAAGTATTTTATTAGTTTAATTAAATTCAAATATAATCGATTACATAATATAATCTAAAAATACTAATACTAAAAAATAAATGGTGAATTAAAATTGATTCTTATATATTCTCTCAGGATTTTAGAGAGATATATAATTATACCATTGGTATTGATGGTCATTTATCGATATATTCTAAATTCGTTAATTATTATGGAATTTTGTTTCACAAATAGAATGAATATTTTGGATTATATATCATTTGGGGTTTATGGAGATCTATATATTCTTATAGGTAGAGCATATTAATACACCATTGATAGTGTAATATCATTTTTATTCGTGCAATATCAATACACATTGTTCTAGAGAAGTATTAGGATTTTGGATTTTTTGAGGGTAGTGAGTCCTTTATATTTGATATGTTTATAAAAACTTTGTTTTTGTGTATCACCACATGAAATTTAAAGCAAAAATATTTTTTTATTGATTTTGGCATATTAAGATTATATAATTATATGTTTCACGTATTAAAATAGTTTGGGTGGAAAAATAAAAAATAATTTTGGTCACAAATTACATATATTAGATATTAAAATATCATATGTTGGAGAGAGGTGTTAATATTAATGGGGGTACATGATCCATTGTGTCGGCCCTTTAATGATATTCACATATATAAATTCTATCCCATACCCTAGTGGGTTTTCCTACATGGAAAAAAGTTCCATCAAAGATGATGATACTTTTCTTGGTGTTATATAAATAAATAATAGTGTAGATTGACCACTACAGGGTAATTTAGATCATTGATAGAACAAACATCTCTGTATTCGTGAATGAGATCAAAGAATACTTCTGATCTTTGGGAATTGATGTCTATATGGCTATCATAAATGAAATCATTGTTACCATAGAGAGTAAATTATTATTTTTGGAATAAATAAAATAATATGTATGCCAATTACATGGGTGTTTTTCCTTTAAGAAGGGAATTATTTATTTTAATCTATATAGATGTTTTATCACATAAATCATCACTCACTATGTTTGAAAATAAAATTAGTATATTGGATGCAGATTCAAAATTACATGTTTATTCATTATATGTTCTATAGAACTATTATGATGATATAATAAATAATTATAATTATTCTTGTTATTCGTTATTTGAACATGTAAATATTATTTTCAAGGATATGAATAAAATTAGGTAAACCATCAATGATATTGAAATAAAGAAGACAATCCTATGATGGTAACCATCATAATTGAATATAATAGACTCGATAATATAAGACAATGATTTAATATGGTAACACTAGGCCTACTTCATAGTAATCTATTTATTATGATAACATTTATAATGGCTATGATTCCATAATAAAAGATAATATTAGGGATTGAGAATTATAATAAATCATGAATCTAATGTTGAAAGATGATCCCAATGATGTGAAATTCATGAAAACAATTTATATAACTTATCCATACATTAAATAGAGAAAGGTGAAAATCAATGGAAAACATCAACCTTATCTAATTCATTATGGAATATATGAAAATCAAATTCCCTAATGTTTTAAAAATATTATAGAGTAATGTATTGGATGTATGTCCAAATAAATAAAAAATTATCTGAAATAAAAAAATGAGTTTCTAGAAGAAACTATAAACATTATTTTTTTAGTTAATAATAATATGTGATCATGGATGACATATAGGAGGATTTAATTAAGGACTATAAATTCATCTTGGAAAAAGGCCATTTTTGAGTTCATATAAAATAATCAAAAGGTGAAACTTTTTTTATAATAAAGTGTATATAGAGAAATATATGTAACCTTGGAAATATAATATCCTATTAAATAAATATATTTTAACTGGGATTAAAAAAATTGGATAACTAATTTATTCATCACTAGAGATTATAATGGGGATTCCAAAAAAATAAAAATATGGGATGAAGAGGGGAGTGAATTAGTTAAATTCAAAAATCAATAAAAATCAATGATGATATTCTATATACACTATAATTAGCATTTATTCATTGATGGTGTGACCAATTATGTGAATTGTCATGATACAAATAATTTAAGAACGTCATGAAATAGTAATGAAGATGAGATGAATGTTCAATGATCAAGGGAGTCTTCTATCTTCAATAATGACATTGTGATGAGAGATTCTGAGGGTTGTATATGAAGACAAGGTAAAAATAAAGATCTCAATGTCAAAATATATCTATTTCACTTGTGTACTATATTTAAAAACAATGGTGAATATATTGCGGTGAACGATTATAAAAAATAAGAAATGATGAGTAATTCATGTGCATATATACTAAATCATTAGAAATTTTTTATGTTGGTTGCTCACAATTTATCCAAAATGAAATATTTTCAAAAACAAAGACATAAACTAATGCACCATGAATATGGGTTTATGTATTTGTAAAGAGTGGTTATGTTTTTATAAGTTATTCAATAAATGTAAACTCTTTAATGTAGTAGATAAAAAATATTTAAAGTATAACTACTAACAATGCATATTATTAGGACATCTATTATTTATAGTGTGTATGTATGGAAATAATTTTACAAAATCCTAAAAAATGGAACAAATAGATGATCCAAATTTGACTTATAATATAATATCATAGTTGGTAGAAGTTTCTTCATTGGGGTAGAAAAATAATTCCACGATGATGTTGAGAAAATTCATCTTGTGGTTGATATATTTTAACCCAACCTAAGTAATAGAGGATTATGAAATTTTATGGAATTTAAAAATTCATGGAATGAAAATAGCATAATAATTTATGATTTTATACTCACATATACAACACATGCTAAGATTGAGTAGTAATGTGTCTCCATGATTCAAGAATAAGTATATTGGATTTCCATGTTCCATTAAACTATTCACACTATGTGTCATGTGGAATCCACATATAATTTTCCCAATACAATGGTGTGGTGGTGAGAACATCTCTCTAGGAGTTGGTGGTGGATTACCAAAGTTTAGATAAATAAGTTTTGACACATTATAACCCATTTTAGGGGTCTTTAAAAAAGTTTTTGGTACTATAATACATCATCCATGGATTTATACAACATATCCAAAGACCAATTTTACCTCTAAGTGTTCTATTAGACCACTCATGTAGACCAAATTGATATATGGATAAAAAGATATGGACATTCGATGTTGTTAATTTTTCCTAAATGAATTTCAATTCACAAGAAATTATTTTGACCATCTCACATAGGTTTATCTTATGCAAAACAATTACACATAAAATATATTATTTGTTATGACCGAGGCAGTGATAGAATAAATGGTTTCTATATTAATTGTTATTTTTGTATTTTTTAGTTATATTAATTAAAAATACATCAATTAATTATTAAAATAAAATATGAAACTATTTATTAACCATGTTTCTTGTAATATTTTTTAATATATAAGTTTATAATTATAGAAAATTTAATTTGAAATGATAAATTTCATTTTGAAATTCAAAATTTAAATTTAATGTAAAATTTTTTCATTATAAATTTTTTTAAATGTTATTTTTTTGTGAATATTCAAAAATAATTATTTTTTTATTAACCGTTATTTTCATTTACAATAATTGAAATTTTAAATTATGTTTAGAAGTATTTTTAAATTTTAATAAGTTATTTTGTTAAATTAATTAAAATATTGTTTTTAAAATGAATTTTATAATTCAAATTAGTATAAAAACGTTTTAAATTTCAACTAGGTATTTTTTTTTTCAAAAATGCTCTTTTCATTAATTATTATTGGTTTCATATTATATTAAATCATAAAATACCTATGTTTTGAATTTTTAAATATGAATTTTATATATGTAATTAGTGGATTAAAATTTATTAAATATTTTCATTTTATTTTTGGTCGATATTAACTGAAATTGTAGTAATTCTTGTTAACAATGTAAAGTGTAAATGGAGTAATTTAGGTTTAAAAATTTAAATAATAATAAAATGACCCAAAAAGTACATATATAATATTGGATGAGTTTATCACGACCTTAATCATCAAAGTGTAAAATTTAAGACCTCTTGGAGCCACTTGGGTAATATTATTACATTTATTGTATTTTATAATAATAAATGTAAAACATTTCATGCTGTTGTTTCTAATAAGTGTTGTTTTTTTAATAATGTTTTATCCAAGGGATATATTCAAGTATAAATAATATATTAAAATATAGAGGATTTATCTTCATCATGATGATTTATTTATAATTTTGATGGAATAAATAATAACATTAAATTATTCACAATGTTGACGTAGTAATTATTAAATTAATTGAAAAATAAAATTAATGATATTTAAAATATTATCATAAAGATAATTTGAGATAAATAATGTTATCAATGAATTTTATATATTACTTTATCTTCTTATTTTTATAATAAAATATATTTTTAACTATTTATATTATTTATATTGATATTATTAATTTCAAAGTAACTAAATGTTCTAAAAATTTATGTAATTAATATTTTATAAAAAATAATGTTTTATTAAATCATTAGACATTAATAACAATATTACATTAATAAAAAGTATTATTGATGGTTTAAAATTTCATTATTATAATTTTATTTCTACTTTATCATTATATAGTAATTATTTAATCCTAAAACTGTAAAACTCTATAGTGTTAGTGTGAGATAAAATTATGGTAAAATAAGTGTTAAAACCAAAATATAATGTTATAAATATAGTCAAAACATTATTTTTTTAATTTTATTAGGGTATTTTGAACTAAACTCAAATTACCTTATAAAATAATTTTTCTTCATCGATTTTTTGGTACAAACTATTCTATATTAATTTATTATTTTGATAAATTCCATTAATGCCCTCCACTCTCTTACATATTAGATCATATTCATCTCAATTTTTCACACCTACATCCAATTTTTGTTTAGGGAATTCTTAATAAATTTCATCCTTATAATGACACCCAAATTATGGTTGATTTTTTATATTAATAATATCAACCTTATCAATCATAAGGTGTCAATGAATAATGGATTTACAAAGAATACGTCTCGGTTTTATGTTCATAAATTATTTTTGTTTCGTCTTCCACATCACTAAATAATGCTTAAAAGAAACTAAAATAATAACTATAGTATCCTATATGAAATAAAATTTTATTATGTCAGTGTTTTGACCTATATACTTATGTTATTTCATCTAATGGAATAATATTTCATCCTTCGTTTGTACGGAAGACTACCGCCTCCAAAATGAATGCAGTTATTTTTCCATCAAAATATATCAAGACTAGTAATAATGATATAATTATAATATATATATATATATATATTATTGATATATTTATCTTTCTGAAATGATAATATATATTTTACATTCATAACATTCCATGCACATAAAAATGATAACGTCATTCAGGTGTATGTATGGACTACCACCTTTACAATGTGATGTGATTTATTTTTCACCAACATATTACATGGATGATACATATATGTATATATAATGAAATAATATGATATATATTATATTATTATAATTATGGAAATATAAAATATTATTTACCTTCTATCATTAATTTTCCTTGAATGATAGAAACATTAGTCATGCATATATACTGCCTAATGTCTCCAAGGCTTTAGATAAGTATGTTTTTAATAAAAAACATATAATTGATGGATTTAAAAGTGTAAATTATGTATATATTTTTTAATTATTTCATGATATTTACTATGAATATTATGAAATAATAAACACTTTTACCATCATCAGCATACCAAAGTAATTTCGGACTTAAGTACTAAATATCCTTAAAACATATGATGTGAAGTTAAATGATAATGCAATTTTATGTAACATTATATTAAGTTATATATAAGGAAAAATGATCATAAAAATTTTTATTCAAGAATTTTTAATTTAACATAATTGTTTTTTTAGGAAGATAATGGACATACATGATTAGTTTTACACAACATGAGGGACATTATACTAAATATACATTTTATTGTTCTCTATTAAAAACTTTTTACTAAATCCAAAAGTAATGTTTTTTAACCTATAAAACATAAAAAGAATATACTACCTTCATTGAAGCCAATTTCCATTGATGTTTTATTTTTATGTGTTCATGGATTATTTCAAAGAAAACATTTCCCTTATTATGCTCAAAGTTTATTGATTTTAAAAATTTATTTTTAATGAGAAGGGTTTTTAAGATCAAAATGTGAATTCATATGAGTTTAAATGATATTTTTAAAGGGTTTTTCATTAAAAGTTTTTCGCATAAATTTTTTGATTCCTGATTTGGAACATAATAATTGTATCAAAAACGGGTTACCCCAATTTAGCATATATGATGGGTTGATCCCCACTATTACTCATGAGTGATCATGGTATAGCTTAAAATTTATGTACAACCTGGTAATTTCTATGGTCCAATTATATATTTGGTATCACTAATATTTCATTCCATCTCATTGGGTATTGCAGTTGTATTTTAAAGAATTAATTATGGCTTTACAAAATGGGTTCTCCTATTGATTTTACTAGGCTCTAGTTATATTTGACACATGTTTCAAACATGATATAAATTTGATTATATAAGTTAAAAAAAGGTTATTATATTATTTATATTTATTTTAATTATTTTTTGATCTTAAACTATTTAGTGGTCATTCATGTGAAAAATATTTATGATATTATCTCAATGAACATTAATGTAACATTAAATATTTCTTATGATTTCATGTTTTTGATTGGACCAATGTATTTATTCATTTATGTATCCAATTGAGATATTTAAGCTAGTCACATGATTTTAAAAATATTTATAATGGTTTTTTATATGGGTAAGAAAATGGACGAAATCATGTTTAAATTAATGAGGTTTTATCATGAAAAGGAAAAAATACATAATTATTAAAGTGTTTTTAATGAAATAAATAGATACTAAATATAGCTTTCCATTTGACATTTATCTAGTTAGTATGACATATTTTTTCCAAATAATATAAAATTATTAATTGAAAATATCCATTTAAAATTAAGAAAGTGTATTCTAGTCCAAAATGACTATAAGATGCAATTCTTCCGGTCAGTTCATAGTACATGGTTTCAGAGGAAGGTTTAGATAACTTTATGTTTTTGTATAATGATTTTAGAATTAACATAATTGTTTTTAACTTTATAGATAAGTATAAGTGATATATAATTTTATGATTACCATATTTCTTTAACTATACTATGTCTATTAAGAATTATTTTCCATAAAGGAAACATAAATGTTCTGGCGAGAAGGCAACAAGAGAAAAATATCCTTCTAAATATGAATCTCGAGAAGGTTGGAATTATAATGGAATAGTTTTTTTTATAATTATGGATTTGTTGAAATAAGATATAAATATTGGAGGTATCGTTCATATAGAGGATCCAGATATACCACAATGGAATTTGTCGGTAGTAGATCATTTCATGAGACAACATCCCCCACCATTCAGTGATTTATCTAAACGTATATAATATGATAGATGGTTTATTTTCCTAGAGAATCCATTAGAAGAAATTTGATGTTTGGAATATCTAAAGGTAACTCTTTCCATTTATTGTTATAAAGGTGAAACTGATTTATGATTTCCATCAGTTGAAAATACAAGAGATAAATATGATCTTGATGTTATGGAATAAGATTAATTTAAGAATTTGTTTATGATAAATATTTCCCATGGTTTTTCAAAATAGTATGGACAAAGAATAATTTTAAATGAATAAAAAATATGATAATTTTTTAGCTTCATATGATGATGAATTCACATGATTATCCAGGTATGTGTCATATGTTTTTGGGACACTAATAGAAAATGTAATAGATTTTAGTCGGAATTAAAATAAAATTTATATATATCTTTAAATGAATAATAATTTTAATTTTATAATAAAGTTATTCATTGTGATGATAAATAAGAGATATTTTTTTTACACATTTTTTTCCATGAAATAAAATATAAAGAAAATGTAAAGTTGGATGAAAATATAGAAAAAACTAGTTATGATTTTAAAATGTAACCCTCCAACATTTTTAATGTTTGGTATATAAAATTTCATGAAATTAATGAAAGGCTCTTGAAAATTTTTTTAGAGCGTAAATTTTGGTCATATGGATCATTATTATTTTCAAAAGAATCCTAAACAACCAACTACTGGTGTAATTGATAACCATCCAATGATAAGGTGTTTTAGTAAAAATTATTTGAGTCATTATGCTAATATGTGTTAGATATTATTTGAGAAAGATTTAAATCATAATTATCAAATAAAATGTTTTCTTGAAGTCATTTGATAATACTAAATTTGATATTGGACCATCAATTGAATTAGTGATAGGTACACTACTTGTTTATTGAAATTATTCCATTGATATTTTTGACTCTGGTTTATCACATTATTTATTTTCCTAGATGTTTTGAAGTGAAAATAGAATATCAAATAAAATAGGATAAATGTTCTGGTGAAAATATATGGTGTAAATATTAATGATACAATGATTTATAGGAATATTTCTATTATTATATATTGAATGTTCATTCTTTAAAATCTTATGGAACTTCCAAAAGTAGAGTTTTATATTATATTTTCTATAGATTAGGTTTTTTTGTCATGATAATATAGATTTTAGATACAAGAAACTTTTATTCAAGGAATATATACATTTTATAACATATCAATAATCTATGAAATTAATTAGAGATTTCGGTGAATGTTTCCTGCATCAAATCTTTGACAAGAATTAAACTATTGAAATTAGTGATGTAATAGTGGTGACATAAGACATGATGTTTTTTCCTAATGACTTTTGGCGTTTTATTCTTGATTAGGAGGTTTGTATTACTTTTAACATAGTTATTAATAAAAACATTTCAAACAAAAAACCCTTATCAAATGGTTCATGTAGAACTTTTGGCAATAAATTTTAAGTGTTACTAGGTAATTGTTGTTTTCAATCTTTCACTTCAGCAATGAAATATCTTGTTTTTTAATTAAGATGGTTCCATAATTAATTTCATTGATTACAAATCTTTGACTGACATCACTACCAAGAACACATATTATTTTCCTCATGTCTATTATTTGTCTAAATAGATCCATGGGGCATAGTAGTTTTAAATGATTGATCTCAAGTAATGGCACCAGCAGTTTATAGTGAGGAATGAATATATTCTGGAGACAACTTTTTGTTTAAGATAGAGGCACTATTTATTGTTTAATATTCACTTTGGGTTGTGTATGCATGAGTCATGTTTATATATATAATGAATAGTTATTTATATGATTTTATGGATTTGTTTATATTTATTATAATTGATGATATAATGTCACATTAAAATAGTCATGAGGGACATGAAAGATACATAATTATTTTTTTAAAAAACTAAAATAATATAATGACTTTGAATATTTTTTTCACTTTGACAATTAGATGATGTAGATTTCTTTTCATGGTAAAATTTTATCTAAATATGAAATTAATTTTGACATTGATAAACCAAAATATGTTAGATAATGGCCTAGGGAAACAACTATCGCAAAGAGAAATTTTTTTTATGCGTTTTAAGGTTATTACCAGCATTCTATTAAAAACGTTTCTAATTTTTATATAACATAGACTATGATAACTATGAAGGTAATTAAATTAGTCTAGTGAAAATAATTTAATTTTTATTTCTATGAACATAAAATATGATTGGTGAATAATCTATTTTTTAGGATTCCCTCATTAAATTGTGGGATTTTTCACCTAAAATTATAAATTATTAAATGGACTCAGTTGTGTCTTGATGAAAAATGATATGTAAATTTCTTATTCATCACATTAGTTAAAAAACCCTAGTAAAAAGTATGATTCCCATAAATTGTAATTAGATAATATGAGTTTTTAATTGAAATTTTAGAACCATTAATTATATGGAAATATTAGTAAAATAAATAATTATCATAAAAGTATAAAGTATATAATCACTCATAATGGGTTGACTATGTGATAAAGAGGATGATTGGAAGTGATTAATGATTATTTTTTCACAACCCATTGATGTCTTGGAAATGAAAACAATTTATCTGACACCTTGTGTTAGAAAAATAATTCTACAATAACTATTTTATATTTGGTACTTAATCCTTCCATTATTTTTTTTCTTAATTTTATCCTCGAAGTTGTGTATGAAGTAACTTCTTCTATTTTGTTTTAGGTTTTCCTACAATCATCACTATATAAATGAATTAATAAATACCATAAGAAATACAATAACGTATAGGAAGGAGTAGAATTATTCAAAAGGAATTTTTTTTAATTTAATATAATTAAAGATTGTTTTTTCATTTGAAAAAATACTACGCATGCCATATGATTCCTAGTTGAAGAATTAATTCTTAAATAAAGATTATAGTTCCCCATTTTTCATTCATCCAGGAAGCAATAAAAATTATAGAGAACATCAGGGGAATTACTGATTGGATTGAATGAATAGAAATATTTCTGATATTACCATGAAATATTTGAATTGTCAATATGTTAAAGAATAAAATATATTATCAAAGGTTTTGATTCATACATTACCAATGTAAGAGTAAAAATGGGAAAAATATACATTGATTTGGTGGCCATACTCCCAAATAATTATCATTGTAATAATTAAGTTGGATTTATTTTTTATTGACTGAGTAAATATGAGAATTTTCATACCATTGAAGAAATTATTTATTTAAATAAACGTTCTTGATTATATAAGTAGGAGAAAACTAGGTTACATTTAGTTTCTATTAATATTATATATGAGTGTGATCTGAGGATCAATTATATTTTTTAGGAAGGACTCCAGAAATCATTGAGAACTATATTATATATATAAATACCATTTCATCAACAATTTTATGGAAAATTAGAAAAAAAAAATTAAAACATTAGAAGGAATTCATAATGATTTTTCATTGGATAAGCAGGGATGTTACTATCAACATTTTTATTTGGTTGAGTTATCTTATAATTTCCATTTTCATTATAATACATATATGGAACATTTTGAGGCATAATATGGAAAGTGGTATCAAAGAAATTAATTTTGGGATTAATTGGGTGAAAGGAAGAGGAAGAGAAAAATTTTCTAGAGGAAGTGACTCGTAAGGAAAAATTTATTCATGAAAATATGAGGATCGATTGGAGTATGAAGAAGGGTTTTTTCGTATAATATATGGAATGAAAATTCATTCAAGGTAGGTGATCATTATTTTTTTAAAATATATTCATAGATAAGTGTGATTTGTTTTGTTAAGAGGGGAAATTTTGTTCCATGATTCCTTCGAATATATGAAATAATTGATAGATTAGGATCTGTTTCATACTCAGTGGCCTTGCATTGGAGTTTATCCCAAATAAACAATGTGTTTCTTGTATTGATGTTACAAAAGTATTATCCAAACTCACCACATGTTTTATATATTTTTGGTAGTTTAGTTAGAAGATAACCTTTCTCATAAAAAAATATAGTTTATATTATTGATCATAGAGAGAATTTATTCTAGAATAAGGTAATTCAGTATGTTAAACATTTGTGCTAAAACCATACGGTTTATGAAGGAGCATGGGAATCTAAAAAATTTATGAGGAAACGGTATCCCCAATTTTGTAATTATAAGACGTAATTATTATTAATTAATTTCAAAGGGTGGAGAATGATACAACACATGTACTGATAGAATAAATTATGTTCATATTTATTATGATTCTTGAATTATTTAGTTATATTTATTATTAATATATAAAGTAATTTTTAAAACAAAAATTGATATTGTTTTATTATAAAATTTTCTTCTAAGATTTAATTAAGCATTTTCCTTATAAAATTATTGATATTTAATTTGAAAATAATAATATTATTTTTTTAATCGTTTCAAAATAATCATTGAATGGATTTTTTATAACTTTATGAAAATAATTATTTTTCAAAGAATAGTAAAAAAATATAAATTTTGATTCAAAAATGTATTTTTATTTAGTATATTTATGAGGTAAAATATTTTTTTAATGTATTTTAATCATGTCATTATTTTATATTGATTTAAATTAAACCAATTATGATTTCTAAAATATATTTTATAATTTAATATAGTGTAAAAACATTTTAAATTTTAAAAGTTATTTTCTTTTGAAAACTCACTTTTCGTTACATTTTATCAGTTTGTTTTTAAATTAATTTACGAGAAGTCTATGATTTTAATGTTGAAAAATGAATTTCATATATAGAATCAATGGTTACAAATGAATTAAATAGGCTCATTCAATTATTTTCATTATGACTATTTACATTATATTTTTATCACCACTATAAATGTTAGATTATATAATTTAGGTGAAACATAATTTGATAATAACCATAAAATTAACCTAAACATACCTAAATTATACTTTATGACTTTATCCTAACCATAATCATACAGGATTATAATTTTTTACCTTTTTGGTATACATTTGTAATATTTTATTCTTTATAGTATTTTATTTAATGAAATAAAAAAATGTCAAAATCATTTAATTAATAACTGTTATATTTTTAATATGGTGTTATCCAATAGATAGGTTCAACAAAAAAATATTCTCTTTAATTATAATTTATTTTTATTCAATATGAAAATTTATAAATAATTTTTTATTGAAGAAATTGTTTCCTTAATTTCCTTCCCAATATAGATGTGATCATTAATCAGTTAATGGAAAAAATGATATTGAAAATATTAAAATAAATATAATTTTAAATAATTAACGTGATAAAATAATCATATATATATATATATATACTTTTCATGTTTTATATATAATAATTTATTTATTTAAATTATAAATGTTATGATAAGATTATCAAAGTCAATGAATTTAATAATTCTAAATACCAGGATTATTTATATTTTATAGTAAATATTATTTAATTAAATAATATAAAATATATAAAAACATAAATTTATCCAATATATCATGAGAAGGATTATAATTTCATCTAGGGCTCATTTATTTTTCTTCTTTCATTTTATAAAATCTATATTGACCTTAAAAGTGTATAAATCAATGTCGTCATGGTATGAGATAAAGAAGATAAATGAGGGTTCAAACCAAAATATAAATGTATAAATATAGTCAAAACATATATTATAGTTATTGGATAATGGGATTTATACCTATATTCATCTTATATTATAAATTAATATGTTTAGATCAATTTTATATCAAAAAATAATTTATATTAATTTATTTGTATGAGAAATTCAAAGAGTCACCCAACCCTCTATTATAAAATGGATCATCTTGTTATCCTTTATTCACACTTGAAAACCATTTTTGGATTTGAAAATAAATTCCCAAATACCTATCTAAAATCTTTATCTACCATATAGTTTTAATTTTTTAGGAAAAATACCATCCTTAGTAGTATTAAGATGTTAAGGAAATTAAAATTTCCAAAGAAGAGGTATTTCTCTTATCTACATGTTGTAGATTTGTGTCCTCTATAAAATCCCACAAACCATATTAAAAAAATGATAAATAATAACTCATGTTTCCTTTATATACTAATATTTTATTATGTTTTTGTACTGTCCAATATTCATTTCATATTCCATCAAATTGGAAAACAATTCAACAGTAGTGTTTACAATGAACAACCGCATCGTGAACAACTGTAATTTGATTTCCATCACTGGATATCATGACTGCATATAATTGGGGAATTAATTTCTTTATATGATATTAATTACATATTTATAATTATTAAATTATAAAATTTCTTTCACATTCTTGCATTTTCATTGAGAATAAATGATAACATTTTATTCTGTACATGTGGACTGTGACCTCCACGAAGTTATGTCATTCGTATTTCATCACCATATAAATTAGATGATGTATAAAGTATATTTTAAGATGTAATGTGAGATATATAATGTTATAATAATTATTTATAGAAAAATATTTTTTATTCTCATTCTTTAATTATGGTAGGGAAATGAAAATTTTACTTACTAGTTCATACAACATATTATATCCATGATTGAAATGTTGTTCATTTTTAATTACAATAAAAACAGATGGATTCCAAATTATAATATTTTTATAAAAATTAAAAATATTTAATTTTAATTATTTTATATCTGATTGGATAATGACCACTTTTACCATATTCAACATAGCAAATTATTTTTGGATATATGTTCCGAATAACGTAGAAACATCTATCATGAACATAAATGGTTATGTAATTATATATAACATAGTAATAAGTTATATTAAGACAACAATTAGCTGAACATTTTTTATAAAGGTAGTAGAAATATAAATTATATATATTATTAATGAAGATAATGAACATATGCGATGAATCATGCATGAGGAAATGAGGTTTCTATTACATCATATTTATAAGGACCCCCTTTCAATACAATTAACCAATGTCAAATGAAATTTTATTTTACATGTATTGAATAAATATAATTTCATATAATCATGATTCCTAAAATAATAGAATTTTTCCTTTTATATTTTCTATGATCATGTGAATTAATATAATTTCATTATTATGTGTCCATTATTTACATTTTAAAAAGTAATTTTTAAAGAAAAGTGTATTTTAATATCCAAATGTGCCATCATATTTATTTAAAATTGATTTTAAAATGTTTACTAAAAAAATTGAAATCATAAAATGTTTTATTCATGATATTATACTTGAGAATTAGATAATAAATTGATGAAGCTAATACACATTATACAACCAGTCAATGTATATCATAGAGTGTGTGGGAATCATTATACGACAAATTTTCTATAGTATAAATGATCAATATAATATTTTTATACTTTTCATATATCTTGGTATCATAGTGATTCTGTGGAAATCAACTTGTAATTTTGTATATAAGTACAAAAAAGGGGAAAAATTCTTGAAAATTTTCATTTCTGAGAAAGAAATTATAATGTATTATAATGGTATATAGGTCCCAAAAAAGTGGTATATCTTGAAAAAGTAATATCAAAACGACATTGTTTTCAAATAATTGAGATATGGGGAGTATGATGATAAAATATTATAATGTATTTAGAAAATAGTATATTTCATCAAGTTATAATATTTTAAATATAATTATTACAAGGATTTATAAATAATTTTTGATTAATATAAAGAGTTTGAAAATCAAATATATTTTTTAAAATATTGATATACATAGGAAGTTTTATTATTGGGAAATGGTATGAAACATTTAAGAAAGGACATTCTCAACACCCCTCGGGATGGAACAAAGCACCGCGGTATGAAAGACCACACAATGGGAATGATTTGGCCCAGAAAATAAATAAAATTAATAGAATGAAAATTTATATAAATATATCCTTGATGTATCCATACATTTTATTACAAAAATAACAAATATAAGTTGAAAAACAACATATAAACCAGTATTATATAAATGAAACCCCTTAAACTTCCATCAACTCCCTCACAAAATAATCCGTAGTTTTAATTTCTAGGAATTCACATGTATGGAATACATTGATAAAATAAATAACTAAAAATATGTATGATAACATTGGGAAATAAATTTGGGAAATGTTAACAAAATAAAACAACCAACTATACCATATATGGCTCCATGTGTCTCCATCGAGTCCAAATATAGTAAACTCTCCATGTGAAATCGAGCATTGAATCAATAATGGGAAATTAGAAAATTGGAAGGCCTACCTCACTAGTATACAATTACTATACCACACATAATGACATCATCAAAGATGAAACCAAAAAACAAAACCAAAAATTCAATAATAATATTGGGTGGTCTACATATCTAGTTTGAAGAACATCTGAGACTCTCTTTTGAAACCCTTACATCAATTAAAAACCCTATTTTAGACGAGATGTTCAAGTAACTAGATTCAGTTGAGTGGTGTAATTTTAGCTTTGATTCACCGAGGAGGAGCACCAACAGTGCATGGATACCATGTAAATCTAATTATATCATTATTGGTTCACAAATGGTAAACGTTTTCTAATTAGATAAGAAATATTTTGTCAGTCCTTATTACATGATCATAGATAAAAGAACTCCTATTAACAAATTTTTAGCATTGATAAATGTATGACTTTATTAGCGCTAAAAAATAACTGATAAAACCATTCTTTATGAGTGCTAAACTTATTGATCTGAAAAACCTTCATCATTATTTGTGCGAAAAAGATCTGATAAATATGTTTTCATCAGTGCATATTAATTAAGTGCTGCTAAATGATTTATAATTAAAATTGTTGAAAAAATTTATATATTTATATATATTTAAGAAATTTATATAAATATAAATAGAGTAAATATATTCCTTTTTAAATATATTTTTTATTATTTTATAATTACCTATTTATATTTAGAGAATTATTTTTTTAAAATCAATATTTATATCATTATATATATTTATATAAATATACATATATATTTAATAAATACATATAAAAGAAATTATACTAAATATATTCATTATTTAAGTAAAAGTAGTATAAATTTAAAAATTATTAAAATATATAATATAATTTATTTAAATATTATAAATTCAGTTATAAAAAATTATTTATTAGTAATTATAAATATATAATTTTATAAATATAGTAAATTTTCATTTATAAATATATTTATTTATTAATATTTTTTTAAAATATTTTTTTAACATTATTAATTAATATCTAATTTTATATGCATGTATTTATGTTAAACATGAGTGGAATTGAATAAATTAATAATATGAACACATAAACAATATTACAAAAAATGGAAACTTTTTATGTGTGCTCATTGTATATAAAACTGAATTAATTATGGATATGTGAAATAAACATACCACATATTTTATTTATTTGAATTAAAAAATCAATTGATATTGAATAATATGTCATGTTCTATGAAATTAGTCAATATTTTTAATTCATATTAATTTTTAATTATAAACCATTATTAAAAAAAGATATGAATATTTAATGTGAAGGGAATAAACAATTTATAATATATAAGTCATTCTTATATACATTAATATATATAATTTAACAACATCAGTTATCATAATTATCTAATTAAGTAAAGTTTTCATATTTACTTTTGTATAATAATTTTATTAATTTTTTTCAATAAATATTTAATTAATAAAATTAGTAATATTTTTTAAAAAAACTGAAAAATTATTTTCAATTTATTGAATTTTTTTAATTTATTTATTTGTACCTTTACGAACTCTAAACAAGAACTGATGAAAGATATATTTATCATTTCTAAAATTAATGTGATGATAATTATTACAGTTTATCAGTGTAAAAAATAATGTGCTGATATATTTTACCCTTTATCAGTGATAAAAAATAAGTGCTGATAAAGGATACCCTTTATCAATGATAAAAATAAAGAACTGATAAAGGGACCCTTCATCAGTGATATAAAAAAATTATGATAAAATGTTAAATTTATTAGTTCTTACCTTATCAATGACAATGATGAAATTTATCGATAGTTTTGTTTTCGAGTGCTGATAAAAACTAGTGTTGTTAAAATCCAGTTATGTAGTAGTGATGTTTCCTAAAAGAGTTTCTATTTTCATAATATTTTGTTTAACTTTTTTCACATATCTAAATGTGTGTGTTTGTTTTCTTGTGAAAATGATTAATTTTACCATCTCAATTAAAATTGAAGAAAGGTAAATATTTCATTATCTTTTATGTCATTCACTCGACTTACAAATATCTTTATCTTATGTATCTTACTAATTTTTTTATTTTACCATATTTTTAAATTTTTTTTCAATATATTTAATTAATGGTAATAATAAATCACATAAGGTCTTTTATTTTTCCTTTAATAGGATACTTGGTCCCCCTTATTGAATCGTATATAATATAGAGAAAATATTAATATCATCTTTCCCAAAACCCTCACCCAGATATCTAAAAACATGAGCGTTAAAATAATCATGAATTAAGATAATGATTGTTTCTCTGTGTTATCAAATTTCTAAATACTCAGAATCCTCATGTGGTTCCACTTCTTCCATAGTATAGAAAAATAATGTTTAAGGACACGAACCCACCAAGAAACTTCCTAAAACCATTCCAAAGGCACCTAAAGATATGCATAGTAAATGGATTGAAGTCTAATATATGTTTTATCATCCAATTGATTCTCTAATAAAGAATTAAACTTCATGTTTCTCTTGTATCACACTACAAAAGTCATCAAAAGTCCTCTAAAGCCTCACTTTGGTGGATTAATTTTTAGTCTTCCCAACTATAACTTAGGCCTAATACATTCAAATATTCCCACATATCACAAAGTAAAGAAACAAAAAAGTTTAACCAATTACCACATGGGTGAGATACATACTATTCCACTAAATAATCACTTATGAGAGATATATCCCTATCCCCTAATGTGTCATAAGGGTAAAACAACCACCAATACTTTTTATATTTCATACCATAAATTATGGGACACTAATTTACATGAGTCCTTTGTCTATGGGAAACAAAATAACATCATCATCCGAAGCCACTAAATGTATATAATATGGTCATTGGTCACAACACCATTTCCTGATCATGATAATTTAATCCCATTGTAAATGATGTCTTAAATTTTACCTACCTATTATACATGATCTTTATATTAATAAAAATAAAAAACCCAGGTGGCCTCGACAATCCCACCCAAAGCGATAGTGGAATAATATTAGGAAGAATCATTCTTTCCATTAATAATGATGAAATTTAATTTGAATAGGGTAGTATATACGTGTTTAGAAAATACATATTTCATGGTGTTGGGTTTAGAATCATTTTTGGTGAAGAACATGGGAAAGGCACATATTTCATCCCAACACCCTCAATATAGCCACTCCCTTGTCAACTAGCAGATGAGGAGAACATATAAATTATGGGTATCATTAATGAATTAGGGCCCCAAAATTTATTATAAGACATCAAACATCTACAACCATCCAACAATGTCTCTTTTCCCCCAGTAGACAGGGTTGATAAATCATTAATGGGATCCTAATTAATGTGTAATCCCTTATCTAGTTGTGATAGTTTTATGTGATAGTCTTATACTATCTCATGTTTCTCACTGTGGTCTAGACTAACATGTTAATAAATATTAATGTTGATCATATCATTACCATAGTAATTATATGAATCCCAATGAAAAATTACCATCTAACAAAACAATATTTGATTTGATTCCCATCTAGGTAATAATGTGGGAATCCTCCAATCTTTGCTATAAAAACCCCCCACCTAGTGTGTAAAATTGATTTATGGATACTTCCTTTTTCATCCTCATTTAATGAAATTCACGATTAAGGAATGAAATTCATAATGAATGATATGTATTCAAGCCATATGCCCTACGGTTTCAAACATAAAGATTATTCCTTCTATAAGTTCCACACCCATATTTTATACGAACCTCAATCCTAGTATTCTTCACTTCATGATGTTAAAATGTATGTCATAGTCCTCATCAAATCACTATAAAAAGGTTCATTGTGACATATTAAATGGAAGAAAACTATCTGGGTTCTGATTCCATCCACATGAATATGTTTGAATTACTTATCAAGTTCCAAACCAAATATTAATAAAATATTTATCTCCACAGATGATAGTAAAGTGTAGAATTTACAATTTTATTGCTTAAAAAATAATCACTACATAATGAAACAGAAAGTATAACCTCTAAAAAAAATATATAATGCAATATTTATGGAGGACCTCATATACAAAAATCTGTTTTTATGATAACATATTGTAGTAATTTATTATTAACATAAGGGTGACCATTCCTGCATATGGGTTTGGGAATGATTCAGAAATAAATTTTCACACTCTAATAGAGCCCCGTGAAAGGCTATAATACCCCAATATCAAAGTGATGAGACTAACCTACCATCCTCTCAACCAATGTGAGTACCCAGAAATAATTTTCAAGAAATACATAGAGATTTCCTACAATTTGATGTATGTTTCATGACCATCATGGAATATGGAACCATTGGGTATTTGTTGTTTCACGAATAAACCCACTTGAAACTACACAAAAGAATCACAATAAACATTAATATAGAAGGAAAATTTCGAGAAGGATAGGGTATACTAAATAGACTTCCTTAAAATTTATTTGGACAAGGTATATATATTATATAATGGATTTATGTCTATTAATTTGAGAAATAATGATCTTGTATTATGAATAATGTAGGAAAATGAAACTATAGTAAAACATTCCAATGATAAAGTTGAATCCTTTTAGGTATTGATAATATAAACTGAAAATAATATAATTTAGGTACATTTTATTCAGGGTGGTTGATATCCATTGTGAAAAAAAATTATTTGTGTTAATTATGTGCTTTTTCATGTGTAATCACCTTTAGATCTATGGAATTAATTTTTGAATGAGTAAATGATATAGTTCTGATTATTGGAAGGTGAAAATATGGGAATATATTGTTAATTTTTTAATAAGAGGACATTTTTTCTAACCATTTTTGTGGATAACATGTTTCTTGATAAAATATATATCCAAAGGAGTCATATATTCATTAATTATATTGGGATAAATAATGGAGGTCATGATATCTATAAACAGTTATATGAACTCACTCACACATGGGATACATGACAATTTCTAATAATTATTCATAATACACACAACCCAAATCCCAAATATTGAAGGATGATTATAAATATAATGTATATTGATGTATGTGGGGTATTAAAACCTTTCTCTATGGGTGTAATAAGTTAAAATGTTCTCATCATCATTTATTATAGTAGGATGTCTTGCATAAAAGTTTTACCACAAAAATACCAATAGTTCAACTGTATTACATTATATCATAGAATAATGGAGAATATTAATGAGATAAATATTCTAAAATTTAATATTTATTATGGAATGAAATTTATGAAGAATCACATGGAAGAATATATTTGTAATTATGAGATATGACACTAAATTTTTAAAAAGAGGAATACATAGAAAAATGAGGTAATTTTGAAGATGAGATCTATAATTAATAACATGGATAAAAAATTATCATTTTGAATGATATATACAATATTAATAGATATTAAATAATATTTATCTTATTATATTTTGAAAATAGTAATTTTTATGAGCTAGTAATGGGAAGGAACCCTACATGTTCATTTACAAGATGAAGTCTTCCTGAAAATATATCAAATTTTATAAATATTAGTTATTTATTATAGATAAGAAGAAGAAATGATTGTTTTCTAATGAAGGATATAATGTTTTTTCATGGGTACATACATACAAAATAAGAGAGTTTGAATCCTATAAAATGTTGAAATAAAATCATTGAATTTAATGAGGTCATTTTTCTGGAGAATGAGTAGAATTATAATTCACACGAGTACTTTTTAGAGGGTTGAAATTTTGAAATTACTATAAAAATGATGATGATATGGGTATCCTTGGGTCAACTCATGGGGATGAAGTTGACCTAATTTAATTTCCCTATAATGTTTAAATTTTGGGGTGTTCATGGGGATTTAAACGATAAAAATGAATTCTTATAGTCAATATAGACATCATTGTCAGTGAACCAACATTATATTTAATACTATAAGAATTAACAATGTGTAATAAAGATTATCCTTATATCATGAAGTTAAAATGTATTTTTATGTGGCTACTAATGATGAAAATTTCTTTAAAATGTGGGATAAATAAGGTGATTAAATTGATAATAATGAAACCAATGACATTATTTAATAAGAATGAAGGGAATATTTCATGGAATCAAAGTAGATAAAAAATAAAAAACTCAATAAAGGAAACTAGGTTATTTAGAGAAAAATACAATCAATGTGAAAATGATAATCCCAAATAAAAACAATTGATATCGATTAGACATTTTCCATTGTATCCCTATTATGTACTATTCCACTTTTCCTTGAAATGGAGATGTATTGGTAATTAAAAATTTTACAAAAATATAAAAAATAAAAAAGTTATAATGGATTCTTAATTTAATGTGTATAAATTGAGATAAATATATGTTGGTCAATTAATTCATTTTTTTGGCTAGTTGAAACATTAATGTCATAATATTCATATTTTAATAAAAACATTAGCATGTTCTTACATCAATGAGGAAGAGTTATACACAATATTCATAAAATGACGGTAAATAATAAAATCATTTTTTAGATAATTTATCTTTATGACATAATTTTTGGGGGATTAATCAATGGAAAATATAATTCTTTTAAATAACTCAATACATGTGAGTTTTTGAAATCCTTGAATTATGAGTTTGAATGTTTATATTTTTTATATATGACTTGGGGAATATATATATAATTTTTTTGCCTTAATCAAATCATTCCAATGAATATATAATGAGAAATTTTGTATAATATTCCATGGTGATGGAAACACTAGTACATTCATAGGAGAAGTATTGAAAGATTAATGAAAAAAGAAATATTTTTGTGAAATAATATGGGAAAATAATTTGAATTTTAAATTATTGAATATTCACATGACACAAAATTATATTTCATAATATTCAGTCCATACATAACCAATGTTTACTTAAGGATATCTAATTAGATTTAACGATTTATATCAATTATTTTCTTTTAAAATCATATGGTATTTAAGAAAATTTAATATTAATAAACTAAAACATAAAATATTGATATTTATACATGCGTATTAGGTTTGGTCAAAATATGAGTAAAATAAATATATTGTGGTTGATTTTATCTTTATGGAATTATTTTTTCTTTTTTTAATAATGAATAATTTTCCCATTTCAATAAATACATGTATATAATAAATATATTGTATAATGTACAGAATAACTATGGATGAAATGATGGATTTTAAATATTTATGTTGATGTAAAATCTGTAATTTCACTAATGTGTGACAATATTAGTGATATGAATCATATTAAAAACATTATCATTCATTTGAGGACAATGAAATTTGATAAATAATAGAGTATTATTAATGAGTAGGTTTAGAAGGAGCTAGTGTATTCAATGAATTTATCAAAAACAATTAGGATTCTAAAATCATTATATAGAGACAAAAACCAACTATAAATATTTTTATATGATTATTAAACATTACTATACATAATTAAAACACAATGATATTAATGGAATAGTGTATTTTGAAGACTGCGTTCTTAATACATTGAAGTAATCAAAAACATAAATCCATATTTTTTTCAATTATGACCTCTTAAAACCATTTTAACCATTAAAAATACATAAGATAATTCTAATAATATAATAAATAATGGTGTGTGCTAAAAATACATGTAAGGGAATAAACATGATAAAGAAACATAACTTTTGTGTCAAAGGTACAAAATGATGTAATAAAAGTGACAGTACATGAGAAATAAAGTATAAGAATACCTTAATAAGCATTGTATCATATGATCATGGAAACATGGTAATGTGGAAATTAAAAAAACATGACATTATCATATGAAAATTCTAACAATAATGTAGTCATAAATTTGTGGATATATTCCTAAAATGGATTAGGATCACTACCCAATCAATGAAATGATTCCTCATGAGACTAAAACATTACCCAAGTCATTAGAGGGATATATAATTCTGGGTAGACCGATCGCATTCATCTCATGTACATTAATATTTTTGACACATTAGGATATCATTTATAATCCATAAATATATGAATTACCCATGGAATGAAATGGGTTGCATAATCCTATCTCAAAACATAATAAAAAAATATTAAATAAAGAATGCATTTGAGAGAAGATCATAAGGAAATTTTTACCCAATAAATAGAATGTATAATAAGCATGGATACATGTGAGGTATATATATAAATAATTTAGTATCATAACAAAAAATTAATTACTAATAAACTTATTTATACATAAAACAATCATAACCCGAAAAAAGTGTGGGTTAGAATTATCCCTTACAATGAGACAAATTCACCAGTTGTATTCTTTATCTATCTAAATAATAAACACATTTAAATTATTTACATTCATTGTAAAATATTTTATTCTTCTTATTAATTTTATTTTATTCACTACCATGTCATATTAAAAAAGAAAACATATTAATTTCACATCAAATGTTTTATTGATAAATTATTCATATCTCCAAAATCAATTTAGTAAGTTGACATGGATAAAAAAGATATTTAATTAATCATATCATGAATGGTTATAATGACATAATTATAAATAGTCATCAAAAAATAAAATTTCTAAACCATATATGAAATATGGTTATGAGATATGATCCACATTACAATTACGGAGACAGTAGGTTGTAAGTACACATTAGTAATGTTTCCTTTTTTCAAGACCAAGAAATAAACAAGGTTAGTGTTTTTTAACATTAAAGGATGATAACTAAATCATATATATCATATTATTTCTTTAAATAACCATCAATATATTATTCATGTGACAAGGTAAAAAATTAATGACTTCATTTCTCAAGTACATAGTACACCATACTCAAAAACAATATTATCAAATATTCAATTAATGTTATGTTAAGATGTTATATGATATATTTATTCGCAATAATATTTAATATTTCATGAATATAATATATAAACATCAAATTATTCTTAATTACCATCCATGTAATGTGTAATAGAAAAAAAAATACATCACTTTAAAAGGAGATAGTCCACAACACAAATGAGCGACATTATTGTATTTTATAAAAAATAGAATATAAGACTATATATAAGATATTATAATTAAAAAATGAAAATTATAAAATAAAAATATTATATAATGATTATATAGATGATTATATATAGTTGTGACAATTTGCCGTGGGACATAAATTACATGGAAATGTAGAATCATGAAGATATGGGTGGTCTTTTCTAATAGTGGGAGTGGGCACAGTTTGAATTTTTTTAAAAATGGAAATATGCATAAATATTTTCATCACACAAAGCTAAAATATTTAACATTAATAAAAAATATAAGATATAATTCCTAAAAATTTACATAAAATAATATTTACACTTGTTTTTGGCCATTATAAATTCTTATCTTTTTAGTTTAACCTGAGGTATATACAATTTTACCTTAACTATGGTAAATAATTTTTATTATTTTCACTATTCCTTATGCATAGAAATTATGATTACCTAAAAAGATAAAATAATATAATTTTATTTGAAATTATTCATCAATTTTCCCTAATTCCACTCACATATGTGGAATAATTTAATTTATTAATAAACCCATAGTCTTTTAAAAAAATACGAAATGAAAACATGAAAAATTTGAAAAAATAAATCCAAATTAAATATATAATTAATTAGAATAACCAAATAATTATTAAATAATATATAATTGAAATAATTTTATTTTTATAATAAAATAATAAACTGGGTGTTGTAATTTCTGTAAATTAAAAATCATATTTTAATAAGAAATGTTATTTGTCACTATTAATTGAAAAATAAATTTTTTTAGAAAAAAAATTATTTAACCTAAAAATTATTTTGATATAATGGTTATAGAAAATGAAAATGGTACTATGAAATAAGTTTTCTAAAAAAATTAATTTTATAATATTTTATCAGTGGGAAACTAAAAAACCTTTTTAAAAGATACTTTTTTTCGGAAAGCATTTATTTTTCGAAAAAATGGTTCCTAGTGTATTTCAATGTAATAGAGAAGTATTGAAATTACCATATAAATTTCTTAAAAAGACAATTTTTCATAAATTATTTTGTTATGTAACCTCCAACATAATGATTAGAATATAATATCAATGTTTAAATAATTGAATATTGTGTTGCATTTAATCAAGATGTCGTTTGCAATAAAATCTATTGATAAGATTTAATTTATTTAATGATAAATATATTAGGAATACAAAGAGTGTTGAATTATTAAAAAATAAATTACTCTTACAAAGATATCATGTCACAAACTATTTTGAAAATAGTAGAGGTTACTTATTCTTCATTGCCTCTTCTTATTACCTAGTTTCATCCTTGAGGATTAGGTTTTTCCACAAGACCATGGCTGGGTGAGTTTTATTATTTCAAATAAATTATCTCTACAATATAAGTCCTTCACTAGCTTATCCCCATATGAAATATAGTTATCCAGTGGTATCACCTATAAGTTTTATATATGTGAGGGTTTTATTATGTACTTATTCAATTGGGACGCATGGAATACAATATCTGCATGAGATATCCTTGGTTGGAGAGTTAATCGGTAGGCTACTTTTTCATTGTGATAAAATAACTCAATGGGTATGATGTATCTTAAACTACATTTTTACATAATTCCAAGCCTCATCTGTATCATCTATTATAATATATGGTGGATCTCACAATATATGACCATTATATCTAGGTCTCATCAATAGTTTTCTATATATATTTATAATAATACATTCACATATTTGATATAAAGATGAATTGTTTAGAAATTCTCTATCATACCTTATCCATGATCTAGTCCCTTGAGAATCAAATACTCAACTACAACCTTTTATTATGGACACTACCAGTGTTTCCCATATAGTAAATAATAAGGATACATATAGTTACTAGAATTGAAATAATTTTTATATGATAAAAATAATAGGGGAAGGTGTAAATTATTCCATCGTTGGATATCCATTGATCATGACCTTATTATATTATCAAGAGATTATATAGTTTTATCAGACTATAAATCCATTATAGGGTGATAATCATTACTACAACTGATATTTATCTATAATATATTCTAAAGGATTCAGCAAAACCATGAGTTAATCCTTAGATATTTATTAGATAAAATAGTGATGGGAACTCCAGGAAATATTTTAACTACCTTTATTTATATATTATAATGTTATTCAAGAAAGAAATATTTCATGGCTGAAATTAAATATTATCTCTTTTAAAGATGATCGACTGCTACCCATATAGGGTTATATCATTTTGGTGTCCTTGTGAGTCATATGATTAAATCCATAGTTATGTTTTCCCATTTCAATATTTTTATAGGAAATAATTTCATCATTCCCTTATAATTATATTGATCATCTTTACTTTTTTCATATACAAAGCAGCAAGATACAAATTCTGAAAAATCAATTTTTATTTTATCCCACTAGATGTTTTTCATTTTATCCCTTTAAATCATAGTTATTCCAAGATTAATTGATAATGATGATATTTAAAGGTCATCCAAAAGCTCCATATTTTGATCTATTTTTATAAGACACATATTTAAATTAAAAACCTTAAAACCCCATCATTAGATATGTTAATCCTATAAATTTTCCCCACCATTTTTTTCACGGCCTAATCTTCTTTATTTTCTTCCTTTATCTTATCAATAATGGTTATTTGATAAATTCTTTAATCAATGAAGGATGAATATCCTTTTATATTCCCATATCTATCCTATTCAAATCTAATAATATTGAATACCTCTCAATTGACACAATTGATAAAATAATCTATTCAAGTACACTTAAATCATATTATTATATGTTTTTATTTCAAGGATGGTGCGGAAATAATCCTCATGATACTCTATCCTCTTGGATTATCTCATATTATCATATATAAATACTAATAATAATTAGTTGAGTTAATACGAATAGAATCATTTTAATATGTCCAAAATAATTTTTAGTGAATTGATGTTTCGTAAAGAAATAATTAAGAAATCATAGTCTCCATACCTATTTAGAAAGATAGATCTCAAAATATCTTTCATATTTACATTCAATTGGTGATATCCTATCTAAACGTTAAACGTAGATAAATATTATGACATTCTGCCTTTTTATTACATAACATAACATAACATTTTTCTAATAAACAATATTTTAAAGTTTAGTGTCTTGGAAGAAAGTTACATAATACATGAAAAATTCAGGAAATTCCCCTAATCCACTTTAAAGGAGTCATCATTGGTTCATATTATGTTCAATTACTATATCTCTTAACCTCGAGACACACATCAATGGAAATGGTGACCATAAGGACCAATATGGGAAGGAAAGTGAAACAATTTATTTGTTATATTTCTGAATATTAAAAGGATCTTTATGAAATACATAAAAGAATTTGTAAGAATAATATCATCATAATAGGAAAATTAATCATAACATAGAAAAATTTCTTAATTTTTAAATTAATTAATTCATAATCATATCATTTAAGTGTCATAGAAATTACAAAGATTATTCACTAAGGTATCATAAACCATGTAACCTATAGAGATTAAATTCATTACCCATTTCTTTATAATTCTATTAGAGATCAGCATTTATATGTATTAATTAATATGATACACATATATCACAATATAATATTTAATAAATTACATGTGTTGAAAAAATGAAATGGGTTTCATATCAAAATAAAAACGTTTTTAAGAAGTTCTTAAAGACATGTTCATTGGGACATTTTGAAACCCATGGAAAAAGAATGAGGGTTTCAGGTATGTTATTCCGAGAATAAAATAGATATTTTTTTATCTATTTTAATACCCCATGAAAATAAATAGGTTTGAGTAATCAAAAAGAAAATAATATATCTTCATGAGAAATAGAGACAGATTATGGGAGTAAAATCAGCAATATAACCGATATGAGACATAGTTTTAGAAAACTTTAAAAAGAGAGGGGAAAATGTTATACTATTCATAAGATACTATAAATGAATTAAATAAATATTATTAAATGGATAGAAGAACATATTATAGAAAATTGGAAGTCAAACCACATAAATAAGGAAACTTCAAATGAAAAGAGAAGATGATATTTCCCTTACCATGAAGAGTAACACTTAAAAATTGATGATCGGGTCCTTGGGGTCTATAGGACACCATTTTATGACTTATTGGGTGTTAATAATATCATATATTCGTGGATAAGGAGTTGGTAATGAATGTAAAGGAAGAAATGAATTGGTATTTATAGAAAAAGTGAGGGAGTTTTTTTTAATTTTGATAGTCACCTCAGTAATGGTATTTGAAATTCCAAGGGATTTACCATGGTATATTCCAAAAGTATTGGCCACTTGGGACACCTATAAAAATATTTTAATCCAAATGAGTTTACCATAATATTATATTAATTATTACATCATTAGTATGTCATTAAATATTCTGAAAACACAAATACGTATTTTAACAATTAATTAAAATCTAATGTATTTTATAAAATTATCATATATCCACCCAAACATAATATCAATGTTATTATATAATAAATTTAATTTATTTTATATTAATAATATATATGTATGAGAAATTGGTCTTTAAAATATAAAAAAAATTCTTAAAAATTACTACGGACATAAAATGCATTGTAAAATGTATTTTAAAATTTCTAACACAAGAAAAAATAAATTAATTTATCATTTAAATTTAAATAAGAGTGATTTATTCATATTATTTATTAAAATAATACTTATTAATATAACATAGTTTATTATAATTTTTATATATTTTCTATAATGTATAATTTCTGTCTGAAAAATCAATTTATCAAATTCTTTATATTTTTATGAAAAACTAAACTCAAAAAGAAATTTAAGGAATAAAAAAATTTATATAAAAAATGGTTATACAATATGAAACTATGGACATGATACATAACCCATTATTACACCCATGTAGACCCTATGGGTGAGATATGAGACAGTGAAAGATTGTTGTGGTGACTTAGATAACATTTCTTGAGTAGTAATATTTACCAAAATGAACTTCCTTCATAGGTGAATGCATTCAATATTAATTTGTTGAAGATCATCATGGGATTTTCCAAGAGAGAAGACCAAATATGATTCCTCCGTCCCATGTTCAAACAAATGGGTTGCATATGAAATGACTCTATAAGATGAGGCCATTTACAATTGTTTTTATATTAGTCAGTTTTTTTATACTTGTAAAACTAATTATAATGACAAAATTAAAATTAAGAGTATTTTTTACAATGTTCATATTGAACAACAATCATAATTGACCAACAGTTAAATAATGCTTGAAACGAAAATGTCACATTTCAATTATTCTCAGATCATTGTTAAAGGGATATAGTTTTTTTAAGTACATAATATTTTGACATATATTTTTAGGAAAAAATATTATTAAAATGTTTTTGGTCGTTACATTCATCACCCCTTAAGAATTTTTGCCCCTATAATTTCCACTTTTTCACAAAGTTGTGGAAATGTGTGGGTACTTTTTACCCATTATTTCCTCTATTTCCCACATCATGTCTTCATATTTTTGTGTTCCTCTATAACACTATGATTAGGTGGTTATTCTTTTTGGGTATAAAATTGTCACTATGGTCCAAGATCTATAGCGATAAAATCTTACTCACGAGAGATATGTTGAAAACACCATAAATATGAGCTAGATTTGGAGGAATATCAAGTTGATAGTCCACTTATAATATGTGGTGAAGTATTTTATAAGGGCCAATGTACCTGGGGATAAAAATTCATTTCCTAATAAACATCATGGATCTCTTCAAAGGTGAAATTCGAACGAATAATTTGTAGCCAAAATCAATATCCCTGTCTCTTCGATGATTATCAACAAAGCTCTTCTACTAGATTTGAGAATGTTTTATGTGTAATTAGATGGAATGAACTATTATTTTCATCTCTTGCATAATATCAATCCTAAGATACATTATCATAGTATATTCATACCAACAAGTAAGTGTTCTACATCACATTCCATATAGAGAATCATACGGTTCTATTTGAGTATTTAAATGGAAGATGTTGTTGTATGATGACCCAACTAAGGGGAGATGTTGATCCCATCCACACTAAAATTCCATTGATCATGTTCTAAGCATGTCCACGAGTGTCTAAATTGTCCTTTTATATTAGCCATCAATTTTTGGGTGATATTCCCTACTAAAATTAAATTTAGTATTCGGAGAATGTTAAAGTCATCTCTATAATATTTATGTGAAGCATAGATCATGATCTGAAATGATAGATAGTGGAAATCCATGAAACCTCACCATAATCTTCAAAAAATCATCCAATGTTTGTAAAGAGACAAATCTTCCAAAGTAGATATAAAATTGATAGTCTTGGTGAGATGATCAACTATAACCCATATTTCAATGTTTCAATTGGAATTTCTCATATGACTAGTGACAATGTCCATAGTAATATGGTCTCACACCTATAATGGTATTACTTGAGGTTGTAATACCCAATTAGGATGTTGTCACTCCGCCTTATCTTTTGGCCCACCAGACACCTTATAGTGTAGTAAGAAATCCCCCTATTCACGATATCCAAACAATAATGATCATGAAGGCCCCATTACATATTTTTTATTTCACGATGTATAGATGAAGTAGATATTTGAGCTTCATCCCTTAGCTCCTTCTTTATTTCCAGAATATATGTAACACAATTCATAGTATGAAATTTCTATACACCTTCTTTGTAATACCCTGAATATTTATGAGAGTTATTCTTTATAATTTCTTTGATGTCTCTTGTTGTACGCTTCACCAAGATTAGCTTGAGTTGTATGCTAAAACATATTATCTTGTAGTATATGCAACACTATTCTTCGCTTGTGATGCGCACAATTTCAAGTTATTTCGAATAAAATTCATTTCACACAACACCAAGTATAGATTTTGTTCAATGTATAACTGAACTATATTTTTAGTATGTTATACACAACACTAAAGTAATATTTCCCTACACACAACCGTGACTTTCCTTGCATTACACGCAAGAGAAACATTCCTCAATATCTGGCATTGTACGCAATACTGAGATTCACTAAACAACGACATGTTATTATAATATTTTACAAACTAGATGATATGAATAGTAATACCCACTTTTTGAAATTTTATAAATTTTATCTTTCAAAATGGACTTCATTTTTTGATTCAGAATATTGAAATTATCCTAAGGAGAATTTTTGGTATTTTTCTGAAAACTGTCAATTTTTGATGAACAGTGAAAACACTGAGTTATTGGTTAAAACAGACTTTTTATTTAAATAATATTTTATTTTATTTAAATTTATTTTAGGTCAAAATAGATACATAATACCTATATAAGTTCAATGTAATTCATTGTTGTCATTTTATAATTATTTTAGATATATAAAATTTTTATTGAACGTTTTACCGTCTTTTACCCACCTCCTAAGAGAATTTGAAAATTTACAAAAAAACATAATTTTGCTGCTTCTATGTGTGGAATTTAAAAAAAATCCAAGAGACACGGTTGATATCAGAAAGTAAAATGTGGTTCAATAAGATAAAAATAATTTTGGGTGAATAGTAACTTTTTTACATTTATTTACCACGGTTAAAAATAAATAGGATAATTAAGGGTAAAAATGATATTATTATTACCCGAACACATGTAATATTTAAATTGGATAAGTGTAATTAGACAAAAAACAACCTTAGAAATAATATATGACCATTTAGGTCCACTTGGATTTGATGTGGGATTTTATTATTATTTAATTCAAAGTAGAGTTAAAAGAGTTAAAAATTAATGTTTAATAACAAAAACATTTTTAATATATAGTTATACATAAGTTAAATTAGACTATAAATATTCACCAAAAAGCCTTAATGATTTCTTAAATAATGGTATTTTATTTTTATTTTTTATACATTATATAATTTAATTTATTTATTACACAATGATGATGCAGTAATTACCTTATTAATGAAATATTAACATAATTGATATTATAAATAACCAAATAAATGTAATTTGAGACTTTTTATGAATTAGACTAATTTTATAGGTTAATATAGAATATTATGGTTATTTAAATGAATTTTTTTGAACTAATACTGCTGTTATGAATTTAGAAAAAACAAAATACGAAGTAGTGTCAAAATCAATATAAAAGAGATTTTAAATCAAATATTATATTATTAATGGATATAATAGTCCTAAAAATACAAGGTTCTTAAAAAATACTTATATAATAATATGTATGACATTAATGAACCAATTAGGGTCTTAATGGTAGTTTATAGTATGTTTATTAACCATATAGTGTAAGAATACAAGAAGACACGGTAAAAGTTAAATTATTTAACATAGAGTAAAATCTAAATGATAAGTTTAAAAAACTTTTCTAAAACCTATTGGTTGAGATTATTTTGACCCATCCCCACCCTAGCCTTGAAATAAGTCACTTTGGATCCATTATAAACTGAATATGAATTTATTATAAATTAATATTTTAAGTTTTTCCTAAGTTTCCCCTCTCCTACCTTATAAAAGGTCACCTCCTCCCTCAAGTGTTTTATCAAAATTATTTTCCATCTAGGATAATATAGGGTTCTGTTTCTATCCATATTTTTACATTGATTTGATTATGTTATGATGGAATTATTTTATTAAGTCCTTTTATCTTATATGGATTATTTTATGATGGCATGATGTTTAAGAATCCAATTTTTATTACATGGGTAACGCTATGATGTATGATTTATAATTTTGTGGAAAACATAAGAATGATTTCATTATGAGATTTATGGGACCTATATCTCCCTCCAATTCATTGGGTAACTATTTATATCTCATGAGATAGACATGGATGAAATGACAAGTTAATCCAGTTCAGTGATATAGGACTGGAACGAGGAGTAAACTCGATTCAGTAAGGGAATTTGTCCACTAGGATGGTATTGGAAGCAATTCCTGGGCTACTATGGAAATCATATCATGTTATTAATTGTTTCCAAAATTACATGTTTTATTTCCATGCTATTTTATCATGATTAATGTTCCTTTATGATCTACGCCTTACATACTCGAAGATTTATTTCACAACTCCAGATCTTGATGTTTAAAAATTATGTTGATGTTTTTATGTTCAAATTTATATGGTTTTATCCATGCTTACCCTTAATGAGAATTTTAGCTCACCCTTTATATGTTTTTTCCCCAGTATATAAATAACGATTTTGGGTAAGAAAAAAAATCTGCAAGATATTTATGGGAGATGTTGAAGATCATTTATCATGATTAGAAGATTATGTTCTGAGTTTCCAAAGACACTAAACTATTACGGTCCTTGGGTGTCATTTTTTTATGAATTAAGTATTCCGAAAAAGTAATGTAATGTCCATGTACGTCATGTTTTGGGTCTCTACAATTGGTATCATAGGGAAGGTTTAGTCGAACTTTAGAAACTAGGATGTGAAAACTTTACTGAGATCCCTAGAGATATTTCTATGTTCTGTCTAGGGATATCCCTAAGTTTAAGTATAAGTATAGGTTATAGTCCTAGAATTACGGTAACGATCATATAATAAATCCTAAAATCATAGATATTTAAGGTACACCCCCTTTATTATGTTTTATTTCATATCGTGATTTTTCCCTCACACTGTTTTTTTTTGGGGTTTAGATGGTGGATGAAACCCAAAGGGATCATGTTGATCAATGTAATGGACAATGAAATGATTGTCCTCCTGAACAAACCAATGTAATGGGAGATGGAGTGCAAAATCCTATTGCAATACTTACACAAGCTATGAATCATTTTGGAATTCCAAATGAGCATAGAAAGGAATAATATTCTATTGAGTCCTTCATGAGGAAACGTCCTCCTTCTTTCAGTGGGTCTTCTGATCCACTTGTTGGTGAACAATGGATTAGTACCATTGAAAAGTTATTTTCAATAATTCGTGGTTCTGAGCATGAAAATGTCATTTGGACTGTTTACCGGTTAGAAGGTGAAGTGGATGAGTGGTGTACTCTAGTAAAAAATACAAGGCCCCAAGATGAAATTGAATCCATGGAATGGGACGTGTTCAAGAACTTGTTTTTAAATAAGTACTTCCCTCATATTATTAGAAAAAATATGGAAAAGGAGTTCCTTGAGCTTAAGAAAAAGGATGATGAATCTATTGGTATATACGAGGTGAATTTTACAAGGCTTGCCAGGTATGCATCTGGCTTTATCATCCAATCAAAAAGTAAAGTTGATTGATTCTTCAGTGGCTTCAAACCATGTCTTTGAAGGGAATTAACTATAAGATACTTTAGTAGCTATGAAGAAATTGCGCGTTGTGCTATCAAGGTAGAACTAGAAGTTGGTGTAACATATCCATCACATGGTTTTGAAAAGAAACTACGGATGTAGTTCAAGGAAAAATCTCTAAACAATGGGTAAAAGAAGATGAATGTTTCGTTATGCTCAAAGTGTGGAAAGAAGCATGGTATAGATTTACTTAAAGGGACTAAAATGTTTTAAGTGTGGAAAATAAGGTCATCGATTAGCTGATTTTCGATGAAATGGGGAAAAGGTATATAATTATGAGAATTGAGAAAAGACTATAGAGAATGCACCACCAACCCTTCAATGCTTCAAGTGCAAGGAAATGTGGCATTATGCTAACCAATGCCCTAATCCATGGTTTAATCATGATCTACCTCAACAACCTCTTAAGGAAAAGGACAAAGATAAGTCACATGCAATCACTATTGGTGATGTTGAGTATGATAATGATGTCGTGGAATGATTATATAACGGGATTCTGAAATAATGTTGTGGAATCTAATTTATAGTACTGTGGAATATTGGAATATCTATGTATTGGTTTATTGTGGTTCTCAATAATTATATGGTACCGGTAACCATGAAAAGTCATTGAAATATTTTTGTAAACCAGATGATATGTGAATAATTAAGGGATATGGAGAAAATAATATTTTTTATAGTATTCATGAGGTCATGACTAATATAAGGACAAAGTGATATCATGGTTTGAGTATATAGAAATTTTGGGATTTTGGAAAGAGTTAACTTTTTACAGCATTCATGTTTTCAATAATTTTCAAATATTATTCATTTTTTCAAGAGAATTCATGATTAAGGTATTCAAATATTTGGAATGTGACCAAAAAGATATATCTTATGATATATTGGAGATAGATGATGGTATTCGCATGCTTGGTAGATGACCTTTCTAGTAAATTTTTTCATTATTCTATAAAATTGGACATAAGTATTTCTGACAAGACTAAAGGTTGGAATGGATTAAGTTGGACATTAGATAGTATTGTTTAAGGATTTTTTTTAAATTTTAAAATAGTATAGTTTTGGAAAAGGGACAACCTACGGGACGGGAGATAACCCGTCGCATCAGACAAGGTTGTGGGAATCGAACCCACAACCGAAGTGCGACATGCCTTTATCACCTACCTCTGGCCTACCAGAAGTCCCTGGTTAGTAGAAACTAGTTTCATTTTATTAAGCGGTATGATAGATGAAGTATAAGTCCATTTTTGGAATCATATATGATTAACCTCACCATAGATAGGCTTATGTATATTTGATAACTTTTACTAACCTTTTTTTTGAGATAGTTGGATTGACCCATCATTCTATCACATGATCTTTTAACACATCACGAATGAAAAATTCAACTTCATTTCTTTATGATATGATGTGGAAATTGTTCATCAAATGACCAATGATGAGATTGTACCAAAATCAAGTAAGTATTTTTCTAATTCAAAATTTTCAACTTTAAAGAAATGATATTGAGAAACAAAAACGTTGTCCTAGTATCCTCATATCCAATGAATCCGATGGTACCTTAGATAATAAAAAATTTATGGCTTTGTGATTTTTGGATTTTTCATAGCCATGTTCTCTACCTCTATCTATCAGAACCTGAGGGTTAGAATTCTCTTCCATATCCATATTTTCACCTCTATTATCCTCTATGGAAACCCAATGATGAGTTACTTTGGTTTTTTGTTATGTTTCTAACGATCCTTTTTAAAATAATGATTTAGTATTCCTTTATACGATATGGGTTTCTATGAAAGAAACTTTAAAGTAGAAAACCATTTATAACCTCAACAAATTTTGAGAGAGAAATTCATTTTAAGGGGGTAGAATGTAACACCCCACGATTTTATGAGAATTATTCTTTTTAATTTCTTTAAAGTATTTTTTTGTATGCTTCACCAAAATTACCTTGCGCTATACGCAACACCGTATTATCTTGTAGTATACCCAACACTATTCTTGGCATGTGATGCACATAATTTCATGTTCTTTTGAATAAAATTCATTTTACACAACACCAAGAATAGATTATGATCTATGTATAACTGAACAATATTTTGAGTATGTTATACACAACACCAAAGGAAGCGTTCCCTACACGCAACCCTGACTTTCCTTGCGTTACACGCAAGAGCAACCTTCCTCAATAACTTTCGTTGTACGCAATACCGAGTTTCACTAAACAACGATATGTTATTATAATATTATACAAACTATCCGTTATGAATAGTAATACCCAATTTTTAAAATTTTATAAATTTTATCTTTCAAAATGGACTTCCTTTTTGGATTTGGAATAACAAAATTATCCTAGGCTGAATTTTTGGTATTTTTCTAAAAACATTTATTTTTTGATGAATAGTGAAAACACTGAGTTATTGTTTAAAACTAAATTTTTATTTAAATAATATGTTATTTTATTTAAATTTATTTTAGGTAAAAATAGATACATAATACCTATATATGTTCAATGTGATTCATTGGTGTCATTTTATAATAATTTTAGATATATAAATTTTTTATTGAACTTTTTTCCGTCTTTTACCCACCTCCTCGGAGAATTTGAAAATTTACATAAAACATAATTTTACCGCTTCTGTGAGTGGAATTTAAAATATCCAAGAGACATGGTTGATATCAGTGAGTAAAATGTGCTTCAATAAGGTAAAAATAATTTTTGGTGAATAGTAACTTTTTAGAATTATTTACCACGGTTAAAAGTAAATAGGGTAGTTAAGGGTAAAAATGATATTATTATTACCCTAACACATGTATTAATTCTATTAGATAAGTGTAATTCGACCAAACACACAATTAGGAATAAAATATGACCATTTAGGTCTACTTGGATTCGATTATGACTTATTATTTTTTAATTCAAAGAAGAGTTAAAAGAGTTAAAAATCAATGTTTAATAAATAAAACATTTTTAATATATTGTTATAAATAAGATAAATTCGACTATAAATATTCATTAAAAATCTCAAAATATTTCCTACACAATGGTATTTAATATATATTTTTTAGACATTAAATAATTTAATTTATTTATGACACAATGATGATGCAGTAATTACCTTATTAATAAAATATTAACATAATTGATATTATAAAAACCCAAGTAAAAGTAAAATGAGACTTTTTATGAATTAAAATATTTTTATAAGTTAATATAACATATTTGGGTTTGTTAGATGAATTTTTTTCTAAGTATTAATGCTGTTATGAATTTATAAAAAACAAAATACCAAATAGTTTCAAAATTTACATACAATAGTTTTTAAGACAAATATTATTTTATAAATTGATATAACGGTCCTAAAAATATACGTATTGTAAAAAATACATATATAATAATTTATATGACATTAATGAACCATTTGGGGTTGAATTGGCAGTTTATAGTACGTTTATTAACCATATAGTGTAAGAATAGAAGAAGACATGGTAAACGTTAAATTTTTTAACTTAGAGTTAAATCTAAATGATAAGGTTACAATGGTGACCTAAACTTGTCTAAAACCTATTGGTTGAGAGGATTTAGACCCATGCCAACCATATCCTCTAAATAAGTCACTTTGGAGCCATTATAAAGTGAATATGAATTTATTATAAAATAATATTTTATGTTTTTCCTATGGTTCCCCTCTACTCCCTTATAAAAGGGACCTCCTCTCTCTCCTCTTTACACAATTTTGAGCCATCATGATTAGAAAACTCCTGTAAATTTCTCTTATAAACCCTTATAGTTATAACATATATGTTCTTGTCTTCTCAAAAGACCAACTCTAGTTCCCCAAGAGGATGTTTAAAAGAGGCCCGTCGAAGAAGAGGTAATCTCTTCTACCGATTCTTTCAAGTTACTTTCTTCTTCTACATGTCATTATTTAGTTGTTTCATTATAAAGTAATAACATAAGTATTACCTATATACTGATATGTTATTATAAATATGAAACAACCCTATTTTACCTTCTATCCATCCTTCGAAAAACCAAATCATCGTGCGTGCGTACGTACGGAATACCATCTCCACACCATGGTGTAAAATGTTTTTCTACCACCACCTTAAATGGATGGGTATAATTGTGTAAATAATAACTATATATGATTATTATAACATGATACAAGGTTTGAGATAATATATAATCCACTCCAATTCCATTCAATAATTATGGCAATGATATCATCGCTCATGCGTAAGCACAGATTACCGTCTCCACGATGCGATGAGATTCATTCTCCATGTTAACCATTCATTACTGATTATAAAGTATATATAATGAATAATAATGAAATATATGACATAATAATGATACTAGATATATGTATATATATATATATCTCATCTACTTATTTCCATTCAAGTCAATAAGGAAAGGAAAACAGTGTTCATGCATACATATGACCTAACGTCTCCATGAACAATGTATTTCATTTCATTTATCTATCTATTATATATATATATATGTATACTGAATATATATGATATCTATAATTTGAGATTGATTATACTTCAGAATTTACTCGGGAATATTTATCATCCATATCCATGTTTCCTCAATATGTAATATTATTTCTATCCTCCTACAAATGTTTAGATCCGATTTTACCTATTGGTGAATTTTTAGTAATGGTTATGAAATGAATATTTTGTTGTTTTCAGTACGAGATACTGTTTGACTTTTCCAGCCAAATAATGAGAAAAATGTTTTTTTAACTTATACGTAATGAATATATTTTTATGATTTCATAGAATATTATTTCCATGAATCTTCATTTATATGTTTTCAGGTTTATTTTCAATTAACTTCTTTTAGTTTAAAATTGTATGACATGTTATGAAAGAAAAAATGTTTTTGAAGTGGAAAGGATATTTTCCTCAAGAATGGAGTTCAATTGTTTTATAAAAATAATTTTCCATCTAAGATAATATATGGTTCAGTTTCTATCCCTATTTTTACATTGATTTTATTATGTTTTGTCAGAATTATTTTATGAATTCCTTTTATCTTATGTGGAATGCTATGATGGAACGATGTTTAAGAATCCCATTTTTATTACATGAGTTGTGCTATGATGTATGATTTACGATTTTGTGGCACAGATAATAATGGTTTCATTATGAGATGGGAGGGACCTATATCTCCATCCCATGCATTGGGTAAAGATTTATATCTCATGAGATAGACATGGCTGGAACAACAAGTTAATTCGGTTCAGTGATACATGACTTGAACGAGGAGTGAACTTGATTCTGTAAGGGACTTTGTCCACTTTGATTGTCTTGGCAGGAATACCATGTATACTATGGAAATTATATACTATGATTAATGGTTTCCACAATTACATGTTTTATTCCCATGCTATTTTATCATGATTAATGTTCCTTTATGATCTATGCCTTACGTACTCCAATATTTATTTCACTACTCAATATCTTGATGTTTAAACTTTGTGTTCATTTTTTTATGTTCAAATGTATATGGTTTTCTCCATACATACCCTTACTAAGAATTTAAGCTCACCCTTTATATGTTTTTCCCCATGATATAAAGACAGGTTTTAGGTATGAAAACAAAAGTGGATGATCTTTATGGGAGATGATGAAAATCATTCACCATGATTAGAAGATAATGTTTCGAGTTTCCAAAGACAACAAACTATTACGGTCCATGGGTGTCATTTTTTATGTATTAAGGATTCTGCAAAATTAATGTAAGGTCCACGTATGTCAAGATTTGGGTCTCTACATTCATGATCAATATTAAACTCTAGAAACTTCCAATTATGCAAGGCCTCTATTTTTCATACAATAATGTACATTCTCTTTGATATTTCTTGATATTACCTAGTCATGATGGTTGGGAAATAATTTAGAATATTATTGATGATGTATCCTTAATTTTGATTCCCATGTCTACTTCCACTAGGTCTTTGGTCAAAGGATATCAATGAGTCCTCATCATTGCCAACACAACATTGTATTTCCTACACAATGCGTCAGTGAATTTGTTTTCTCTTCCGATATGATAATGAAATGAAGAATCATTGTATTTACGAAGTTCCAACAAAATCCAATGTCTCTTTTTCAATTAATAATTCATGAAAATATACTTTAGACTTTTATGGTATTTTTATATATCGAAAATTTTCTATAATGATAGTCCCACTATATTTTCATAGAAAAAATAACTGCAGACAGTTATAGGTCATATGTATGATACTTATTATATTGAGTATTCAAATGTTTAAAATCATAATAAATAACCTTAAAATTCTCTATGAAGATTCACAAAAGACATTTTAAGGATTCATCACTAATAAAACACATTATCTCTGGTATAGGGAAAAGTAACAAATGTGTAGTAATCAATCTCTTCTTCAGCTTTTGGAAACTTTCTTCACACTCCTTTTTCCATTTGAATATGGACCCTTTTCGAGTTGACTTGGTTAGATGATTATAATGTTGTGAAATTATTTTCAAAATCCTCCAATGATATACTTTTAATCAAAGGAAACTATGAATCTCAGTTACTGTAATAGGATGCGACAACTCCTCTACAACAGTTTCCTTTTCAGGGTCAAGAGATATTCATTTATTTGTTACAATGCGATCCAATAAAGCCACTTCTTGAAACAAGATATAACTTTTTACAAACTTTACAATTTTCATATCCTTACCAAATGTTTTCAATAAATGTTTTAGGTAATAATAATGTTTCTTTCATCATTTTAAATATATCACCATACCATTAATAAAATCTCAAAAAAATTAATCATGGTAGTCTTTAAAGATGTTATTCATCAAAATCATAAATATAGAAACATCATTGTTCAAGAAAAAGGGAATAAAAAACACATAATTCCCATATCTTTATCGGAAGTGGGTTTTTGGAATATATTCTTTCTTCACCCTCAATTTATTGTTATCATATCAAAGAAAAATCATGGAGAATAATTGATACCCATGAAACTTGTCCAACAATTCATCATTTTTTAGAAGATGGTATTTGTTCATCAATCTGATCTCGTTATGTTATCTATAATCCATGATTCACCGCATTGATATGTCAATATTATTCATGAATAGAATAGTTTCTTCACAAAAAGACACACTTGTATGGATAAACCCATTCTCAATAATGTCATTCATTTTTTCATTAATTTATCTAGCTCCACATTTTCCATCCTAAATAGGGTCTTAGATATTAGCTTGGTTCTAGATTTATGTTTAGTGGATAAATCATACTATCGTTCTTAAGTAGGTCAAGGAAACTCCATAGTAGATACATCAATTTATTCTTGAATGTCGAGGACATTCCTTATTTGTATACTTTCATTTACTTCTTCATATTTACATATCATCTCCATAAAGAAATATATGGGAGGTTCTTATTAACAAAAATGTTGTCAAGATATATCTCATTTGAAAACAAAATTATTTTTTACAATCAATACTACTAACATTTCATTGTTGATATACATTAAATTAGAAATATACATTGTGATCCAGTCAATCCCTTGTTTAATGTAAAATTCTTCCATGGGAATAATAACTAGATTTGCTATGAGGTTGTTCTTTACAAATTAAAAAATAGAGTTTATATACATGATTGATTATTTTATAATCCATCTAGGAGTTTTGAATTATAAATCTACTTTTACTATTCCATGGATTAATTTTATATTCCTAGAAAACATGGTAATAATAAATGAATATGAAAAACCAAATTGAAGAAAAGTAATTTGCATCTTTGTGAGAAAAAATTGAGTACATACCACCACATCATTTATAGCTTCAACATCCACCATTGTGATAGATAAAGCATGACCTTTCTCCCCTATTCTATGCTGATTAGGATATTAACTACAATCCATAGCCTTCATATTTGGACAATGATTAGAAAAGAACCCAAGCTATCCACACATGAAGAGTTGGACTTCAGGCGGGGCCTGAACCATCGTCCCCTTTTCATTTGTGCTAAGAAAGATATGCTTCACCTCACAATGGAAGTTCCAAGAGATATGGCCATCTCTTAAAAACATGTATCATTCCCCATTCCTATGAAATATTTACTTGGAATGCTTGTACCCACATTTTTTCATGTGAATTTTCTCACTTGATTTCTTCCTCTTCTAGGAACAAATTTCCTCCCCAAGTTTTTCTCTAAGATAACTACTTTTCATTTGATCTATTGGATTAATTCATATATCAGTACTCCAATTCAACATTCACATCACTCATAATATCTCCTCATATATGTTATTGTCTTGATTTAAAATATTTGGTCGTAGATGGGGTATTAGTCCGCAAAAAATATAACAACCTTTCCTTTTGGATCAATGACAATACTAGGGGTATAGCAGGAAAATATTTTGATGATCATCCCATAGATTCTAAAAGATTCATTTTTCTTCTTATATAGGTATAGTAATTAATTCTCCATATTCATTTTTATTAAGTGGGGGAAATATATTTTGAAACATATTCCCATGAACTCTTCTCACTCCATACATTCAATCTCATATCCTAGCATCATGTTTCTAATCAGGGTACAATGCTGATCAACATCCCCCTCTAATTGGTTTACATCCAGAGATTATATCTTTTTTTTCTAGGAAACTATGTATTGAAAAGATATTCTCTATTGATATTATCCATAGAAATTCTACAAATGGGTCAGTATATCTTCTAAAATTTGGTGCTCAGGGACACAAAAATGACACAATGTAATTCTTTTCCGTTCATGGTGACTCTAGACCCTCATCTTTATTCATGTTTTACCTTATTCCTTAAATCATTTGACTCATCATTATCATGAATATATCCACTCCATCTTCCATCATAAGGTCTTTCGGAACTATTCCATTACACTAATAATTGACACGATTTCAAATATTTCATTTTATTTTCTAAAATAAGAAATCTCTAGTGTGAAATGTGTTTCATTTTATAATTTTTTAATTCTAAATAACTTTTTTGTATTATAACATTAATCTTAAACATTTTATTCTTTTAAAATAATTACATATTCTATAAATCCAACATATGGGTTAATAAAAAGATTATAATTATCCAAAAATATCCCCATTGAGTATCAAAATAGGTGTGCAACATGACCCATTATTGTGAAGCAGTTCAAATTCGAGTCTAGCTCAAAGTGTTGTTTTCAGGTTTTCCTCTATATACATTTATGTCAGAGCCACATCCACTTTTTCTTATCTAGATTGGAATTTCTTATCTCGGAAACCACATACATAATATTTCACAAAAATAAAAATACGTTTTCATATGTATTATATTATCCCTAGGGTTATTCATAAATTTTTCAAGTCATACTAAAAATAACTAAATCATCTTTTGATACCTACTATGGAATCCCTCTTTTTTATTACATAATTATAAATAAGATTTTATGAACATAAGATCTTCTAATATTTAGCGTCTTGTAAAAAGGGTACATACTACATGAAAAATATTATAAATTATTAAAATCTAATAAAAGGATTCATATTAGGATCAAACTATGTTTAATCATGGAATCTCATAACCTGGGGATATACATCGAAGGAATTATTAAACATAAGGCCCAGTACTAGAATGCAAGGGAAATAGTTTACTTGTGATCCTGAGGAATATTAAAAAGAACATGAATACAGACAAAAATTAAAAAAATAGGAATATATTCATAATAATAACTAGTAAATGTGGATAAAATTTTTAATTGATCAATTAATAAGAATATAATCTTGGTTTGTCACTAAGGTGTCATAAAAATTACAAAGTTTATTTACCAAGGTATCTTAAAACATTTTATCTCTATATATTTAATTATTTACCAAATACATTTGATTGATAAAAGGGTTCCAAATTCACAAGTTTTAATTTATGTGATCTATATTGATCACAATAAAGAAATTCAAATATAAACCATATAGAAAAAAAGAAATAGGTTTCATATCAAAATCATTACATTTTTATAAAATTCTTAAAGGCAAGTTCATAATATTTTTTTAATACCAATGGAAAAGGAAGGTCGGTTTTATGTATGTTAATCCCAGAATAAAATAGTTCATTTTAAAATATATTTGAATAACCCTACAGAAGAAGGATTTTTTTGGTATTCACAAAATAAAAACTAATAATTTCTTGATAAAAAGAGAGATATATTGAGAAGTAAAACCCGCAGCAGAACATGTGTGAAACATGGTTTTAGAATCGATTAAATGGAGAGGGAAATAGTCTACAATACCAAAAATATTATTAATATAGTAAAGGAATATACTAAATTTATATCAGAAAATATTATTTAATTTTTGATGATATACCACATTAAAAGGAAACATGAATGGAAAAGAGATGGTGAGATTTCCATAACATTGAAGAGTAACTCCTAAAACTATTTTAATGAGACATTTGGGGATTTAGGATACCTTATGAGGACCCCATGTGAGGTAATACTATAATATAATAGTATTAAATGTATTGAGAATTAATTTAAATTATGAAATGAGTGGGAATTTATAGAAACATAGAGGGATATTTTTATTATTTTTCATTAACACCTCAGTAGTGGTATTTCCAAAACCATGGGTTTTCCTATGGTATATTCCCATGGTATTGTCCACATGGGACACATATTATAATATTTTAATTCAAAAGAGATTACTAGAATCTTATTTTAATTATTACATCTATATGATTCGTTAATCATATAGAAAACGCAAAAGTATATATTCACTATTCATGAAAAACTAAAGTATTTTTTAAAATTCTCATAAATTCACCATAATAAAATATAGACGTTCTGATTTAAAAAAAAAATTTCTATTATCATAATACTACTACATATATGTGAAATTAAACTTCTAAATATAAAAAAACGTTATTTATTGAAAAAAATAGCAGACATTAAATATATAGTAAAATGCATAGTAAAATTTTTGACCATTGAAAAAATCTAAATTATATTACAATTTTAATTTTAATAACAATGTTTTAGTAATACTATTTCATTAAAATAAATAAAAAAATAATACCTTATATTTTTTAATAATTATATCTTTCCCAAAAATTAATATTTCTATCCGAAAAATGAATTTATCAAATGCATAATATTTTTATCAAAAACTAAAATCAAAATAAAATTGATGGAGAAAAGTTTTATTTATAAAAAATGATTATAATAAGTAACTATGTCCTTGACACTTCACCTCTTATAACAACCGTATAAGACCAAAGTTTCATGTGTGTGATAGTAATATATTCTTGGGGTAGAACATATAACATATCCAGAGTGGAAATCTCCCCTAATTTAAACATCTAATATAGGTGATTTTGTTCAAGATTAAGATACTGAAGATTCAATTGGGCAAGGTTAAGAGTGAATCTCAATGATGCTAATGTCACATCCAAGCTATGGACATTTGTCTTTATACAACATGAATCCACTATATGAGGCCATTAACACATATTTTTACATTAATTAACCACTATCATTTATATTTATAATATTAATAAAAAAATTAATATTATTTTTAAGAATATTTATTCCAATGGTCATATTGACCAATGATCATAATTGACCAACAATCGTATAATAGTCGAAACCCATATGTCAAATTTCAATTATAATCAATTCATTATTTGAGGATATAGTTTTATTGAGTAAAAATGAATATGACACATATTTTTAGGAAACCAATATCATTTTAAAAGATCAATTCATTACAAATATTGATCCCCACATAGTTGATCGAACAAGTCCTATATCGATGGAAGTGGATATTTGTTCACGGTAATGATTTTGATCAACATGATAATCAATACGAAGTCTCATTGAGCCATTACAGTTATTTGTAAAGATAACTGGATCACACCATAGCTATGATCATTAACATATAAATTTTATAAACAAATAGTCCAATATGAGTCTTAGATATTGGAAATGTTCTTGTTATAAGCATGATTTAAAAATCAACCTATCACCTAAGAGGTTGACTAAAAAACATAAGGAATTAATTCATTATAATCCCTCACAATGGGAATGTCATCAAACATGATCCTATACTTATTCTCAATCATTTAAAGAAGATAAACATTCCTAGATGTAAAAAATATACATGCTTCAGATATTGATACCAATTAATATTCATCATCCTCCTGTAACATGTATATAATTGGAGGGTGATTCATGATTTCGAGGGTGATTTCTTCTCTCAAAATTTTATGTTCTCTTTATATAATAAATGGAAATCCATGATGATAGAATGAATAAAATTCTATTAAAGGATTCATCATAGGGGTTTCTAGAAATATTATGTTCGAAATATTGATAGGAGATGAGTAACATGTTTGGGATGCAAATAAATGGCCAATTTAATTTCTTTATATATAACTCAACATAATTTATTGAGTTGGTTATTCAATATTTCAATTAAAATTGTGTGATGTGCAAGAATTTATATAACCAGAATCAAAATGAGTGTTCTTTATGCTAAAATGAATTACTATCATACTTATCACCACATAATTTTTAAGATCCACCAATGCAGTTGTGATGGAATATGATATCTCATTCCTTCTAGGCGTTATTGGTTGTGCTTATCGATTTCCATCAACTACCCTTTGATTGATGAAATGGTACATATATTGACCATGTTCATTGTAGTTGTACCATTTTAAAATAGGCTTAGGACTGGTTTGAATAGTATTTTCTTCATTCGCATTGATGGGTTTCTATTTTCGAAATCACTGGCTTGATTCCCTTATTTATTGTATAAAATGAATTTCATAGTTCCCTTTAAAAAATTTCTAGGATGATTCTTCCGACACTTTAATCAAGGGGGTTATTGGAATTTCATTCTTCCAATATATTTATCCACTATATTACTAGAGTTAAACTCTATTTTTTACTTATAATCCATGTAATATCATTAGGATTCCCTTAATCTAAACACAAATTTGAAGGAAAATTAGATAATATTCTCACAGTTGTCAATGTCCTGAATTTCTAAAATATTTAATGGAATTCTATTTTACAACCAAAATTTTGGTTAAATTTTACTATTTTTGGAGATAAAATTCCAATGTTTTATCATGAAATCCTTTTTATGTTTTCATGATATTCCCCAATGGATTTTTCATCCTTTTTATTAATGTGATATAAATACCTATCTATTTTAGGTCAGAGAGTGTGAGGAAAATATTTGTTGAATTTTTTCTAAAAAAAAAATATAGTTCTACATCATCTCTTTGATGTTATCCTTAGTATTTCTATTTTTTAATAAATATCCACCATTGATCATATTATCCGACAATATAATAAACATACAGTACAACCATCTATTGATCAGAGAATTGAAGGATATTGAAGACCATTTTAATTAATTTTATCCTTTATTAAAAAATTAATAGATTGATATATCCACTAAATGAAAAAAATATTTTTCACATAATTTTTTAATTTTAATCCTTCACATTCTTTGGAGTATTTGGATATACCTCATGATATATATTTTTGTTCCAAATATGATTTAGGTATGAATTTATAATCATAATGTTTCAAATCCTTATTTAGTTGGGTTAGGAATATCATTCAAGTTTTAATAAAATTTCTCTCACAATGGTTGTTGAATAAGTTTCTCAGATTTTAGAAGAGAGAAGAAAATAAAATGAGAATTAATGATGACTAATATTAAATTATTAAACCAATATTTATTCATATTTATGTTGGAGTGGAAGCTATTATTGTAATAAAAATCCAAAAAAGAATGTGTCGATCCAAACCACCATTGAAATACATAGAGAAATCACTCAACACGTATTCAATAGATTGAATGTTCCACTCAGAGTGACCATCTATCAGAGGTTAATATGTAGTGATGAATCATAACAATGTATCTAGGGAATACTAAATTATTCTATAAAACATCATTGTAAATCATGGATCCCAATCAAATAACATTAATAATTGTACACCATGAAATCTTACAAAATAATAAATATATAACCTAGTAAGTCTACTAAGTTAGAAATATTTTCTAATTGAAATTATGTTTATCGATATCATTAGTGGATTTCCTAGAACCAGTATGGAATTATTCTATTTAGATGTATTTATGTGTATGAAGAGAAGTCCATGTTTCTTTTTTCCCATTACAATTATTTTATAATTAATTTTTAAAACATTACCATAATTATCTATCCCACATCCTTATCTTTCTAATACACCATTCATTGAGAAATGTAATCTAAAATATCTGTCTTCAATTCATCCAACTAGAAATACTCATTTAAATATCTGGAGTTATGCATACTTATAGGATGAATAAATAATGATGAACTATGATATCCATCCAATATTTTATTATTTAAATATTGTATTGAGGGGGAAAATACATGGATTAGAAACATTATTATCCAATAAAAATAATTCATGTATTAAAATTTTTTCTTGTTTTACTATAAATCTATATATCAACCCATGATTCCACTTTAATCATGAATATGATATACGATGAACACGCATTTGGGAAAGTTAATATTTCCCCTAATAGTTCATTATATTATGATACATCCTTTTTATGAATATAAATTCTATATCTGTGTTGATACTCATCAGAGATAAGAAATCTTGATCCTTTCGACACAAGAAATTTTCCAAATTTTTTTTCTCGGGTGGAAATGTATTGGTACTTTGAAATCAATAATCAGATCTAGCCTTATTATTTGAAAAAATTTCGTCCCTTTGTACTTGATAGTATGCATATAAAATTTATTTCCTATTTATATATCACACCGTTATAAATAGTGATAAATACTCTATATCAGTAATGAATAAATTATTACATCTATCAATAAATCACGAGTTGGTTAATTTTATTCATGGACCTAAAATGGTTATGTGGCATAAAATATAACTATATAATTATTCATGAGGATACATCCCAATTCTTTTTTGATATACCACTATATATTAAAAACACTTCCATGTTACATGGTATTTCATATTTAGGTGTGATAACCTATCCTCTTTTTAGTTCCTTAAAACAACCCTCACATTGATCCATCAAATGTAACATGAACCCATTCAATGTTAATTGGATTCAACATCTTTGAAAAATTCCCCACATAGTGAAGTTATATATCCATCAAAACCAAGAAAATGATGGATATCTTTCATAGTGGTTTATATTTTCCAAATTTAAATATATGATATATTTAATGGGTCCACTACTATAATTTCACTTGAGTTTATATAACCCAATAATGAAATAATGCAAGTCCAAAATTCACACATTATACACTTTTTCATAATAATTCTTCTTCAACATATTTTTCTATAAAATTCTCAAGTGATCTTCATTATGTTCATTTATCTTTGAATATACAGATGAATATAATCAAAAAAGACTACCAGAAACTGATAATTTCATTCTATAAAGTATTTATTTATCAGATCCTTGATGATCACTGAGGAATTAATAAGACAAAATGGAATCTCTAAAATTCCTCATTTCAAAACAACTTACAAATTTTTTTCTTGGGTATATAAAATTTAAGAACCCATAATTGATGTTTTCTATAATAAATATCAATCATTGATATGTATTAATATTTTTATAGTATATCAGAAAAGGCACCAATATAGGGTAGATGATACTTTCTTGATAGTGATCATGTTAAGTTCTCGATAATCAATGTAGAGTGACATAGATCCATAATTCATCTTAACAAAAAATAATTAGGTTCACCCTATGGTGACATACATATTTTAATTAATCCTTTGAAAATATTCATTTAGAGTCTGTTCTTTAATTATTTTAATAAAATTGTGGAAATTATATATAGACTCTTATATATAGGTGTAACAGTATGTATGAGTTCTATAAGACAACATCAAGATTCAGTGGAAGACAAGAAAATTAATCAATAAATATATAAATAAACTCATTAACAATATGATCTCTTTAGTGTTATGTTTCTCTCCAAAAAGGTGATATAAATTTACATTTTTAATAAGAATCATGACCCATATGATAGATTTAATTTCCTTTGGATGTAAATTAATGTGATCAAACTGATTAACAATAATAGATTGGTTTAGAATACCAAACAAAATTTCCTTTGTAAATTAATGTGGTATTTGTATAATGAATGAAAATCCATTCCTAAAATGACATTTAAATCAAAAGTAGGATAAATGAAAATATTTTTAGGAATGACATTCCCGGTGACATAAACCCGAAAACGTTTCCGAGAGTGGAGATGAAATCATCATTCAAGTAAGAGTTATTACTATTTACTCAACACAATAGTTTTCTATTTATTACCGATATGCACTAATTAAAGACTTTAGGTATAAAAATTATGAAGATCAAAAGCTAAATAATAAATTAAACATTCTATAGTGGTTGGAAATTAAACCTTTCACAACACCATTATTGTACGCATCATCAAAATAGTGATCCAATGAGATTTCCCATCTTCAATTTCATAATATTTTCTTAACATCAATCATCATAATTATCCATCATATTTTTTCATTTGTATGAATAATGATCATACTCGTTTCATCTAAGAGAATGGATGTTCAGCGGTATATTTTATAGAGTTTTCTCTCTATTCATATCATTAGATAACATCATCCCCTCACATCAGAATTCAATTAACTACTGAACATCCTTTATACAAATATAACATTTAATTGTTCAAAAAAATCAATTTTATGCATGATTACTTCAACATTTTGAGCACAAATGTAATCTCATTTTATTCTATCCATTGGTTTCATAATTTCCTTTTATTTTTTTTTTTCAAAATCATTAAATGGATAGGAAAATACATTCTCTTTATCAACGATGATATCAAATTGAATGATTTATTTATAGATACTATAGTTCAATATGGATAACTCCCTTTGAATAATTGGTTTTATGCCAGTGAAGAATAGAAAAACCTTAAATTTGTAGTTGGATGATAAAACCAAAAGAGTACCTGAAAAGGTTGTCAAATGTTCCTTATACAAATGATGGATTCTTCATCCTTCTATTTCAACTAAAGTTATTACTTCTATATTTTTCTAAAAATAATATGGGGATAAAAAATAATGAGATATCAGGTCATCAAGTCATCCCACTCCACAGATTCAATTTCAAAATATTACATCACGTTCTTGATAGAATTCCACTACTGATCTTAATTGACGTCCAAATGATAAATATCCATAATAAATATATTATATTACAAAACTAGAGAACTGAAAATTATCACTTGTACAAATACATGGCATACTTAATAGTAGATTATTGGAGCCACTAAAATTAGATGAACGTTGCCTAATGAAGGACTCAATAGATCATTTTTCAATATTATAGTCAATTAAAAACTCATAGTGATTCCTTGTTAGAATTTTATTGGGGATTAGAAATGTGGTTTTCAATCCATCTCTCATAAAATTGGCTTTTATAGTAGGAATAATTTTATTTTACATTGCCTTCTGCATTAAAATTATTTCATTTGCTTCCAACAATTGAAAAAATTGAAATAACAATTTGAGAAAGTTACACCAAACTTCTAAATTTATATTCATTTTACTAATTTTTGGTCCTGGGTTCTCACACCATGGTTGGGGTTGCATCCCGGTTTTAAAAAAATCATTTATAAATTTTACTGGGTTTCAGACCCATGCACAGTCACCGCATGGTGGGAAGTTGCCGCGTAGTCGGCCCAAGAGTCATGCAATTGCTCACTATTATTATTATTATTATTATTGTTGTTGTTGTTATTGTATTATTATTATTATTTATATTATTATAATTTGTATTATTATTATTATTATAACATTATAATATAATTAAAAAATAGGACCAAGCCCTAGACTACCCACGACGCCCCCTATTTTCCCCCTTCTCCTGTATGTGCTGTGTGCTGGCCTCCTCACTTTTCGGCCCTCCGCTGCTCCTCTCCCTCACCGTGCATTGGCATTATGTTGTTCCAACCCTCCAATGCCAATTTCCCTCATTGTGTCCATAAACATTGCGTCCCTTCCCTCTATGGCCTGGCCCTTACCTCCGGGAAGTCCGCTCTCCGGCCTCCCGCACTCCAGAAAGGCTATCTCCGGCCACCAATGCTCTGGCTAGGCTGCCTCCAGCCTACCACACTCTAGAAATCCCTTAATTTTGATGGTAAACCCCCCATCAGTGTGTTTCCTTCATTTTTTGGGGTTTGGATTCAATTTAACCAAATCCAATAGTTTTATTTTTTATTCGCGCATATGACTCATTGTTTTAGGTGTGTGATTGGAGCATAGGGAGTTATTCTTCATCACACTAAAGTGGTGTTGTGGTTGAACGTCATTGAGGTAGGAACTTTCATCCCATTCAATTCTTAAGAAATTAATTTATGCTTGTGTTTCATCAATTATAATTTTTACTTGATTCAAAACTTTATAATATATATAATTAGTCAATGATGGTGTTTAAAATTTTTTAGAATTTGAAAAAATAGATCTTGTGGTGGTTTGACATGAATATGGGATGAAATTGAGTTTTTCAAATGAAAATGGTTAATGTTCCTATGTTTCCCATTGTGTTGTATTTTCTAGATGGGTTTTTATGGTTATTAAAAGGGAGGTAATTGTGTTTTCAATGACACTTGATGTTCAAATGTGTTAAATAATGGTTTTCCAGTGAAAATCATATTTTTTATGATAATGGTTTATTTTATGCACATATAAATGGGTCGTGTGAAGTTTGTAAGTGATGAGAAACATGTTTTGAAAAGGGAACTTACTTCTGTGTTTATTTGGAAGGGGTTGACCCATGAATTTTTTTTGAACTTATTATGTCTTTTTTGGATAATATTCCAATTGAATTTCATGAGATACATAAGTGTCCATAAAAGATTTTTCAAGTGGTTTTTGTTTGTGTGAAATAGACATGGTTTTTTGGTCGAAATGGTGGTTTTCATAAAAGGGTTGGGTATGGGTAATTTCTGAAATTTTATTAAGATTTTAATGGAATTTTTTTTAAATATTTGGTCTTATTTATACAATTGCTGATAAATTGTATAGTAAATTTTACGGGTTGCTTGTTTTTTGAAAATGGGGAAATTTGGAATATTATATGCAAGAGTATTTTGTTTTGGCCCTTTGTGTGGATTTTATGAAAGGTTTGAAATTTAAACTCAAAATATATGCCCGGTTGGCTCTTGGTGTGAGTTATGGTCAATGCATGGTATTGATGCCCATTTATCATGACATTCAAGTTGCATGTTTTTTTTTAAAATTTGGATTTGGAAATAATTTTGGTAAATGTGTTTGGGTGTGGAGAGTTACCAGGACATTATTAATTTTGAGTGAATTGTTCATTTTTTTTCCTGTTTTTGAATAAAGATAATACTTGGGTTCTTGAATGGTCCGTTGTTTCTAAATGATTTTGGCCCTTATAAGTTAATTAATTAAAACTTTGGTGGATCCTTGGTGGAGAGTGCACAAACATACATTGGTACGAATGTGTGTGTGTGTATATGTATATATATATATTCCTTTCTCGTATTACCTCCTAGCACGGGGAATATGTACATTGGATTAATGGTATATATATATTTATGAGAATGCATGTGTGTTCTAGTGTGGGTGGTTTTCATCAAAAGCATCAACAGTTGTAGTGCCTCAGCATGATCCATATTCTTTTTGAGGCAGGTCCTCCATGCTCATGCCTTTAATTTGTATTCCATGATTTATTAGTATTTTTAGAATGTGTGTTCACATTTTCATGTAATGTTTATACATGTAGATATGTATATGTGTTTGGTGAAATGGATTGAACCTCTTAGAGATTGGTTTCCCATTAATTTTCATAACTTTTCTAAGCCTCTTTACAAATATATTTTAATTATGAAGGTGTCGTAATTATTTTAAAATAAGTTACTAAAATTTCCCAAGTTGTGAAGTGTATTTTTTGAAACTCAGAGGGATTTGGTTAAGGGTTTTTTTAATACCTGACTTGTTTGGAACCTTTAAGCGTGGTTTGACTGTTCAATGACATGAATACTCATTTGTAACTTTTCAAAAATGTTGTGTGTTTTGAACATATAATTGGAAATGGATTTACAAATTTAATTTTGTTTGGAATATTTTTATGGTATATTGGAATGATGGTATTAATGGACTGGTTGGAACCTTATGTCACTTATAAAGGGTGAATGCCTAGTTGGAAACATAAAGTTCTTTGTGAAATCGATGTAGTAACTGGTATCTTGGGATGTGTGGTGTTTTAGCTTGGTTGGTTTATGTGATATGTGTCCTTTATGAAATTTAATTTTGTTTCGGCATAATGTGGGAAGCCTAGGTGGCTAGGAAGGTTGAGTAGACTACTGCATTAGTGATCAAGGAGTGGCTTCAACCCTGTTTTACATACCTGGATTGACGAATGAAACACAAACTAAACATATGAATGACTGATAGTCGTGGTTTCAAAGCCTCGGTTTACTGAGGGTCATGGTTTCTAAGCCATTGTTTACTGAGCGTTGTGGTTTCTAAGGTATGTTTACTCAGGGTCGTGATTTCAAAGACATGTTTCCCTAAAACCCAAAGATCTCGGGACCCAGGCTATCCAATACCCATGAGGCCTCCCATTATGAACAATACCTAGAAGTCATCATTTCTACAAACAGGTTTTTCTTCAATTCTGTGGGAGTTTCCTTAATCATAGGGGATGCTCTTGCCCTTCATCATTTTTGGCCTCCTTAGGACATGTGGTTTTCATATTGTTAACTTCTTGTGGTTCATTTCTTAATTAAATAAAAATATATATGATTGGTTGATTATATTATAGAACATGTTTTGGTACAAGTTGGATTTACAAATAATTCATTGAAAAGACTTATATTCTTTGGTAATTAATTTAGAAAAAAAATCGAAAATTGGTTTTTATTAAATGTAAAATCTTGTTAACTATTTTCTAAAGTATTGAAGAAAAAATATATTTATATATCATATTTTTAATTGGTAATAATGGTTTTCATTTTAATGGTGGAAAATCAGGTGAGGTTTATTTTGACTTTCCAAGTGAGCATCACTGTTCTCACGCCTACTCTATCATTTCAGTTTCAGGTTCTCCAGGTTACACAGCGCTCTTGGAGTGAGCCAAGTTCTGAGATGGGTGGTGAACTAGTAGGTCACCTGGTGGTATGGGCAGGTTATTATTTTTCCCTTTTCACTGCTAGTTACAATTATATTTTCAGTTTCTTATTTATTTACATGTTATTAAAGTATGGGCCAAATATTTCCCACATGTTAGTTTAGATTCCCGAATCTAGTTGCTAACCCGTGGGGATCAAGAACTCCCTTTAAGACATGTCGCAGACCCGCTTAGGTGATCTTTTCATGGTCGACCTGGGTTGGTTCATAACAAAATGGTATCAGAGGAGGTTCTTGTTATTTGGTGTGTTTAGTATATAATAATTTAGACTGTTAGGACTCGGGAGGTAGGTATGAGAATGGTGTCATTAACACTCCCTCGTTTCGAACCTCGAGTCTCTAGGGGTAGTCCAGGAATTGAGTTCTTGTTTCGCTGGGGTTTGATTTAGATTGGGGAGTAACAACATAGTCATTCTCATTTTACATCATGATTTCACATGGAATAGTGACTCATGTGGAGTCTAAGTATAAGGCCCCAGCCTTAAACCTTACTTACTCTTGAGTTATTACAAGATTACACTTTGAGGATCTTTTCAGGCTTAGAGTTTTAGAGAATTAGATCATAAAACATGCATTACATTCCACATATAAACAAAGTGGTTACATAAATATAGTATTCTTCTTTCCCATAAATGGAAACATATTTAAATTAAAACGTGGATTCTTTTTTGACACTTCCTTGACACTATCATCATATCATGTACATTTCCCTTGACCTGTGAAAAACATTTCAAAAAAACTTGGGATGAGCATAAAAAGCTCAATAAGGGATATAAAAATATGGAAAGGAAACATGGGTACATATATACATAAGAATGAAATCATACTTTACCCATAAAACATAAGCACTTTAACATACCTCATCAAATCGTGAATAAATCATAGAAATCATAAGACATAAAGTTAACTTGAGGCATTCATAACATTCTTACGTAGGGAGTAACCCTCTTGGTTACATTTGGAATACCCATCACAATAAATTCCCTAAATCTCTTCGTAGAAACCTTAACATTTCACTCCATCGCGTTACCCAATGCATTGGAGTGTTATATTGGGCTCACCCGGCCTTAGTCTATCACGGAACCACCCGTCTTCATAATAATGCCCAAGAACCTCAACATAATCGTATCACATAAAACATGCATAAAGGAAACATAACATTTCCACCTTTCAATCAAAAGATGTCAATACAACACATTGATATAAAAACATTATGAAAACAATTTTCAATACCAAAAAAAAAAGAAAAGTAAAACATGGTATTTATTTTTCTTTTTAAAAAAATGTATGGCTTGTAGAGGAAGCCGAAACTCAAATAATGGTCACGGCGGTGGAGAAGTCGCTGTCGCCACATACGTACGACAAAAACATTCCCTTTTTTCGTTTAGTAAACGCTTCATATAAAATAGATTCCTTTTGAATAAATGTAAAAGTCAAAGGGGTTTATACCCCGTATAAAAGAAGGTTGTGTATAAAACAAAATATGCCTCAATGAAAGGATATTGAGATGAAGTCCCATACCTCGGGTCCGACTTGACTCGGTCGTTCTTTAATCTCCTGAATAATAAACTTGAGTTAATTTCTACTTGTTTAAGAACCTTTTTCAAGTTCATTATTCCTTTTATATCACGTATTTCCATGTCATGAACACTATGTAATTATTTAAGTTAATAACGATCGTTTTAACGATCATTGGTACTTCAGTAAAAAATAAGCCCTTTATAATTACACTTTGTTCATGTGGTAAAATATCCATTATATCCATAATTATATTCATGATTTATATATCATATAAATTATATATATCCAGTATATACATTCATTTATAATATTACATAATCATTTAGAGGTAAGAAATGAAATGCACCGTTCATGGAGACGGTAAGCCGTACGTACGCATGAACGCTACTTTCATTTCTATTTCGTATTTTATAGAATTTAATAATAATGATATAAAGGTATATTATAATTACCGTATAATATCATATATAATATCATAGTTCCATCCTTTATACGTCCCACATATGGTATTTAACGAATCAAATCACTTTGAGGGGGCAGTAGTCCGCACTTCCTTAAATGAAGATATCGCGTTTACCCATAATGGAAACCATAAAGGTATGCCCAAAATGTAAAATAAATAAGCTTAAGGAAAACATAAAACAATTATATATCATATATAAATATAGTGACATCTTAATGGCCACCTTTTATGGTGTTAAAATAATGTTGAACAATCATCGTTTCGGGAGAAATAAATTCACCATCCACGGAAACAGTATTTCCGTTAACCATTAGATGCAGGTGTGTGTAAGTGTAGCTAGAATCCTTCTTATAACAACATACTAGTATATTGAAGATACTGGAGTTGTTACAAAAGAAATGAATAAAAATATTTTAGGGGGTTGGAGAAGCAAAATAAAACAAAAGGACTCAAGTGAAGACATTACCTCAAAATTGGGTAACTCCCTTTGGTTTGAGCTCAAAAGCTTCCTTGGAAAGCCTTCTGCCCAAAGTGAGGCTTCAAGGAGTAAGAGAAAGATGTGGAGAGACAAAATGGGTAGGGGTTGGCCGAGCCAAAGGCTATGGGAGTGTGGGTAAGGAGGTAGAGGTGGGGGCCTTTTATAAGAGGTGAGGAGGGGCACTCTTGGAAAGTAAAGAAATATTACATTATTTTAAAATGCGTTTCGGATTCAAAAGGTCCCACATTGATATAATTCGAGGGTAAGGTGATAAGGGTTAGAAATATACCCATCCAATAGGTTTTGGACATGTGTAGGTCATAGATTTTACATTATCTTTTCATTTTATTTAAATCCTTTATTAATGAGGTAATCACTACATCATCATGATGTCATAAATAATTTAATTTATTTAAAGTATAAAAATTATAAAAAAATACTATGATGTAGAAAATCTGTTTATCTTTCCAATGACTATTTATAATCAAAAATCTCACTTGTATAACCCCATGTAAAAATTGTTTTAGTAAAACATCTCAAGTTTGTGTCATTTTTACTTTTACCTTAAATAAAAAGTTAATTATGTCATTTCCCAACCAAAGTGGCTCCACGGGGTCCCCAAGTTGACCCATGGATTTTCATGATTGGCCATGACCCATCAAATGAGGGTAGGACATGTGTCAAGCTCATCTCATATTATTAAAACATTATTTTTACTTTAAACTACACTAATTACCTCTAATCGCGATTAAGAACTTAAAAGTTACTATTCACCAAAAAAAATTATTTTAATCTCATTGAACCACATTTTACATATTAATGAAAACCATGTATGTCGGATTTTTTGAAAATTAAATCACAGAAGTCACAATGTTTCATTTAAACGAAAAATCAGTTTCTTTAACTACCACTTAGTGGTTTCACTATTCATCAAAAATTGAAGTTTTTCAGAAAAATACAAAAACTTCACCCTAAGATATATTTGATATTATGAATTCAAAAATGATGTATATTTTAAAAAATTCAAAACATGTAAGTTGCGTTAATTAATTTAATAAATACTTCCCGCTGTCATGACAAATAGCGTGTTTTTATGAAACAATAAGTATCAAAATATTGACACTAGTTTAAGTCCAATTTCAAAGTGAAAATGATTCCAATGACCACCATTGGATAAATCGGTAAAAATATATTCTAATTTCACTTTAAAACCAATTCAAAAAATAATCTAATCATATAAATAAATTAGATTAAAAAGAGGTTTTTAATTAAAATACAACATTTTTCACTATTCATTAAAAAATGAACTTTATCGGAAAAATACCCAAAATTCACACAAAGTAAATTTTGATGTCCCAATCATAAATAATAAGTTTATTTTGACAAAAATAGCTTATAAAATTTTCAAAAGATAGATTTAAAAAGGGTTTCCCATCAAGAGGTAGTAAAATAATCTTTTAAGAATATTACTGTATTCCATGAATAAGATTGTATTTATTTTCATTTTAAGCCTCTAAAACACTATCTTAATCATTAATAGACATAGATAAAAAAATCTATTATTCATTACTTACTTTGGATGTTACATCCTTCCCCCTTTGGAAAATTGCGTCCCCACAATTTATTTATTTATCAAATAAATGAGGGTACTTATCCCTCATTGCATTTTCAGATTCCCATGTTGCCTCTTCCATCATGTGGTTTTTCCACAAAACCTTTACCTGATTAATCACCTTATTCCATAACACTTGCTCCCTGTGGTCAAGAATCTGGACTGGTTGTTCCTCATAAGATAGGTTCTCTTCCAGCTGAACTATCTCTGGACTCAAAACATGAGATGAATCTGGCATGTACTTTCTCAGCATCGAAACATGAAAAACATTGTGTACCTGAGATAAACTCGGAGGTAAGGCCACTCAGTAAGCAACAGATCCAACTCTCTACAGAATTTCATATGGTCCAATGAACCTTGGACTTAGCTTTCCTTTCTTACCAAATCACATCACACTTTTCCATGGTGATACTTTGAGAAAAACATGATCACCTACCTCAAAAGAGAGATCCTTCCTCCGGTTATTCGCATAACTCTTCTGCCTGCTCTGAGCTGTTCTCATGTGTTTCTGAATCATCTGAACCTTTTCTGCCATCTCTTCTACCAATTCTAGTCCCATCACCTTCCATTCACCCACTTCATCCCAAAATGTTGGAGTTTGACACTGCTTCCCATATAATGCCTCAAATGGTGCCATCTGTTTACTGGAATGAAAACTGTTATTATAAGAAAACTCAACCAAAGAAAGATGTTGGTCCCAAATTCCTTGATAATCCATAGAACAAGCTCATAGAATATCTTCCAAGGTCTGAATTGTTCGTTCTGGCTGCCCATCTGATTGCAGATGAAAAGCTGTACTAAAATTTAATTCAGTACCCAACGACTTCTGAAGGCCTTTCCAAAAGTTAGAAGTAAACCTAGGATCACGGTCAGATACAATGGATAGAGGAACTCCATGTATCCTGACTATCTCTTTAAGATACAAACGGGAAAGTTGATCTAGGGAAAAAGTATCTCGTATAGAAAGGAAATGAGCAGATTTAGTCAAGCGATCAACAATAACCCAAATTGCATTATTACCTCAAGATGTCTTCGGTAATCTCACAACAAAATCCATGGATATATTCTCCCATTTCCACTCTGGAAATGGTAAAGGCTGAAGCATCCCTTTCGGTAACAACCACTCTACTTTAACCTGTTGACATTTCAAACACTTCACAGTAAAATCAGCAATATCTCTTTTCATTCCATCCCACCAGTAATACTCCCTCAGATCTCTGTACATCTTAGTACTGCCAGGATGAACTGAAAACGAAGAACTATGAGCTTCACATAACAACTCTCTCTTAAACTGTAAATCACAAGGCACACACAATCTCTTCCCAAATCTCAAAACACAATCATTATCAAAGTTGAATTCAGGCAAGTTACCTTTCTGAACCAGCTCTACGTTTTTCTGAAACTCACTGTCTTGATTTTGTGCTTGCTTGATTCTATCTGATAGAAATGATCTTACTGATACCTAAAACAAAATAGAAGAATATCCTATGCCAAAAACATCTATGCCAATTTTCATCAAATCCTTAACCAATGGATCACGTTCCAAATGCAACATTGTTAATGAAGCATTACTTTATCGACTCAAAGCATCAACCACTTTATTTGATTTTCCCGGATGGTAATGAATTTTACAATCATAATCCTTGATTAATTCTAGCAATCTCCTCTGTCTCACGTTTAACTCTTTCTGAGTGAATATATACTTTAAACTTTTGTGATCAGTATATATTTCACACTGTACTCCATACAAATGATGTCTCCAAATTTTTAAAGCGAAAACAACAGTAGCTAATTCCAAATCATGTGTAGGGTAATTTACCTCATGGGTTTTCAACTGTCGTGAAGTATAAGCAATTACCTGATCATTCTGCATTTGGACGCAACCATGTCCTTTCAATGAAGCATCACTGTAGATAACAAAATCACCATTCCTGGAAGGTAGTTCCAAAACTGGAGCTTTCAACAATCTTCTTTTCAATTCCTGAAAATAATCATCACATTCTTTTGTCCAGATAAACTTAACACCCTTCCGAGTTAGCTTAGTCATTGGACTAGATAACCGTGAAAAATTTATAACAAACCTTTAGTAATAGCCTGCCAAACCAAGGAAGCTACGAATCTCAATTACATTTGTGGGTCTTGGCCAGTCTTCCACAACTTTTGTTTTTGCAGGATCAATAGTTATCCCATCTTTAGAAACAATGTGACCAAGGAAATAAATTTGTTGCAACCAAAACTCACAATTTCTGAATTTCCCATACAATTTCTTTTATTTTAAGGTTTGAAAGATAACCCTTAAATGTCTTTCATGCTCCTCTTTACTTTTAAAAAACGCCAAAATATCATCAATGAAAACCACCACAAACTTATCCAAGAACTCATGGAAATTTTTTTTCATTAAGTCCATGAATACAGTAGGTGCATTGGTTATCCCAAAAGGTATTACTACAAATTCATAATGGCCATAAGTTGTATGGAACACGGTCTTCGGAACATTTGCTTCCTTTACCTTCAGCTGATGGTACCCCGATCTCAAGTCAATCTTTGAAAAATACTGAGCTCCCTAGAGCTGATCAAACAAATCATCGATATGAGGAAAAGGATATTTGTTCTTAATAGTGATGTTATTCAAGGCTCTATAATCAATGAAAAGTCTCATTGAACCATCTTTCTTTTTAACAAATAAAATAGGAGAACCCCATGGTGATGTTCTAGGTCGAAAGAAACCTTTATCTAATAAATATTGCAATCGCTCCTTCAACTCTAAAAGTTCAATTTGAGTCATTCGATAAGGGGGTTTTGAAATTGGCTTAGCATCAGGAACTAAGTCAACAGTAAACTCAACTTCCCGATCTGGTATTATTCCAAGAAACTCATTAGGAAAAACATCAGGATACTCATTTACCACTAGCACATCATTAATATGAATAGTTCCTTTATTTTCAACGATGTGTGCAATGTAACATTCATTTCCATCTTTTACAAGTTTCTCGGTCTCTTGATATGTTATCAACAGTAAGGGTTCATTATTGTACACAAACTGAAAGTCTTTCTGAAAAGAAACTTCTTTATCCCTACAGTCAATCTTAGCATGGTAAATAGAGAGCCAATCCATACCCAGGAAAACATCAAACTCTACTAGAGGTAGAACAATAAGGTTTGCAAGTAGGTTCTTTCCACATATAAGGATAGGAATATTCTTATAAATTCTTTTTGCCTCAACATTTCCCCCAGGTGTTTTTACCAAACGTTCAGGAGTCATTTCTTGATATGGTAATCCCATTTTACTAGAAAATTTTCAGAGATGAATGAATGTGTAGACCCCGAATCAAACAACACACTGGCATAATCTGAAAAAACAAACAATATACCTGATACAACTACATTTGATGGTCCGACATCTGCTGAAGTAGTTGCAAAGGATTTCACCACCCCTTTCTGCTTTTAGTCTAACTGCATCCTATCACTCAAGCTCTTTTTCGGACACTCGTTTTCATAGTGACCCATCTCATTTCACTTATAACATTTCAGTAACTGTAAATCAAATTTGGTCTTACCTTCACCTTGATCCTTTTCAGTGCAATCACGAGCCTTATGTCCCATCTTACCACATCGGTAGCACTTTCCAGAATTATGAAGACATTCCCCAGCATGCCTTTTGCCACATTTATCACAAACTGGAAACATAGTTTTCTTACCATCAGACTTTTTTGAAAAATTCATACCTTTCTCCTGCCACCTCGGTCTCTTCTTCTGTTGGTTGTTATAGAACACTTGATCATCGGCAAACTCCATTTCCACCTTCTCAGCACATCGAACAAGCTTTTCATAACTTTTAAACTCACGAGAAGCTAATGCCCTTTCGATATTTTGTCTTTATTCTTGAGTAAAAACGATTGATTTTACTGTCAATGTCTCAGATAAAATTTGGAGCATCCCTTGCCAATCGAGTGACCTTTATTCATTGGCGGCCACTAAGTCTTCCTCTTTCCTCAATTCCAAGAATTGCTTTTCCATCCTAAGTCGAACAGCCTTAGGAAAATACTTCTCAAGAAACATACCATTGAATTCATCCCAGTCAATAGCATCAATCTCATCGGCGTCGCTGATATTTTTAACCATAGACCACCACTGATCTGCTTCACCCTCCAAACGGTAAATAACAAGACAAACCTTTTGATTGTCTGAACACCCCATGACATCGAAAATCTTCTACAGTTCTTTAATACACCCTTCAGCTAACACAGGGTCAGATGATCCTCTGAATGATGGGGGATGTTACCTCATGAAATGTTCCACCACTGACATGTTCCTCTGCGATTGATCTGGCTGATCTCGTGCATGGATACCACCACCATTTATCGCTTGAGTCAACTACGCCATTACTGCAACAAACTGTTCAGTTCCAATTCTGACCATCTCAGGATGCTGATTCGGAAGGTTATTTTCTTCTACATGCCTTCCTAGCACTGCTTCCCTGTTTCCTCTGCAGAAAACCATTCTGAACAATCATGTCTTAGATGAAGCAACATGGTAATCTTAAAATGCTACATCACTTCAAAAAAAAATATTTTTGGATAATCATTTAATAGAATTATAACTCCTAAAGTTATCTAAACTGACCTTTGATACTAACTATAAGGCCCCAGCCTTAAACCTTACTTAATCTTGAGTTATTACAAGATTACTCATTGAGGATCTATTCGGGTTTATAGTTTTAGATAATTAGATCATAAAACGTGCATTACATTCCACATATAAACAAAGTGGTTACATAAAGATAGTATTTTTATTTCCCATCAATGGAAAAATATTTAAAATAAAACATGGATTCTTTCTTGACACTTCCTTGACACTATCATCATATCATGTACCTTTCCCTTGACCTATGAAAAACATTTCAAAAAAACTTGGGATGAGCATAAAAAGCTCAGTAAGGGATATAAAAATATGGAAAGGAAACGTGGGTATATATATACATAATAATGAAATCATACTTTACCCATAAAACATAAGCACTTTAACATACCTCATCAAATCATGAATAAATCATAGAAATCATAAGACATAAAGGTAACTTGAGGCATTAATAACATTCTTACGTAGGGAGTAACCCTCTTGGTTACGTTTGGAATACCCATCACAGTATATTCCCTAAATCTCTTTGGAGAAACCTTAACATTTCACTCCTTCGAGTTACCCAATGCATTGGAGAGCTATATCGGGCTCACCCGCCCTTATTCTATCACGGAACCACCCATCTTCATAATAATGCCCAAGAACCTCAATATAATCGTATCACATAAAACATGCATAAAGGAAACATAACATTTCCACCATTCAATCACAAGAAATCAACACAAAAAATTGATATAAAAAAATTATAAAAACAATTTTCAATACCAAAATAAAAGAAAAGTAAAACATGGTATTTATTTTTCATTTTAAAAAATGGTATGGCTTTTAGAGGAATCCGAAACTCAAATAATGGTCATGGCGGTGGAGAAGTCATTGTCGCTGCATACGTACGACAAAAACATTCCCTTTTTTCATTTAGTAAACGCTTCGTATAAAAAAGATTCCTTTTGAATAAACGTAAAATTAAAAGGGGTTTATACATCGTATAATATAAGGTTGTGTATAAAACAAAATATGCCTCAATGAAAAGAGTTTGAGACGATGTCACATACCTCGGGTCCGACTTGAGTCGATCGTTCTTTAATCTCCTAAATAATAAACATGAGTTAATTTCTACTTGTTTAAGAACCTTTTTCAAGTTCATTATTCCTTTTATATCATGTATTTCCATGTCATGAACACTATGTAATTATTTAAGTTAATCACAGTCGTTTTAACGATCATTGGTACTTGAGTAAAAAATAAGCCCTTTATAATTACACTTTGTTCATGTTGTAAAATATCCATTATAACCATAATTATATTCATGATTCAGATATCATATAAATCATATATATCTAGTATATAAATTCATTTATAATATTACATAATCATTTAGAGGTAAGAAATGAAATGCACCGTTCATGGTGATGGTATGTTGTACGTACGCATGAACACTACTTTCATTTCTATTTCGTATTTTATTGAATGGAATCATAATTATATAAAGGTATATTATAATTCCAGTATAATATCATATATAATATCATAGTTCCATCCTTTATACGTCCCACATATGGTATTTAACGAATCAAATCACTTTGAGGGGGCGGTAGTCTGCACTTCCTTAAATGAAGATATCGCGTTTACCCATAATGGAAACCATAAAGTTATGTCCAAAATGAAAAATAAAGAAGCTTAAGGAAAACATAAACATATTATATATCATATATAAATATAGTTACATCTTAATGGCCACCTTTGAAGGTGTTAAAAGAATTTTGAACAATCATTGTTTCGGGAGGCATAAATTCACCATCCACGGAAACAGTATGTACTTTAACCATTACACGTAGGTGTGTGTAAGTGTATCTCGAATCATTCTTATAACAACATCCTAGTATATTTAAGATACTGTAGTTGTTACAAAAGAAATGAATAAAAAGAGTTTAGGGGGTTGGAGAGGCAAAATAAAACAAAAAGACTCAAGTGAAGACATTACCTTAAAATCGGGTAATTCCCTTTGGTTTGAGCTCAAAGGCTTCCTTGGGAAGACTTCTGACCAAATTGAGGCTTCAAGGAGTAAGAGAGGGATGTGGAGAGAGATAATGGGAAGGGTTTGGCCGAGCCAAAGGCTTTGGTAGTGTGGGTAAGGAGGTAGAGGTGGGGGCCTTTTATAAGAGGAGAGGAGGGGCACTCTTGGAAAGTAAAGAAATGTTACATTATTTTAAAATGATTTTCGGATTCAAAAGGTCCCACATTGATATATTTTTAGGGTAAGGTGATAAGGGTTCTAAATATACCAATCCAATAGGTTTTCAACATGTGTAGGTCATATATGTTACATTATCATTTCATTTTATTTAAATCCTTTATTAATGAGGTAATCGCTGCATCATCATGATGTAATAAATAATTTAAATTATTTAAATATAAAAATTATAAAAAAAATACTATGATGTAGGAAATCTTTTTATCTATCCAATTACTATTTATAATCAAAAATCTGACTTGCATAACCCCATGTAAAAATTGTTTTAGTAAAACATTTCATGTTTGTCTCATTTTTACTTTTACATTAAATATAAAGTTATTTATGTCATTTCCCAAACAATGTGGCTCCATGGGGTCCCCAAGTTTACCCATGGATTTTCTTAGTCGGCCATGACACATCCAATGAGGGTAGGACATGTTTCAAGATCATCTCATATTATTAAAACATTATTTTTACCTTAAACTACACTAATTACCTCTAATGGCGATTAAGAACATAAAAGTTACTATTCACCAAAAAATTATTTTAATCTCATTGAACCACATTTTAATTCTTAATTACAACCATGTATGTAGGATTTTTTGAAAATAAAATCACAGAAGTGACAAAGTTTCATTTAAACGAAAAATTAGTTTCTTTAACTACCACTTAGTGGTTTCACTATTCATCAAAAATTGAAGTTTTACAGAAAAATACCAAAACATCAACCTAAGAAATATTTGATATTCCTAATTAAAAAATGATGTATATTTTAAAAAATTAAAAACATGTAAGTTTCATTAATTAATTTAATAACAAATTCCCACTGTCATGACAAATAGCGTGTTTTTATGAAACAATAAGTATCAAAAGATTGGCACTAGTTTAACTCCAATTTCAAAGTGAAAATGATTCCAATGACCACCATTGGATAAAGTGGTAAAAATATATTCTAATTTCACTTAAAAACCAATTCAAAAGGTAATATAATCATATAAATAAATTAGATTAAAAAGAGGTTTTGAATTAAAATACAACATTTTTCACTATGCATTAAAAAATGAACTTTATCGGAAAAATACCAAAAATTCAAACAAAGTAAATTTTGATGTCCCAATCATAAATAATAAGTTTATTTTGACAAACATAGCTTATAAAAATGTCAAAAGATAGATTTAAAAAGGGTTTGCCATCAAAAGGCAGTAAAACAATCTTTTAAGGATATTAGTGTATTCCATGCATAAGATTGTATTTATTTTCATTTTAAGCCTCTATAACACTATCTTAATCATTAATAGACATAGATAAAAATATCTATTATTCATTACTTACTTGGGATATTACACTACGTACACAGTTTATGTTTCTCCTAGTAGATGACACTTTCATCGGGAATGTCCCACTATATTTTCAAGAGGTTAAGCATGACTACTAGTCCCTCACTCTGGTAGTTTAGTGAATGTTGTGTGTCATATTTGTTTTTGTTGGTTTAAGTGATCTTTTGAAAATGAAAAATTGTTTTTTAAATGAAAATTATTTCTTTAAAATGGCATTAAATTTGTGAAATTTGTTTTAAAAGGTAGTCATCATGGACTAACAATCTAGTGTTATCTTGGAATTGTTAAATAAATGGTTTCGGAAAACCTCACGTACTCTTATTGAACATTTTAACATGTTAGGGGATCCATGGAAACTGTCTTTTGGTGGGTATGGATTAATGTAGATGAAGACATGTGCAACGGTTCATGAAATTACATGGGCGTGTACATAGAATTAAAGGAATGACCATGTGTTTTTCTAGAGTGATTTTATAATGGGTAAATGATTTTTGAAATTGAAATTGGTTTGAACAGTGGGTTTGATATTTATAAAGTAGCCTTGAAAGAAAATGTTTTTGAAATATAAAGTGAAAAGGGGACTTTATAAAGGTAATTTGGGGTTGCATCTGTATGTGTTTGGTTTTATACAGTCCATTTTGGCCCATGATATTTCTATTAAGTATACATGATTTGATATCAGTTTCGAATTTGTGTTTTTTATGTTTTTCATAAAATTCCACCCAGAATGGTCCCCAAGGTTTTTGATAAGTCATGCCCAGTCTTGGGTCTTTATCATACATTTCCCATCCTTTATGTTGATCAGGGCCCATTAAAGGTAGTAGAGTGTCTTAAAGTGGTCATGTGTGTCTTCAAGGTATTGTGAACTCTAAAAACTGTTGGAGTGCATTCGGTCTGTTCAATGGTCTAACACTGGAATAATGGGATTTGTTCATACCACCATCAATGTATGTTGGGATAATGTGTGTTGTCATTAAATCTTTCTTCATATAATGGTTTATACCTTAAGAGGTGAAGACAAAGAAAAGGGGAGAGCTCATGCATATTCAACAAGTATAATGGATGTTGAAGACTTCTATTTACTAGGTCAAGGATCTTGAGTCATTTTTTATAAAGGTACCATCGCATGATTTGAGAAGGAGTTCTCACATCATTGGGGGTCTTTTTATAGAGATCAAGGATCAAGTACTCCCTTCCAGGGACAATAATTTTGTAAAACTGGTGGATGAGGAGTTCACAGTTGATTTGGTCCCTGGAGCACAGATGTTTGGAAATATAGTTTATCCATTTTTTCATAAAGGTTCCCCATCTGGTGAGCAGGGTGTTTTCAAGGGACCTGTTTGTAAAGAGTCCTCTGCAGTGGTTCTGGATTCTAGTTCATTGGACCGTTCAATGGTATGCCATCAGTATGGATGTTTAAGGCACATGAAGACATCATGTCGCATCCTTATGAAGACGTGTCATCATTGCGGGTGTCTACGTCATCTAGAGAAGATTTTCAAGAAGATTCTCCTGAAGAAGACAATATGTCTAGAGGACTCCAGTACCTAACTGTGATATAGGTAAATCATCCGCCGTCATAGCACCAACCACAATCCTTAGGGTGAAGCTCGCATGTAGTCCATAGTTTTCGAGGGTGTGAAGCCTCAGTTTTGGTTTTTTTTCGTGTGATGTTGGTGGAACATGTAATGTTTTTTGTTCATGTTTCTCTGCAGTTAATGTTTTACTAATATTTTGAATTCATCATTCAATGGGGGTAAGTGATGAACTTGTGTTATTGTAATCCAACAATCCCATTTTTTCTGATTATGGTTTTCTGAATTGTGTATCTTTCTTAAATTGTGTTTAGCCCTTGTATGCGTTGATCTCTATTTAGTGGTGCTTGTTTCGACATGTATGTGCCTTTGGGAGAATCGATGTTTGTGGCTGGCCCTGGATTTAACACTTGTGGTACGTTCTTCTCAATGGTTTTTCTCTAGTGTTTGGGGTTTTTAGTCTAGAGTGAATGTTCTATGTTTCACCAGAGGTGTGGTTCTGCTCGTGCTATAAGAAGATAGTTTGGATCAGTTGGGAATTCCTACGCCCCCCTTCTCAGGGTGATATGTTTCGGTGTTAAATTTCCACAGTATTTGATTTATTGTGGTGTGTAGAACCATCTACTGTTCTCCCGTTCTCTTGTATTGTGGTTTCTTTCAGTTTCAATCGTGCATGAATTCTTGTTTTGTCTATTTCTCAACTGGGGGTATTTCTAGGGGAATAAAGTGTTTGTGGTCTAGAAAATTGTCACACTAGGCTTCAAAATTTATTTTTATTTTATTATTTTTTGGCTTTGGGTTCTCATTCCATGGTTTTGGTTCATTCTTGGTTGAAAATTTTTATCCGTTAATAATTTTACAGGGTTTCAGACCCGTGGGAGGTCACCGCATTGTTTGCGGTAGCTGCACAGTCCTCTCAAGAGTGTTGTAATTGGTCATTATTATTATTATTATTATTATACAATTATTTTTCCTAATATTATTGTTGTTATTATTATCATCACTATAATTATTAAGTTATAATAGAATGAAAAAATAGGACCAAACCCTAGACAAAATGCAGTTCCCCCATTTCTTCCATTATCCTACATTAGCTGCACACTGACCACCTGTAGTTTCGGCCCACTACCACCCCTAACCGCACACCACATTCCTTCCATTCCAGACCTTCTCTGCCCCTCTCCATCACCGCATCCCGACCCTCCTCACCCCCGACCTCTATGGTCCAACCCTCTGCCTCCCTCTAGGCAGCGCTCTGGCCTTCTGCACTCTAGAAAGGATACCTTTGGCCTCTTATGCACTGACTTGGCTACCTTCGGCCTCCCATTCTCCATCCAGCCCTTATTTTCAACCGTAAACCCCTCCATCGGTGCGTTTCATTCAATTTTGGTTTTCTCATCAATTTATCCCAACCCCTTTGTTTGATTTTTAATTCTCATGTTTGACTCATTGTTTTAGGTGTGAGACTGGTGTGCATGAGATTGTTCTTCATTCCACTAAAGTGGAGAGGTAGTCTTACACCATTGCGGTAGGAATTTTTTCCCATTTCTTTCCAAATTAATTAATTAATGATTTTGTTTCTTCAATTATATATTTACTTGATTGAAATCATTATAATATATCCAATTATTCTATGACGGTTTTTATGAATTTTTAGAATATGTAAAAAAATAGATCTTTTGGTTGTTTGACATGAACATGAGGTGAAAATGTAATTTTTCAAACGAATATGTTTTCTTTTTATATGTGTCTCATTGTGGTGTTCTTTTTTGAAGCTGTTTTTATGGTTATGGAAAGTTTGGGAATTTTGTTTTTCAATGACACTTGTAGTGTGAGTTTTTTAATGAATGGGTATTCAATTGGAAATGAATTATTTTGATATGTTGGTTTTTTTGTGAACCTCTAAATGTGTCAATTTAAGTGTGTAAATAATGAGAAGCATGTTTTGAAAATGGAAATTAATTGTGTGTCGATTTGGAAGGGGTTCACCAATGAAATTTTTTTGATCTGTTTATGTGATTTTCGGATAATAATCTAAATGGTTTTCATGAGTTATACATGTTTTGAGAAAGGTTTTTTAAGTTGTTTTGGTGTGTGTAAAATGGAAATATGTTTTTTTTCTGAAAAATGTGGTTTTCAAGGAATGGTTGGGTATTGGTAAATTTTTCAATTTTTTTTTGTGTTTTGGTTTTATTATTTACAAATGGTTTGGTCGGTTTGTACAATTTTTTATAAATTTTTTACTATGTTTTACTAGTATCTTGTATTTTTGGAAATGGGTAATGTTAGAATATTCTTGGAAAGTTTATTTTTGTTTGGTCCTTTGGGGGGATGTTGTGAATATTTTGAAATGTAAACTCAAAATATATGCCTGGTTGGATCTTGGTGTGCGTTATGGTCAATGCTTGTTTCTGAGGCCCATTTGGATTGAATTTTATGTTGCATGTTTTCTTAAGATTTAGATTTGGAAATAATTTTAGTAAATTTTTTAGGGTGTGTAAAGCTGGGGGCCCGTTTGGAATTTTGAGTGCATTGTGCATTTTTTCTTTGTTTTCAAATAGAGGTAAGACATGGTTTCTTTAATGGAATATTGTTCCTAAATGATGTTGGTTCTTATAGGTTAATTAATTAATGATTTGGTAGCTCCATGGTGGAGTTTTCACACACATACATAGTTAGTTATGTGTATACATATAAATATATATACACTTTCCTGGCACATATTACCTCATAGAGAAGGGAACATGTAAATTGGACTAAGGTTATTTATACATATATATATGTATGAGAATGTATGTCTATGCTGGTGTGGGAGGTTTTCATCAAAATCATCAAGAGTTTAAGTCCCTCGGCTTGATTAACATTCCTTTTGAGGTAGGTTCACTATTCCTGCACCTTTAAATTGAATTCCATGATTTCTTAATATTTTTAAATTTTATGTTTATATATTCATTTTTTATTTATATGTCTATATATGTATATGTTCTTGGTGAAATTTATTTCACCTCTTAGAGATTGGTTTCTCATTAATTTTCATAACTTGTCCAAGGCTGTTTACAAATTGATTTTATTTATAAAGGTGTACTATGTATTTTAAAATAGTTTACTAAATGTTCCCTTATTATGAAGTTTATTTTATGAAACTAAAAGGGATTTGGTTATGTGTGTTGTTTAAAACAAGACTTGTTTGGAACCTTGAAGCATGGTTTGATAGTTCAATGCCATGAAAGACCATTTGGAACTTTTCAAGTATGTCGTGTGTTTTTAACCTAGAATTGTAAATAGATTTATGAAAATAATTTATTATGGATTATTTTTATGGTATATTGGAATGATGGTATTAAAGTTTTGGTTGGTACCTTATGTCACTTTGAGTGTGCGAATGACAGGTTGGGAACTTATAGTGATTTGTGAAATTGTTGTTGTAAATGGTATCTTCGCTTGCATTGGGTTTTATCTTGTCCTATCTATGTGATATTCACCCTCTATGAAGTTGAAACTTGTTTGAGATCAAATATGGAAGCCCAGGTAGCTAGGATGGTGAAATATACTATAGTGGGATAGTGATCTAGTAGATGATTCATCGCGGATTCATTACCTAGATTAACGACTGAAACACATAGTAAACAAATGAATGACTAAGGGTCTTGGGTTTTAAGACACAGTATACTGAGGGTGGTGGTTTCTAAGCCACATTTTATTGGGGGTCCTGGTTTCTATGCCACTTTTACTGAGGGTCTTGGTTTCTAATCCATATTTCATAGAGACATGAAGATCTAGGGACCCTTGAAATCTAATATCTACAAGGCCTCTCCCATTTTTTGAGATCCTGGGTTACTTTACTCTCATTGGTATGAAACTTATTTTTATTTTATCTAATATCACTTTACATTGTTTATTATAATATATAACCAGTGTTGTTACTTCTTGGATTTACAAAGAATTCATTGCAATGACTAATATGCTTTTCTAATGAATTTATAAAAATGAAATGGAAAAAGGGTTTTTCATAAAAGTAAAATCTCGATACCTATTTTGTTAAAGAAGTTAAAATAACATAATTTTTATATATCATACATTCAATTGGTAAAAATGGATTTAATATTATTGGTGGATCATTAGGCGTGGTTTATTTTAGATTTCCTACTAAACATCTTGGTGCTCACAACTACTCTATATTTTAAGTTTCAAGTTCTCCAAGTTTCACATCACTCTTGGAGCGAGATTGGTTATGTGTTGGGGGGTGTCTTAGTAGGTTACATAAAGGTATGCACATGTTATTCATTTTCTATTTTTGCTGCTAGTTTTCATTTAAATGTCAGTTTCATTTTTATTTTGTGTTGTTTCCATTACGATCCAAATCATTCCCACATGTTATTTTAGATGCCCGACACTAGTTTCCATCCTGTGGGGATCAGGAATGCCTTTTGGGACATGTAGCAGACTGTCTCAAGTGATAGTTTAGGGTTGACCTGAGGTGGTTCGTGACAGAGAAAAAATAATCATTTTGGAAAACCAAATAATAATGAAAAATAATTTTTAGTAAGCCAAATTTTTGACACATTATTCTGTGAAAACAAAACATTAATCTTGGTGTATCATGTTCATGAATTTTTTTGGATTCTTTCATATACTTAATCTTAACTCTGCTATTTTCACTAATTTTATATAATTGTTTTTTCCAATGGTTAACTAAAAATTTCTCAAATACCAATTACAGTGACCCTTACTTTTAAAACATAGATATTAAATCTAAATATATAAATATTCACTACATAAAATTATGATCCAAAACTAATATTATATTTGTATAGTATATTTGGAAACGATGAAACAATTTTTTTATAATTGTTATACATCATCTCCCACTTTTATCAGAATTACTATCACCCTTTTAACACATATTATATGGAAAAACATTCTTCACTACCTAGGAAGTGAAACATACCAAATGGTGACTTATGTTTCTCACTAAGGGTGGGAATTTTAGATATAAATTATCATATAAGTATAAAATTATAAAAAGGGTTTGAGAACATGAGATAAATATTTGAAAATAATAAAATGCATATCATATGTCATACTTTTTCGTCCTCGAATAAATCTTATTAGTTGATAAGACATCAATCATAAAGGAATCGAATTACATGATCCATTAGAGCATAATCTATGTATAGTGCATGGAATTTTATTATACAAATTATCATTTAAAAGCATTTACATAGTAGTCAATGATAATTTATATGACTATAATAGTGGAATGGGGTCACCAATAAAACCATCATAGTATTCTTGGTTCACTCCCGAAACCATCATAGTGGCCAATGTCCCATACTAAACAGGGTTCAATCCATATTTTATTTCTTTTTATCTCATAAAATATCAATATTAACCTAATTCATTGGAGGTAAATATATGACACATCAAGAACATAATGAAAATAATGAAATCACATTCCATAAAATCATAAAATATTTATCATATTAGATCCAATGAAAATAAATGGATTTCATATACATTTCAATGTGGTACAAACTGAGTAAAAGAAATGTATTTTATAAAAGTTTCATTAATTAATCATCTCATAACCCATGGAAAATGAATGGGTTTTGTAAAATAATTATAATCATAATTTATATAGGAAAATAATTTGAATGGTATCCTCAGATCATATCTCCGAAAAATAATAACCAAGAAAAATTATTTTTTCTTTGATGAATTAAAATATTATGTAGTGATCATTAAAAAATTCCTGATTAATGTGTCAACTTCATTTTGAAAAATAATATTTAAATACTATAATTTCCAAAATATTATGGAATATGACTTCATTTAAAAGAACCATGAACATGTGTAATTGAATCTAAAAAACAATTAGTGGTAATGATGGTAGGAAATTTCCTTCAATAATATATGTTAAATGAAAATATATGTTTAACATTTTTGTAAAATATAAAAAGTACCTCATTGAGAAAATTACTAAAAGATTCATATTAAAATAGTTATATAAAATTCAACTGAGTTTAAAAAAAAAATTGTTGGTGAATAATAAAAACTGTCTTGAAATCATTTTTTGAAAAAATTTATATGTTTGAAAAAATAAGAACTAGATAAAAATAATGTTGACATTCATCATAATCATATTTTTGGTCACTTCAATATCTAAAGAGAAGAAAATGAATGGGAAAAAATAAATATAATCATGAAATAAACATAGTAGCTGAATTTTCCTGAGTATGGTAGATGAAAATATTTCATCATGAAAACATAGTCATAAACAATCCTGAGAAAAAATTAGATTATATCATAGAGTCTCTTACCACATTGGAATATTTTGAAACATAAGACTCCAGAAATAATAAATATCATGTAGATATTTATATTCCATTAATATAATAATAAAATCGTATAATTAAATCATGAGTTGTATTAAATCCCCAAATAATACACAAGAGGTGTATAAGGCATGTGTCATGAATCGACTCTTACCCTCCTCCATACTCACTACTCCTTGTAGAACGTGTAGGCATCATGGCCACACTACCTCTTACCCTCCTCATCGCTTCCCATCCTGTGGAGTCCCTATCCCCACCAATAATCCCAAACCG